>CM060912.1:730408479-731100361 GCA_030737875.1 Allium sativum | reverse complement strand
ACTTTTAATCAACTAGCAAGATTTGGACTGGAGTTAGTAAATACTCCTCACAAAAAGGCCTTCAGATTCGCTAAGGGATTGAACCAACCGCTCCAAGATTTAGCACTGACGCATATACCAATGGGAGCTACCTTCGAAAGACTAGTTGACATGGCCTTAATGCACGACGATGACAAGGAAGGGAAGAAAGAGGTTAAGACAGAGGAAGAGAAACCCAAGGCTGAGAAAAATAAATGGTAGCCCAAGAAAAACATAGCTAAGAAAGGGGAAAGCCCGATAAAGCTCAGATCAAGACAGAAGTGAAATGCCGTTGGTGTGATGCTTTAGGACACTTTGTGAAAGATTGTAGAAAGGCAAAGAATGCTTGCTTTGTTTGTGGCCAAGTTGGACATTTCAAGGGACAATGCCCTAATAGGCTAGGGTAGAAGGCTGGATCATATATAGGGCAAGTTAACGATTTAGGGGCTGGTGAACTGGAACGGGTAGGAAATTCACAGTAAAAGGTTTGATTTCTCTTTTTGACTATCATATTGTAACTTTTTTTTATTCTGGTGGTTAACATTCATTCATATCTAACTTGGTAGTAGAAAATCTGCAACTAGATACTAGTATTCTTTCGGATCTCGTTATAATTTCAAACCCCATAGGAGGAACGGCTTATTTATCCATGATGTGTAAGGGTTTGAGGATTTCTGTTTTAGGCATCGAATTTAAATGCGATGCATATGTTCTTGGTTTCATGGGTTATGGATTAATTCTAGGAATGGATTTGCTAGCCATGTATGGTGCCATTCATGATTATGAAAAGAGAATAGTTAGACTTCTTACTTGCTATGGTAGAACTCTCGAAATTTCTTGTGATCCATGGGGGTCGGTAATGCTTAGTTTCCAAGATTCTCTCGATGCTTCCGTTGATGTTCTTTGATCAGTACACATAGTTAGCAGGTTTCTGGACGTGTTCGACGAGGTAAGGGGGTTACCTCCAAGGCATGAAATAGACTTCCAGATTTACTTGGTGGAAAATGCGAAACCTGTCGCATAGCCAGTGCGCCATATAGCTAACAAGGTGAGGAGGGAGCTTAGCAAACAAGTGGGTGAGTTGTTGGAAAAAGGATTCATTAGGAAGAGCATTTCTGAGTGGGGAGCTCCAGTCGTTTTTGCAACCAAGGATGACAGCTATCTCCGTTTATGTGTGGACTACATAGAATTGAATAAACTCACCAAGAAGAATAGGCATACACTATCGAGGATTGATGACTTGTTTGACCAACAAGTGGGCGCTTCAATTTTCTCACAGTTGGGTCTAGCCACGGGATTTCATCAGCTTAGAGTGGCGGATGATAGTATTGACAAGATACATTTCACAACTCCGGATGGTTTCTTTGAGTTGTTGGTCATGCCTTTTAGGTTCACCAATACACCTGCATACTTCATGGACTTAATGATTTGGGTGTTTAAGGGGTATTTGAACAAGTTCGTGGTGGTATTTATGGATGACGTTCTAATCTTACCAAGTGCGAAGAAGGACATTCCCAACACTCAGAGGTGGTTCTTGGTATGCTTATAGCACATCAACTTAAAGAAAAAATTTCTAAATGTCATTTCTGGAGGAAGGAAGTAAGATTTCTAGGGCATGTGGTCTCCATGGATGGGATAGCGGAGGACTCCGTTAAGGTAGTCGCAGTTCAAGACTGAAAGGCCCCTAAGAATGAGATGGAGGTAAGAAGTTTCCTTGGATTGGTGGGTTATGATAGGAATTTTATTAAAGACTTTGCGCAGATCTCAGCTCTGCTTACCCATCTGACAAAGAAGAACTTGGTTTTTTCTTAGATTGTGGATGTGAAGGTGCTTTTCAGAGGCTAAAGAGGGCTCTGACAATAGCTACTATCCTAACTCTTCCCGATGGTAGTAAGGTGTTTACAGTTACAGTTTACATGGATGCTTGTGGAACGGGATTAGGCACCGTACTGATGCAAGAGGGTAAGGTGATGTGCTATGGAAGTAGGAAACTAAGGGTTCATGAGAAGAACTACCACACCCATGACTTGGAGTTGGCTGCTATAGTGTTCACACTTAAGTCATGGCGGCACTATCTACTTGGAGACAGATTTAAGCCGTATACGGATCATAAGTTGCTCAAATATTTGTTCTCGTAGAAGGATCTCAACTTGAGGTAGCAACGGTGGATGGAGCTCCTAGCGTCCTACAACTTTTAGATATCTTATACCCCAGGAAAGGGTAATATAGTGGCGGATGCATTGAGTAGGCAAAGGATGACCTTGAGTCCTCTAGTCGAAGAAAAGCAGAGCTTGGAGTACATCTTGACCTTTGAGTTTAAGCCATCTGCTGATTTCACATTTGGTTTGTTGGCATCATTGGGGGTGCAACCTACTCTAATGGAGAGAATTAAGTCTATGCAGCAAGAGGACCAGCAGTTGAAGAACATCTTGGATAGACTTGGTAAAGGAAAACTTCCAGTCACTTAGCTAGATATAATATGCACGAAAAAGAGTGGCTAAGATGAGATGGAAGGCTATGTGTCCCTAGAGTTGGGGAATTACTATGAGCAATGCTTGAGGAAGCTCATCACTCTCGGATGACTATCCATTCGGGTGGTGACAAGATGTACCGAGACATGAATCGTGTTTTCCATTGGACTAGCATGAAGAAAGATGTAGAAGAGTTGGTGGCCCGATGTTTGACTTGTCAGAAAGTCAACGCTGAACAAAAGAAACCCGGTGGATTACTTCAGCCCTTGGATATCCCGTAATGAAAATAAGAGAGACTCTTTATGGATTTCATTGATGGACTACACCGATCATGGAAGGGCAACACGAGCATTTAGGTGATAGTGGAAGGCTTACTAAGAGCGCTTGTTTTACCCTAGTCAAGAGCAAGTGAACGGAAGCTTGGCTAGCTTCAGTTTACCTTGAAGAGATCGTCCGACTACGTGGGGCACTTTCAAGCATAGTAAGTGACTGTGACCCCATATTTACTAGTGAATTTTTGAGGAGCTTGCACGAAGCTTTAGGTACTCAGTTAAGACCTAGCACAGCCTATCATCCTAGGACTGATGGAAAAACTAAGAGGGTTAATATAGTTCTTGAGGATTAACTAAGACTGTGTATACTAGAATTCGGAGCGAGTTGGGAGAAGCATCCCCCATTGGTTGAGTTCGCATATAATAATAGTCAGCGGTCAAGCATAGGGAAGGCACCATTCGAAGCATTATATGGACGACCTTGTAGATCACCAGTGTATTGGTCGGAGTCTACTGATAGACTTCTACTAGGGCTTGATATGGTGAGAGAGACTTCAGAAAACATAGACCTTATTCGAAGAAGGATGAAAGCTGCACAAGATAGACAAAATTCGCATGCTGATAAGAGAAGGACTGACTTGGAGTTCGAAGTATGAGATATGCTCTTCATCAAAGTATCGCCTTTAAGGAATGTGGTTTGATTTGGCATTTCCCATATAGTAGAGAGGATAGGCCAAATAGCCAACAGAGTAAGTCTACTGGAGAGATTGGAGGGAGTTTATGACATATTCCACGTTTACCATTTGAGGAAATGTCTTCATGATTTAGTAGAGGTATTGGAGCCAAGTACCCTTGAAGACGTTGAAGTTGAGAAAGAGGTATCAGTTCGAAGAGTTCTTACTAGTAGTCTTAAGACATAAGTAAAGAGGCTGCGTAACAAAGAAATAAAGTTAGTAAAGTTGAATAGGGAGAAGAGCAAGGCAACACGACATGGGAACCGGAGGACATGATTCGTGCTTCTTACCCTTTTCTCTTTAAGAGTACGTTTTAATATCCTTTTCTAGCTTTTTGAATTTGAAATCATTCATCTCTATCATTTTGAATCATCGATTATTAAGGCAGAAACCTATGTTTGGAAAAATGTGTTTGAGACATGTTATATTCGATGATCGCAAGTTGTTGTTGGTGGATGCTCGTGGATGCATATATACACAAATTAGGCACTAGATCGGCTCAAGCACTTACTTATTGCATATCGGTGTGTGTGCATTTTATTTTTCAATGGATGGAAAATGGTTGAATTATCATATGGATGTTTCATTTTGCTGAATGATTGTGCACACATATAGAACTAATATGTATTATTAGGATTATTGGCATACATGTTGGATACATGACACATACATACATTGCATTAAGGAAGTAAACTGAATCGGTCGACTGCCTGATTTTCGCATTAGCTTAAGAACATACACACAACACTTTTTACATATGTTTATACAATCATCAGAAATTATTTAAGGACAGTGGATGCCTGTGGATGATGGTTGAGCAGATGGGTGTAAGGTTTAAATAGTAACATTCTTCTTAACTTAGAGATTTCGGGGAAGAAATCCTGTAAGGAGGGGTGAATGTAACACCCTATAATTCAATACACTATAACTATATAATAAAGATAATCAAATGGGTATTATTTAATAAAATGTTCAGAATCAAATACAACCAACATTACCGTTGTGTTCGTCTCGGAATTCTAGTTTAGATAGACCCCAAGTTTGCGTAAAACGGATAACGTATAAAGAAGTTATGGACGTAAGAAGATTGTATATATAAGGAGGTTATATATAAATAAATTCAAAATAATTAAAACCGGAAACAACGCAGAAATATAGCGGTTATTGGATGACCCAACCTAGACCTAGGTCGTCTTATAGGTCAACCCATATATAGGAGGGATCAACACGATATGTCGGTGGGTCAACCCACTAACATGCTGGGCGAATTCTGAGTTCTAAACCTAGACTATTTTTAATTTTGGGTTCGTCTGCTGACTCAACATTACGTGTATGGCCTGATTTGAAAACCTAAAATCTAACGGTGGTGGATTGTCATACGTAATATATATGTAACGACCCGCATTCCACGCATCGAAGGATCGTAGAATATTTATTTCTTTCACATATGAAGTCGTATGGTCATGTAACTTTGGGAGACGACTAATGGGGTCATTTCTCATGTTCATGATTTTGGCCGATTTTTAAATAACCGTTTTGCCCCTAGCTGATTGTGTTTCGGCCATAACTTTTGATTGGTGAGGAGGTTTGACCTAAAACTACTTATATAATAGATCCAGATGATGGTTTACCTTTCCGTAGAGTGGTCACATTAGCCAAACGGACTCGCTGTTTGGGAGATTTGGCTGAAACAAGGTTTAGAAGCGAAAAACAGCTTAACCAGGCCTAATTAGGGTGATTAGCAAGAGGGCCCACAACCCATTTCGGGATTAGGGTTATGGGGAGTCTGAGAACAGTAGGAAAACGAATTTTATTTCATTTTTCAGCCACCTAAAACATTTCTCTAACCCTAGCTATGACCTCCACCTTCTAATTTCATCCCAAATCGCTTCTAATCACTTCTTAATTGAAGATTGAGCCAAGCATCAAGTCAAGGAAAATTAGCATCAAATTGGGAATAAAGCTGATGTGTTGCATAGATATTCAACCCAAATCAGATAATATTTCAGATCTACAGTTTGTTTGCGGCCAAGGTGAGTGATTTGCATTGTTTTTCACTAATTACGGCTAATTAGGCGTGATTAGTGATAATTAGCGAAATTATGGCTCAGAAAATTCTGGAAAAATTTGTAAAATTCTAAAATATTATTTTATGGCTCTAATAACAATTTGAGTTAATTTCGACTAAATTTGCTAATCCTATTGTTAAAACATGCTTAAGGGGATTAAGGGGAAACATGGGTTTTTGGGTATGTTTGATCTTAAATGACCTATATGCTTGGTGTTTTGACCTTGTTGATTTATCCTATATGTTACTACCATTGTTTGGATGGTTGTATGATTGATTAGTAAAGTTAGAATGGTTCAGAACGCCGTTGAATGGAGAGAATGGACGATATAAGCTCGCTAGAAAAACTGCAGGGATCCGGATCGTATCGGATGTGGGAAAGGGGTTCGGATCGGATAGGATTGGTCGAACCGAACTAACACCAGAGACACGGAATCTGAACCGAATTGGGTCAAGGCAGAAGAAGAATATGGCAACAAAGGAAGGCCGCTAGCTTAGAGTAGGATTTGGAGTGAAGATCCAAACCGAACATAGATCCATGAGCACTGAACCGAACAGGGGACGTTGGACTGGAATGAGGTGAAGTACAAGAGTCGAACCAAGAGATACAAACCGCACCCAGGAGCATACGAGGGAGCTTGAAGGACCTGAACCGAACCGCCTTAGGAGTGTCGAACCGATCCAGAAGGGGGAACCAAACCGCCTTAGGAGTATCGAACCGATCCAGAAGGGGGGAACCGAACCGAACTACACCATGGGGTTTCACAACCAAACCGAGGCAATGGCCAAGGACCCGAACCGAACTGAGGAGGTGACCCAATGATGATCCGAGCTGAACTAGGGCGACAAGTCGGGCCGAACCGGATGTGCACTTCTGCTTATACGCGACGACTCTCCTAAAGACTAACTCCAATTCGACCAAAACCCAAGATGCAAAGGTAGTCCAAATGGGAAGTTGTAACTCAGGATCTAGTTGGGAACCAATGAGTTAACTTCATGAGTTGGGCTTTGCTACGGGAGGTGTGCTAAGGGGTTATCGATGTCTATAACTTGGATCACTATGGAGTATGGGGTATGTGGACGGATTCAGTGCCACAGTGGCCTAGGTAGAACTATTGGCTATGGACCAATGAGGTGGGGTCATTTGTAAGGATTGAGTCATGACTCCATGGGGCAAGCTTGGTGGTAGCAATAGTTATACAAGTCGGACTCCGTCACTACCTCGATGGGTCTAGTGATCGAAGTGGTAGATATCGTATGCTTTACGCACTGAGTGAGAGATGAGAGGATGATTGCTATGCTTGATTGTTTGACATCACTATGACATGCACACCCTACCCCCGTATCTTTACACCATATGTTAGTGTCACCTTAGAGTATTGTACATCTTGTTGTGCTAACTCTTTGATTGCAAGTCCAGGTTCAGGTATGGTTTAGTATACCTGTTATTTTTCTGTTTTGCTGCTTATCGCCCATACCAGACTTTTGTCTGACCTAGAGTTTTATGTCTCTTCTTATTACTCTGGGTGCTCTTAAACGGGCAGACTAGAGACAGGTTAGCTGGTTATGCACGAGTAGCTGATCCGGAGACGAGCAGGAGGCTCCTACGTATTATCTACATATATTCTCCCTGTGTTGTTGATGGTCACTGCTTTAGGCATTAGTAGTGTACCTCTCCATTCTTTTGCTTTAGAGACATTATTTTGAAGTTGTAATAATGGTTATGGATCATAAGCTGTATTTTGGATTTCCGCTGCTATGATGATATTGTTTAGTTTTCAGCTTATGCACTGTGTCGCCTGTTTAATGTCAAGTATGTTATTATTATATTTTATTCCATGTGCTGTGAGACATTCTACAGGTCCCTTGTTAGCTCAAATTCCCTTCTTTCCTTTCTTTGGCAACCATCCCGTGCTGGTTGGACATCGGCACAGCGCACTTTCATTGGAAATGTTGGCTGGTGCGGGGTGGGCCGTCACATTTGGTATCAGAGCTCTAGGTTGCGTAGTTAACCTAGGGAAGACACCAGGGAGAGATAGTGTACGTATATGAGAGCGCGTATTTGTGATATTTTGGTTTTCAAAAGCTATATATATACTATGAGTATAGCTAAGGATGAGGTCGCACTGCATTGGCACCACTAAGGAGATGGTAAATCGTTTTCTGTTTACAGATTGAACGATGAATCGAAATACGGGAAAGGCGGCGAGGAACTCCGCATCAGGAGTTGAAGAAGAAGAGGGTTCAGGGGCCAATAATGGGAATGTCCCTGACATAAGGGAGACGTTTACTGCCTTCAAACGAGAGATGGATACGGATGCTCTGGGAGCAGTTCCTAATGCTACTAATGGTGGTGGTGTAGTAGCGCAGGCGCCTAGAGTCGGTCTCGCCAAGATTAACGAGGAGTCCCAGAAAAAGAGGAAACGGAAAAAGGCTAAGGATGGCCAGAAAAAGAAGAACAAGAAAGACGTAGAGTGCTTTAGCTGTGGCAAGAAGGGCCACTACGCCAAAGAATGTCGAACAAAACCAGGGGAAATGAAGTGCTTCAATTGCGTCCAAGTGGGACATCTCAAGAAAGAATGTCCGCAACCCCCTAAGAAGAAGCAGAGTGTGGAAGTGTATGCTATCGATGTTGTTCCTTCTTCGTCGAATGCCCCAACTGCGGCGGAGAAGGGAAAGGGTGTTGTTATTCAAGGTATGCTTTCCATTTATGAGGTTCCAGTTCTAGTTTTATTTGATATCGGGGTTTCCCATTCCATCGTATCTAGTGACATGGTAGATAGGTTGGGATTGGAACCTGAGATTGTCGATAGAACTTTAGTTGTGACGAACCCGATCGGTGGTTCGATTAGCCTTAATATGACTTATCATAATGCGGTCCTACCGAGTCATGGATGTATGTTTGCTTGTGATTTCTTTGTTTTGGGCTTTACTGGGTTTAGCATTATTTTGGGAGTCGATTGGCTCCAAAGGTACGGGGTGGTGGTAGACTGTGAGGGCTTTTTGGTGACAGTTAGAGCGGATGATGGGCGGAGGGTAGTTTTTGGTGGTCTACCTAGTGATGGGGTAATGGCTAGTTTTCTAAATTCCCTTGACATCCCACATGATGAGTTATCAGATGTGCCCATGGCTGGCCAGTATCCGGACGTCTTCGAGGAAGTGACCGGACTTCCACTACACCGAGAGATTGAGTTTCGTATTGGTTTAGTGAAAGATGCCAGACCTATAGTGATGCCACTTCGTCGTATGGCGCCAAGGGAGTAGCGAGAGCTCGGGGTGCAAGTAAGCGATCTTTTGAAGAAGGGATTTATCCGGAGAAGCATCACCGAGTGGGGAGCACCAGTTATATTTGCCATTAAGGCCGATGGGTCCCTTCGCTTATGTGTGGACTCGAGTTAAAGATGGAGTTAAGGGTAGCTCTTCTGATGAAGTGCCAAGGAGTTGTCGATAGTTTGGAGTGTTCTAGGCGGACTCGAAGCAGGGGTATCTGGGGATGCCCACTTACCTTGGATCCGTTGGCCGGGATCTAGTTATCCTTGGAGGATAAACGTGCGTTGGATGTGCGGTAGTCCGTTTGGAGCCGGGGCTTCCATTAGCCCTTAATACGGGTTGGACCAGTCATTCGGGTATCGACGTACTCATGGTTTTAGTGGATGATAGACAGGACTTGTTTGATGAATGCGATGGATTGTTTAGGACCTTACGTTGATGTTCTCCTTGGTTCAAAAATGGTAATAACTTCGAAGTGAGATTCTTAGGCCATGTTGTTTCAGAGAATGGTATTTCCATGGACCCTGCAAAGGTGGCTACGGTACAAGATTGGGCTACGCCCAAGAATGTAACAGATGTAAGAAGTTTCTTGGGGTTGGCTGGATATTATCGTAAGTTTATCCAAGACTTCTCCAAGATAGCGGCACCGTTGACTCAGTTGATCAAGAAGAATCAACCTTTCGTCTAGGACGAAAAGTGCGAGAATGCATTTAAGAGTCTAAAGGAAAAGTTGACATGTGCACCAATGTTAGTCATTCCTAAGGGGAATGAAGAGATGACGGTATACATAGATGCGTATGGTACCGGACTAGGTGCTATATTAATGCAAGTAGGTAGGGTTGTAGCTTATGCTAGTCGGCAACTGAAACCGCATGAGAAAAGGTATCCTACCCATGATTTGGAATTGGCAGCGATCATGTTCGCATTGAAGATGTGGAGACATTATCTCTTGGGAGAAAGATTCGAGTTGTTTACCGATCATAAATCGTTAAAGTATCTTTTCTCTCAGAAGGATCTAAATCTTCGACAGCAAAGATGGTTAGAATTCTTGGCTTCCTATGATTTCGATATCGCATATACACGAGGAAAGGGCAATGCGGTAGCTGATGCATTGAGTAGAAGACATGTCAGTTTAGGGGCTATGTTTCTTGAGTGGAAGCAACTGGAGTACATCACTGGGTATGATTTCAGACCAAAGTGCGAATTAGATCCAGAAGTATTAGCAAGTTTGACGATCAGACCTTTGATTGAGCGGATTGGTTCCAATCAGAGAGACGATCCTGACCTATTGGAAATCATCTCCAAGTTAGAGATGGGTATCGACGAGGAGATGAACAAGTATGGGCTTGATCGAGATAGATGGCTTAGAAAGAATGGAAGACTGGTTGTACCCAATGTCAATGGATTGAGAGATGAAGTTCTTAGAGAATGTCATCACTCAAAACTGACTATATCCCCAGTGGTAACCAGATGTATCAAGACATGAAGCAGGCCTACTAATTGGAAGGGATGAAAAGAGACATTGGGAAGTTTATATACAAATGCATGAATTACCAGCTAGTTAAAGCTGAGCAAAAGAAGCCTAGTGGTTTGTTGCAACCGTTAGAAGTTCCAGAATGGAAATGGGAACAAGTCTTAATGGATTTCATTGATGGGTTACCAAGGACTAGGTCGGACCATGATAGCATTTGGGTGATTGTGGACCGATTGACCAAGAGTGCAAGATTTATACCCGTCAAGTCGAATAGAACGGCAGCTAAGTTAGCTGAGCTATATATGAAATGGGTAGTGAGATTTCATGGAGTACCCAAAGGCATTGTAAGAGACCGAGTTCCGTTGTTCACTAGTGGATTTTGGAAGAGCTTACAAGAGGCGTTAGGATCAGAATTACATCTCAGTACCGCGTATCTTCCTCAAACCGACAGTCAGACAGAGAGGGTGAATTGAGTATTAGAAGATCTCTTGAGAGCTTTCATATTGGATTTTGGTGGATCATGGGATGACCATTTGCATCTAGTAGAGTTTGCATATAATAATAGTTACCAGTCTAGTATTGGTATGGCTCCATTTGGAGCTTTGTATGAAAGACCATGCAACTCACCATCATGTTGGTTAGAAACTGGTGAGAATTTGTACTTGGACCAGATGTGATAAGAGAAACTTCAGAAAAGATTAAGGTTATCCAACAACGAATGAAGGCTGCTCAAGATAGACAGAAGAGTTATGCTGATAAGAGGAGAAGAGATCTAAAATTCTCCATTGGCGACTTGGTGTTTGTCAAAATTTCTCCGTTAAAGAGCGTGATTCGATTTGGCAGGAGAGGCAAGTTAGCACCAAGATTTGTTGGACCATTCCCAGTTCTCGAGCAAATTGGGAAATTCGCAAATAAAGTTGAATTACCAAAGAAGATGGCAGGAGTTCATAACGTATTTCATGTTTCCCAGTTAAGGAAATTCGTGCACGACCTCGATATGACTATTTCACTAGATCAGTTGGATGATATCGAAGTAGAACCCGAGGCAGTTGGGAACCGCAAGCCGATTCGTATTGTCGAGCATGATACGAAGCAACTTCGAAGGAAAGCGGTGAATCTAGTCAAAGTTCAGTGGGGCGAGAATGAGAGTGACTGTACTTGGGAGACAGAGGAGAGCATTAGGAAGACGTATCCAGAACTCTTTGCCTAGAAGATTTTAACTGCGACTTAGTTTTCCGCATGCTAGGATATACTTGTTTGCTGTCTTGTATGTTTGATTGTTGTGAATGGCTGATAGGCATGTGGGATCCTTTGCTTGTTTCTTAGTTAAGGAATTTCGAGGGCAAAATTTCTTAAGGAGGGGAGAATGTAACGACCTGCATTCTACGCATCGAAGGATCGTAGAATATTTATTTCATTCACATATGAAGTCGTATGATCACGTAACTTTGGGAGACGACTATTGGGGTCATTTCACACGTTCATGATTTTTGCCGATTTTTAAATGACCGTTTTGCCCCTAGCTGATCTTGTTTTGGCCATAACTTTTGATTGGTAAGGAGTTTTGACCTGAAACCACTTCCATTAGATTCGGATAATGGTTTACCTTTCCGTAGAGTGGTCACATTAGCCAAACGGACTCACCGTTTGGGAGATATGGCTGAAAGAAGGTTTAGAAGGTGAAAAAGCTTAACTGGGCCTAATTAGGGTGATTAACAAGAGGGCCCATAACCCATTTCGGGATTAGGGTTATGGGGAAGTTAAGAACAGTAGGAAAACGAATTTTATTTCATTTTTCAGCTGCCTAAAACATTTCTCTAACCCTAGCCATGACCTCCACCTTCTAATTTCATCCCAAATCGGTTCTAATCACTTCCTAATTGAAGATTAAGCCAAGCTACATCAAATCAAGGCAAATTAGCATCAAATTGGGAATAGAGCTACTGTGTTGCATAGTGATTCAACCCAAATTAGATAATATTTCAGATCTATAGTTTGTTTGTGGCAAAGGTGAGTGATTTGCATTGTTTTTCACTAATTACGGTAATTAGGGGTGATTAGTGATAATTAGCGAAATTATGGCTCAGAAAATTCTGGAAAAATTTGTAAAATTCTAAAATATTATTTTATGGCTCTGATAAAAATTTGAGTTAATTTCGACTAAATTTGCTAATCCTATTGTTAAAACATGCTTAAGGGGATTAAGGGGAAACATGGGTTTTTGGGGTATGTTTGATCTTAAATGACCTATATGCTTAGTGTTTTGACCTTGTTGATTTATCCTATATGTTACTACCACTGTTTGGATGGTTGTATGATTGATTAGTAAAGTTAGAATGGTTGAAAACGCCGTCGTATGGAGAGAATGGACGATATAAGCTCGCTGGAAAAACTGCAGAGATCCGGATCGGATGTGGGAAAGGGGTTCGGATCGAATAGGATTGGTCGAACCGAATTGACACCAGAGACATGGAATCCAAACCAAATCGGGGTCAAGGCAGAAGAAGAGTATGGCAACAAAGGAAGGCCGCTAGCTTGGAGTTGGAGTTGGAGTGAAGATCCGAACCGAACCGAGATCCATGAGCACGAAGCGAACAGGGGACGCTGGACTGGAATGAGGTGAAGTACAAGAGCCGAACCAAGAGATACGAACCGCACCCAGGAGCATACGAGGGAGCTTGAAGGACCCGAACCGAACCGCCTCAGGAGTATCGAACCGATCCAGAAGGGGGACTGAACCGCCTTAGGAGTATCGAACCGATCCAGAAGGGGGCACAGAACCAAACTACACCATGGAGTTTCATGACCGAACCGAGGCAATGGCCAAGGAACCGAACCGAGGAGGTGACCCAATGATGATCCGAGCTGAACTAGGGCGACAAGTCAAACCGAACCGGATGTGCACTTTTGCTTATACGCGACGACTCTCCTGAAGAATAACTCCAATTCGACCAAAACCCCAGATGCAAAGGTAGTCCAAATGGGAAGTTGTAACTCAGGATCCAGTTGGGAACCAATGAGTTAACTTCATGAGTTGGGCTTTGTTGCGGGACGTGTGCTAAGAGGTTATCAATGTCTATAACCTTGGATCGCTATAGAGTATGGGGTATGTGGACGGATTCAGGGCCATAGTGGCCTAGGTAGAACTATTGGCTATGGACCAATGAGGTGGGGTCATTTGTAAGGATTGAGTCATGACTCTATGGGGCAAGCTTGGTAGTAGCAATAGTTATACAAGTCGGACTCCGTCACTACCTCGATGGGTCTAGTGATCAAAGTGGTAGATATCGTAAGCTTACGCAATGAGTGAGAGACGAGAGGATGATTGCTATGCTTAATTGTTTGACATTACTATGACATGCACACCCTACCCCCATATCTTTACACCATATGTTAGTGTCACCTTAGAGTATTGTACATCTTGTTGTGCTAACTCTTTGGTTGCAGGTCCAGGTATGGTTTAGTATACCTGTTATTGTTCAGTTTTGCTGCTTATCGCTCATACCAAGCTTTTGTCTGACCCAGAGTTTTATGTCTCTTCTTATTACTCTAGGTGCTCTTAAATGGGAAGACTAGAGACAGGTTAGCTGGTTATGCACGAGTAACTGATCCGGAGACGAGCAGGAGGCTCCTACGTATTTTCTACATATATTCTCCCGATGTTGTTGATGGTCACTGCTTTGGGCATTAGTAGTGTACCTCTCCTTCCTTTTGCTTTAGAGAGAGTATTTTGAATTAGTAATAATGGTTATGGATCATAAGCTGTATTTTGGATTTCCGCTGTTATGATGATATTGTTTAGTTTTCATCTTATCCACTGTCTCGCCTGTTTAAATTCAAGTATTTTATTATTATATTTTATTCCATGCGCTGTGAGACATTCTACAGGTTCCTTATTGGCTCAAATTCCCTTCTTTCCTTTCTTTGGCGACCGTCCCGTGCTGGTTGGACATCGGCACAACGCACTTTCATTGGAAATGTCAGCTGGTGCAGGGCAGGCTGTCACAATATATAAAGGAATACAACCTCATTTGTTCTACACACACAAAACCCTTTTTCCTCCTTCTTCCTCTAAACCATTTTCTGAGATTAACATACACATAGAACTACTGAGGTGCTGCCCAAATATAAAAGAGAAAGGACTATTCAGACCACTCAACAGCAACAAAATATGCAAGTGGACATTTTCTACAGCGACATATACATACTAAAAAGATATCTTCTTCTTCCGTAAGCTTCGGTGTGAGCTTCATGTCATTTTTAGATTTGAATAATTAAAAAGGTTTTGTATAGTGAATGGTTTTGGATTTAAGATAAACAATGCCTATAAGTAATTCTTATATATGTTCTTTTACTATAAATCCAGTTCTACTGTTTATACATGTTGTTTTATTCATATCTACAGTTAAATTATGCCTTTTTATTTATTTACAGTCTTTCTATATGCCTTTTTATTCGGTTTGAGATATGTTTTCTCCTTTTTGCTTTTTATTTACGTTGAACCTAGACTACTCAAAGCCCAGGCTATTACCATTGATTGCGTACAAAGGACATAAACTAGAATAATTAGATAATGACATTTAAATGGAGAAAATTGAGACTATTGTAAATTGGAAACATTGACAGTAAGATTAGGTTAATTACATGTTAATCTATTAGATTGGGTTAATTACATGTTAATACATTAAATTAGGTTAATTACATGCTAATATATTAGATAGGGTTAATTACAAGGTAACCTATTATATTGGGTTAATTACACGTTAGGAAGAATATGCGACAAGTTAATCTATTAGATTGGACTTAATGTAAGATTAAGTATAGCATGTAAGAGTATATGTGATGACCCGAACTTCCTGGCCAGTCTAAACCGAACAAGAAGACGGATTGCCTTGAGAACACGACTCATCAGAACACAAACATGAGAACATTTCATTTCTATTACAACAATTTACATCAGAGTACAAGATATCAGAGTTCAAAAAAATAATATACAGTGGAAAATATCAGTGCTTTAAATTAAAAAACAGCGAAAATATATATACATAAATATAATGTGCAGAGGAAAACATCAACTACCACAACTGAAAGAAATACACGGATACAAAGCATTTCGAATATAGATTCAGCCATAATCGAGGATCTTGTGAAATGAAATATCTACGAAAACCAAAACTATTAGCTGCCCATATGGAAAATATGGGCACTCTGAGTTTAGGTGGAAACAATAAACTACGAGTCAGTCATGGGACTGGTGTGACAACTAGAACAGTTATTAACTTTATTTTGGAGTTGAGTAAATCAAGGGACCATGCTGTATGACACGGAACAGGTTGTCTCCCAAGAATACCATAAACTAAACTACGCAATGCTAAAAGGAAAAATGAAGCCATTATAAGTCTCAGGTTCCATCACACAATGCAAACACAAACGAGAGGATAAAGTTTTTCCTTATAATGGTCAAACATGCTTGATATGCAAAATTCATCTTTTATTATTATTAGTGCATGGTGCAGAAACCAATTTCGAATATAAATGTATCAATCATAGACGGCATAGTACCCCATCCTACTATGTTGCCATACAGGTTTACAACTGAAATCGAAAGTCATGTATTGGAAATTAGATTTCCATCTATGAACTGAGGCAAGGGATCGTCCTCATCTGAATTAAGAGACACTATAGAAAATGCCTCAGGACTCACGCGCACGTGCAACTAAAGCGGCAGAGCCGACCAGCCGTCGCTGATTAGGGTTACTCCTGAATAGTATGTTCCCCGGTTCAATTGGACCGCAATCTTGGTCAGTTTGTCGACCATCAATGGCCTTTTAGTCAGCCATATCCGAGGGACCTAGCTATCCATCATCCACATAAGTAAAATGTATGGGCTCCTTTCCATGACATCACTTCTAGCTAGAAGGGAACGTCGTCCTTTATCTCTCCTGTCCTCATCCCGTTTTTGGTTCATACAGGGGTGTGAAGCTCGCGAATTAATGCTACACAAAGCTGCCTACTTAAAGCTGTGCTTTGATCATCAACCACAAGACTCTGCATTTCAACACAAGCCTTGATCCATGCAACTCAGCATGCCACATTGTCAATCCATACCATACCATTATTTCTACCAATATATAACCTCTAAACTCGTACGTCTCATAGAAGAGTGTTAGGCAAGAGAATAAATTCTCCGCCACCAAACAGATACATATTTAATAGAGATCAACAAATACAGCGCGGTATACAACGTCAGACATACAATCCATTTACAAGTCCGTTCTGGGTCTGAACGAAACTGGAGGCATCTTATTCCTTATCCCATAAGTCCAATACAGGAGAGAGGCCCAAGCATATCCGGTCGATATCCAAGTACGTCTGGACGATCACCACTTATTACCACGTCTTGGGTGTACAGCCCAATCAAGACATCAGTAATCATCCTAACGATGTGAAGATCTCCGGTCTTCAACCACCTTCTTCTTTAACTTTTGGTCGTCATATCAGTTATTCAACATGAGTTAAACCCGGTCTTTTCAAATAACTTGTGTACTTTATAATCAAGTGCTATAAAAATAATCATACGCCTCATTCCAATCTGGAATATTCTTTTATTCAAATATTTCTGGAAACCATTTCAAAAGATTTTATAATATCTTTTCACAACTTAAACCAAATTAGATTTATCAAACTACTCGGGATTAATGAGCCTTACCAAAGTAATCATAATTTTATTATCCCAATCCCAACCTATTCATCCCATGGAGAAAACTGGTGGTACTCCACATATAACACCCATTGTGTTATCGGTAAATTTAATTACCATTTCACGTTACAAATCAAATTAAAGATTTAACTATCGCATGGAATAAAATTGGTGGTACTCCATTCTCGAACATTTCTTCAATTTGGTAAATTTAATTACCTCATTCACATTTCAATTTAATTAAAGATACATTAAAACTTCAGTTGGTTTTAATCTCAAAAATCATTACTTAATGATTATTCAATCTTTTAGGAAAATAATCCAATCTTTAATTCGGTTAAAGAACCAATGTCACTTAAAACACAGTTCACGATAAACCCAAAATCATCTTCCATTTAATATGGAACCTTCACAGAAATCCGATCAATCGTAATCGATATAAATTTCTATACCAAACAAACACTATAAGTGGAATAATGGCAAAGCTTTTTAAATTCCATAAATACTAATGATCTTCCTTCACGGAAGATCATCTCGATTATCACTAAATCGAATTCCACTCAATACCAATTTAATGTACTAAATTGGAAAACTTTACTTTGGAAAATTTCCCTAAATCTTGATTAAGAGATTTATAAATTCCAAATCATAACTTCACTGTTAATTTGGTTTAAAAACTAATGTCATTTAAAACATCGTTCACAACGAACAAAAAATCAAATTTCATTTAATTCCAATTAATAAATATAATTGGAAAACTTCATTAATCTTAATTAAAAGATTAATTCTTCCCTCAAGCGGGTTTTAAGAATAGTGTTACTAAAGACACCATTCACAACAAACCACAAAATCCAATTTGATATTAAATACAAGGCCCTGAATAGATATCATATCGGCTTATATTCAACATCAAATTCTGAAACCAACAGATATCGCTTTGGGAATAACGATATCTATACCTTCCAAACTTCTCAACGATATCCGTATAATCACAGAATCCAATATCGAAATATTCCAAAGATTATTTCCATTCAAATCCTTTCAAATTCATACGTTGGAAAATTCTGATTATATTAAAACCATATAATTTCTTTCAGTTCTTTACGCGAGTTGATAAACAACTTATTCAAATAAAAATATATCCTATCATTGCAAATGTGGAATATTTCATCCAAAAATCTTTCCAAAATATTTATTATGATTTAACATAATTTTTCTCTATTTTTAATCATTTTAAAAATAGGCCCTTTTCGTGTCCATCCAAAATCGGACATTAAAATAAATTTTAATATTGTTGTGTCCATCCAAAATCGGACATCAAAAATCATATTTTGATTCTTCACTGAATATTATATTAAAATATTCGTTAATTTCGAATTGGAATGTGACTCAATCAATTACCATATAATATTATTTATATGGATTTCATACATTGCATGTATTCAACAATAGTTATAAACAACTTTTAAACATCCAATTCACATTCAGAGTGCACTTACAACCACATAAGCATTAAATAATTAAATAACGCTTATAACGGTCTGTCAATCAATCGATAATATCTCATCTAAACACTTGGGATTAGTGTAAATCAAACATCATCCCAATACCCGTGTGGGGTTTTCAACCAATAAATAACCCATTTTTATTTGTACACTTGGGGGATGTGTGAAGTTATCATCCCAATACCCATGTGAGGTTTACATCACAATACATGTGAGAACTTATCTATTATTTAGGAGACGGTTGGGTAATTGTCCTTCCAAAATAATTCATAATATAAATATCTTATTTCAATACTTATAATCACAGTTTAATAACGATAACATTCAAACTGTAAACATTCATCAATCACCAAACAAATATTGCAATCGCAGGCAATGGATATATATATATATATATATATTAAGTCACGGCTATAATAACTATAAAATTGTTTGAGTGAGAGAGTTCTCACCATTGTTTTCCACTCCGTCAGTCTTTAATTGACGATTTTAATACTGTTTGGATTTAAATTTGCCTCAAATTATAACTTGCTCCAAATTAGTTTTGTCGCTCTCGGCTCCGCGATCGCAAGAGATCCTTTTTCACGCGATTTTGAGTTAGTAGCAAAAAGATATTAGCGTACGAACATAGACAGTCATTTAAACAATAAAATCACTATTCACCTTCTTCTCAAAACGACACCCTCAACTTTAAACGCTCACCATGGCCAAATTGTAATTCGGAATCGCACGAGACCAGCGCCATTGTCTCCGGCATCTCCTCCTCTTTCCACGCCTGGTGGTCTCCCCCTCAGTTCGCCACGTGGGCCCCGTAGTCCGAAGATGGATGGAAATGGATGTTTTCCAGTCATCTAGGTGTTGCGGCCACCTCGCTGCTCCAAATGCCACCAAATTTTACTAGTAGCTAGATCTCAACCTCCCAAACAACTTTCCTTCGTATCACTTTGCCTGAAAATGCACGGATTGGTGAGAAATTGATCCTTTCCGTGACTGCCTAGTTTTCTAGCACCCCTCCGATGAACTTGACATTCCGGCTAACTCCGTCCACCTGAGACTATGCCGCCACCGCCAAAACCTTCGTATGCTTCCACTCTACTATCCCTCCAACCGCTCGACCTAATTCTCTACGTGGCGCCCGCATCAAATAAAATACAAAAAATGAGCTGCTGCACTTCGAGCTCAATTCCGGCCAAACCCCAAATCCAATCACTACCAAATTTTAGGCTAAGTAGCTCTCTTTAGGTTCTGCAAAACCCTTAAATTACATAGCCAAACTCCTTACGGTTTGGGAGATATAAATTATTTAAGTTTGAGGGGCTTTTTTGCAAAATTTTGGGAGAAAGGAGGTGGCTGCCATTTTTGGGGGAGAAAAGAGGAGGTATGGTTTTAAGAAGGAAGGAAAAAAGATATTATATGGTGTTGTTTTGATTTTCTATTATTTCTTTAGGTCACGCTCTCCCCATTCGACATTTATCGATGCTCTAGCACATACGAACTCCGTTGGCGATGAAAATTGACACACAGCTATGTCCTGACTATACAATCTTGATGAAACTAGTTTCATCAAATTTTGAGTCTGTTTGCTCAAAAAGCCCTATTTCTGAATCAAATGACTAATCTATTCATAATTTATTGCGCATGGCGACATACTAGCTCCAAAAGTTATGAAATTTGGAATCCAGCAACAATTTAATATTCCAGATCCAAAAAAATTGGTTTTGTCGAAAATAGAGGTCTTTTGCAAAGTGGTTATTTTAAACGACAATATAATATCGATAATATATATATATATTCCATAGCGACTATTTTAATTTTAATTTGCCCATAACTTACCATTTATAATACGAAATCTCAGTTTTTCACATTCATTAGAAAGGTATAGTTAATTCGATCCTAAAGTTTCTTGTTTCATCCAATTCTGGTTTATATGGAATTCTGTACGTTCATTCAAAATTTAAAATCTAATTTTCAAACTACCGCGTCATTTCAGGCTTATTATATATAAATTATAAATTTATAAGTTCTAACTTCGTATTAAATAACTTTTAAATCATTTATTCTTAAAAATAAATCATTCAAAATATTTAATTTCCATGAAAATCGGTTAAAATATATTTTTAATTGGTTCCAAAAATATGGATTGTTACAGTATATGAGTACCAAATGTATAAACTAAGTAAAATGAATTACTGTAAGTCTATTTGTACATCTGGGAAGGTGATTGTTTGGGAAGGGGGTTGTACACTAATAACATTTAGAATAAATGTCATTTTACAACTAGACTTATTAATGAACTTAAACATGCTAAGTTGCACCTGTTAATTAATAAGCTAAAGAGGACCAAAATCTAGCAGTTTGTATCAAGTTTTCAGGACTCTTAAATCCTAGGTACACGGAGACACAAGCCTAGGGGTGGCTTGTGTCAAGTTGTTTGGAACTCATATCAGTCAATATTCCTGTTGGTATAAGTTCCAAACATGGCTAACACATGGTACTCGGGTAATAGGGAGCCGATCGCATGGATAGTAATTAGGGTAACCCCTAATCCTGTTAATACTAGTAGTTTGGTGTAGTAGCTTGATTCCTGGGATATGAATGAGAAGTTTAACTTACCTTTATCTTGTTTTGATATCTCATTTACCTTGCACTTATATACATGTTTTACTATACTTTCTCATCTGGTATTATTTATCTATATTGGCACCTTTTCGTATGCTTATACTAAAAATTACTGAAACTCGCCAGACTTTATGTCCGACCTTTTTTGTTTCCCTTCTCTCTCTTCCTTCCCCCTCTCCCCCTCAGATTCTGAGACTGGGAGTGGTCAGTAGTTAAGAACGTGATTCTCGTTGGTCTTGGATAACTATCCTTTTTCATGCACTTTCCTCTTTTTATTCATCCATGTTATTTGTAATGACTTTTGAGGGATATTGTTATGGTTTTTGTAGTCTAATATTATTGAGACAGATGATTATGGTTTTTTCACATTTGAGATGTAATGGCATGTTTTAAATTGAAATAAAAGTTTTTAGTTTTCCGTTGCATTATTTATGTCTGTCTTGTAAATTTACTTACTCTTTGTCTATTGCGCTTCACAAAACTTAATGCATTCTCTTTAGAATAACATTAACGGGCGTGGGGTGTCACACTTAGTGTAGTGGTTAAGGTAGTAGAATTCTTTATGAGAGATTTTTGGCTTTGATTGCATCAATGACATATTTTTGAGTTTTAAGAAAAATAATCAAAATAATGCATGTTCCAGTCTGGAAGTTGGTACATATGCATATGTAAATGAAAATTATATATGGTAAAAAAATGTAACTATAAGAAAATAAAATGTATGTATTTACATATCTACATGTGTATATATGAAAAATTAGGTGTATGTTGTTGTATTGAATTGATTTATATATTGTGAATTAATTGCTCCATAATTCCAGACAATTGTGAATTAATTGCATATGTATTGTCATATTTCACAAATATTTGGTATATACACATATGCAATTAATTATGCAATTATTTTATATGTTATGAGAAACTAGAAAAATATGGTCCAAATTCTAAATTTAAGGTTTTCGCTTATATGAATTAATTTCATAGGTTAGCAATCAATTGTGCATTAATTATCAATTGCATACGTCAGCAATCAATTGTGCATTAATGATCAATTGCATAGAATAGCAATAATTGTGCATTAATTATCAATATATTCTACTTATTAGATATTTGTTGATGGTTTCTATTTCATAACTTTATATGTTGTAGACAGAGGGTTAATTGCATACTCCTGCAATTAATTAGTATGAATTCAAATTATGTTATATATGTATACATAGAAATGTCTTTAATTTTATATATGGTAAAGGTTTAAGTGAGCGTGTTAGAAATTAACTGGGCATTGATTGACACATGTGTCAATTAGTAGGTTTAAATGGGCATTTTTTCCTATATGTTACGAATTAATTCTTTTATAAAGGGTAAATTTCTAATAAGTTTTAAAATATATTCATTTATTATCTTTTTTAAATAGTATATTCAAATCTTTTTTGTCATGGATTAGATAAAAACAAAAATGGACATATGAGATGCATTCTAAAATTTTACACCATTACGAAGTAATTAAGAGAGCGACTGTGATGTAGTTTAAGAATTCCTACTGCTAATCTAGTATACTAAATCAAGCTCTAACTCCTATATAAGAGATCCAAATCTAACTCTTTAATCATAACCTCAATCTTCTTCTTCTTTCCTTCTTCCTCCTTGAAAATTCTTTAAACACAATACATGCTAAATTAAAGAATAAAGAGAGGATCAGAATAAAAGAGGAAACTAAAGAAAGCTTATATAAGGTTCACAACAAATTTGTTACAACATGGAAGAACAAGTATTAGATAAAATGGAGAGTATACGCGCGTACGACTTATATTAGATTGGAGACTATTTGCAAAACCGATGCTATGTGTTCTTTATATTAAGTAAACGAATTTAAATTATATATTTTTGTGTCTCTTGAAGAATATTTATAATTATTAACTTATGACATGATATGTCTACAATTATTTGATATTTGAGACATTTTGGATGTTCTAATTTTAAATTTACTGTTAGTTGATGACTAGTGCACTATAAAATTTTGGTCGAAATTAGTGATGGATTTGAATATATGAGTTATTCATTAGTATAAAATGAATAAAGCTGAGTATGGCATTGAAATAGGTTAAATAAGTGAAAAGTGTGATTATCCATAGTTTATATGCTTTAATGGTGTTTGTAAGAAAAAATGTAATTAATTAGAAATTTTTAATAAGGTTAATATTTACTAATTCCTAAACAAAATCATAATGATACCAAGGAATTTTTATTCTTATTCAATAAAATGAGACTAATTAACGATAAATTTTACTAAAAATTGCACTGTTTTGGAATGAATGGGAATAAAATGACTTTCAAGTATATTAAAAGAATTTAATATGAAATCACTATTATTTTAGTGTAAAATAATAATACAATTGATTTCCAAGGTGATTGGATGAGGTTATGTTTTGATGAAATATAACGTTTTGAAAGATAAAAGCAATTAGAATTCTAAAAACAAATTAAACAAGAAAGGTTCTTTTATAATGAAAAATAATAAGATAATCTTATACTTGTAAGAAAAATAACTATTGTAAATATGACTGAAAGGCTGTAATACATGGTTAATAGTAAAGTTTTATTTACTACATGTTTTGTTTAATGGTGATACATCGTATTAAGAATGAGTATACGATGTTTTACCGTTATTATTACAAGTTGATGTGTGGTTAATTATGGTTATTTGATGATTTATGTTTTGTTTCTAATATCCATCGGACTAGTACATTTCGATGATGTTGATGAATGTGTTACTATTTCGGAATGATTAGCATATACTGAATGGTCTATACTTACATTGACAGTGTATTATTATTAATTCATAAACAATAATTGTGTAAGTATATTTATATTGTTACCTTCTTATTTTATAAGTTGAAATTACTATTGATAGTTGTTAGTGTTTGTTGACTACATGTTAATATTATTTTGGTAGAGAAGGAAGAAATTATTTTTTGCTATTATTTGATTGTGTTAGAATACAGATTGCATTAATTATGTCGATTGCATCAATTTCAAGATTCACACTGACTGTATTTTTAACGTCCCGTATTTTTACCACTTCAGCTCTGAATATTTGAAATAGTTTAAATATTGAATTCATAATATAAAAGGATTTTTATATTAATTAAAACAAAGTTTAAAACGTATAAATATATATAAAATATAAACGAACTCGAAATAGTGCGGTAGTTCGTTATTTTACGATTTGAACATCAGTTGAGTGTACATGATCCGTTATAGGCCAGAATTCGCTGAAACAAGAAATATTTGAATCTGTTAAACTATAATTTCATAATGAAAGAGGAAAATCAGAATTTCGTATTTTATATTGAAAGTTATGGCCAAATCGAATTTTGAAATAGTCGCTATGGAATTTATTTATAAACCGTAATGATTCATTAAACAAAATAAATCGATTTTAAAGCAATTGAATACTGGTTTAACTAGATAATGTAATATCGTGTTTAAAAAAAAATTAGTTTATTTTGGGAATTGTATGAAC
This sequence comes from Allium sativum, assembly GCA_030737875.1. NCBI lineage: Eukaryota > Viridiplantae > Streptophyta > Magnoliopsida > Asparagales > Amaryllidaceae > Allium > Allium sativum. The sequence goes on along the minus strand of CM060912.1, from coordinate 731,075,707 downwards.
TCAGTTTATGTATATTTGTTTGATAATAATAATTTGTTTGTTTATATTAAATCGAATTTAACGTTAAATTATCAGTTTAAATTTTATATCTTCCGTATATGGCTGAATTAGACTGGGGAGACTGTTCCTGTGTGTTCAGAACAGTGTCAGAACCCTAGAAATGTCATTCGTTGCATTCAGATAAGAGTTGGGTAGCACGTGTATTTTAAATGGGGTGAAACCACACCAATTCAACCGAAAATGAAAATAAAATAAATAAAAATCATAATATAGAAGATGACTTATTTTTACTAGCACAGGCTACTCCATTGTCTGTTCATTTCAATTTCACATCAAAGTATTTCCTACTCCGCAAAGCATTCAGTAATGGTACGCTACTCCTGAACCTACCCTATGTAGCTTCTTCATTCATTCTTTTCTATCATCCATCAGTCTTCCCCCTATACTAGCTAGCTTCTTTGTTCCTTCTTTTCAATCAATCATCGAAGAATTCTGCATGCCTACTTCTTCTCTATCGTCAACGCCTAACCTACTGGTACGTATGAAAACTGATGTTGTTCTGATCACTTTAATCTTCTCCTATATAAGGAGCGGTGCGCTTCGACATTTTCTCTCATCCAAAATCCACCAAAACAAAATCGAAAACAAAACCGATCCCAAATTATATAAAAAAAGGGAAATAGAAATTGCGAATCATGTTTTATGAAAAGCCAAGCCATCAGGTTCTTTTGTATTTATCCCAGTAAAATAAAAATAGTCCCTTTGCTCAAATCAAAATCAATCGACGAAGATAAAAAGAGGAAAACAAAATCAGTAATCATTATTTTTCAAATCGCAAGTTTCTGAAACTTTGAGGGTCGACACCAAGCTCGAGCGTGAGTCCAAAAGTAGTTGCTGTTGGTTGTGGGATTTCGTCCTATGTTGTGTGCGAGTGGAGGAGCTGGGGTTCGATCGTGTGATTCTAGTATGAAACTTGAGGTGGGATTGTTGTTGGAGTTTATACTGGAGTGGAGTTTGTTTTGGTAAACAACGAACTGGAGATTTGGTCTGACATTGGTGCGAGTTGGAGTTCAAAGTTGGGGTTCTATTTCATAATACTGGAATGAAAATTTTTAGTGTTCAACAGTGGAAGAAAAGGTAAGTTCGAACTCTGAAAATTTGAAGGAATATATGTTGTGTGATTTTCTAACAAAGAACTGAGGCGGAGTGGCACTAGGAGTTCGTTTTAATAGAAGGATAGGTGTGCGATGTCATTCAAAATGGGATTTCGACTGTGAGTATGGTATGCGATGGATGGTTAAGGCGTTGGAATTTCTGGCAAGTCGATGTCATGCTGAAGCGTTATGAGGAAAGTAGTACAGATTGCAAATGAGATGGGCACCGTGGTTTCAAAGGAGTTGATTGGTGAACAGGTATGGTGCGACACTCGGTTGTCCTATAAAGGGTACCAGTCTTTGTTTTTGGGATTTAAATGGTGGAGAAGAGGACTGTTAGTGAAACAGGTGTTCAACAGTAAGATATTGGGGATGCCGATGTTGTTTTGGTAAAGGTTAGTCTTTGTTTTGTGAGAAATGAATGATGTGAATGAGCCTGTAGGAGGAAGGAGGTTGTCAGGTCATTTAGGTTGAGGAGGTTTGGTACTTTTGTAGTAAAGGTCGAGGCTTAGGATGTTGGTCCAATGGCGATGGTTAGGAAGGCCGTAGCATTTGGTTGAAGGCGATAAGGTATATCATTTTTACAAAAATTAAATTACATATAATAATTTGTTTATTTATTTATAGTAGTTATTTAAATAAATATTTAATCAATAATCGTAGGCGATAAAATTTATTCGAGATAACGAAGTACATGAGTAGCCGAGACGGGACAAAATTTAATAAGATATTCGACAAGAAAACCGAGGCGAGTTAAACTCACTCAGTTAATTATTTGAACTATTTTTAATAGTTCAAATTTATTTTAATGCTTGTTGGCTGATAATTGATTGATATAAAGTGCTAATAGTATATAATAATATTATATAATAATATTAGTGATTGGTTGTTGGATATTCCCGCAGTATCATTAGCGGATGCTCGCATTACCATTAGCAGATGATTTCCTTATGCGCCCCACAATATATATAGTGGAGGACCTTCTATACCGCGATCTCCTGCCTCGAAGCAGGATGGGTATTATTATTGTTAACTAACATATGTGGATGTAGGAAAACAGGTTGGAGGGATCTAACTGGATTCCTCAACATTTATTTATTTGTTTGTTTCATATATATGCTGTTATATGGTATGATTGATCACCTGTGATAATGTATGACATCTTTGGGTGTGTGATAACATTTAACCTTGATTTTTGATATTCTTGAGTATCTAAAATAATTTATGGATTTTAAAATAGAGATTGAAATATAATAAGAATGTTAAAAGGGAGATATTTATTTCCAAATAAAATGGTTAATTAGAACCCAAATTAAATGGAATTTAATATTAAATATTTGTTCAAACAAATACCTTGAAAAGGGGATTTTATAGGTGACATTTAAGAAGTGAAAATATTTTATTGAGAGATTTAACAAAATGTAAATCATGTGGAATTTGTGAAAGAAAAATAAACCATTGTTTTTAAAATAGACTGGAATTTTTTTTCAATTTGAAAATGAAGATATAAAGAAGAGTTTATAACAAATAGAAGCAATAAAAGAAAGTAGAATTTAAACTTGAAGTTGGAAGAGCTATTTTAATTCATAAGTTCTAATTGAATCCAAGTCGAACTAATTTGAATGACATTGTCAATAGTATATTAAAGAATTTATATATAAGATTTATAGATAATAATTACGAACCGTAAGAATTGGCAAATGATATTCATATACCGATATTTTTATGGAATAAAGTTGTTGAAATAAACTGAAATAAGTTATAATAAAACTATAAAAGTGTTATAAAGAATATTTATGGAATATTCGATGATAGTTTTGTAAATCATATTTTAAGGAAAATATTTAGAATGATGATAAAGTTGAGATAAATATCTCACTTAAAGTGATAATGAATAAATAGGAATTTTTATTCATTAGAAGTTAAGAAATGGAAAACGAAAATAAAAATCGATATTTAAATTAATTGGAATTTTCCAATTATAAGGGAATATAAAAGAAATTATATAACTCTACAGTTAGAAGTTATAAATAGATTGAAACTCGAAGTTTCAAGTAGAAAACTGATTTAGACTGAACAAGTCAAGTATAGATTTGCTTTGAGAAATATTCACGGGTGAGGTAAAGAGGTGTTAAAGCAAATGAGATGAAAATGAAAATTCATCAAAAGGAAAATTAGGAAGGATTTTTAATTTATTCTAATTGAATTTAAGTCGATCTAATTTGAATGATGTAACGTAGAGTTCATTAAAGAATTTATAAGATTTTAGATAATTAATAGTAAGGAAATAACGAATGATATTTATATATGTATATTTTAGATATAGAATGCAGTTTATTGAAATAAAGTTGAGGCGAATTAAGATTATTGGTATAAAACCTGGTTCTGACGAAGGTTAAACCGAAATTGAGTTAACTAATGAAATGAATATCGTTACAAGGAAATATTGTTACAGTTTATAAATAAATATTTAGCAAACATTTTGCAAACCATATCTTTGAATGGTGTATTTGATAATAGTTGTAGCAACGTATTGAAAATTGTGGGTGTAAGCAAGATATTTGAAATGATGATAAGTTCGAGAAACATATTTAGTTTGAAATGATAATGGATATTGAAATTTTCCTATATGTAAATATAAGAAAGGAACTGAGTATTCCAATAATTGGAAAATAGAGAAGTTTTAAAATGACCAGTGGTTTAATCAAAAGAGGCTAAAGTGATGATAAATATCAAATTAGTGAATTCAATTTTCTTTTATGGATGAATGGTTGTTTTATTTGATAGTTAAATAACCGACTATCAAATCTAGCCTATACGCTTGTTATTACGGAAAGATCGGGATCGAATTTATATCCGAAAACCATTTCGAACCAACAAATACGAAAACATAGAATATAAGAATTGAAGATGGAGCGCTGAAGACCGTGGATCTTCATAAGCGAAAGGACTACGTTGAATTCTCTGGAGTCGCGCCTGGAGATGTTCTAATAGTGATCCTGTCGTGGTTGAAATCAACGGATTGCAAGGACTACTCGCTAATGATCTATAGGGTGATTCCTAGGGTGCGGTAGGAGAGTGCCTTCGGTTTGTCCAGTCCCAGGACAACTTGTATGGATGAATGTCTGACAGAGTATTTCCCAAGGGATCATGTACGTTGATTTTTACAAACGTATTTCAGTTGATGGCAGAGAATGGTCGTTCTCTTAGCTTGAACACTAGAATATTTTTGTGGACGTCAATTAGTGATATCTGACGGATCTGACGATGTGGCATTCTTAGTGAAAGGTGGCCAGATGATCTAAAAGTCGATTATAACCTCAAGCCTCATCAGCTGGGAAATGACAAAAATCGGGCAGGCAACATAGCTATGTGGGTCGCACCCATTAGGGTGTATTGTCACCATCTAGAGAATATTCATATTTGTTACTTCTTTTCGCTTCTGTATCTCCCGGGGACGGTTATGTTGCTAGCAACCGTAGGTGACAATATATTCGATACACTCAAGAGAAATGAGTAGTCGGTCATGTGTGGGCCGGGTTGCAAGATGTACTTGTTGAACCCAGTGTATTCCCCTCTAGAGATACACTATCGGAAGGTGGTCCCATACCTTGTCATAGTTGGAAACCCAATTCCCAATAAGCGCCTGCGGTTTTAATTGTATATTATATATGTAGAGCGTGAGATGCAAGCGTTCTACTAGATTGATATTTATTTGTATTTAGACACTATTATAATATCAGAAAAGATATCGATTCAAAAAAATGTTTTGGGTTATCGTAAGGTAAAAACCGTCCGAGTTTATGTGTGGGATAGTCTTATGATTATCCTTTCTTTCGGAATGATTTTTAACTTTAAAATCGAGATGGATGATACCAATAATTTAGTGGGTTTTCCTCACGCTGGTTCACCAGACTGACCTTGGCATTTGTAATGCTCGGGTCAGGCCCAACTGAGTCGGACTGAGTTGTACAGGTGCAGGATAAGATAATACAGATTTCAGGAGACAAGCTGGAGGAAGTCAGACGTATTATATATTTAGATATTATTCCGCTGTATGTTGAAAATAAGGACAGATTGTTATAAGTGTCCAGATGAATTGAATGGCCGCTGTACTCTGATGAATTGTAAGAATTATTTCAATTTTTTTCTGATAAAGATTTATTTCTGTATTATATTTTATTCCGCTGCGATGTGAGACTCTGTGTATGGTGTTTTGTTCTTCTTCTTCTATTTCTTCTATTAATTTTTTTTCTATCTTATCTTTTCTCAGCCTCTAACTTCTTTCTTTAACATTCTGGATTTTCGGTACTCGAGTTTAGACACGGGATATATTTGTGTTGAAAATTCAAGCATCAAATTTTCCGGTTTGTTACAGTATTGAATTATATTGGTTGGAATGGATGAATGGCTGAAATTATTTTAATGTAATAACAAGTATTGGTATGGAGGAGAAGAGCAGAAATTGAATTATGTGGGCTTGATCCCCTAAAATGGGTTTGCATGCAGTCTTTTCCTATGCAATAGCCATCATATTCCTTTATTGAGCTGGGGTGTATAGGGTTAGGATCAATTGAAACATAGTTGAATTTTTTATTTTTTTCTTGTCTTTATACAAAATTTGTACAGTTGAAAGATGTAAGATGACGAAAAGAGAAGGGAAAAGTAAGAAGGGAGCTTTGTCTGTATGTTGGATCTACAGGTTGATTATTTAAAATCGCTTCTTATGCATTGTTGTTATCTAGTTTCATAGACGCTTAATGTAATAAAATGGATTATGATGATTTATTTTTGTAGATTATTTGGTTTATTCCATCATGAGATATTCTATATTATTCAATATTTTTAGCACTTTTAAATCTTATATACTTACGATATACCATTTCTGATATCTGATATTAGTTATAAGCATGTTTGATGACGTTTATAATTGATTTTTGATTTTAAAAATAATGGATCTTTACATTATCCCATGATATAAATCCACAGGGTTCTTAGTTAACCTATGGATAAAATTATGAGATATGCAGTGTGGAAACCCACAAGGTTTATAATTATCATACTGAATAAAATTATAGGGTTTATAGTTATCCCACAGAATAAAACGACATGATTCTTAGTTTACCTACAAAATAATAGTAAGGGTGTTGGTAGTTAGCTGACATCCATTGAAGGTGTTACTTCATAAATTTAGTGGGGATGTTAACCCAAAAACCGAGGGTATCCTGACACTGAATGAAAGAATAGTTCCTATAAATGAACTAGGGAGCTGTCTATAATGATACCTACAAAACTGGTAGATCGAAAGGCATATATAGAAACTGTTAAGTCAACTTGTCAATGTAACAAAGAAACGAGGAATCCATAACACAATTGCATATTGCATGTTGCATATCATATTGCTATCGTTATTTTATTGTATTGTGCTAACCATTAAAGTGCAGAAGCACGGGTTTGGCTGGTATGCATCGATACAAGTGAGAGGAAACTCATTCGGCTAAGTGGCGTGGTCTTGTTATGTATCTTTAACTTCGGCTAAGTGGTGTGGTCTTTTTATGTATCTTTAGCTATTGGATAGAAATGATATTATTCACATCGGTTTGTTTGACAAATCCATAGTTTTTGTTCTTCCTCTTAAACTCTCGAGTACTCATTTGAGTAGGTGGAGAGTTAGGGTTTTTCAGGTTATCTTCTTCGAGTAAAGCTTCTGGAAACGAGTAGGAGACTATAGCTAATAAGGAGTTCTCCACTATATGTTTATTTATCTTTTATGGGTAAATATAGAGACAAAGATGTTTATTACCTTTTACGTAAACTCAGATCATCCAAGAGGGCATGTCCATATGTCACTCGTGTATTTTGTAATAATTATATTTTTTCTATACAGGTTATGTGAAAGGGAATATGTAATGAATGCTAAATAATAAATTTTATTTTAAGCTTTTTCCATATTCCTATGTTCTTGAATGTTTTTGATATATTAACTCGCCGTTTTCTATTACTGAAAGTTGATACAAGAGATGACTGCAGTATCTATAGCGCATAGTTTTGGACCTTAGAAAATGGATATTATGATGAGGATAGAGGTAATAAGCCCTAAGATATTTAAAACAAGTTAGAAACAAGCTTTGTAGACACAGTCGACATGGCAAGGTATAGAGGCGATGATCCTCTAAAGTTCTTTGAAAACAATTTAGGAAACAAGCTCTGGTCGACTCAGTCAACAAGGTATAAAGGAAATAACGACTTCATGATTAAAAAACAACAGAGACTATAAATCTCTTATCTTATAAGAAAAAAAATCTTATCGCTTTCAAGTGAAGCATTGAAGATTTTAACACCCCGTAAAAATATACCTAAATAGACTTAAGATAATCTAATTCAAAATAAATAATAATAAGCAATGAGAATCAGTAATAAAATAATAATATGTTAGTGGGTTGAAAAATGAAACTTTATAGAATTAGGAATTCGGACACGAAAATATTGTAGTTGTATTCGTGGCAAAATTCTGGTCCAATTTCATATATAATATGTTTAAATCAGATATCATATGAACTAATTACATTTAAAAGATGTTGTACATCAAAATATATGCAAGAATGTTTGAAATATGGATTGTAATCTAAATATATGGAATAAAATATAACTAATTAATGGTTGATTAGGATTCCATTCAATTCAAAATTGTGTATACATATACATACAATTGGGGACAAGGATATTGTTTAAAAGGTAAGATATAATTAAATATAAATATCGTTATATAAAATATCCTCCCCCCAACCAACGCAGGCCACTGCCTATTTTCACGACTAGGAGGTCGACCGCCCTCCTGGGGGTGTCGACCGCCTGGTGCGGCCAGAGCTCAGTGAAGGCTTGTTTGGAAGGTGTTTTAGGTTGGTTTATATAAAATGAATAGCCTAGATTAAATTTATGTTATTCTAATGCTTTCTATTCATCTACACACCTATAAATACAACCTAACTCATCTCACAAATCTCTAAACCCTCTCATTCTCTGTGCCTTCATTATGATGTTGACATTCCATAAATTGGGGTTTCTTCTTCTATCCCTAAACTATTTCATTTTTAATCTAATTTTATTTAGTTTATATTCTAGAATTCTCAATAATTTATTTGTGAGATCCAAATCTATATGATTCTCTTATATAGATCTACAGTTGAATCGAAGAAAGATGATTTCAACATTCAAATCAGTATTCTCTCTTCTCCAAAATCTCTGTGAACGGAAATAATACTTATTTAGGCTAAATTCTACTTTTGTAGATTCTTGTATTGATTTGTATTCCTTGATAGATTTGGTTCCACGATAACATCATATTATAAAACCCCCAAATCTTCTATTTTTGTATATATCGCAAAGTTGTAATCAACGTCTAGGTTTTGAATTGTTTGGGTTATGTATGAAGAAAAATTTGGTGATTTACTTTTGTTTAGTTTGATTTATCTCTTTTTATTTAAAAATTTTAGAAATTAATATGGTTTTATTATTTGAATAGGTTTAGATTTACATTCTAAAATGGAAAATTTGAACGTATTTGGATTTGGAATAAATCAAATGTTAATGTTTTTATGTACGACATAGACTAGGGTAATTGGATTAAATAGAGGTCTATGTATATATTGTAATACCCCATAATTTTAAATAACACTATAATGATAAACTAAAGAATACTTAATTAAATATTGGGAATTAAGTAAAACGAATTGCACCTTTGCGTTTGTATCGGAATTTTGCTTAAGATAGACTCCGAGTTTGCATAAAACGGACATCGTATGAAGAAGATATTAAGGTTTGAAGTTTGTATACACATAAGTAAAATATATATGTACAAAATCAAGTCCAGAAAATCAAAAATCGAAGAGCAGGAAAGGGAAGGAAATCAGCTTGTTTAAGGTCGACCCCTACAAAGGGGTGTCGACCCTAGGGTCGACCCCACCTAGATTTGGGGAAGATCCATTCTGTGAACCGAGACTTGATTCTTGACCAGATTCGTTGACCGTAGGCTATAAATAGGACTTCATTTCTATTTTTTTATTCATAAAAAACAATGGAGACAACGAGGTGCTGCCCCAACTCATATTGAATTAACCTACTCTTCTGCAACAACAACTTATACATATACAAGAATCTTTACTACAACATCAACCGTCATTTCTCTGTTTTTTAGATCCAGTCCCTATGAGTTTACATTGCTTTTAGATATAAACATTTAATAAGTAATCCTGACATGTTTACAAGTTTGGATCTAAATAGTGCCTGTTAACAACCTAAATCATAACTAAACAAGATAGACCACTACTTGTACACTTAATCTGCTGTTTAGTTCTCATATGCCTATTACTAATATGCCTATTATGTTATTATGCCTCATTATGTCATCATATGCCCATTTTGCTACTTTTCCTATTATATTATTATGCCTTATTATTTCATCATATGCTCATTCTGCTACTATGCCTATTTCTGTCACCATATGCCTATTCTTTTAGTATGCCTATTTCTGTTATCATACACATGTTTAGTTATTATGCTATTTCTGTTCTCTTCTCTCCCTCGTTCCCTTTTTATTTTTTATAGCTAGGCTACCTTCGAGCTTAGGCCTATCACTGGAACATGCGAACGAATGAAATTGGGAATGGTTGGGAATGTTAAATTGGGGCATAACTTGTACTGTGAAACATGACTGGGATTTGGGGGCATAATCCATACCGTGACCAAAGATTTTAATTTGGGAATATCGTACATAATGATTTATGACTTGAGGGTAAGGGCATGAAAAACCTGTAATGAACATGAGCAATAGTTTAAGAATGAACATGCCTAAATTTACAATAGATAGAATTGTAACCACACTTAGACACGAGATTAGATTACACTTATGGTAGAAGTCTGCCCTGAAATCCAGCATCCACAAGTAGTTAATTTAATGTGAGGTGTCTGGTGTGTAAATGTACAATTAACGGTGCTAAAACACGAGGTTAAGTCCGACATGTCGTAGAAGTTTGCTCGGAACAGCCTGGCATATCCAGCATCCATAAGTGGTCGACTTAATGTGAGAGGTCTAGTGCATTAATAGACATGAATGGAAAAATGATGACAACCTGTTAACCTGTAATACTTAAGCTGTGTAAATCTGTGTGGGTTATATGAACCTGACAAAATTGTGTAGGGGTTAAGTAAACTTGCTTGAATTAATGAGGGTTTAAGTAAATCTGTTAAATCTCTGGGGGTGAGTTATATAAATCTGACAAACTTTACTTGTTTTATATGGTAGGGTTGTGCGGGCTTGTTAATCTGTTAGGCTAACCTGTCAAAATCCTAGTAGTAGGGATGCAAGCCTAGGGAGTGGCTTGTATCATCTGTTGTGTGGGACCCATATCAGTCAGTAACCCATCTTGGTATTAAAAGGGGGACCCCGAACTAGGTAGAGTTCAGGGCACGCTTACTGAGCCGATTATAAGAGGTTCATCTGAGCGGGGGTGCTGATGGCGCACTCCGTCGGACTCATGTGCAAGCATGAATCCGCTTTCTTGGGATAATAAGACGCTATAGCATCAGTAGATATGGTTATGCCTCTCGAAAAAAAGGGTTACGACTTTAAAAAGTGATACATCCTACTATGTGGCAGCACATGGTATCTAGAGGATAGGGAGTCGATCGATTGGGGTTGTAATTAGGGTACATCTAGTCCTGCTTGTTTAGGAGCCCGTTATTATCATTGGGGGTAACACTCGTCATTTTTGTTGGGCTGTCCGTTATTATTGTTGGGGGTAGAACCCGTCACTACAAGTACGCCTAAGTCTACCATCTGTTTCCGTTGGGATCATTCTCCTTTTGTTATACTTGTACTGGTGTAGAGAAAAGTATTTGGGAAGCGCAAAATATTCTGTTTTGTTTATTCTGTTTAGCCTACTCAGTCTGTTATACCTGTCTTATGATACTGTTATCTCTCTCAACCAATTTATATGCCTATCATGATTCTTTTACTTATTTATATGCTAAAAGTAACTGGACTCGCCAGACTTTATGTTTGACCCATTTTGTTTCCTTTTCTCTCTCTTCCTTTCCCCCTAGGTTCTCAGGGTGGGAATACTCAGGATTGATTAGGATTCTCTCTTTCGTTCTGCTTGGAGCTGCTTAGATGTACCGCTTGATTTTCTGTCTGCCTTGTTATGGATATTCCTTTTGGGGACTATGCTTTTATATTACCATACTCTGATGATTTTAGTACAAGGCAGATGTTTTAATTTGATGTAATGGGTTTTCTGTATTTCAGACTTATGTTGTAATTGGATTTGGACCATGATGTTTTCTATTTGGAAAATAAAGTTTTAAATTCCGTTGTTATTTCATATTTGTATAATGTTTCCGTTTTTGTTTCTATTTACCTATAACACTTCACGAAACTTAATGCATTCTATTAAAGAGTGACATTAACAGACGTGGGGTGTCACATTTGGTATCAGATCTGAAGGTTACCAGATCTAATAAAAAGCTTTTGAAAATTGTTTTTAAAAGGTTCAAAAAAAGCATTTTCAAGAGAAAATTCTATTTTGAAAAACATATAACCAAGGCCATATGAAATATCTTTCGACTCTCTGTTTGAACCCCTTTTCCTTTTCTTTTCAACATGTTTGGGAACCAATTCTTCCCGAGGGGGTTACGATACCGACTTAGTTCCCTAGGTATCTTAAGGCTACGGCACCTACCGGAGACCAAGCAGACGCCCCTCCTAGCTGCAGTCATTGTTCCTCCTTCTCCTCCTCCTCCATGAGCGGATAATTTCTCCAAGATATGCAAGGACTTCTGTGCTATGGGAGGAAAGCCATTCTGAGGAATGGAGACTTTTGTAGAAGCAAGGAATTGGCTTAAAGAGACGGAGGATTTGTTTGGGATTTTTGAGGTTGATGACCGTAGGAAGATTCAGTTTTCATTTGGCAGCTGAGATGAGGCTTCGTTCTGGTGGTAAGTGACGCAAGCAGGGCGCCCAGTTTAGACTTGGGATGATTTCCGATAGAGATTCATGTTAAAGTTTCTTTCTCAAGCTGAGCAAAGTACGCAAATGGAAAGGTTTTTGGCACTTAAGCAAGGAGGCATGTTTGTCAAAGAGTATGTCAATAATTTCAATCAATTGGCAAGGTTTGGTTTAGAGCTAGTGAATACCCCGCACAAGAAATCTTTGAAGTTTGCAAGAGGGTTAAATGAACCCCTCCATATATTTCCTATGTCTCATATTCCGATGGGGGCAACTTTTGAGAAACTCATTGATATGGCATTATTGCACGAAGAAGAAAAGGGTGAAAAGAAAGAGGCTAAGATTGATGAGACACAAAACAAGAAAGTATGGCCCAAGAAAGAACAACAATAGCAAAAGAAGGGAAGAAAGAATGACAATGTCCGAGAAAAGAGGAAATGTCATAGATGTGGACGTGTGGGTCATTTGAGCAAAGATTGCAGAAAAAGGAAGAATGCTTGTTTCCAATGTGGAGAGGTCGGACATCTTATTAAGTACTGCCTAAAGAAGCAAGGACAAGGCCAAAGGGCTGGATCTTCTAGCGGGATGGTGCATGCTCTTATGGCCGGTGTACCAGATAGAGGTAGGAAAGTTTATGTTGAAGGTTTGATTTCTCTTTCTGATCATCATGTTAGAACTCTTTTTGATTCTGGCGCTTCACGTTCTTTTATATCTAATTATGTGGTTGAGTCTCTACACCTTAGTACTAGTATGGTTTTGGATCTCGTTGTTGTCTCAAACCTCATTGGGGGCACGGCTCATTTGTCTCTCATTTTTCCGGGTTTGAGAATATTTATGCTGGGCGTTGAGTTTGAGTGCGATGCATATGTGCTTAGTTTCATGGGATATGGTTTGATTCTAAGGATGGATTGGCTAGCCATGTATGGTGCCATTCTGGATTATGAGAGGAGGGTCGTTAGACTTTTGACTTGCCATGGGAGGACCCTCCGGATTTCTAGTGACCCTAAGGGGTCTGTCATGCTTAGTTTCTTAGAGTCGCTTGATGCATCTATCGATGATATATGATCTGTACCAGTAGTCTGTGAGTATCCTAATGCTTTTGGGGAGGTTCGGGGCTTACCTCTAAGGCACGAGATTGATTTTCGGATATACTTGGTGGACAATGCAAAGCCAGTTGCATTACGTGTGCGTCATATGGCTCCGAGAGAAAGGAGGGCGCTCAACAAGAAAGTAGAGGAGCTACTTGAGAAAGGATTTATTAGGCGAAGCATATCTGAATGGGGTGCTCCAGTAGTATTCGCCACTAAGGTGGATGGTTCACTTCGCTTATGCGTGGATTACAGGGAGTTTAATAAGCTCACTATGAAAAATAGGTACCCACTTCCGAGGATAGATGATATGTTTGACCAGCTTGTTGGTGCATCTGTTTTCTCCTAGTTAGACTTAGCCATGGGTTTCATCAGTTGAGGGTGGCTGAGGACAATATAGATAAGACTACTTTTAAAACTCCGGATGGTTTCTTCGAGTGGCTTGTCATGCCTTTTAGGTTGATGAATGCACCCGCCTATTTTTTGGATCTGGTGAGTAGGGTGTATTGGGAGTTTCTAAATAAGTTCATTGTGATCTTTGTTGACGACATCTTGATTTTCTCAAAGAGCGAGGAAGAGCATGCCCTACATTTAAGGGATGTTTGGAAGATCTCCAAGCGCACCAGCTTAAGGCAAAATTCTTCAAATATCATTTTTGGAGAAAGGAAGTGAGATTTCTTGGGCATGTAGTCTCTAAGGACGGGGTAGCAGTGGATCCCGCGAAAGTAGTTGCAGTTTAAGATTGGCGGATTCCAAAGAATGCAATGGAGGTGAGGAGTTTTCTTGGATTAGCGGGCTATTATAGGAAGTTCATTAAGGACTTCGCAAAGATATCAGCCCCACTCATCAGACTGATGAAGAAGAATCTGACATTTTCTTGGGATATAAATTATGAGGACTCTTTTCAGCGATTGAAGAGGGCTCTGACAACAACCGCAGTCTTGACTTTGTCTGATGGAAACAAAGTTTTCATAGTATACACTGAAGCATATGGTGTAGGGATGGGTGTTGTTTTGATGCAAGAGGGAAGGATAGTATGTTATGGAGGTGGACAGTTGAGAGTTCATTATAAGTACTACCCTACCCATGACTTAGAGTTGGCTTCCATTGTATTCACGCTTAAAACTTGACACCATTATCTACTTGGAGAGAAGTTTGAGTTGTATACAGATCATAAATCTCTCAAGTATTTGTTCTCGCAGAAGGATCTCAATTTGAGGCAACAAAGATGGATGTAGTTCCTAGCATCCTATGACTTTGATATTTCTTACACCCCTAGCAAGGGTAATGTAGTGGCAGATGCACTGAGTAGGCAGAGGATGACTTTGAGTCCACTATTCATAGAAAGGCGGAGCTTGGAGTATATATCGACCTTTGATTTTAGGCCATCTACGGATCTTATACCTGTTTTGTTGGCATCCTTAGAGGTGCGACATGCTCTTATGGATCAGATAGGGACTTCACAGTGAGAGGAACCACAGATAGCAGACATCTTAGATAGGCATAGTAGAGGGGAGACTTCTAGTCACCTAAGTAGATATTCTACGGATGATAGAGGGTGGTTGCGACGAGATGGAAGACTTTGTGTTCCCTGAGTTGGGAGTATGTTAAAGACAGTCCTTGAGGAAGCCCATCATTCTAGGATGATTATCCATCCATGAGGTGATAAGATGCATAGAGATACGAAGAGGGTTTTCTTTTAGGCTGGGATGAAGAAAGATGTAGCAAAGTTTGTTTTTCGATGTTTTATTTGCCAGCAAGTCAAAATTGAGAAAAAGAAGCCTGGTGGTTTACTTCATCCTTTGGAGGTCCCACATTGGAAGTGGGAGAGCGTCTCTATGGATTTCATTGATGGTTTGCCTAGATCGAGGAAAGACAACACCAGTATTTGGGTTATAGTTGACAGGCTTACTAAGAGTTCTCATTTCATTCCTGTTAAGAGTAAGAAGATGGCAGCATGGTTAGCAGCAGTTTATCTTCGTGAGATAGTCCATCTACATGGAGTACCTTCTAGTATAGTAAGTGATCATGACTCTATATTCACTAGTGTGTTTTGGAGGAGCCTGCAAGAGGCATTAGGTACACAGTTGTGTTTGAGCATCGCTTATCACCTTCAAACCGATGGACAGACAGAAAGGGTGAATAGAGTTCTTGAGGATCTTTTAAGACTGTGTATCCTAGACTTCAGAGGGACATGGGAGGAGCATCTTCCTTTGGTAGAGTTCGCCTACAACAGTAGTTATCCGGCTAGTATTGACATGGCACCCATCGAGGCATTGTATAAACGACCTTGTAAATCATCGGCTTGTTGGTGTGAATCTACAGATAGACTTCTACTTGGACGTGAGATGATTAGAGAAACTTCAGAGAAGGTTGATCTTATTCGCAGATGCATGAAGACAGCTCAGGACAGGCAGAAGTCCTACGCAGGTAAGAGAAGGACTGATATTGAGTTTGAGGTGCGAGACATGGTTTTCATCAAGGTATCACCTTTAAGGAATGTGGTTCGCTTTGGATCTGTAGGGAAATTAGCACCAAGTTTTGTAGGGCCTTTTTCCCATAATAGAAAGAATTTGCCAAATGGCTTATAGGGTGAAGCTACCAGAAAGATTAGCGGGTGTTCATGATGTTTTCCATGTTTCTCATTTACAGAAGTGCTTGCATGATACCACAGAGGTAGTTGAGCAGAGTATGCTTGAGGAAGAAGAGGTGGAACGGGAGGCGACAGTTAGATGACTTCCTACCCGTATTTTTGGATCACAGGTTAAAAAGCTACGAAATCGAGAGGTCAAGTTGATGAAAGTTCAATGGGGAGATGATCACGAGGATGCAACTTGGGAGACTGAAAGACAAGATTCGCACTTCATACCCTTTTCTTTTCAAGGGTATGTTCTTAACTTCTTTTCCAAAGCCTTTATTCGTACTTGCTTCCATCATTTAAGTATATCCTATCGGTTGAATTTTCAACCTTTAGGTAGGGAACCAATGGGTGTAAACATGTGTTTGAGACATGTTATGTTTGGTGGATGCAAGTGGTTGCTCATGGATGCATACACACACACACTAGGCACTAGATCGGCTCAATCACTATAATACTACATATGGATGCATGTGCATTTTTTTTCTTTTATGGATGGAAATGGGTGTATCATCATATGGATGTTGCATTTGGATGAATGATTGTGCACGCATATAGCATTTACATGATATATTAGGATAATTTGCATACATGTTGGATTCATGGCACTAACATACATTGCATTAAGGAGGTCGACTGAATATGTAAACCGCCTGATCTTTCGCATTAGTATAGGGACATATACACACACCTTTTCATATGTTCATATAAGCATTAGAAATTTTTAAGGACAATGGATGCCTGTGAATTGTGGATGAGTAGATGGATGATGGACGTTAGGATATACACTCTTCTTAACTTAGAGATTTCGAGGACGAAATCCTTTAAGTAGGGAAGAATGTAACACCCCGTAATTTTAAAGAACACTATAATGATAAACTAAAGAATACTTAATTAAATATTGGGAATTAATTAAAACGGACTGTGTCATTGCGTTCATCTCGGAATTCTGCTTAAGATGGTCTCTGAGTTTGCCTAAAACATACATAGTATGAAGAAGATATAAAGGTTTGAAGTTTGTATACACGTAAGTAAAATATATGCGTACAAAATCAAGTCCAGAAAATCAAAAATCAAAGAGCGGGAAAGGGAGGGAAATCGGCCCGTTAGGGGTCAACCCCTACAAGGGGGTGACGACCCCACCCAGATCTGGGGTAGATCTATTCTGTGAACTGAGACTTGTTTCTTGACCAGATTCGTTGACCGTAGGCTATAAATAGGACCTCATTTCTATTGTTCTATTTATCAAAGACAATGGAGACAACAAGGTGTTGCCCCAACTCAGATTGAATTAGCCCGTTCTTCTACAACAACAACTTATATGTATACAAGAATCTCTGCTACAACACCAACTGTCATTTCTCTGTTCTTTAGATCTAGTTCCTGTGAGTTTATGTTGCTTTTAGATATAATCATACAATAAGTAATCTTGACATGTTTATAAGTTTGGATCTAAACCTGTGCCTGCTAACGACCTAAACTATAACTAAACAAGATCTGCCACTACTTGTACACCTAATCTACTGTTTAGTTCTCGTATGCATATTCCTGATATGCCTATTCTGTTATTAGGCCTCATTATGTCATCATATGCCCATTCTGCTACTATGCCTATTTCTGTCACCATATGCCTATTCTGTAAGTATGCATGTTTCTATTATCATATGCATGTTTAGTTATTATGCCTAATTCTGTTCTCTTCTCTCCCTCCTTCCCTTTTTATTTATATAGCCAGGCTACCTTCAAGCTTAGGCCTATCGCTGAAACATGCAAACGAATGAAATTGGGAATTGTTGGGAATGATAAATTGGGGAATAGCTTGTACTGTAAAACATGACTGGGATTTGGGGGCATAATCCATACTGTTACCTGAGACTTTAATTTGAACACACCGTACATAATGATTTATGACTTGAGGGTAGGGGCATGAAAACCTATAATGAACATGAACAATTGTTTAAGAATTAACATGCCTAAATTTATAGTAGATAGAACCGTAACCACACATAGACACGAGGTTATATTACACTTATGGTAGAAGTCTGCCCGGAACCTCCCAGCAAATCCAGCATCCCCAAGTGGTTAATCTAATGTGAGGGGTCTAGCGCGTAGATGTATGCGTAACAGTGTTAAGACACGAGGTTAAGTCCGACTTGTGGTAGAAGTCTTCCAGGAACCGCCCGGCATATTCAGCATCCATAATTGGTCGACTTAACGTGAGAGGTCTAGTACATTAACAGACATGAATGGAAAAATGATAACAATCTGTTAAACTGTAATACTTAACCTGTTTAAATCGGTGGGGGCTATATGAACCTGTCAAAATTGTGTAAGGGTTAAGGAAACTTGCTTGAATTAATGAGGGGTTAAGTAAATATGTTAAATTTGTGGGGGCGGGTTATATAAACCCAGCAAGCTTAACCTGTTTTATATGGTGGGTTTATGCTGGCTTGTAAATCTATTAGGCATAACCTGTCAAAATCCTACTAGTGAGGATGCGAGCCTAGGGGGTGGCTTGTATCATTTGTTGTGTGGGACCTATATCGGTGAGTAACCCATCTTGGTATCAAAAGGGGGATCCGAACTAGGTAGGGGTTAGGGCACGCTTACTGAGCTGATTATAAGAGGTTCATCTGAGCGGGAGAGCGGATGGCGCATTCCGTCGGACTCATGTGCATGCATTATCCGCTTTGTTGGGATAATAATACATTATAGCATCAGTAGATATGGCTGTGCCTCTCGAAAAAAGGGGTTGCCACTTTAGGAAGTGATACATCCTATTGTGGGGCCAGCATAGGGTATCTACAGGAAAAGAGCCGATCAATTGGGGTAGTAATTAGGGTACATCTACTTGTGCTTGTTTAGGAGCCCATTATTATCGTTGGGGGTAACATCTGTCATTTTTGTTAGACTTCTTGTTATTATCTTGGAGGTTAAACCCATCACTAGAAGTACGCCTAAGTCTACTATCTGTTTCCGTTGGGATCATTATGTTTTTGTTATACTAGTATAAGTGTAGAGAAAAGTATTTGGGAAGCGCAATATATTATGTTTAGCCTGCTCAGTCTCTTATACCTATCTTGTGATATTGTTATCTCTCTCATCCAGTTTGTATGCCTGTCATGATGCTTTTACTTATTTATATGTTAAAAGTAACTGGACTCACCGGACTTTATGTCTGGCCTGTTTCGTTTCATTTTCTCTCTCTTCCTTCCCCCTCCCCCCTGGTTCTTAGGGTGGGAATACTCAGGCTTGATTAGAATTATCTCTTTCGTTCTGCTTGGAGCTGCTTAGATGTACCTCTTGATTTCCTATCTACCTTGCTATGGCTATTCTTTTGGGTGACTATGCTTTTATATTTTTTACTCTGATGATTTTAGTATAATGCAGATGTTTTAATTTGATGTAATGGGTATTCTATATTTCAAACTTATGTTGTAACTGGACTTTGGACTACAACGTCTTCTATTTGGAAAATAAAGTTTTAAATTTCGTTGTTATTTTATGTTTGTCTTGTGATGTTTCTGTTTTTGTTTACCTATAACGCTTCATGAAACTTAATGCATTCTGTTAAAGAGTGACATTAACGGACGTGGGGTGTCACATATATGTATGTATATTCATATATATATATATATATATATATATGTATATATATGTGTTAAATATGTATGTTTGTATGTAATTAACAGCTTATTCCTAGTTCAATACCTAAATTGTTCTAACAAGCCTAGGATATAAGTTTTAATTGTTATGTTGTTATTTTTCCTATTTGCTGCTATCATTAATTATGCCAAGCGTTTAGTAGTTTTGATGTGGGAATTAGGCTTGTATTTCTTTAATGTGAACTGAATTTACACGTTAAAACGTTTCTTCATCCGAACGGAAATTAGCATCTATAGTACGTACTAAATATTATACTTATATAGCGTAATTAACGTATTCAAACGTAATAATGCCTTAATAAATATGTTAGATAAGGTTTGAAATTTGAAATTTCTCTATATGAATTGTTGCTTGTGTGTGTATAAAATGACTTATATATGTATATAAATTAAATAATGACACATAGACATGAGGTTCATCATCATTTGTGGCAGAAGTCTGCCCGGAACCAACCGACAAATCCATCAACCACAAGTGAGTTTGGCTAATGTGAGAGGTTTGGGCGTCATGGGCCAGGTAACTTAGTACACTATGACACGAGGTTAATCCCACTTATAGTAAAAGTCTGCTTGGAACCGTTCGGCACATCCAACATCTACAAGTAAATGGTTTATGTAAAAGGTATAGTGTGTGTGTGTATACCTATATCATGTGTAAATAGATAGGCTTACTATGCCTTGAGAAGGTCTTAGGTGACTGGATTTCTTCTTATCTAGTTTGAATTTTAAGTGGTCAAAAACTAGGACCATTCTAAAGGTTTATTCCTTGGATTTGGACCAAATTCATGTGACTCGCCTGTATTAGATTTGGAGTTGGTTTATGATCCTCCTTCTCTAAAAGTGGTTTAGTCATGGCGATAGCGGAGTAGTGTAGTTTACCGGAATGTCCACTTTCTCTAGGAGAATAGGGAGGGCCAACCTAGGGATAGATTTGGTAACTTAGTACGTAACATGTTATTTAATTAATCAACTATCTAAGGGAAGTCTAAAGCAGCATAGGTGTTCTACCGTAATATCAGTTAAGTAGTAACATGAGGCATCCGCTGGAGGGGTCTAAAATTGCTATATGCGGGCCTACACTAAACCGGCTGTCGCACCCCACATCCGTTAATGTCACTCTTTATCAGAATACATTATGTTTCGAGAAGCGTTATAGGTAAACAAAACAGAATTCCATAAGACAAATATATAAAATAAGGGCGGAAATTTAAACTTTATTTTCCAACAGAAAACATCATGGTCGCATAATCCAGTTACAACATCAGACTGAAATACTGGAACAAAATACATCAAATAAAAACATATACCTTGCGCTAAAAACCATAAGAATACAGAAATGAAAAATCATAATCCCCATAAGTAGTCATAAACAAGTAGACAATAGTCAAAGCTACGTCAAAGCAGATCCAGAACCAAGCAGAAATAGAAGAGAGAATCCTAATCAAGCCTGAGCGTCCCCACCCTAAGAACCTAGGGGGAAGGAAGAGAGAGAAAAGAAAAAAAAGAGTCAGACATAAAGTATGGTGAGTCCAGTGACTTTTAGCATATAAAGAAGTAAAAGTATAATAACATGCATATAAACTGGATGAGAGTCAACAGTAGGCAGGTATAAACAGATTGAACAGAAATAGCAGAATACACAGAGTGGATTATGCTTCTTAAATACTTCTCTCTACACCAATACTAGTATAACCGATATGTGACGGGATTAGGTATTCCCTAATTGCATAACAAAAACAGGATGATCCCAATAGAAACATATTGATAGTTTTAGGTATACTCTAGTCTCATAAGGGGTTTTACCACCAACAGAAATAACGGGTACCATAATAGAATATAGCGGGTGTTACCCCAAACATAAATAACAGGCACCCCAACAAAAACAAACAGGACTAGATATTCCCTATTCACTATCCCCAAGCGATCGGCTCCCTAACTTGTAAATACCCTGTGTAGGCCCTACGGTAGGGTGTATTACATATTAAAGTGGCAACCTACAGAAGGATACAGACCTATTTACTGGTGCTACAGTGGCTTATTTTCCCCTTCTGACTAGACTCATGCACGCATATGACACTATTGGAATGCGCCCGTACACCCCCCTTTTAGAAGAACCTCTTAAAATCAGTTCAGTGTGCATGCCCTGGCCCCTACCAAGTGTGGGTCCCCCGTTTAATACCAGAATGGGATACTAGCTGATATGGGTCCCACACAACAGATGACACAAGTCAAACCCCTAAACTTGTGTCTCGCAATTAACTAGAATTTTTAACAGGTTAAGCCTACAGATTAATAGGTTCGCTTAACTCCTATAGATTAACAAGTTAAGTTTCCACAGGTTAACTGGTTTATTTGACCCCAACAGATTAAACAGGTTTACATAGTCCCAACATATTAAACAGACTTACTTAACCCTAGCATATTAAATAGGTTTACATACCACTAACAGATTAAAACAGGTTCACGGGTTCTTTATAGTTCCATTAACATGTTTCGCTTAATCTTAAATTAAGCCTACAGATTCATATGCCCCAAATCCCAGTCATAGTTCACAATATAACATATACCCTCAAAATTTTAATTATATTTCACATTATAGGTTATGCCCCTAAATTATCATTCCCAATCATTCCCCCAATTTATCCCAATTTCATTCGTACGCATATTTCAGTGATATTGGCCTAGGCTCGAAGGTAGCCTAGGCTATAAAAATAAAAAGGGAATGAGAGAGAGAAGAACATAATAGGCATATAAAAATAAAATAAGCATATAATAACAGAGTTGGGCATATGGTAGCAGAAATAGGCATATAAGAACTGAACAACATATCAGGTGTATAGAAGAATACATGTAATAGCAGAACTATTTAGGTATGAATTAGATTCTTAACAGGTATAGATTTTGATCCTGATTTATAAACATGTCAGGGTTACTGTTAAATTTTTATATCTAAAAGTAACATGAACTCATAGAGATTGGATCTAAAGAACAGAGAATAATATACTGAAGTTGCAAAAGAGATTTCTAATGCTTATAAACATATGTAAAGGTGTGTGTATATGTCCCTATACTAATGAAAAATCAGGCGGTTTACTGATTCAATCAACCTCCTTAATGCAATGTATGCTGGTGCCATGAATCCAACATGTATGCAAGTAGTCCTAGTATATCACGTAAACTCTATATGTGTGCACATTCGTCCAAATGCAACATCTATATAATTATACACCCATTTCCATCCATAAAAATATAAAATACACACACACATCCATATGCAGTATGAGTGTTTTGAGCCGATCTAGTGCCTAGTGTGTGTATATGCATCCACGAGCAACCACTAGCAAACACTTGCATCCATCAAACATAACATGTCTCACACACATGTTAACAACCATTGGTTTCCTACCTAAAGGTCGAAGATTTGATCGATACGATAAACTTAAATGACAGAAGCAAGTGCGAATAAAAGCTTGGAAAAAGAAGTTAAGAACATACCCTTGAAAAGAAAAGGGTACGAAGCACGAATCTTGTCTTCAGTCTCCCAAGTTGCATCATCGCGGTCTTCTCCCCATTGCACTTTCATCAACTCGGCCTCTCTGTTGCATAGCTTCTTAACCTCTGATCCAAGTATACAAGTAGGAACTTGTCCAACTGTCGCCTCCCTTTCTACTTCTACTTCCTCAAGCATGCTCGGCTCAACTATCTATGTTGTATCATGTAGACACTTCCGCAAAGGATAAACATGAAAAACATCATGAACACTTGCCAATCTCTCTGGTAGTCTCACCCTATAGGCCATTTGACCTATCCTTTCCACTATGGGTAATTCCCCTACAAACCTAGGCGTCAATTTCCCCATAGATCCAAAGCGAACCACATTCATCTGAGGTGATACTTCGATGAAAACCATGTCTCCCACCTCAAACTCAATATCAATCCTTCTCTTATTTGCGTAGGGCTTATGCCTATCCCGAGCTGTCTTCATGCGTCTACGGATAAGATCAATCTTTTCTGAAGTTTCCTCAAATCATCTCATGTCCAAGTAGAATCCTATATGTAGAATCCCACCAACAAGTCGGTGATCTGCAAGGTCGTCCATATAATGCCTCGAAGGGTGTCATACCTATACTAGCCTGATAACTGTTGTTGTAGGAGAACTCAACCAACAGGAGATGCTCCTCCCAAGTCCCTCCGAAGTCTAGGATACACAGCCTCAAAAGATCATCAAGAACTCTATTCACCTTCTTAGTTTGCCCATCAGTCTGAGGGTGATATGTGATGCTCAGACATAACTTTGTATCTAATGCCTGTTGCAGGCTCTTCCAGAACTCACTAGTGAAGAAGGGGTCACGATCACTCACTATGCTACAAGATACTCCATGTAGACGGACTATCTCACGAAGATAAACTGATGTCAACCATGTTGTCGTTCTCTTACTCTTAACAGGAATGAAATGAGCGCTCTTAGTAAGCTTGTCCACTATAACCCAAATACTAGTGTTTCCCTTCCTCGATCTAGGCAAACTATCGATGAAATCCATAGAGATGCTCTCCCGCTTCCATTGTGGGACCTCCAAAGGATGAAGCAAGTCGCCGGTCTTCCTTTGTTCAGCTTTAACTTACTGGAAAACTAAACATCGAGAGACAAACTCTGCTACATCTTTCTTCTTCCCAACCCGAAAGAAAACCCTTTTCATATCTCTATACATCTTATCACCACCTGGATGGATAGTCATCCTAGAATGATAAGCTTCCTCAAGGACTGCCTTCAACAGACTTCCAACTCGGGGAACACAAAGCCTTACATCCCGTCGCAACTACCCTCTATCTTCCGTGGAATATCCACTGAGGTGAATAGCAATCTTCCCTCTACTGAGCCTATCCAAGATGTCTGCTATTTGTGGGTCCTCTCGCTGCGAAGATCCTATCTGATCCATAACAGTAGGTCACACCTCTGAGGATGCAAACGAACCAGGTGTAAGATCCATAGATGGTCTAAAATCGAAGGTTGATATGTACTCCAAGTTCCACCTCTCTATGAATAGAGGACTCAAAGTCATCCTCTGCCTGCTCAACGCATACACCACCACATTACCCTTGCCAAGGGTATAAGAAATCTCAAAATCATAGGACACTAGGAACTCCATCCATCGAACCTCTCACCAAGCAGATAATGCTGCCAAGTCTTAAGCGTGAATACTATAGTAGCCAATTCCAAATCATGTGTAGAGTAGTTCTTCTCATGAACTCTCAACTATCTACCACCGTAACACACTACCCTTCCCTCTTGCATCAAGACGACACCAAGCCCTGTACCACATGCATCAGTGTACACTGTGAACACTTTGTTCCCTTCAGGGAGAGTCAAAACTAGGGTTGTTGTCAGAGCCCTCTTCAATCACTGAAAAGCATCCTCACAGTCATTGCTCCAAGAAAAGGTCATATTCTTCTTCGCCAGTCTGGTGAGTGGGGCTGATATCATTGCGAAGTCCCCGATTAACTTCCTATAATAGCCCGTTAAATCGAGAAAACTCCTCACCTCCATTGAATTCTTTGGAACCTTCTAATCCTGAATTGTAACTACTTTTGCGGGATCAACTACAATCTCATCCTTGGAGACCACATGCCTTAGAAATCTTACTTCCTCTCTCCAAAAGTGACATTTAGAGAATTTCGCCTTAAGCTGGTGTGCCCGAAGAATCCTCAACACCTCCCCTAAATGTAGGGCATGCTCTTCCTCGCTCTTTGAGAAGATCAGAATGTCATCCACAAAGACTACAACGAACTTATTCAGAAACTCCGAAACACCCTACTCATCAAATCCACAAAATACGGGGTGCATTCGTCAACCCAAAAGGCATGACTAGCCACTCAAAGAAACCGTCTGGAGTTCTAAAAGCGGTCTTGTCTATATTGTCCTCGGCCACTCTCAACTGATGAGACTCCATGGCCAAATCCAACTGAGAGAAAACAGATGCACCAACAAGCTGGTTAAACAGATCATCAATTTTTGGAAGTGGATGCATATTCTTCTTAGTGAGTTTATTCAACTCCCTGTAATCCACGC
This sequence comes from Allium sativum, assembly GCA_030737875.1. Classification (NCBI taxonomy): domain Eukaryota; kingdom Viridiplantae; phylum Streptophyta; class Magnoliopsida; order Asparagales; family Amaryllidaceae; genus Allium; species Allium sativum. Next base: position 731,050,093 of record CM060912.1, on the reverse strand, counting down.
ATAAGAGAAGCCTGCCATCCGCCTTAGATACAAAGACGAAGCACCCCATTTAGATATGCTTCACCTAATGAACCCCTTCTCAAGTAGCTCCCCTACTTGCTTCCTAAGCTCTCTCCTTTCCCTAGGAGCCATGTGGTGCACAGGTAATTCGACTAGCTTCATCTTATCCATCAAGTATATCCGAAAATCAATCTCACGCCTCGGAGGTAATCCCCTAACCTCATCAAAAACATCTAGATAATCATAGACTACATGTACAGATCGTAAATCATCGATAGAAGCATCAAGTGATTCTGTTAAACTAAGTATGATAGACCCTTTGGGTCACAGGAAATCTCGAGAGTCCTCCCTTGGCAAGTCAAAAGTCTAACGACCCTCCTCTCATAGTCCAGAATGGCACCATATATGGCTAGCAAATCCATCCCTAGAATCAGACCATAGCCCATATACCGAGCACATATGCGTCGCACTCAAACTCGACATCCAGCACATATATCCTCAAACCCCGACATATCATAGAAAGATGAGTTGTGCCCCCAATGCGGTTTGAGACAATAACGGGATCAGAAGCAATATTAGTACTAGGGTGCAGAGACTCAACCAAAGAATCAGATATAAAAGAGTGAGAAGAGCCAGAATAAAAAAGAGTCCTAACAGGATGATCGGAAAGAGAAATCAAACCTTGAATAGAAACTTTCCTACCTCTGTCCGGTACACTAGCCTCAAGAGCATGCACCTTCCCTCCCGAAGATCCTACACTTTGGCACTTTCCTTGATTCTTCGGGCACTCCCTAGTATAGTGTATGACCTCACCACAGTGGAAGCAAGCATTCTTCCTTTTTCTGCAATCTTTGACCAAATATCCTACATTCCGGCAGCCATGACACTTTTTCTTGCCTTGAGCCTTGTCGTTCTTTCCACCCTTCTTTTGGGGTTCTTTCTTGGGCCGCACTTTTTGTTTTGTGTCTCATCAGTCTTGGCCTCCTTTTTCTCATCTTTACCATCTTCGTGCATCAATGCCATATCAATCAGTCTCTCAAAAGTAGCCCCCATCGGAATGTGAGATGACGCCAATGCATGAAGAGGATGATTTAATCCTCTTACAAACCTTAAAGCTTTCTTGTGCGGGGTATTCACCAGCTCTAGACCAAACCTCACCAACTGGTTGAACTTATCGACATACTCTTAAATAGACATACTTCCTTGCTTAAGTGCCAGAAACCTCTCCATCTGCATACTCTCTTCTGCCTAAGAAAGAAACTTCATCTTGAACCTTTGTCGAAAATCATCCCAAGTATCAATTGGATGCCCTGCTTGCGTCACTTCCCATCAGAATGAAGCCTCATCCTTAAGTTTCCATGCTGCCAACTGTATATTCTACGGTCGTCAACCTCGAAAAGCCCAAATAAATTCTCCATCTCTTTTACCCAATTCTGTGCTTCCACAAAGTTCTTAGTCCTCGTAATAGCTTTCCTCCCATAGCACAGAAATCCTTTCATATCTTAGAGAAATTATTCGCTCGCGGAGGAGGAGGAACAACGGCTACGATTGGGGGAGGGGCTAACCTCAAGATACCTACGAAACCAAGCCGGTATCTAAATGCCCTTGGGAAAATTCGATTCCCCAGACATGAGGAAAAGCAAAGGAAAAAAGGATTCAAATAGAGAATCGATAGATATTTTATATGGATTAGGGGAATATGTTTTCCAAAAACAGACTTTTCTTTGAAAATACTTTCTTTTTAAAACCTTTTGAAAACAATTTTCAAACCCTTTTTTCCAATCTTGTAACCTTCAACTCTGATACCAAATGTGACACCCTACGTCCATTAATGTAACTCTTTATTAGAATGCATTAAGTTCCATGAAGCGTTGTAGGTTAACAGAACAGAATCCACAAGACAGATATATAAAATAATAGTGGAAATTTTAAACTTTATTTTCCAACAGAAAACATCATGGTCTCAAAATCCAGCTACAACATCAAACTGAAATGCTGGAACAAAATACATCAAATAAAAACATCTGTGATGCGCTAAAAACCATTGGAGTACATAAATGAAAAATCATAATCCCCATAAGTAGCCATAAACAAGTTGACAAGTAGTCAAAGTGATACATCAAAGCAGATCCAGATTCAAGCAGAAATAGAAGAGAGAATCCTAATCAAGCCTGCATGTCCCCACCCTGAGAACCTATGAGGGAACGGAAGAGAGAGAAAAGGAAACAAAACTGGTTAGACATAAAGTCTGGCGAGTCCAGTGACTTTAGCATATAAAGAAGTAAAAGTATCTTGATAGGTATATAAACTAAATGAGAGTCAACAATAGGATATAACAGGTATAAACAGACTGAACAGAAATAACAAAATAAACAGAGTGGATTATGCTTCTCAAATACTTTTCTCTGCACCAATAGTAGTATAACGGATATGTGACGGGATTAGGTATTCCCTAATTGCTTAACAGAAATTGGATGATCCCAACAGAAACATATCGATAGTTTTAGGTGTACTCTAGTGTCATAACGGATTTTACCCCCAACGGAAATAATGGGTACCTTAACAGAATATGACGGGTGTTACCCCAAATAAAAATAATAGGCACCCCAATAGAAACAAACAAGACTAGATGTACCTTAATTACTATCCCCACACGATTGACTCCCTAACTTGTAAATACCTTATGTCGCCCCCACGGTAGGGTGTACTACTTCCTAAAGTGGCAACCTACCGAAGGACACAGACCTATTTACTAGTGCTACATCGGCTTATTTTCCCCTTCATACCGGACTCATGCACGCACATGGCTCCTTTGGAACGCACCCGTACACCCCCCCTTTCAATTGAACCTCTTATAATCAGTTTAGTGTATGTGCCCTGACCTCTACCTAGTGTGGAGCCCCTATTTAATACTAGAATAACTAGGATTTTTAACAGCTTAAGCCTATAGATTAACAGATTCGCTTAACCCCTACAAATTACAAGGTTAAATTTCCATAGGATAACAGGTTTATTTAACCCCAATAGATTAAAAAGGTTTACATAACCCCAACAGAATAAATAGACATACTTAACCCCAATAGATTAAATAGGTTTACATACCAGTAATAGGTTAAAACAGGTTTCACACGTTCTTTACGGTTCAATTAACATGTTTTCATAATCTTAAATTAGGCCTACAGATTCACATACCCCAAATCTTAGTGATAATTCACAGTATAACATATGCCCTCAAAATTTTAGTCATATTTCACATTATAGGTTATGCCCCCAAGTTATCATTCCCAATCATTCACCTAATTTTTCCCAATTTCGTTCGTACGCATATTTCAGTGATATTGGCCTAGGGTCGAAGGTAGCCTAGGCTATAAAAATATAAAGGGAATAAGAGAGAGAAGAACTGAATAGGCATATAAAAAAATAAGCATATAATAACAGAGATGAGCATATGATAACAGAAATAGGCATATCAGAAATAGGCATACAAAACCTGAACAATAGGTTAAGTGTATAAAAGCATACATGTAATAGCAGAACTGTTTAGGTATGAATCAGATTCTTAACAGGTATAGATTTAGAACCAGATTTATAAACATGTCAGGGTTACATTTAAATTTTTATATCTAATAGTAACATGAACTCACAGAGATTGGATCTAAAGAACAGAGAATAATATGCTGAAGTTGCAGAAGAGATTCTTGTATGAATATAGGTTGATGTTGAAGAAGATAGCCTAATTCAATCCAAGCAGAGGCAGCATCTCATTTCTCCCTTGTTTTTAGGTGTAGAAAACAATACAAATGTTGTCATATATATAGCCTACTGCCAACGAACCCAAACAACAAATCAGTCCCGATATAGAGAAATGCACCCCGCTGGATTGGGATGGGTCGACCCATCCCCACCTGGGTCGGCCCGTGGGTCAACCCACCTGGCCATCGGTCGACCCAACCCAAGCATAGGTCTCCCCTTGTCGGTCCAGATCTCACCAACTTTTCCCGCCTACGAAATTTCGAATTGATTTGAACTTCTGATTTGTTTTATTTATACATAAAATTATTATAAGTATAAAAACTTCTAACCTTCATATCTACCTTATACTATGTCTGCTTTATGCAAACTCGAATTGTATCTTAAGAAAAATTCCGAGACAAACGCAGGGGTATAGTCTATTTTACTTAATTCCCAATATTTAATTAAGATTCCTTAATTTATTGTTATAATGTCTTTTAAAATTATGGGGTGTTACACTAGTATTAAGAGGTGAGATACTACTTCTCGTATTACTCGTGAGAATATATATTTATAAGAACATTGACGTGCTAGGACGGGCTCTTAAGTGGCTAGGCGCCTTCGGGTCATAAGAGATCATAAGAATCCGCCCTTAATAAACAATTTAGAATGGGCCTTACGTAACCGAGAATGTCCACCTCGTTGGGTCTTCATCCTAAATGCTTCAGTGAAGGTCTTAAGTGATTGATTCGGATATCCACCTCATTGGTTAAAATACTTCTTTGCATGTGTGTTATTGTGTATTTCGTAGACATGCCTTTAAATATATAACATTCTAAATCTAGAGTATGGTTTTAAGAAAATATTATTTTCAGTCACTAGAACTTTATGTTCTGACCCCTCTCCTTAACATATCCAATAGGTTAATAGGTGGGTTGCCGACTCGATCAACGAAATGATGATGGAGCCTGAAGTAGGCGATGAGACTATTATGTTGCTATTAGCTATTATTACTCTTTTACTCATGGAAACTATGGATTTTGAATAATGATGATGTACCATTATAATCAAATGTACTTGACATTTTGTATTTGAATCTGTGGCTTTTAATAAATGGTGCATCTTATTTATTATTATACTTTTTTATTCCGCTGTGTGAGATTCCATCACGTTATATTATTTGTCATTCTATGCAAATGTAATTCCTTATAGGAACCGACGACCTGTTTAAAAGTGGCTCTAAGTTTCGATGGGCCTTTTCTGGTTCGAAATTTAGGACCACTCCGGGAAGTTTGTTACATTTGGTATCAGAGCCTAGGTTACTCGATTATAGGGAAATTATGCGTACGAGAGGTGTATTTGTATTTTGAAAAAGGTTTTCAAACTATATATATAATATAAATATATATTTACCCTAATAAGCATACTTAGTTATACTGGGCAAATTTATCATTTTCTTCCCTTTTTAGCTTAAATACTATCTTAAGAGTATCCACTGAATGATTCTTTCATTCTTTATCAGATAGTAGAATGGCTGATAATCCTTCTGGTCAAGGAAACCAAGCATGACCTCGATATTTTCCAGAATGGTTCCAACAGTATCTCCATATTGTGGAGCAAGTACCAGCTGCTAATCCCGCCCCAGCGGAGCTTGCAGCTCATGCCGTTGAGGCAGCTTTTGATTTTCCTCGATTTTGTAAGAGTTTCGCGAGCCTTGGTGGAAAACCATTCTTAGGGATAAAATGTTTGGTTGGTGCTCAAGCTTGGATGATGGACTGCAAAAGTATTTTTGAGGTCATGGGATGGTCAGACGAAGTTAAAAGGAGTGTTGCGGCCTGACACTTAAAAGGAGAAGCCCTTGAATGGTGGAACCTAGTATCTGGAGAGAATGGGGACTGAGTATTTACATGGGCTAAATTTGAGATCCGCTTTGAATCAAAGTTTCTTTCCAATGCCGAGATGACAATCAAATTAGAAAAAGTTTATCCATCCCAAACAAGGAAATTTGAGTCTAGGAGAGCATGTTGCTAAATTCACCAAGTTATGTAAGTTTGGTAGAGGTTTAGTGGATACTCCAATAAACAAGGGTTTAAGGTTTGTTAAAGGATTTAACTCCCCATTAAAAGACCCAATGTTGGCCCAAGTAACATTCGGAGAAACCTTTGAGACATTAGTAGAGATGACCATCTTGTGCATAGCTGAAGGATCTACAGAGAATAAGAATAGTGAGAAGGGAGAAGGTAATTATAGTTCTGATAAGAATAAGAAGAAAGAGTAGTGGAAGAATAAGAAGAAGGGGTTAAGTTTAAGAAAGAAGATTGGACTTGTACAAGGTGCAATTGTAAGGGCCATGAGGCCAAGGACTGCAGGACTGCTTTAGCAAAGAGGGAGTTTAAAGGAAAGTGCTACAATTGCCACAAGGAAGGATACTTGTCAAGAGATTGCCTAAAGCCTATAGTTATTTAGAGCGGTCATAATTATTCATTGGAAGTAGCACCGATACAGAGCCGAGCCCCGAAAGATCAAGGTCAACTCGTGTTTGAAGGTATAACTTCTATTTTAGGAATTTCCGTATATACTTGTTTTGACTCTGGAGTGACCCATTCTTTTATTTCTAACAGACTAGTTGATTTGTTGAACCGTTTCTTATATATCACTAGTAATCCGATAGAGGTGGCCAACCCTATCAAAGGAACTAAGTACCTTGAGTTGATCTGTAAAGACCTAGCATTGGATATCGATGATGTTGAGTCCTCGTGCAAAGCATATAGGGTATGACCTTATATTAGGTATGGATTGGCTATCATTGTATGGGACCTTCTAGATTAGGACAAGAGAATTGTTCGTCTTAGGAGCTGAGGAGGGCATAATCTGAGAGTCCTTATAATGTTAGAAACAAGGATAAAGCCCTATCATACACCCTGCCTCCTAGTTTGGAAAGACCATCTTCGATCCCTGTAGTACGTGAATTCTTGGATGTTGTTAGCCTACTTTGTGAACTAGGCTACACAAAGTTAAAGGACCAATTGATGAAGAATGCTGACTAGAAGAACACACACTCGAAGCCCGGATCTGATCGGAGATCTCTGGCCAAACCAAAACATTATGAATCAAAGATTAGAGGAGCGATGGCAGAATCAGATCGGTTTGGAGAAGCCCGATCCGACCCTCTTATCCATTAGCCATCCGATCTGAACCAGAAGTAGAGGCAGTTATGATCCATGATTCCATGAAATGCGGAGCGGTTGTGTACTCATTCCCATACGTTCCCCCATGATGCAGATGCGTCATCACCATCCTGTTCCATCTGAACCTGACTCTTATGGGATGATTGCCACGTATATCCGAACCGGAGCCATTTAAGAGAGATTTTTCACTTATAAATACACCCCAAGGGTCATTTGAAAAGATCTTTTGGCAAATTCTCAACTCAAGCTTCCTCCATAACCGAATTTCACAACTTTAATCAGATTACAATCATCTTTTAAAATATATTTTGGAGAAGATTGAGTGAATTTATTCATTGTATGAGTGTAATTGAGTGAAAATAATCATTGTACTTGCATTCTTATCATCAATCAGAGAAATTCAAAGTGGACGTATGCTCTTTAACGCCGAACCACTAAAATTCCGTGTTTCCTTCATTTTCTTCTTATTTCATTTAGAGTTTTGGGTGTTAGAGCCATTTTTGGATCTAACATTTTGGTGCTTTCACTGAGAAGTTCTCAAATTCTCTACATTTTGGGCTACCATCCCACTATTTAGGTTTGTATATCCGAAGAAGATGGTCCGTGCAATCGACATTTCTGAAATTCTCTTCAAAAAAAAAAAAAGATTTCAACAAACTAAACATTATGACTAAGGGAAAAGGAAAACAAGTGCAAAACGCATAGGAAAGCGAGATGGGCGATGATCAGCAAGCTATGGTGGTCACTAGATCAAGAGGACAGAGTTCTAGAGCAAGCCGATCCAACAGGGCTTCTCCGATCCGACCCGACCAAGACGCTTCAAACCGATCCGTCAATGAGAACACTATCTGATCTGGTTCCCAGAACGCTGTTGGATCCCATCCTCCAAACTGAACCACTGGAACAACTTCGGGCCGAACCGAATGCAACTGAGGTTGGAAACTCTACTCAGGCTCCTACAAATGCTCTGTTACTACCCGTTCCAGCTGAGGATCAGCCCACTCCTAATGCACTTGTCACCCACCGAGATTTCTCGTGTTTGCTTGATATGCTGGAGAGTACCAGAGACGCTATTGAAGCTTATAAGCAGGATTGTGTTCTTATGCGTGAAAACATGAGGGATATGAGCAGGGAGATAAGCGAACTTTGTAGACAAAGGATGTCCTCTCCGGTTCATCATCATACTATGGACCATTCATCATCTTCTGATGAAGAACGCCCACGTGAAAGGAGGCCATATGAAAGGCCCGAAAATTTTGACCAGTTGACATTCGGATCTTTGGGATCCCGTGAGGATGCAGCCCGTGTGCTGGGGCCCAACGATCCAAGTTTAAGAGAACCGATGTTGTTACCAATGCGAGTATCCCACGTTCTCCCAAGGGACCCAAATATTACTAATCCTACTCAGGGGCAATGCCTTCAACCTGTTCGTCCTGTGAATGACCAGGACCGCAAGAGGCAAGGAGGTTCAGTTACCAATCGAAACCCAAGAGAGTCACCAGAAGTAGGTGATAAGCGCTTGAGAAGAGAAAGGAGCAGGGAACCTAAACCGGCCCTGACTAATGCTGAAGTAGAAGTAATGATACGTCAAATTATGGCTGATAGCCGCCGATATTCCAATGAAGATTGGGTGTTGAGAGTAGTCATACTCCGTTTACTAATGATATCCTAAACTTCCAATTTCCTCGCTGATTCAATTTACCACAGATGGATCGATATTCTGGAAGAACGGATTTGAAACAACATCTGATGAGATATGTATGGTATATGAACACTGCAGCTGCACCTGACGTTGTAAAATGTAAAACCTTCCCAAAATATCTAGAGGATATAGCGTTAATGTTGTTTACTCAACTTCCCCCGCGATCGGTGTTGAGTTTTCAAGAATTAAGTAAGATTTTTATGAAATAATTCTGACTCCACTCCCATAGAGCTAAAAATGTTATCGAACTGTCCAGAATTAAACAGGCCCCTGGAGAATCTATGAAATCATAGTTGGCCCGCTTCAACCTAGCAGTTACTGAAATAAGCAATCCCCACGAACCGACTATTTTGATGGCTTTGATCGAAGGAGTTGATCCGGATACTGAGTTCGGTGGTTACTTAGCTGGGAAGCCACCATTGACTAGGGAGGCTTTCTATTAAAAGGAAAATATCCATCTACGGCGAGAAGAGATATACGCCAACTGAAAGAGAAAATCTGATGGAGCTTCAAGAGAAGATATTCAAAGTAATGTTGCTGTGAAGCGATCTGGTGAAAGTTCTGGGAAAGTCGAGGTAAATGTTGGCAACAAAAATGAAGGAAGTAACAGCAGGAATGGAAACGGCAATAGGAGGAACAGGAACCGAGGAAATAACTCAGGCGAAAGTCCTTGATTCCAAACCTTCGAAAACTACACACCACTAAGTGACACATTGGAAAACATCTACCTGGATGCTTACAACTTCTTACAATATAAAAAACCTCCGCCCCGATACTCTACGGAGAAGGAGGTGGCTACTGGAAAGTTTTGTTTCTTTCATGGAACCCACAGACATTCTACGAATGAATGTCGGCATTTGAGAGATGTTGTCGAAAAGCTGCTGCAAGAGGGAAAATTAGACGAATACAAGGTTGCTCCAAGAGACAGGGGCAAGCCCCGAATCTAAATCAACCTTCTCCTAAGCCCACCTCTCAACAAAAAGGTAAAGGAATCGTTATCAATACTATAGTAGGAGGGTCTCACCCCTCTTCCCATAGCTATAGGGCTATGGATCAATATGTTAATGCGGTTAAGCACCTTGGAGTGGGAGAATGTAGTAACCTCAAAGACATCTCCCCGGTGAAGCAACAGAAAACAATGTCGAACGATGTTATATTTCATAATAGAGATGATTTTGGAATTGAATCACCCACAGAGGGCCAGTTGGTAATCACTACCACTATTGGTCCAGCTTTGGTTCACAAAGTATTGGTACATAATGAGAGCTCGGTTAATATTCTCTTTAAAAAAGCATTTGATCAGATGAAACTTGAACCAAAAGACTTGAAGCCTTGCGAGGGTTGGAAACGTGGCTTCAATGGAGCATCGACTGCCCCAATGGAATATGTGGAATTATTAGTGACGTTGGGACAAGGAGATCGTCGGAGAGTGAGAATTCTCCCATTTGTAGTTCTGGACATAGAATCACCCTATAACGCCTTTTTGGGCCGACCAGCCCTCACAGAATTCAGGTCTTGCATTGAGCCCTGGTGCTTATTGCTGAAATTCCCAACTGAAGCAGGAGTGGGAGTAATGAGAGGTGATCAAGCCACTTGATGAGCCTATTACATGGCTGAACTAAAGACATTGATGAAGGAATTGAGCATTGAAGCTAGAGGTACCACCTCCCCTATAAGGGAGGGTTTAGCATAGCAACTAAAGGGACCATCCTCGAGGGAGTCGCCTAGAGAACTACCTGAGGACATAGATTCTAAAGAAGATGAAGAGCATGAGGATAGAAAGGTGACCCCAATTGAAACGACTGTGGATATCTCCATTGACGATGTTGATCCGATAAAGGTATTGAAGATCGGATCCCAGTTGGATCCGCTCCAAGCCAAGGAATTAACTGACTTTTTAAAGGCAAATTTGGATGTGATTGCCTGGACTCATGCTGATATGTGTGGGATATCTCCCTCCGTTATGAGCCACTCATTGAGCATTAATCCAAAGCATCCACCCGTTAAAAAGAAGAGGCGTATGTTTGGTCCAGAGAGGTCGGAAGCCCAAAAAGAAGAAGTGGAGAAGTTGAAAGATAATGGGTTCATTAGGGATTCGACGTATCCCGACTGGATATCGAACCTTGTTTCGGTCAATAAATCAAATGGGAAATGGCGAACGTGCATCGATTTTTCAGATTTGAATAAGGCCTGTCCAAAAGACAGTTTCCCACTTCCTAGGATTGATCAGCTAGTTGACTCAATAGCCAGACACGAACTTCTTTCCTTCATGGATGCATACTCAGGATATAACCAGATCCGTATGCATGTGCCGCATCAAGAACACACAGGTTTTATAACAAACTTAGGATTGTAATACTATGTTGTGATTTCGTTCGGACTAAAGAATGTTGGAGCCACATATCAACACCTGGTAAATCGAATGTTCTATAACCAGATTGGGAAAACCATGGAAGTTTATGTAGATGACATGCTCGTGAAATCCAGGCAATCCTCTAATCATACACAAGATCTAGCGGAGATGTTTGATATTCTACGGAGGTACGGGATGAAATTGAACCCCTTAAAGTGCTCATTTGGGGTAGCATCTGGAAAATTTCTCGGTTTCATCGTGTGTTCTCGAGGGATTGAAATTAATCCTAGCCAGATAGCGGCAATAAGGAACATAGAAGAGCCACGAAAGATTAGGGACGTTCAAAGCCTGGTAGGGAAGGTTGTCGCATTAAGCAGGTTCATATCCAAAAGCCACGGACAAGTGTGTATCATTCTTCGACTTAATCAAATGGGGAAAACGTAATTTCGAATGGACTCCAGACTATGTAGAGGCCTTCCAAAACTTATTGGACTTATTGGAGAAACCCCCGATATTTTCGAAGCCAGTGGATCATGAAGATCTATTCGTCTATCTGGCTGTGTCGTCTCATGTTGTCAGCACAGCTCTGATGCGTGAAGAAGACAAGGTCCAGAGGCCAGTATATTACATAAGTAAGGAGTTAGCGGCTGCGGAACACCATTATCCGAGAGTAGAAAAGCTTTCTTATAGCCTCTTGATTGCCTCTCAAAAGCTCCATCATTATTTCCAAGCTCACCCGATAGTCATATATACTGATCAACCACTAAAACAAGTATTACAGAGACCCGAAGCATCGGGACAATTACTTAAGTGGAATATCGAGTTGAGCCAATTTGATTTGAATTTTCAACCAATGAGGTTAATAAGGGTTGCAGGCTTTAGCCGACATCATAGCAGAATTTACAATTCTCGAAGAGGAAATAGTGGATGACAAAGTTGTTACTTCAGAGCATAAGTTAGAGCTTAGTCCATGGAAATTATATATGGACGGGGCCAAGAACGATCAAAGGTCCGACGCCAGAGTTGTTTTAACCACTCCTGAAGGTCGATCCATTTACTACGCTCTACGATTGGAATTTTCCGCCACCAACAATGATTCCAGGTACGAGGCCCTGATTGCCGGGCTGAAACTCGCCAAGGAGTTAGGGGTAAAAACATTGGACATATTTTGTGACTCCAAAATAGTTGTCTGCCAAGTTCGGAAGGAATTTATAACCAGGGGACCTCGACTTGTCACTTATCTTGAAAAAGTAGAAGAGTTACTGGGAAACCTGCATCGTTATAGCATAACACACATTCCGAGAGCAGAAAATCAGAAGGCAGATCGACTGGCTAAGTTAGCAGGCTCTGACAACCCTAAGGAAACCGAAATGGTCCCAATAGAAATATTGGAATCACCAAGCTTTGACCAAATGGAAGATGAATTAGCCTTGGAAGCTGAGCCAGAAAGAGAGCCATGGATGATGCCAATTAAAAACTTCCTTAGAAGCGGAATACTTCCATCTAAGAAGAGCGAGAGACAAGCTGTAACACGTAAAGCTGCAAGATATGTTTTACAGGATGACGTCCTCTATCGACAAGGATTTTCTATGCCTTTGTTGCGGTGCATAGCACACGACGACATCAAGCATGTACTGAAAGAGGTACATGAAGGTGAGTGTAGGGATCATACCGGGGCTCAAACCCTGGCAAAAAAAGTATTGCGGTATGGTTATTTTTAGCCTACCGTGAATAAAGATGCACCTGATCATTTACGATGCTGTGACAAATGCCATAGATTTGCTAAAGTTCCGAGAGCACCTCCAGGACATCTCAAATCGATGGTTAGTCCTTTGTCGTTCGCGATGTGGGGATTAGACATCATCGGGACCCTACCAATTGCAAAAATTGCAAAAGGAGGAGCTAAATATGCGATCGTGGCTGTGGATTACTTCACGAAATGGGTGGAAGCCGAAACCTTAACCACGATCACGGCAAGAAAGGTGATAAGCTTTGTGGTCAGAAATATTATTTGTCGATTTGGGATACCGAAGACCATCGTAACTAATAATGGAACCCAATTCGACAGCGTGGAATTTAGGAACTTTTGTCAGAAGTATAAAATTGATAAAAGATTCACCACTGTGGCCCATCCACAGTCAAATGGACAGGTTGAAGCAATAAACAAAGTCATTAAGTCTATTCTTAAAAAGCGGTTGGAGCGAGCGAAAGCCATGTGGGTTGATGAATTACCGCTAGCCTCGTGGGCCTATCGAACAACCTTTAAGATTGCTACTGGTCATACCCCTTTTTCACTCTCCTTCGGGTCAGAAGCGGTAATTCCAGTGGAACTTGAAGTCCCTCTCACAGGATAACGTCTTATGACCCAATGACAAACAAAGCACTCCTCTTAGAGTCCCTTGATATGGTTGAAGAGAAGAGAGATGAAGCGGATTTGCGTGCATCGAGGCATCAACGCCAAGTGGCATGCTATTATGACAGAAAGGTTCGCTTTAGAACTTTCGAACCAGAAGACTTGGTGCTGAAGCGAGTCTTTCCACCTCCAGTTCATCTAGGCCCAAAGTGGGAAGGACCATTCACCGTCCGACAAAAACTTGATACGGGAGCTTTCAAGTTAGCGATCGTGGATGGTGAAGAAATTCCTAGAGCTTGGAACGCCCAGCATTTGCGATGATATTTGACTTGAAAATTGTACTATTTTATTTTGTTTCATAACCATGTAAAAAGCACGACTTTCCCAGAAAAGTCAGTTTATATGAACAAAAGATTATAAAGTGGATGTAGGCTACGACTTAGCTGAACCACTATAAAAATATCATGTGTCATTTATTTTCATGCTTTATTTTTGTTATTTCTTACGAATTTTCTATCCTAATTATGGAATATTAAACATTAAATTGAACTTAAAAAGTTAAGGGCAATGCACGTGCAGGGGCAAACGAAACGACCGTTTGCATAACGAAATGAAAGGAGCGGAAAGACAACGTTCCTAACTCTAACTCTCATGGATTGAGAGAGAGAGTATAAAGGATAGGAAGACGACATCCTTCGGGGCGTGATGGTGCACCCGAAAAGAGGCCGCCTTGATGATACCCTAAACTGTTTATGCGACAAGAAAGTATAAAGATGCTAAAAGAATAAGCATCCACAACAAAGGAAACTTGACCCTACCAGAGAGTTAAGAACATTTAAGTGTCAAGACTAATCAATCTCGAACAAAGCCTTAGCCAGACCACTCATTCAAGATTGATAGGGTCCATACACATGCATATCCCCAGCATTTATTGTCTATCATCTAGTACTAACGATTTTAAATATGACATGTTTTATTCGCATTTTACTTAAAAGATGAGTTTAAAAACATTTGACATTATAGGAAATAAACTATTTTATTCACAAGTATGTGAATTCATACAGGAGAGCAAAACAAAAGATGCGAGGGTCGTGCTCGCTACAACAACAACGGGCCAGGAGATAAACAAAATAAAGGACAAAGCCACTCTTTATTTGGACTTCGGAGTAGACTTCGCCTTCTTGGCAACTTTTAGTTTTTCCTTTTCCTCTTTTTCAGCATCGGTCTAAATCTGCTTTGGTTTCTTCTTACTTACAACTGGAGCGCTGGGATCAATAGAAGATTTCTTAGCAAGTTCTTTGGTAATTGATCTAGTTGAACGTCTAACAACTAACCTTGACTCAGGAGGTATTGTCGCAAGAGGTTTGAAATTTTCGTGATCCACTTCCTCCGTTTTCAGCTGCATACGCTTATCCTGATTGGCCTTCATCTCGGTCAAAGTTAGATCATCGTCATGCTTTGAATCCCCAGTTATAACAACATCAATGACTTCTTCATGTTCATTGTCACCGCCGTTATCTTTCAAAGTATCTATCATCTCCTCAGTGTGAGGAGTCTTGGCATTAGGTGGTACGAGAGCTTTATCGGCAACCTCCTCCTTCTCGCCTTCAGTTCCTTTCCCAGATTTTACAACAGTAACCTCGTCCCATTTCTCCTGAGTCTCTTTGACACAATTCTCAACGATAGCTGACTTCTGTTGTCCAGCAGTCTTTTTGCTCGGCTCAGTACCTGCAGAATGAGAGGTGACAGTTGTTAACTCAGAGAAAAACGAGGGATCTTCAATTGATTGACCAATAATATGGAGAAAGGTTGAAATGGCCTTGAAAAACTAAGGAGAAAAGGTAGAGATACCTTCGGATGACTTCTTAATTGGGCTGGCAAGAGTCTCTGATGCTGATTCTGGTATAAGAGACAAAAGGGACGCCATAGGAATTCCTGGATTTTCAGGATCGTATCCCTCTATTTCAACAGCCCCGGGGGTAGCAGAAGACGAACCGGCTTCGATAATATCTTTTCCTTTGGCCAGACGCCATTCTTCCTCCATAGCGGCAGCAATAAGTCGATGCCCTTAGGCCAGACGCACGACTCCTCACCCTTAAGGAATTTCTCCATGAGCTTGTTTTTGTCGATGGAGTCCACCTTGATCTCTTTCTTTTCCCACTCAATGATTTGGTCCCATACATAAACCAAAGTTGTAGGGTAATCCTCAATCCAAGAAATATCCTGATAACGGATCACTTGAGCAAAGAATTTTATCATCAGCTCACCATAATCGTCCAACTCCTTCTGCCCCTCAAAAAAAATTTCTTGAGCATCTTCAACAGATTTGAGGGCAATGCTAGTATTCCCCTCGGCCAATGCTTCTCTAGATTCAGCTCCCAGTAATTTGGCCTTTAGTTCGGCATTTCTCTTTGCTAAATCAGTGTTTTTCTTCTCCAACTCAACCTTATCTTGCTCGAGAGCAGTGCAAGCTAATTGTACTTTAACACTTTCGGACTTAGCATCCTCAGCTTGCTTCTTTAGATCAGGCTCTCTTGAATATGGGAGCCCAAGAGCATGTGATAACGCTTTTGCAGTTCTTCATGTTGCTTTTTATAGTTGTTTGTATCCCGTTGGGCAAAAGCAAGCTGAGCTTGCGCATCTTCCAAATCTTTCACTGAATCCCTCTAAATGCTTGCATCATAATCGGCCATTTCCTTCATGTGGTCAATACCAGTGATGAGATCCTTGATAATCTTAGAAAGCTTGCACGAATACTTATACATTTCTGTATATTGCTTATCCACTAAGTCAATTTTTGCTTTAGCATTGTCAGCCCAGTTCATGGGGATTGGTTCAAGCGCGAGAACAAACGCAATACGATCAAAATAATGATCCGGGAATTGAATTTTCAGATTGGCTAATCTCGCCTTGTTCTCGTCGTCGAGCGACATGGGCTTGGATACAGATAATTCAATATTCCTCCATTTGGCAGGTACCATAGACCTATCTCCTTTGCCTGTCCTCTTCTCAGGAACTTCAGATTTATCCTATAAGTCAGCATGCTTAGGTAATTGCTTCTCTTGAGGACCTTTCTCTTTGGAAAGAGTCGAATCTTTAGAAGGTTGTTTGTCCCCTTCATGACGACTTTTTTGGATCTTATACTTGTCTAGATCGAACCGACGAGGAGAACGAGAGCATGAAGAATGAGGACGGTTGGAATCATAATGTCTCATATCATCCCGGCCGCGGCTTTCACGACGGTCAAGCTCAGTGTCAGAATCATGTCTGGGCACGCTGGAGCGGATCTTCCTAATATCGTAGCGAGGATGTACCATGGTTCCTGCAAAACAAAGTGTGAAGAAGTTTAGAACTAATGTTTACACAAAGCATAAGTGCGGTGACGTGCGGTGCCAATGTGTTGTGTGCATCCTAAGTGATATTCCCCCCCAACCAAACAGAGCCTGAAGCTAGGCCAGTATGTGTGGGCTCTTTAGCCTTCACAAGAGTGGCTTCTTCTGAGGAAGTAAAGGTCAAGGGATTCGTTCTGAAATCCTCTGAGGTGTAAAAAGTCTCGGGCAAGGGAATATTTCCTAAACCCTGAAATATAGAATCATCCCCAATAGCAGCATCTCCTTGAGGGGGCATTTAACGAAATCTCTTTGGGAGATATTGGTCTTTCAGGGGTAGCAGCGTCCTCAAGAGTAATATACTTGTCCCTATCTTTGTCTGTTATATTTTCCAAAATATCATCCTGAGTTGTAGAAGGGGAAGGAGGATCCCTAATGGGCACTGCTGGATTTTTTGAAGTCTCTCCCCTCTCAAGTGGAGTGTCGATTGGCCCTTCAACTGGAGGTATGTACATGTAAGGGGCCTCCCTGTGACCTATGCTACGAGTTATAGCAACCAGACGATGTCGATGGAGGTACTCATCTACTAAGCAATCCTTGATAGTTAATAATTTTTGGTCACCATTGGGTAACCGATTCAAGCAATCAAACTGCATCGGATGCTTCTCTTGAGGTGGATTAGGAACTGCAAATGAAAACAAACAATGCTTAGTGTAATTATGATAAAGGCTGGAATTGGAACATAAAAACTGAGGTTCTTGCTTGACTTAATCCATCTTCTGGCACACCCAGGCTATTGCCTAATATAAAACCTTTCAGGTTTTGGGTCCCCATCCTTGCTGCTAAACGGAACGGTGATGATTTTCCTTTTTGGCACTGATTCAAAATATACAAATGTCGAGGTTTCGTTGATTCGATGTTTGAAATTGTAAAAGAAGTGAACATCCTCAAAAGTTAGCTCAACACCTAGAATTTCCTTGTAAGCTATGTACAGAGTATACAGATAAGCGTAGGAGTTGGGATGAAGTTGCATGGGGGAAATCCGCAATTGTCTCAGAAAATCGATGACGAATGGCAGAAATGGAGGTATTGCCCCCAACAAGGCACATTAATCTGGTGATGGCTATATACCCCTCTGGAGGGTTATGAGGACGATCTATTTTTTAGGGCAACTTAGTGTCTCCGTGAAGAATCCCATGCTTTAGACGTATCCGTATAAGTCTGTCATTGTCAATCATTGACTCGATTGAATCCTTAGGCGATTCCAAGATACTGACGTTTCCAAACTCATTCGGGGCATGATTATCTCCTACCCCTCCTTCTTCCTCGTCTAGAGAAACATCACCTCCAGAGGATGCTCTGCTATCATGAGTTCCTATTTCATAGTCCGGGCCCTCACTATCCCAGTCTGGATCAGAGGTAGAAGATACATCTTCAAAGATAGGATTTTCAGATGTTCCCACGGCTTCTCTTCTCTTTGCTTGTCTGGACGAACATCTCTTGGCCATGTCTGATGTGCTATTGAAGAAATAATAGCAAGGATTAGAGTAAAGTTGCCTGTGTCCCCCCGTGCATGTGTGTGAGCTGAGGTGTACAAGTGTGTATGCAAAGATACGAGACAATCATATAATGGAATACAATGCGAAGATGAACAAAGCAGTTATGCGTTTATGAACAGTTCAAAAGTTAAGTCAGGAAGGCTCTATCCTAACTGTCCATAGAGACGTAAGTCACATTTAGTATTTATTAAGTCAATTATAGTATAATTGTGCTACAAGGTGCAACATAAAGGATCAGATCGATCATGCACTTCTGAACTGGATCGGTTTGGAGCATGCACTTCTGAAGAGAATTGGGTCAGATAAGACATACTAGAAGCGGATTGGTTCGGAGCTCTGAATTGACCAATATCAGATCGGTTCGGAACTTTAAAGCAGATGGAACTAGCTTTGAGTTGGAAAACCTGTTCGGATCGGCTAACACTGAGCTGAACCGATTTATCAACCCCTCTGAAATCCAAAACCTATCCACCCTAACCATTGCCATCTCCTCCGATCTGATCCGACATTGCATACCCTATCCCAAACGCCCTGGAATCATCTGATCCGCTTCTAATCGATCCTATTCCTCTCTCTCTTCTCCTTCTTCATCTTCTCCATTTCTCCATCAACACCAAGCCCATCTCCTTTCAAAAACTCATTCATTTTCAGGAATTCCATCATAGCGAAGCACCCATGAATCAATATGTTCACTACCAGTTCGAATCTCCTCCACAACCATCTAGAGGTGACGACGAGGCCACCAATGACGATGACGAGGGAATGGAAGACACAACATCGAGATTGATGTGATAGCGAACAAAATCATTCAAATTACTCCAAAATTCGAGTTAGAATCAATTAAAGCGGAGTTAATTGGAGCAATCGACTCACCTATTAATCTGATTTGAAGATTGAAAGAAGTTCTAGAGTTTGGGAGATTAGAGTTCATGTTGAATTGGGAAATTGAAGGCAAAGAAAATGAAAAAGGGGAAAGGATTTCGTAAATATATACAAAGAGAAAGGGCTTCTAGTATTCTCATGGGCCTCCAGTGCCTAAACCGATCCACCCAGCATGAAGTCATCTAACCCGCTAACACAATGATATTCGAAACATAAAGGGTCAGATGGGCTTGATTTGAACGGAATCAAGGCTACTAATGCCAATTCAACACATAATATAGTTTTAAAGGAGAATAAAAATTTCTTTGTAAATGTACATAGTGAAAGCTCACCTTGAAGAACAGTTTGGATATCGAATGGAATCTCAAAATGGTCGAAAGCAAATGAAGTAGTTCGTATATCCAATGTCATATTTATAAGCATCAAGAGATGCAACCTGATGATGTCACAACTCGACAAGCGAATGGAAGTGATTATTCAATGGTTCCGATTCGGAAACCAATATGTGGACTATTTCAAAGCACACTCTATCTTCGATAAAAGTGTACTTCGAGGGGGCAAAATGTTAGCCTACTTTGTGAACAAGGCTACACAAAGTTAAAGGACCAATTGATGAAGAATGCTGACTAGAAGAATGCACACTCAAAGCCCGGATCGGAGATCTCTGGCCAAACCAAAACATTATGAAGCAAAGAATAGAGGATCGAAGACAGAATCGGATTGGTTTGGAGAGGCCCGATCCGACCCTCCTATCCATTACCCGTCCAATCCGAACTAGAAGCAAAAGCAGTTATGATCCACGATTCCAGGAAATGCAAAGCGGTTGTGTACTCGTTCACCCACGATGTAGATGCGTTGTCACCATCCTATTCCATCCAAACCCGGTTCTTATGGAATGATTGCCACGTATATCCGAACTGGGGCCATTCTAGAAAGATTTTCACCTATAAATACACCCCCAAGGGTCATTTGAAAAGATCTTTTGGCAAATTCTCAACTCAAGCTTCCTCCATAGCCGAATTTCACAACGTTACTCAGATCACAATCATCTTTTAAAATATATTTTAGAGAAGATTGAGTGAAATTATTCATTGTATGAGTGTAATTGAGTGAAAACAATCAGCTTACTTGCATTGTTATCATCAATCAGAGAAATTCAAAGTGGATGTAGGCTCTTTAACGCCGAACCACTATAAATTGTGTGTTTTCTTCATTTTCTTTTTATTTCATTTAGAATCATCCTTAATTTGGGTGTTAAAGTCATTTTTGGATCTAACAGACGTCTTTGAGGAAGTAACATGACTTCCACCCCATAGGGAGATATCTTTTCGTATTGACCTAGAGAAGGATGTTAGACTAGTAGCTTTACCCTTAAGTCATATGGTGCCAAAGGAATGGAGAGATTTGGATAAACATATTCAGAATTGCTTTAGAAAGGCTTCATTCAACGAAGTACGTCTGAATGGGGTGCACTTATTGTGTTTGCTACCAAAGCGGATGGATCTCCAAGACTTTACATGGATTATAGGGAGCTTAATAAGCTAACTAAGAAGAGTAGGTACCCCTTATCACGAATTGATGATCTATTTGACCGCTTGGGGGGAGCCTGAGTATTTTCATAATTAGACCTTACAACTGGATTTCACCAATTGAGAATTTCAGAGGATAGTAAGGATAAAACCATGTTTATGACGCCAGATGGATTGTTACAATGGGAGGTTATGCCATTTGGACTAACGAACGCACCCGCCTTCTTTTTTCATCCCATGAGTAGAGCATTTAGGGGCATTCTAAATAAGATCGTGGTAGTTTTCGTAGATGATTTCCTTATATTTTTTAAGGACCATAAAGAGCATAAAGTCACTTAAGACAGGTCCTGGGGATATTAAGAGAGAACCAGTTGAAAGCCAAGTTTTTGAAATGTCATTTCTGGAGAGAAGAAGTTAGATTTTTGGGATGTATCGAGTCAAGCAAAGGTTTGGCAGTAGACCCCGCAAAGATCAAGGCAATTAAGGAGTGGAGGGCACCTTGAAACGCCACAGAGGTAAGAAGCTTCCTTGGATTAGCAGGATATTATTGAAAATTTATTACAGACTTTGCAAAGATTGCTACCACTTTAACTCTACTAACAAAGAAGAACTTGGTATATTCTTGGAGTAGTAAGTGTGGCGTGGCTTTTAAGAAATTAAAGGAAGCATTGACTAGTGCACCAGTTCTTATTATACCTAATGGCTCAAGGATGTTCACGGTTTACACTGTGCCTTCGGAATAGGTTTAGGAGTGATTTTCATGCAAGAAGGAATGGTTGTTGCTTATGCCAGTAAGGAACTCAAGGACCCTAAGAAAAGATATCCAGTACATGACCTAGAGTTAGTCGCAGTTGTGTTCTCCTTAAAGATGTGGAGGAATTATCTTTTAGGGGAGAAATACAAGCTTTTCACTGACCATAAATCCCTAAAATATTTATTTTCTCAACGTGACCTGAATTTAAGAAAACAATGGTGAATGGAGTACACTGCCTCTTTTGATTTCATGATCCAATATACTCTGGAAAAGGAAACATCGCAATGGATGCATTGAGTAAAAGGCATGCATCTTTGAATGCAATTTTGGAATGGAAACATTTTGAGTTTCTCTTTAACTTTAACTTGCAACCCTCTCCAGTAGCATTTAATAGTTTACTTAGAATTATGCTTGTTAGACCCTCTTTAAGGGAAAGAATCTGGAGTATGCAAGATCTTGACGAAGAGATAAAAAACATAAAGGAGAAAATTGGGAAGAAAGACACTTTTCCTCATTCAGTTAGATATTCGTTGGGCGACGATGAAAGCTTACTTAGGGTGGACAAATTTGCATCCCTAAAAATGAGGAGTTAAGAAAGGAAATTTTAGAAGAGTGCCATAGGTCGAGGATGACCATACATCCCAGTGGAGATAAAATGTATAAGGATATAAAGAGAAATCTCCATTAGGAAGGAATGAAAAGGGAGATAACTGAGTTTGTGGCCACGTATTTAACATGCCAAAAGGTAAAAGTAGAGTAAGGAAGGCCCAATGGAGTATTGTTACCTTTAAAAGTTCCTATATGGAAGTGGGAACATATTTCCATGGATTTTGAGGATGGGCTTCCTAGAAGTCAGAAGAAAAATGAGGCTATTTGGGTTATAGTAGACATTTGACTAAGAGCGCTCACTTTATACTAGTCAAGAAGAATAGAACTGAAACTTCCTTGGCCTAGTTGTATGTAAGAGAGATAGTCAAATTGCATGGTATTCCATCTAGTATAGTGAGCGATCGAGACGAATTATTCACGAGTGAATTTTGGAGAAGCTTACAACCAGATTTGGGGATGACCCTCAACTTACGTACAGCTTATCACCCACAAACAGATGGCAAGACGGAAAGAGTAAATCATATCCTAGAAGTCTTGCTCAAAGCTTGCATTATTGACCTTGGAGGAGTTGGGAGTGGCACCTGCCACTTGTGGAGTTTACATATAATAATAGTTTTCAAGCAACGATTGGTATGGCCTCTTCCGAAGTGCTTTACGGGAGGCCATGCAAATCGCCAACTTATTAGTGGGAAACTACCGACAGGGTTCTAGTCTGTGATTCCACAGAGAAGATTTCATTGATTAGGAAGAGGATGAAGGCAGCCCAAGACCGCTGGAAATCATATGTGGATAAGAGGAGGAGGGAACTTGAGTTTGATATAGGAGACTTGGTATTCGTAAAGGTTTCCCCTCTCAAGAAGACTTTTCGGGTTGGGAAAACTGGGAAGTTGGCTCCCAGATTTATTGGACCTTTTCTAATTATCGAGAGAATAGCAACTTTGGCTTATCAAGTGGATCTTCTTGAATGCTTATCAGGAGTTCATAACATTTTTCATTTGTCTCATTTGAGGAAGTGCCTTCATGATCCTGCTATTAGACTCGGGCTTGAAAAGATCGAGGACATTGGAAAACTCGAGTTGGAGTCCGGGGTGCCTTATGTCACTACAAATGTTGTAGAGCACGGAATCAAGAGACTTTGCAATAAGACCATTCTCCTTGTTTGAGTGCAATGGGGAAATGTTCCTGCGGAAAGCACATAGGAGGCTGAGAACAGGATGAGACAGATCCACCCAGAGCTTTTCTCGGGTAATTTTCCTCTAAAATACATTTATGGATGCATTGTGGTTGCTAGATTGGATGTTAGGGAAATGGATGCAACACAATTGCACGATGCACTCATATAGAAATGTATGCATATTAGGATGTTTTGCATACATACAGCATCACTTATTTAACGTACATGCCAGGATTGAGCTCAGTTTAGTGAGTCTACGGTTCATAATCACTGCGAATTGTGGATGTTTATGGGTGAATTAAAAACAACATAGGTTTATAACATGGTTGTTTAGAGCGAGTTGTGTTTTTCTCCTCTTCAGACAGATTTCAGGACGAAATCTATTTTAAGGGGAGAGAACATAACATCCCATGAAAATATACCTAAATAGACTTAAGATAATCTAATTAAAAATAAAAAATATAAGCAATGAAAATCAGCAATAAAATAATAATATATTAATGGGTTGAAAAATGAAATTTTACAGAATTAGGGATATGGCTACGAAAATATCTTCGCTATATTCATGGCGAAATTCTAGTCCAATTTCATATATATTATGTTTAAATCAAAGACCGTATGAAGGATTTACATTGATAAGATATACGTTAAAATATATGCAAGAATGCTTGAAATTTGAATTTAATATAAATATATGGAATAAAATATAACTAACTAATGGTTGATTAGAGTATTCCATTCAATTCAAAATTGTGTATATATACACATACAATTGGGGACAAGGATATTGTTTGAAAGGTAAGATATAATTATATACAAATAACGTTATATAATATATCCTCCCAGCAATCAACGCAGGCCACTTGCCATTTTCACGCTAGGAGGTCGACTGCCCCTTAGAAGGGGTGTCGATTGCCTGGTGCGGCCAGAGCCCAATGAGGGGATGTTTGGAAGGTGTTTTAAGTTGGTTTATATAAAATGAATAGCCTTGATTAAATCTATGTCATTCTAACGGTTTCTTTTCATCTGCACACCTATAAATACCAACTAACTCATCTCACAAATCTCTAAACCCTCTCATTCTCTGTGCTTCCATTATGCTGCTAACATTTCAGGAATTTAGATTTCTTCTTCTATGCCTAACCTATTTCATTTCTAATCTAATTCTATTTAGTTTATATTTTGGAATTCTCTATAATTTATATATAAGATTCAAATCTGTATGATTCTCTTATATAGATCTGCAATAGAATCGAAGAACGATAGTTTCAGCATTTAAATCAGTATTATCTCTTCTCCAAAATCTCTATGAGTGGAAATAATAATTGTTCAGGCTAAATTCTACATTTTGTAGGTTCTTATAATGATTCGTATGCCTTAGGAGATTTGGTTCCACGATAACATCATATTATAAAACCCCCAAATCTTTATTTTTGTATATATCGCAAAGTTGTCAATCAATATTTGGGTTTGTGAATTATTTGGGTTATGTATGAAGAATAGTTTGGTGATTTACTTTTGTTTAGTTTGATTTATCTCTTTTTATTTAAGAAGTGTTTGTGATGTAAAAAGATTAGGATTTGATTAGGTTCTGTTATTTGAATAGGTTTAGATTTGCATTCTAAAATGGATAATTTGAATGTATATGTATTTGGAATAAATCAGTTGTTAATGTTTTTATGTACAATATAGAAAATGGTAAATTGGATTAAATAGAGGCCTATGTATATTCATATTCATACACACACACACACACAGAGGTATGTATATATATGAATATATGTTAAATATGTATGTATATAATTAACACCTTGTTCCTAATTCATTACCTGAATTGTTCTAACAAGCCTAGGATACAAGTTTTGATAGTTATATTGTTATTTTTTCCATTTGCTGCTATTATTAATTAGGCCATGTATTTAGTAGTTTTGATGTGGGAATTAGGCTTGTATACCTTTAATGTGAACTAGATTGACAATTTACACCTTTAAAACGTTTCTTCATCCGAACAGAAATTAGCGCCTATAGTACGTAATAAATATTATATTTATATAGTGTAATTAACATATTCAAACATAATAACAACGTAATGAATACGTTAGAATAAGGTTAGAAATTTGAAATGTCCCCATATGAATTGTTGCTTTTGTGTTTGCATAAAATGGCTCATTTATATATGTTAAATAATGACACACAGAGATACGATCGTCATTTGTGGTAGACGTCTTCCCAGAACCAACCTGCAAATCCAGCAACCATAAGTGAGTTTGGATAATGTGAGAGGTTTGGGTGCAATGGGCCATTTAACTTAGTACACTATGACACGAGGTTAAGTCTGCTTGTAGTATAAGTCTGCCCAGAACTGCCCGACACATCCAGCATCTACAAGTAGACATTTTAATGTAAGAGGTCTAGTATATATATACCTATATTGTGTGTAAATAGGTAGGCTTACTACGCCTTGAGAAGGTCTTAAGTGGCTGACTTTCTTCTTTTCTAGTTTGGGTCATAAATGGTCAAAGACTAGGACCATTCTGAAGGTTTATTCCTTGGATTTGGACCAAAGTCACGTGACTCACCTTTATTAGATTTGGAGTTGGTCTATGGGTCTTCCTTCTTTAAATGTGGTTTAGTCATGGTAATAACGGTGTAGGGTAGTTTACCAAAATGTCCACTTAAACTAGGAGCATAGGGAGGGCCAACCTATGGACAGATCTGGTATACGTGAGATGCAGCATGCTATTTAATTAACCAACTGTCTATGGGAACTCTTAAGCGACATAGGTGTTCTACCATAATACCAGTAAAGTAGTAACATGAGGCATCCGCCTGAGGGGTCTTAAATGGTTATATGCAGGCCTACCCTAAACCAGTATTAAGCGGTGAGATAATACTTGTCATATTATTTGTGAGAATATATATTTATAAGAACGTTGACGTGTTAGGATGGGGTCTTAAGTAGCTAGAGTCCGCGTTAAGGTCATAACATATCATAAGAATGCACTCTTAATAAACATGCTAGAATGAGCCTTAATTGACCGAGAATGTCTACCTCGTTGGGTCTTCATCATAAATGCATCAATGAACGTCTTAAGTGGTTGATTCAGATATCCACCTCATTTATTTAAATACTTCTTTGTATGTGTGTACATGTGTGTTTCGTAGACATGCCTTGACATATATAACATGCTAAATCTAGAGTATAGTCTTTAAGCAAATATTATTTTCGGTCACCGAAACTTTATGTTCTGACCCCTCTCCTTAACATATCCAACAGGTTAATAGGTGAGGTACCGACTCAATCGACGAAACAATGATGGAGCCTGAAGAAGTCGATGAGACTACTATGTTTTTATTAGCAATTATTTCTCTTTTACTTATGGAAATTTTGGATTTTGAATAATGATGATGTACCATTATAATCAAATGTACTTGACATTTTGTATTTGGATCTGTGGCTTTTAATAAATGGCGCATCTTATTTATTATTATATGCATCTTATTTATTACTATACATTTTCGTTCTGCTATGTGAGATTTCGTAACGTTATATTATCTGTCATTCTATGCATACGTAATTCCTTATAGGAACCGACAACCTATTTAGAGTGGCTCTAAGTTTCGATGGGCCTTTTCTAATTTGAAATTCAGGCCCACTTCGGGTGGGGTTGTTACAGAGATTATGAGGAGAGGTGGATTCATAAACAAAAATACATGCTCAGTCAATAAAGACCCTTGGATAAGCATATGGACAATACTATACGACCCAAATCTGTCGTCTATACGGTATCTCTTGTATCTAAGGAATCTTGTCTTCGTTAATACAACATGACCATGTCGACACAATCGATATGGCCTTATCAACTCGGTCAATAGATTTGATTTGAAACGTAAATAATATGAAAACTACTTTACTACTATGTTTAATAGGACTTTTCACTCGCTCCATCTTACATGAAAAACTATTGTAAGTTATTGGAAAAGAGTAACTGAACAAATGTTCATACTTTCCTTTTTGAATATTTAAAACGATCAAAATACATTAATTACCATTAATTGACACATTAGTCAATAGGTTAATCCAACTTAGGAAAATCATGGAAAAAATCCAAAATATTCTCAAGTGACCGAGGGTATCCCCTTCTAACTTGTGCCAAAATTTCGAATAAGAGTAATTTATTTAATTATTTTAAGAACTAATCCCCATAATTAACTCTTAATCAAACTTAGTAAATTCATATAATATTCCTACATGGTTAGAAATTATGGAACTTGAAACTCGTCTCCAAATAAGGTTATACATAACATTTAAAAATTTCATAGCAAACAGAGATGACAACCTTTAGGTTTTGATTAAAAAAAACTTAGCTAATCCTTATGCAAACAAGCATATTTAAATCAAACAAAATATTATTGCATCTTGGGAATGTCAAAGCATCTAAATATCCATAAAACAATATTAGATGCATAAATTATTATCGGATATTAACCACAACCGAAAGTAAACAGTGGGATTTAGGCTACTATTCACTTTAGTTTAGAACGAGAGTGTTGAGATTTGATGTAGCTTTAATCTTAACTTGATTCTCTTACTTTTCCTTAAGTTTTCCTCTTTTTCTTCCTACCATGGCCGATCTCCCTTATAAATTTGTTTAGGTTTGGGAAACGAAAATAAAGGGATAAAATAATGGAAGGTATGTATTTATAGAAGGCTATGTGTTTTTCTCAATTTGTTCCTCACATTAACCATTTTTATGTCTAATTGAATTGATTAATTACTAAGACAACCCATTTTATAATGTACAAATCTCAACTCAACCTCCTACCACATTATCCTTATCTTATTTATTCAATTACATTTACTAAATAATTTTCACTAAAAAATAGGGGTATTACAAATTCTCGACTGGTGAAATCGAATGGCCAAGTCTAATTAAGAAACGACTTTGGATCCTCCAAGATGATCGAGTAGATCATTAACTCTAGGCAATGAGTACCTATTCTTCCTCATTAACTTTGTTAAACCTCCTTCGAATAGAGTCTTAATGATCCATCATCCTTAATAACAGATACTAAAGGTGCTCCCCATTCAGAAGTACTCCTTCCAATAAATCCCTTCTCTAGTAATTCTAAGATCTACTTATCCAACTCGTTCTCTTTTTGGAGGTCATAATCCTTAAAGGCCGAGCAATGGGCCTAGCCTCTTTCTCTAGGTCTATTCATAATTAGATCTCTATGTACGGTGGAGGACTCAATACTTCCTCAAAGATATTGAGAACATCACAAACAATGGGTACAGAGGTTGGTCCACATTATCTAAAGAATTCAATGAATGTAATTGGCCCACTTCCCCTAGATTTCTAACCTTGCACGAACCTTCAAAGTCGCGCTCTCTACAACTCCTCAGACAAGCAAATATCCAAAACAATTAAGGATGTCCTCATCATAAGACAACCAATCCATAACCATGATAAGTCCATACCCCTAAAAATTAAGAACATGCGCCTTACACAAGAAATCAATGTCACAAATATCTAACACATGTCTTTACAGATATGCAAAATGTAACAACCCGAATTGTCAAATAATCAAGAAGTACAGATTAAATGTGTTTTGTGATTCTAAAAACAATATATTAATGATACGAGTTCGTGGGAACTACTTGTTAGTACTTAAGGAGAAAACAAAGCTTTGAGCATTTCTAAATTGAGTATCTGGAATAAATTATATAACTTGGTTATAATAAGGGATTTATTCCAATATATATTATCATTTCAAGATTGTAATTAAATGATTTTGGGGATACTGAAAATATATAATATTGATTGGAAATCAATATTTAAAGGGGAAAACATATTTTCAATATTTGAGATTAACTGTTGGTTGAAGTTATTAAATTATTAATTGAGGTTTTAAATACTAAATGTATTTTTCATAATGATATCAATAGAGGAATTTTGTTTAAATTGTACTAATGAATTTAAATTGTACATGTGGCTTTTAAAACATTAATTAAAGAATAAGTTGGTTTGTAGATTGTTCGAGAATATAAATGTTGGTGTGCATCAATATTAATAGAATTAGTGGATTTTATTATCTTTGATAATAAATTTAATTTGTGGAGTTAATAGAAAGTACAACAACATTATTGTATTAATGAATTGGAAGATTTGTGTTTTTTTAAATACCAACAATACATATAGAAATTTGTGTATTGTTGTATTGAAATAAAAAGAGTAAGAGTGTTTGTTATGAAGCATTTAATGAGGAAAAAAATAATTAATAATGATTTGTTGATAAATATTATAATTTTTCGGTTTTATTTATGTAATGTTGAATAAACCGTAAAGTTGAATTTGTTGTGAATTAATGAAAAGTGTAAATTTGTGTTTTGACATAATTTGTGATATATCAAATTAGAAGTAAGCAAATTGGGATAATTTTTCATTGGTATTTTAAAGAATGTAAAAATATAAGTGAAATATTTTAAAAAGGTGAAACTTAGGTACATTTGTCATTAATAGTAAATTTTTGCATACAATGGTTAATTAAAGATAATAAGCTTAAAAATACTTTTGTAATGATGCCTACAAACTTATTTAACTTAGACGGTAATTTATCTTTGATTGTGTGTGATCTACAATGTAAAATATGGTTGTAATGGGTTAAGTATGGGTTAATTGGACTAACTTTATGTTTAAAGGGGTTAACAATCACTTAGAGGTTTAATGAAAAGGGCTAGGGGGTTAATTGCATTATTAACTTAAGAGAATTCTAGAGAAAAAGAGAGGAATGCATTTTTCCTCATTCTTCTTCCTATTCCAATATAACAGAGAGAGCAAAAACAATGGAGGAAACCCACTTTTAACAAATTCAAAGCCTCAAATTCACTTGCAAATATAAGACTTTGATCTTTAAATTAGTGTGACACCCCACGTCCTTTAATGTCACTCATAAAGAATGCATTAAGTTTCGTGAAGCGCAATAGGTAAACATAAACAAAATTTCACAAAATAGATATATATAGGCAGCAGAAAGTTAACTTTTATTATTAAAAGCAAAAGATTGTTCCAAACTAGTTACATCATCAAATACCAAAAACTTCAAATAAAATCATCTGTCTTATAATGCCAAACATTATAGTACAATAATACAAAATCATATCCCTTTTTATAAGCCATAGCCAAGTAGAAAGATAATTAAAGCGGTACATCAAATCGGAAGATGTCCTGATCCAAGTTGAAAGAAAATCCTAATCACTACTAAGTACTACCATTCTAAGGACCTAAAGAGGAGAAAAGGAAGAGAAAGAAGCGAAACAAAATAGGTTAGACATAAAGTCTGGCTAGTTACAGTGATTTTCAGTATTTGCATAAAATAGAGGTATCAATAAAGATAAATAAGACTAGATAAGAAAGTACAATAGTATATAAATACAAGACAACAAGATAAGACAATTATCGAATAAGCCTTCTCATTTATATCCCAAGAACAAGTTTTTCTCTGCACCAATACTAGTATATTGGGGTTAGGTGTTACCCTAATTACATAACAGGAATAGGTGTTACCCTAATTACATAACAGGATTAGGTGTTACCTTAATTACTACCCATGCGATCGGCTCCATACTACGTAAATACCCTGTGTCATCCCCAACATAGGGTGTATCACTCCCTAACCCAGCAACTTATAGAACACATACCTATTTACTGGTGTTACAGCATCTTAGTTTCCCTAATCGGATGAATGCATGCTCATGACTCCGCCGGAACGCGCCTATACCCACCTTCCTCTTTTTGAACCTCTTACTGTCAGTTTAGTAAAGGGTGCCCTGGCCCCTACCTAATGTGAGGCCTCCTAAAAGGATACCAACAGGGATACTGACTGATATGGTTTCCACACAGCAAGATTGACACAAGCTAAACCCCCTAAGCTTGTGCCCCCAAGTAACTAGGACTTAAGAGTCCCCAAAACCCGATACAACAACAGAACGAGGGACCTCTTAGCTTATTAATATTCAGGTTTAAATTCATTAATAAGCATGGTTGTAATATTACATGTTATTATGTGTACAACCCCTTCCCCAAAATAAGCACCTGCCCAGATGTACATTTACACTATAGTGATTAAATTACTTAACCTACATCTGGTATTTACATTTTCTTAACATGATATTTAATTAATGTAATATTACATGTTATTATGTGTACAACCCCTTCCCCAAAATAAGCACCTGCCCAGATGTACATTTACAATATAGTGATTCAATTTACTTAACCTACATTTGGTACTTACATTTTCTTAACATGATATTTAATTAATCTCTGTATTAAGTCCAATCTAACATGTATACGTATATGCATATTCTTCCTTTTAATTATATTCCCAATTTACAGTCAAATGTCCTCAATTTATAATATACCCAAAGTCTCCTTTTTCTTGTCATGTCATATTATCCCAAATTCAATTATACAAAATCTTAAATCGAAAATGGCCTAGGCTCTTGATGGCCTAGGCTTAGCGTAAATAAAAAGGGAAAAGTAGAAGGGGAAGAACAAAATCAAATCAAACTGTATAAAAAAGGCATATAAGAAAGAATAGAAATAAATTAAACAGCAGAATAAGGATAAGGAAGACAGATACGTAAAAACATAACTGATTAATCAACTGACAGTAAAAGAACGTATATTGCTATAACAACTTGCATAGATGAATAACGGTTAAAGAACATTATAGAAAATAACTTATATGTACTATATGTTCTGGATCCAATTTTATTTACTATCATAATACATTTCTAGATATTAGATCTAAAAGTAACTTGAACTCATAGGGCTAGGTATTAGGTTCAGAAATAGTTCTTGAAAAAAGTTGTATGTTGATTACAGATCATGAATTTTCTCTGTTAGTCTAACTTTCAGCAGCATCTCCCCATTTTATTAATTAATTTAGAATATAGCTATGGAGGTAGAGAGAGGTGAAGAATAGTTGTACATAGATAAAATGAGAGAGAGCCCCTATGTATAGATTAACTGAGCTAATTCTTAACCATTAGATTCTAGGGTTTTAAATCTAGCCATGCAACTCATCCAATGAACCTAATATATAAAACAGTCCAAATACATCGTCTAGAATCGGGTCTGGATGCTGATGGGTCGACCCATATCTACCGGGTTAACCCATGGGTCAACCCCTCTTAACATGGATCGACCCAGGTTGGGATGGGTCGTCCCATAGTTGTTGGTTCATGCGTTAATTTTCTGTTTGAATTCTTATTAATATATATCTTATGTATACAATATTCTTAGGTCTATATCTTCTTTGTACGTTATCCGATTTACGCAAACTCGGGGTCTATCTGAACTAGAATTTCGAGATGAGCACAACGGTAAAGTCAGTTTTACTTAATTATGAATATTTAGTTATATAATATTCATTTTATTGTCTTTACTACACAGTTATTGTGTATTAAATTTTGGGGTGTTACATTCTCTCCTACTTAAAGGATTTCGTCCCCGAAATCTCCAAGTTAAGAAGAATGTTATTATTTTAACAACCACCTACAACCATCATCCACTGGCATCCATCGTCCTTAAGGATTTCTAATGCTTGTATAAACATATGCAAAGATGTTGTGTGTATATGTCCTTATACTAATGCGAAAATCAGGCAGTCGACTGATTCAGTTGACCTGCTTAATGCAATATATGTCAGTGCCATGTGTCCAATATGTATGCAAAAGAGTCCTAGTATAACATATAAGTTCTACATGTGTGCACAATCATCCACCAAAATGCAACATCCATATGATGATTCAACCATTTTCATCCTTTGAAAATAAAAAATGTGCACATATCCATATGCAGTATGTAAGTGCTTGAGTTGATCTAGTGCCTAGTATGTGTATATGCGTCCAGGGAAACCACTAGCAAACACTTGCATCCACTTGCAACCATTAATCATAACATGTCTCAAACACATGTTTCCACTCATTGGTTTCTACCTAAGGATCGAAGAATCGAACGATAGGATAAACACACTTAAATGATAGAAGAAAATGCAAATTAAAAGGTTGGAAAATAAATTAAGAACATACTCTCAGAAAGAAAAGGATAAGAAGCATGAATCTTGTCTTCAGGCTCCCCATGTCGCATCTTTGCGGTCTTCTCCCGACTGTATCTTCACTAATCTGGTTTCTTTGTTGCATAGTTTCTTAACTTCTAATCCAAGAATATGAGTAGGAACTCTTCTCACTGATGCTTCCTTCTCAACCTCCACATCTTTAAGTGTGCTTGGCTCCACTACCTCTACCGTATCATGTAGACATTTCCTTAAATGGGAACTTGAAATACGTCGTGTATTCCCGGCAGCCTCTCCGGTAGTCTAACCCTATAGGCCATCTGACCTATCCTCTCCACTATAGGGAACGACCATACAAATCTTAGCGCCAAATTCCCTACTGAGCCAAAGCGAACTACATTCCTTAGAGGCGATACCTTGATGAAGACCATATCTCCTACTTCGAATTCCAAATCAGTCCTCCTCTTATCGGCATATGGCTTATGTCTGTCCTGAGATACTTTCATTCTTCGGCGGATAAGATCAATCTTCTCGGAAGTCTCGAATCATATAAGGCCCAAGTAGAAGTCTTTCTGTAGATTCCCACCAACAAGTCGGCGATTTGCAAGGTTGTTCGTAAAGTGCTTCGAAGGGTGCCATGCCTATGCTTGTCTGATAACTGTTGTGGTAGGCAAACTCAACTAACGGGAAATGCTCCTCCCAAGTCCCTTGGAAATCTAGGATACACAGTCTCAAAAGATACTCAAGAACCCTATTCACTGTCTAAATCTGTCCATCGGTCTGAGGGTGGTATGTTATGGTCAAACGTAGCTGTGTTCCTAGTGCCTCTTGTAAGCTTTTCTGAAACTCACTAGTGAAGACAGGATCACAGTCACTTACTATATTAGAAAGTACCCCACAAAGTCAGACTATCTATCGAAGGTATACTGATGATAGCTAAGCTGTCGTCCTCTTGATCTTGACAAGAACAAAGTGAGCGCTCTTCGTAAGTCTGTTTACTATTACCCAAATAACCGTGTTGTCGTTCCTCGATCTGAGCAGTCCATCAAAGAAGTCCATAGAGACGCTCTCCCACTTCTATTGTAGGGCATCGAAGGGCTGAAGCAATCCACTGGGTTTTCTTTGTTTAGCCTTTACCCGCTGGCAAGTCAAACATCGGGCCACAAATTCTGTTACGTCCTTCTTCATACCAGTCCAAAAGAAAAACTCTCTTCATATCTCAATACATCTAGTCGTTGCACGGATGGAGAGTCATCCGAGAATGATGAGTTTCCTCAAGGACTGTCCTCAACAAATCTCTATCTCGGGGAACTTAGAGCCTTCAATCTCGTCACAGCCACCCTTTATCATCCACGGAGTATCTACTTAGGTGACTAGAGGTCTCTCCTTCACCAAGTCTATACAAGATGTCTGCTATCTGCTGGTCTTCTCGCTGCATAGATCCAATGCGCTCCACGAGACTAGGTCGCACCTCTAATGATGCTTACAATCCAAATGTGAAATCCTTAGATGGCTTAAAATCGAAGGTCGATATAAACTCCAAGCTCCGCCTTTCTACGAATAAAGGACTCAAGCTCATCCTCTTCCTACTCAATGCATCCACCACCACATTAACCTTTCAAAGTCGTAGGATGAAAAGAACTCCATCCATCGTTGCTGCCTTAAGTTGAGATCCTTTTATAGGAACAAATATTTGAGCGACTTATGATCCGTGTATAGCTCAAATCTCTCTCCAAGTAGATAATGTCGCCAAGACTTCAATGCGAACACTATAGCAGCCAATTCTAGGTCATGGGTAGGGTAGTTCTTCTCGTTAACTCTCAATTGTCTGCTATCGTAGCATACTACCATACATTTTTGCATCAACACAACACCAAGTCATGTGCCACAAGCATCTGTGTAGACCGCAAACACATTGCTTCCATTGGGGAGAGTCAGAACTAGGGCTGATGTCAGAGCCCTCTTCAATCTACGAAAAGCATCCTCACAATCAATGCTCTAAGAAAAAGCCAAGTTCTTCTTCGTCGGTCGGGTAAGCGGGGCAGATACCCTTGCAAAGTCTTTGATGAAGTTCCTATAATCGTCCGCCAACCCTAGGAAACTACTCACCTCCGTCGCATTCTTTAGAGCCTTCCAATCTTGAACTGTGACGACCTTAGCGAGGTCTATCACCATCCCATCCTTGGAGACTACATGCCTTAGGAACCTTACTTCTTTTCTCCAAAAGTGACACTTATAAAATTTTGCCTTAAGATGATGCGATCTGAGAGTGTGTAGAACCTCTCCTAAGTGTAGGGCATGCTCCTCCTCATTCTTTGAGAAGATCAAAATATCATCCACGAAGACCGCCGCAAAGTTGTTCAGAAACTCTCTAAACGCCATACTCATCAACTCCACAAAATATGTGGGTGCATTGGTCAGCCCAAAAGGCATGACTAGCCACACAAGGAAAGCGGCTGGAGTTCTGAATGCAGACTATCAATGTTGTCCTCTACCACCCTAAATTGATGGAATCCCATGGCTAAATCAATCTGCGAGAAAACTGATGTGCCTAGTAGCTAATCAAACAAGTCGTCAATCCTCGGAAGTGGGTTCCTATTCTTCTTATTGAGCTTATTCAAGTCTCTATAGCCCACGCATAGATGAAGTGAGTCGTGTTCCTTAGTCGCAAAGACAACTGGAGCTCCACACTCTGATATGCTCCATCTAATGAATCCTTTCTTGAATAGCTCCCCTACTTGCTTGCTGAGCTCCCTCATATCCCTAGGAGCATGTGCGCATTGGTAAAGCGACTGGCTTTGCATTCTCTACCAAGTAAATCCGAAAGTCTATCTCATGCCTCAGAGGTAACCCCTTAACCTCATCAAACACGTTCGGATAATCTCTGACTATGGAACTGGTCGCAAATTGTAAAATGAGACATCAAGCGAGTCTAGGAAGCTGAGCATAATTGTCCCTCGTGGGTCACACGAAATATTGAGAGTTCTCCCTTGGTACATCAGAAGCCGAACAAATCTCCTCTCATAGTCTAGAGTGGCACCATACATAGCTAGCCAATCCATTCCTAGAATTAAGCTATAACCCATAAAGACAAGAACATACGTGTTGCATTCAAACTCGACGCCTAAGATAGAAATTCTTAAACCCCAACATATCATGGACAAATGAGCCGTACCTCCGATGGGGTTTGAGACTACAACAAGATCAGAAACAATACTAGTATATAGGTGCAAATTATCTACCATAGAATTGAATATAAATGAATGAGAAACGCCAGAATAAAAGAGAGTCGTAATAGGATAGTCAAAAAGGGAAATAAAATCTTCTACTAGCATCAAGAGCATGGACCTGTCCTCCAGAATATCATGCCCCTTGTCCTTGCTTGCTAGGGCATTGCTTAGTGAAATGTCCAACTTGACCACAATTGAAACAAGCTTTCTTTGTCTTTCTACAATCTTTCACAAAATGATCCAAAGCTCCGCAACCATGGAACTTAACCTCTGTCTTGATCTGAACATCATCAAGCTTTCCTCCTTTCTTTTGCATTCCCTTCTTGGGCCACTATTTCTTTTCTCATCCTTGGGTCGTGTCTCCTCGGTCTTGACTTCTTTCTTTTAATCCTTACCATCCTCATGCATCAAAGCAATGTCAATAAGCCTCTCAAAATTCGCCCCCATCAGCATATGAGACTGTGCTAGTCCTTGAAGAGGTTGATTCAACCCTCTCGCAAACTTAAGAGCCTTCTTATGGGGAGTATTCACCAAGTCCAAACAAAATATTGCCGGCTGATTAAACTTGTTAACATATTCCTTAACAAACATACTTCCTTGCTTTAGAGCCAAAAATTTCTCCATCTGCATTCCTTCTTCTGCCCAAGATAACAACTTTATCTCAAACCTATGTTTGAAATCCTCCCAAGTACTACTGACTATCTCGCCTATGTCACCTCCCACCAGTACGAAGCTTCTTCCTTCGGTAATTAAGCGGCCAACTGTATCTTCTCTTATCATCGAGCTCAAAAAGACCAAACACATTCTCTTTTTCTCTAAGCCAATTGCGCACCTCAATAAAGCTCTTAGTACCACAGAACGGATTGCCTCCCATCGCAAAAAAGTCCTTAGAAAGCTTAGAAAAGTTGACTATAGGAGGAGGTGAACTACTACAGCCGGGGGTGTGGCATCTCCTTGAACTCTAGCAGGTGTCGTAAACTCTAAATATCTACGGAACTATGTCGGTAGTGGAATGCCCTCAGGAAGATTGGGTGCTCCAGATATGATGAAAAGAGAAGAAACAAAGATTCAAAAAGAGGTCGACAGAACATTGTATATAGCTTGAGGTGATATGTTTTTCAAAAATAGGGTTTTATCTGAAAATACTTTGCTTTTTGAAAATCATTTTTCAAAACTTCTCTTTGTTCTTATAACCTTCAGCTCTGATACCAAATGTATCACACCCCGTATTTTCTATGAACATAAAAGTAACAAAACAAAGTATACTTTTTTAAAAGAAGAATTAAGGGAAACGGGTTACGCTATTGCGATTGTCTCGGAATTCTTCTTGGAAAAGAGTCCAAGTTTTCGTAAATTAGACTCCATATGAAGAAGTTATGGCCTTCAGAAGTTTCAGAAAATTTAAATTAATTAAAACTGCTCAGTCAAAATTCAAATCACACACCCGGGCTGGGCAGGAAATTTCCCGCCCAGGACCCAGCTCGACCTGGGAGTCGACCTAGGTGACATAGGTCGACCAGGGGGTCGACCTGGGGGTTGACTTCCCCTCCATTTCCATATCCGTGGACTGGTTCGTTTTTCTGTATTTGGACGCCCGTTCTGACCAGATTCATTGATCCCTATGCTATTTAAACACCCCCAAACCCCACTTTCTCTCCATACCAAACCATTATAATACTATGCTACCTCAAATCTAATAAAAATAAATCAATGGCGTCTCTACTCTGCTGAAACCTATGCTAGAACTAGTGCTTCTTCTTCTTCTTCCAATCTGCATAGGATTAAAAGAGAACGACTACAACCCTTTTTCTTTTAGAATCCAACCAAGGTGAGTACAGTTATTTTCAGATATGAAATTTAATTATGATCTTGACATGGTTATAAATCTGAATTTGAGATTATGCATGTTCTTGTTTATCAGATCTGTTTTTCTATGTAGGTCTATCTTATTAATATTATAGTAACTATTATGTATCTCTTCCTTCGTTCTGTTCTATAGTCAGGCTACCATGAGCCTTAGCCAAATCTCATAAGAGATTGATGCACGAATGCTAAATTTGGGAAAAATAGTGAATGATGCATAATTAGACATGACTGATTTGTGATTGATTTAAGAAAAGAACATATGTTGTAATTTAAGATCTAGATCTGGGCATACTATATATGATAGTCTGTGATTTGGAAGAAGGAGAATTATTGTGTATATGACTTAGGCGCAAAGATCTACATTATAATAGGATAACTATTAAATGTGAATACGCCTGAATGGGGATTTTGAATATTAGGCATACATTGAAATCAAAGGCTATAATTTGGCATAATTCGTATTGTATATCATGATTTGGGGTTTTTGGAGAATATTCTATACTGTGTAAATTTAACTAAAATTTGGGGCATATGTTAGATTGTGAATTATGACCATAATTTGGGCATGTAAAATTAGGCTTAATTTTATGATTAAATCTGTTAAATTGCCTAATCTGCTAAATCCGTTGAAAATTGAGTACGGTAATTTGGGGTATGAAATCTGTAGGCTCGATCTAACATTGAGCAAAATAAGTTAATAGAACTTTGAATAATCTGTCGTAACTTGTAAAGAAGTTTAATTTGTTGAATTGGCATAATTAGTCTGATATTGGCATAATCTGTGAATGAATACTTTAGCTAAAAAATAAGAATGCTGAGACACGAGGTTAGACTCTGTTTGCGGTAGAAGCCTGCCTGGACCCAACCGGCTTAATCAGTAACCGCAAACTGTCAGTCTAACGTGAGAGGTCATAGGCATAACTAAAAGATGATTAGACACGAGGTTAGGTCTAGCTTGTGGCAGAAGTCTGTCCGGAACCGCCCGGCACATCCAACGGCCACAAGTTATCGACCTAATGTGAGAAGTCTGTGCATTAGTAATTAATTAATGCAAATCTAGGATAAGTATAATGCCTAAAACGTGTTGGGTGGATAAGGTTAAATCAACTGGGTGGATGAATCTAATAAACCTGTTTCGCAAATCTGTAGGCCCAATACAAGGTTAGGTAAAACAATCTGTTAATCTGTATATCTAATCCACTAGTCTGAAAACTTGTTAACCTATATGTCTGATCTGAGAACTAGTTAATCTGAACTTTGTAGATTTGAAATCTGTAAGCAAGTTAATCTGAAAATATGTTAGTCTAGGGACACAAGGTTAGGAGGGGTAATTACTTGTATCATCTGTTGTGTGGGACCCATATTAGTTAGTAACCCTTTTCTGGTATCAAAACTATGACCCAACACTAGAAGGGGTCCGACACGCTTACTGAACTAGTTGTAAGAGGTTCACTCTAATAATGGCGAGGGGTGTCGATGTCGCATTCCAACCGGGTCATGTGCGTGCAAGGATCTGGTCTACTCTGAGGATGTAAGACACCGTGACATATGTAAATAGGTCTGTGTCTATAGGTTGCCACTTTAGGGAATGATACACCCTTTTGTGGGGCTAGCATAGGGTATTTATGTATTAGGGAGCCAATCGCTTGGGGTAGAATTTAGGGTACACCTAGTTCTGTTGGTGTACCGTCTGTTTCTGTTGGGGGTGGTAAAGGCCCATTAGTTGGGTGGTAAAGGCCCATTATTAGCATTCTGTTTCTGTACTGTCTGTTTCTGTTGGGGTGGTAAAGGCCCATTAGTTAGGGTGGTAAAGGCCCATTATTAACATTCTATTTCTGTACCTTCTGTCTCTGTTGGGGTGGTAAACACCCATTACTAGCATTCTGTTTCTGTGGAGATTATTCTGTTTCCGTTTCTGTTTCAGTTTAGACATTAGGGTAACACCTAATCCTGTTATACTAAGTATTAGTGCAGAGAAGTAAGATATAGGTAAGAAGCATATCTTGGTCTATATCATTCTGTTTCTTCTGTTTAACTTTAGCATGCCTACTACTCATGTTGTTGTAATCTCTCATCCAGTTTTATTTACATGTCATGATACTACTATCTGTTTATATGCTGAAAGTTACTGGACTCACCAGACTTTATGTCTGACCTCGTTTGTTTTCGCCTCTTTTTCTTTCCGTCCCCCCCCCCCCCAAGTGCTCAGGGTGGAAACATAGGAGCTTGATTCATATTCTCTCTGGTTGAAGTATTTCTTGGCTTTGACTCTACCTTCTTGTGGCAGTTTATGTTGGGGATTATGGTTTTAAAATTATACATTCTGAAGGATTTTGGTATAAGACTGATACTTGTGTACTTGGGTTTTGGTATTGTGATTTTAAAGGATATAACTAAACTTATTTCTTCTTCTGCTATAATAAAGATATAAATTTTTTAAGTACTACTTTTCGTATCTGTCTTGTAATATTCTGTTCTGTTTACTTATAATGCTTCATGGAAGTTAATGCATTCCCTTTGTGAATGACATTAACGGACATGGGGTGTTACACTTGGTATCAAAGCTGAAAGTTACTAGATTTGATAAAAAAAATTGAAAACCATTTTCAAAAATGTTTTAAAAAGGAAGTATTTTCAATAGAAAAGTTTATTTTGAAAAACATAATCCCCAAAATCCATATATCTGTCTTTCGATTCTCCGTTTTGAATCTCTTCCTTTTTCTTTTCAGCATGTCTGGGGTACCCGAGATACCCGAGGGCATACCGATACCAACCTGGTTCAGAAGGTATCTAGAGGCTAGGGCCACCGCCGCAGGCCCAGCAGGCATTCCTCACATCCTCCCCCGCCCCCCCCCCCCCCCCCCCCCCGCTGCAGTCGCTCTTCCTCCTCCCTCACCCCCCCACCCCCCGCATTGATACTTTTTCAAAGATATGCAAAGACTTTCGGGCAATGGGCGGGAAACCTTTTCACGGGCCAGAGACGTTTGTTGAAGCTCGAAACTGGCTTAAGGAGGTGGAAGATTTGTTTGGTATCTTCGAGATAGAAGATGGAAGGAAGGTCCAATTAACTGCTTGGTTAATGAAGGAAGAAGCCTCGTTTTGGTGGGAGGTCATGAATGGAGAACGAGCAGTGGAGACTTGGACGGATTTCAGGCATAGGTTCGAGATGAAATTTCTCTCACGAGCAGAAGAAAATTTATACATAGAGAGGTTCTTGGCGTTGAAGCAGGCAAATTTATCAGTGAAAGAGTACGTCAACAAGTTCAATCAGTTGGCGAGATTTGGCTTAGACTTCGTGAACACACCTGATAAGAAGTCCCTGAGATTCGTTAAAGGTTTGAATGAGCCGCTACACAGGTTGGCTATGACCCACATTCCTATGGGGGCTACCTTCAAGAAATTGGTTTACAAGGCATTGATGCATGAAGAGGAAGCCAAAAGTGAGAATAAAGAGGAAAACCTCGAAGGACCATAGAACAAGAAAGCGTAGCCCAAAAAGGAAACACAAAAGAAGGATGAAAAGGCTGAATATAAGAAGGAGAAAAAGTGCTTTACTTGTGGAAGCTTGACTCATCTGAACAAGGATTGCAGAAAGATTAAGGGCACTTGCTTCAACCGTGGTGAGATGGGACACTTCACTAGGGATTATCCGAAGAAACGAGGGCAAGGGCAGAGGACAGGACCTACTTCTTAAGGGCAGGTGGATGCTCTCGTGGTTGGTGGATAAGATAGAGATAGGAAAATTTCTGTAGAAGGTTTAATTTCCTTATCTGATTATTGAGTTAAAACTCTTTTTGATTCTGGCATTTCGATTCTGTAATTGAGACTCTGCACTTTAATGCTAGTCTTGTTTCTGATCCTTCTATAGTCTCAAACCCCATAAAAGTTACGACTCATCTGTTTGTGATAGGTTGGGGTTTGAGGGTATCTGTGTTAGGCGTTAAGTTGACTATGATGCATACATTCTGGGTTTTTTGGGATATGATGGGGTTTTATCATGCTTAGCTTCCTAAGAATCATCTGATCTGTACCAGTGGTATGTAAGTATCTGAATATTTCTGAAAAGGATAGGGGTTCTTACTTGAAGCGTGAAGTAGATTTCCAGTTTTGACATTGTTTAATGGGAGTAATTCTCTGAGTGTCAATCTTATGTTGATTTCGATCTTCGGGGTTGATACTTAGAGATTTATTCTCTTAACCGATGTCTAATGGGAACAGAACTTTTGTTTTAATTGTACTTGCTTCTATCACATGGCTATATCCTATCGATCGAGTCTTCGACCTTTAGGTAGAAACTAATGGGTGTAAACATATGTTTGAGACATGTTATGTTTGATGGTTGCAAGTGGATGCAATTGGTTGCTAGTGGTTGCTTGTGGATGCTTATACACACACTAGGCACTAGATCGGCTCAAAAGCACTCTCATACTGCATATGGATGTGTGCGCATTTTTCAATTTTTGTTGATGCAAAATGACTGACTCATCACATGGAAGTTGCATTTGGACGAATGGTTATGCACTCA
Organism: Allium sativum; assembly: GCA_030737875.1. NCBI lineage: Eukaryota > Viridiplantae > Streptophyta > Magnoliopsida > Asparagales > Amaryllidaceae > Allium > Allium sativum. The sequence goes on along the minus strand of CM060912.1, from coordinate 731,007,228 downwards.
TATAAAAATGATGTGTATCAAATAGGATTTCTTGTATATATAATTGGACTCATGGCACTAACATAAATTTGCATTGAGGAGGTCAACTGAATCAGTAGACCGCCTGATCTTTGCATTAGATAAGAGACATATACACCCACTTTTGCATATGTTCATACAACATTAGAAGTTTTCTAACGACAATGGATGTTTGTGGATGATGGTTGAGTAGATGGGGGACTGGATGGTAGGACACATTCTTCTTAACTTGAAGATTTCGGGGATGAAATCCTTTAAGGAGGGGAGAATGTAAAACCCCGTATTTTCTATGAACATAAAAGTAACAAAACAAAGTATACTTTATTTTTAAAAGATGAATTAAGGGAAATGGGGTACGCCATTGCGTTCGTCTTGGAATTCTGCTTGGAATAGAGTCCAAGTTTTCGTAAATCGGACTCCGTATGAAGAAGTTATGGCCTTCAGAAGTTTCAGAAAAATTAAATTAATTAAAACAGCTCAGTTCAAAATTCAAATCACACACCCGGGCTGGGCGGGAAATTTCACGCCTAGGACCGAGGTCGACCTGGGGGTCGACCTAGGTGACATAGGTCGACCAGGAGGTCAACCTCCACCCTATTTCCATATCCGAGGACTGGTTCGTTTTTCTGTATTTGGACGCCCGTTCTGACCAGATTCGTTGATCCCTATGCGATTTAAACACCCCCAAACCCCACTTTCTCTCCACACCAAACTATTGTAAAGCTATGCTGCCTCAATTCTAATCAAAATAAATCAATGGCGTCTCTACTCTGCTGAAACCTAAGCCATAATTAGTGCTTCTTCTTCTTCCAATCTGAATAGGATTAAAAGAGAACGAGTACAACACTTTTTCTTTTAGAATCGAACCAAGGTAAGTGCAGTTATTTTCAGATATGAAATTTAATTATGATCTTGACATGGTTGTAAATCTGAATTTGAGATTATGCTTATTCTTGTTTATCAGATCTGTTTTTCTATGTAGATTTATCTTATTAATATTATAGTAACTATTATGTATCTCTTCCTTCCTTCTGTTCTATAGCCAGGATACCACGAGCCTGAGCCAAATCTCATAAGAGATTGACGCACGAATGCTAAATTTGGGAAAAATAGTGAATGACACATAATTAGACATGACTGATTTGTAACTGATTTGAGAAAAGAACATATGTTGTAATTTAAGGTATGGATCTGGGCATACTATATATGATAGTCTGTGATTTGGAAGAAGGAGAATTATTGTATATATGACTTAGGCGCAAAGATCTATATTATAATAGGATAACTATTTAATGTGAATACGCCTAAATGGGGATTTTGGATATTAGGCATACGCTGAAATCAAAGGCTATAATTTGCATAATTCGTATTGTATATCATGATTTGGGGTTTTTGGAGAATATTCTATACTGTGTAAATTTAACTAAAATTTGGGGCGTATGTTAAATTGCGAATTAGGACCATAATTTGGGCATGTAAAATTAGGCTTAATTTTATGATTAAGTCTGTTAAATTGCCTAATCTGCTAAATCTGTTGAAAACTGAATACAGTAATTTGGGGTACGAAAATCTGTAGGCTCGATCTAACATTGAGCAAAACAAGTTAATAGAACTTTGAATAATCTGCCGTAACTTGTAAAGAAGTTTAATTTGTTGAATTGGCATAACTAGTCTGATAATGGCATAATCTGTGAATGAATACTTTAGCTAAAGAAATAAGAATGCTGAGACACAAGGTTAGACTCTGTTTGCAGTAGAAGCCTGCCCGGACCCAACCGGCTTAACCAGCAACCACAAACTATCAGTCTAATGTGAGAGGTTGTAGGCATAACTAAAAGATGCTTGGACACGAGGTTAGGTCCGGCTGGCGGCAGAAGTCTGCCCGGAACCGCCCGGCACATCCAGCGGCCACAAGCTACCGACCTAATGTGAGAAGTCTGTGCATTAGTAATTAATTAATGCAAATCTAGGATAAATATGATGCCTAAAACATGTTGGGTGGATAAGGTTAAATCAACTGGGTGGATGAATCTAATAAACCCGTTTGGTAAATCTGTAGGCCGAATACAAGGTTAGGTAAAACAATCTGTAAGTCTGTTAATCTGCTTATCTGATCCGTTAGTCTGAAAACTTGTTAACCTATATGTCTGATCTGAGAACTAGTTAATCTGAACTTTGTAGATCTGAAATCTGTAAGCATGTTAATCTGAAAATATGTTAGTTTGGGGACACAAGGTTAGGAAGGCTAATTACTTGTGTCATCTGTTGTATGGGACCCATATTAGTCAGTAACCCTTTTCTGGTATCAAAACTATGACCCAACACTAGAAGTGGTCCGGCACGCTTACTGAACTAATTGTAAGAGGTTCGCTCTGATAATGGCGAGGGGTGTCGATGGCGCATTCCAACCGGGTCATGTGCGTGCAAGGATCCGGTCTGCTCTTAGGATGTAAGACACTGTGACATCTGTAAATAGGTCTGTGTCTATAGGTTGCCACTTTAGGGAATGATACACCCTTTTGTGGGGCTGGCACAGGGTATTTATGTATTAGGGAGCCAATCGCTTGGGGTAGAATTTAGGGTACACCTAGTTCTGTTGGTGTACCGTCTGTTCCTGTTGGGGTGGTAAAGGCCCATTAGTTGGGTGGTAAAGGCCCATTATTAGCATTCTGTTTCTATACTGTATGTTTCTGTTGGGGTGGTAAAGGCCCATTAGTTAGGGTGGTAAAGGCCCGTTATTAGCATTCTGTTTCTGTACCTTCTGTCTCTGTTGGGGTGGTAAGGCCCATTACTAGCATTTTGTTTCTGTAGAGATTGTTCTATTTCCATTTCTGTTTCAGTTTAGACATTAGGGTAAAACCTAATCTTGTTATACTAAGTATTAGTGCAGAGAAGTAAGATATAGGTAAGAAGCATATCTTGGTCTATATCATTCTGTTTCTTCTATTTAACTTAAGCATACCTGGTACTCATGCTGCTGTAATCTCTCATCCAGTTTTATTTACATGTCATGATACTACTATCTGTTTATATGCTGAAAGTTACTAGACTCATCAGACTTTATGTCTGACCTCGTTTGTTTTTGCCTCTTTTTCTTACCGTCCCCCTCTCCCCCAAGTGCTCAGGGTGGAAACATAGGAGCTTGATTCATATTCTCTCTGCATGAAGTATTGTTTGGCTTTGACTCTACCTTCTTGTGGCAGTTTATGTTGGGGATTATGGTTTTAAAATTATGCTTCTGAAGGATTTTGGTATAAGACTGATATTTGTGTACTTGGGTTTTGGTATTGTGATTATAAAGGATATAACTAACTTATTTTTGTTTCTGCTGTAATAAAGATATAAATTTTTCAAGTACTACTTTCCGTATCTGTTTTGTAATATTCTGTTCTGTTTACTTATAATGCTTTATAGAAGTTAATGCATTCCCTTTGTGAATGACATTAACTGACATGGGGTGTTACACTTTGTATCAGACCTGAAAGTTACCAGATTTGATAAAAAGTTTTTGAAAACCATTTTCAAAAAGGTTTTTAAAAGGAAGTATTTTCAAAAGAAAAGTTTATTTTGGAAAACTTAATCCCCAAAAGCCATATATCTGTCTTTCGATTCACCGTTTTGAATCTCTTCCTTTTTCTTTTCAGCATGTCTGGCATACCCGAGATACCCGAGGGCATACCGATACCAAACTGGTTCAGAAGGTATCTGGAGGCTAGGGCCACCGCCGTAGGCCCAGCAGATGTTCCTTCCCTACCCAGCTGCAGCTGCTCCTCCTTCTCCCCCTCCCCGCGTTGATACTTTTTCAAAGATATGCAAAGACTTTAGGGCAATGGGTGGGAAACCTTTTCACGGGTCAGAGACGTTTGTTGAAGCTCGAAATTGGCTTAAAGAGGTGGAAGATTTGTTTGGTATCTTCGAGATAGAAGATGGAAGGAAGGTCCAATTAACTGCTTGGTTAATGAAGGACGAATCCTCATCTTGGAGGGAGGTCACGAATGGAGAACGAGCAGTGGAGACTAGGATGGATTTCAGGCATAGGTTCGAGATGAAATTTCTCTCATGAGCAGAAGAGAATTTATACATAAAGAGGTTCTTGGCATTGAAGCATGCGAATTTATCAGTGAAAGAGTACGTCAACAAGTTCAATCAGTTGGCAAGATTCGGCTTAGACTTCGTGAACACACCTGATAAGAAGGCCCTGAGATTTGTTAAAGGTTTGAATGAGCCGCTACACAGGTTGGCTATGACCCACATTCCTATGGGGGCTACCTTCAAGAAATTGGTTGACATGGCATTGATGCATGAAGAGGAAGACAAAAGTGAGAATAAAGAGGAAAACCTCGAAAGACCATAGAACAAGAAAGCGTAGCCCAAAAAGGAAACACAAAAGAAGGATGAAAAGGCTGAATATAAGAAGGAGAAAAAGTGCTTTACTTGTGGAAGCTTGACTCATCTGAATAAGGATTGCAGAAAGATTAAGGGCACTTGCTTCAATTGTGGTGAGATGGGACACTTAACTAGGGACTGTCCGAAGAAACGAGGGCAAGGGCAGAGGACAGGACCTACTTCTGAAGGGCAGATGGATGCTCTCGTGGCTGGTGGATAGGATAGAGAGGAAAATTTCTGTAGAAGGTTTAATTTCCTTATCTGATTATTGAGTTAAAACTCTTTTTGATTCTGGCATTTTGATTCTGTAATTGAGACTCTGCACTTTAATACTAGTCTTGTTTCTGATCCTGCTATAGTCTCAAACCCCATAAGGGTTATGACTCATCTGTTTGTGATAGGTTGGGGTTTGAGGGTATCTGTGTTAGGTGTTAAGTTGACTATGATGCATACATTCTGGGTTTTGTGGGATATCGTGGGGTTTTATCGTGCTTAGTTTCCTAAGAATCATCTGATCTGTACCAGTAGTCTGTAAGTATCTGAATATTTCTGAAAAGGATAGGGGTTTTTGCTCGAAGCATGAAGTAGATTTCCAGTTTTGACATTTTTTAATAGGAGTAATTCTCTGAGTGTCAATCTGATGTTGATTTCGGTCCTTGGGGTTGATACTTTGAGATTTATTCTCTTAACGATGCCTAATGGGAACAGAACTTTTGTTTTAATTGTACTTGCTTCTATCACTTGCCTGTATCCTATCGATCGAGTCTTCGACCTTTAGGTAGAAACTAATGGGTGTAAACATGTGTTTGAGACATATTATGTTTGATAGTTGCAAGTGGTTGCTAGTGGTTGCTCGTGGATGCATATACACACACTAGGTACTAGATCGTCTCAAAAGCACTCTCATACTGCATATGGATGTGTGCACATTTTTCAATTTTTGTGGATGCAAAATGATTGACACATCACATGGATGTTGCATTTGGATGAATGGTTATGCACTCATATAGAAATGATGTGTATCAAATAGGATTTCTTGCATTCATAATTGGACTCATGGCACTAACATAAATTTGCATTGAGGAGGTCAACTGAATTAGTAGACCGCCTGGTCTTTGCATTAGATAAGAGACATATACGCACACTTTTGCGTATGTTCATACAACATTAGAAGTTTTCTAAGGACAATGGATTCTTATGGATGATGGTAGAGTAGATGGGTGATTGGATGGTAGGACACATTCTTCTTAACTTGAAGATTTCGGGGACGAAATCCTTTAAGGAGGGGAGAATGTAACACCCCGTATTTTCTATGAACATAATAGTAACAAAACAAAGTATACTTAATTTTTAAAAGATGAATTAAGGGAAATGGGTTACGCCATTGCGTTCGTTTCGGAATTCTGCTTGGAATAGAGTCCAAGTTTTCGTAAATCGGACTCCGTATGAAGTTATGGCCTTCAGAAGTTTCAGAAAATTTAAATTAATTAAAACAGCTCAGTTCAAAATTCAAATCACACACCCGGGCTGGGCGGGAAATTTCACGCCCAGGACCCAGGTCGACCTGGGTGACATAGGTCGATTAGGGGGTCGACCTAGGGGTCGACCTCCCCCCTATTTCCAGATCCGAGGACTGGTTCGTTTTTCTGTATTTGGACGCCCGTTCTGACCAGATTTGTTGATCCCTATGCTATTTAAACACCCCCAAACCCCACTTTTTCTCCACACCAAACCATTGTAAAGCAATGCTGCCTCATTTCTAATTAAAATAAGTCAATGGCGTCTCTACTCTGCTGAAACCTAAGCTAGAACTAATGCTTCTTCTTCTTCCAATCTGAATAGGATTAAAAGAGAACGACTATAACCCTTTTTCTTTTAGAATCCAACAAAGCTAAGTACAGTTATTTTCAGATATGAAATTTAGTTATGATCTTGACATGGTTATAAATCTGAATTAGAGATTATGCATATTCTTATTTATCAGATCTGTTTTTCTATGTAGGTTTATCTTATTAATATTATAGTAACTATTCTGTATCTCTTCCTTCCTTATGTTCTATAGCCAGGCTAGCACGTGCCTGCGCCAAATCTCATAAGAGATTGACGCACGAACGCTAAATTTGGGAAAAATAGTGAATGACGCATAAATAGACATGGCTGATTTGTGACTGACTTGAGTAAAGAACATATGTTGTAATTTAAGATCTGGATCTGGGCATACTATATATGATAGTCTGTGAATTCGAAGAAGGAGAATTATTGTGTATATGACTTAGGCGCAAATCTCTATATTATAATTAGATAACTATTAAATGTGAATACGCCTAAATGGGGATTTTGGATATTAGGCATACACTGAAATCAAAGGCTATAATTTGCATAATTCGTATTGTATATCATGATTTGGGGTTTTTGGAGAATATTTTGTACTGTATAAATTTAACTAATATTTGGGGCATATGTTAGATTGTGAATTATGACCATAATTTGGGCATGTAAAATTAGGCTTAATTTTATGATTAAATCTGTTAAATTTCCTAATCTGCTAAATCTGTTGAAAACTGAATACGGTAATTTGGGGTATGAAAATCTGTAGGCTCAATCTAACATTGAGCAAAACAAGTTAATAGAACTTTGAATAATCTGTTGTAACTTGTAAAGAAGTTTAATTTATTGAATTGGCATAACTAGTATGATATTGGCATAATCTGTGAATGAATACTTTAGCTAAAGAAATAAGAATGCTGAGACGCTAGGTTAGACTCTGTTTGCGGTAGAAGCCTGCCCGGACCCAACCGACTTAACCAACAACCAAAAACTGTCAGTCTAATGTGAGATGTCGTAGGCATAAATAAAAGATGCTTAGATATGAGGTTAGGTCTGGCTTGCCGCAGAAGTCTGCCCGGAACCGCCTGGCACATCCAGCGGCCACAAGCTACCGACCTAATGTGAGAAGTATATGCATTAGTAATTAATTAATGCAAATCTAGGATAAATATGATGCCTAAATCGTTGTTGGTGGATAAGGTTAAATCAACTGGGTGGATGAATCTAATAAACCTGTTTCGTAAATCTGTAGGCCCAATACAAGGTTAGGTAAAACAATCTGTATGTCTGTTAATCTGTATAACTGATCCGTTAGTCTGAAAACTTGTTAACCTATATGTCTGATGTGAGAACTAGTTAATCTGAAATCTGTTAGCAAGTTAATCTGAAAATTTATTAGTCTGGGGACACAAGGTTAGGAGGTGTAATTACTTGAGTCATCTGTTGTGTGGGACCCATATTAGTCAGTAACCCTTTTCTGGTATCAAAACTATGACCCAACACTAGGAGGGGTCCGGGCACGCTTACTGAACTAATTGTAAGAGGTTTACTCTGATAATGGCGAGGGGTGTCGATGGCGCATTCCAACCGGGTCATGTGTGTGCATGGATCCGGTCTGCTTTGAGGATGTATGACACTGTGACATCTGTAAATAGGTCTTTGTCTATAGTTTGCCACTTTAGGGAATGATACACCCTTCTGCGGGGCCGACACAGGGTATTTATCTATTAAGGTGTCGATCGCTTGAGGTAAATTTTAGGGTACACCTAGTTCTGTTTGTTTCTGTTGGTGTACCGTCTGTTTCTGTTGGGGTGGTAAAGGCCCATTAGTTGGGTGGTAAAGGCCCATTAGTTGGGTGGTAAAGGCCCATTATTTGCATTATGTTTCTGTACTGTCTGTTTCTGTTGGGGTGGTAAAGGCCCATTAGTTAGGGTGGTAAAGGCCCATTATTAGCATTCTGTTTCTGTACCTTTTGTCTCTGTTGGGGTGGTAAAGGCCCATTACTAGCATTCTGTTTCTGTAGAGATTATTATGTTTCCGTTTCTGTTTTAGTTTAGACATTTGGGTAACACCTAATCCTGTTATACTAAGTATTAGTGCAGAGAAGTAAGATATAGTTAAGAAGCATATCTTGGTCTATATCATTCTGTTTCTTCTGTTTAACTTAAGCATACCTGCTACTCCTGTTGTTGTAATCTCTCATCCATTTTTATTTACATGTCATGATACTACTATCTGTTTATATGCTGAAAGTTACTGGACTCGCCAGACTTTATGTCCGACCTCGTTTGTTTTCGCCTCTTTTTCTTTCTGTCCCCCCCCCCCCTCAAGGTGCTCAGGGTGGAAACATAGGAGCTTGATTCATATTCTCTCTGCTTGAAGTGCTTGAAGTATTGTTTGGATTTGAATCTACCTTCTTATGGCAATTTATGTCGGGAATTATGGTTTTAAAATTATGCATTCTTAAGGATTTTGGTATAAGACTGATACTTCTGTACTTGGGTTTTGGTATTGTGATTTTGAAGGATGTAACCAAACTTTTTTTTGTTTCTGCTATAATAAAGATATAAATTTTTCAAGTACTACTTTTTGTATCTATCTTGTAATATTATGTTCTGTTTACTTATAATGCTTAATGGAAGTTATTACATTCCCTTTGTGAATGACATTAACGGACATGGGGTGTTACAAAATGTGATACCCCACATCTGTTAATGTCACTCATAAGAGAATGCATTAAGTTTCATGAAGCACAATAGGTAAACAAAAAAAACTTCATAAGACAGATATAAATAGGCAAAAGAAAAATTAACCTTTATTATTAAAAGCAAAACACTGTTCCAAACCAGTTACATCATCAAATACCAAATACTTCAAATAAAACCATTTGTCTTATAATGCCAAACATCAGAGTATAATAATGCAAAACCATATCCCTTTTTACAAGCCATAGCTAAGTAGAAAGATAATCAAAGCGGTATATCAAAAAAGAAGAAATCCTGGTCCAAGCTGAAAGAAAATCCTAATCACTGCCGAGTACTAACCCTCTAAGGACCTAAGGGGGAAAAGGAAGAGAAAGAAGCAAAACAAAATAAGTTAGACATAAACCCTGGCGAGTTCTAGTGATTTCTAGTATTTGCATAAAATAGAGGTATCAAGACAGATAAATAAAACTGGATGAGAAAGTACAGTATCATATAAGTACAAGACAACAAGATAAAACAATGATTGAGTAAGGCTCTTCATTTATATCCCAAGAACAAGTTTTGCTCTGCACCAATACTAGTATACCAGGATTAGGTGTTACCATAATTACATAACAGGATTATGTGTTACCCTAATTACATACCAGGATTAGGTGTTACCCTAATTACATAACAGGATTAGGTGTTACCCTAATTACATAATAGGATTAGGTGTTACACTAATTACATAACAGGATTAGGTGTTATCCTAATTACTACCCATGCAATCAGCTCCCTACTACGTAAATACCTTGTGTCAGCCCCGATAGTAAGGTGTCTCACTCCCTAACCCATCAACTTAAAATACAAAGACCTATTTACTAGTGTTACAACATCTTAGTTTCCCTAATCAGTTCAGTAAAGCGTGCCCTCACCCCTACCTAATGTAAGGCCCCCTAACAAGATACTAACAGTGATACTAACTGATATGGGTTTCACACAGCAAGATTGACACAAGTCAAACCACTTAAGCTTGTGCCCCTAAGTAACTAGGATTTAAGAGTCCACAAAACCCGATACAACTATAGAACGAGGGACCTCTTAGCTTATTAATAATCAGGTTTAACTTAGCAAATTTAAATTCAATAATAAGCATGGTTGTGATATTACATATTATTATGTGTATAACCCCTTCCCCAAAACAAGCACCTTCCTAGATATACATTTTACACTATAGTCATTCAGTTGTCTTAACCTACATCTGGTACTTACATTTTCTTAACATGTTCTTTACTTAATCTCTGTATTAAGTCCAATCTAACATGTATACGTATATATATATATATATATATATATATATATATGCATATTCTTCCTTTTGATTATATTACCAGTTTACAATCAAAGGTCCTCGATTTATAATATGCCCTTCTCCTTTTTCATTGTCATGTCATATTATCCCAAATTCAATTATATGCAGTCTTAAATTGAAAATGTCCTAGGCTCTGTATAAAATAGGTATATAAGCAAGACCGGAAATAAATTAAGCAGCAAATAGGTATAAGGAAGATAGATACGTATGAACACTGATTAATCAACCGACAATAAAAGAACATATATTACAGCAACAACTTGCATAGATGAATAACAACAAAAGAACAGTATAGAAAATAACTTATAGGTACTTCATGTTCTAGATCCAATTTATTTACTATCATAATACATTTCTAGATATCAGATCTGAAAGTAACTTGAAAAAACAGGGCCAGGTATTAGGTTCAGAAATAGTTCTTAAAAAAGGTTGTATGTTGATTACAGATCTTGAATTTTCTCTGTTAATCTAACTTTCAGCAGCATCTTCCTATTTTATTAATTAATTTAGAATATAGCCATTGAGGTAGAGAGAGGTAAAGAATAGTTGTATGTTGATAAAATGAGAGAGAGCCCCTATTTATAGACTGAGCTAATTCTTAACCGTTAGACTCTAGGGTTTTAAATTTACCCATACAACTCATCTAATGAAATATATAAAAAATCCCTAATACATCCTCCAGAATCGGGTCTGCATGTTGATGGGTCGACCCCTACCTACTGGGTTGACCCATAGGTCAACCCCTCTTAACATAGGTCAACCCATAGGTCGACCCAGGTCGGGATGGGTCTTCCCATGAACATTGGTTCCTACGTTATCTTATTAATATATATCCTATGTATACAATCTTCATAGGTCCATATCTTTCTCATACCCTATCTGATTTACGCAAACTTGGGGTCTATCAGAATCAGAATTACGAGACGAACGCAACGGTAAACTCGGTTTTACATAATTATGAATATTTAGTTATATAATATTTGTTTTACTGTCTTCACTGTACGGTTATTATGTATTAAACTTTGGGGGTTACAATTAGAGAGCAGTAGGTAATTGATCGTAGACAAATCTCTAATCCTAGTTTCCATCTCAATTATGAAGAAATCTTTTTACAGTAAGTTTCTTTTGTTGTATATTGATTTTGCTTCCTTAAATGGTGTTGTATGCCTCAAATCGGCCTCTCTCAACCTCAAATTGAAATAATTTATTCCTTATAACCAATCAAGGTGAGTCTACTCACACTTTCTAGTTTACCCTAATATCAGTTTACCTGGGTATAATTTAGGGATTTCTAGTTTAGGATATGATTTCATGGTTAGAAATTTCAATTTTGTTAGTTGCATGTTCATTTGTGAATTTTTGTTAGTAAATTAAGCACATACTTTTCGTTTTACATCGGAATTAGGATTTTCTTGAAGTTCTAGAAGAAAGATTATGACAACTTTCATGTTGACCACTTTCTAAGATTCTTTGAGTAAAGTGCCGAAAAACTTGATGCAATCCTATTGTCCTATTATTGAAATTTTATATGTGCTTTGATATAGATCTCAGTTAGTATTTTGACCATAACTTTCACTTTTCTTGTCAGAATTCAATAATTTTTATAGTTTTGGAAAGATTAGAATATATGCTACAACTTTCATGTTTAGAGTTTTCTAAGATTTTGTGGTTAACTTGTTCAAAATTACACTTCTTTGTTGTTGTCTCAAGAACAACTTGACAGTAGCAATGATCTCAGGCCTGAAAAATATTTTGGCCGTATTTTTTTTGTTTCACGTCCAAATTAGATTATCTTTGTTCTGGAAAGCTCAGAAAATATTCTACACTTTTGTGTTTTGAGTTTTTCAAAATTCTGGTGTTTGCTTGATCAAAAGTGAGTTTGTTTGTTGCTGTATGGAAAGCAAATTGAGAGTGGCAATGACAATAGGCCTGAAAAGTGTTTTGGCCGTATCTTTTTCGTTTCATGTTTGGAAAGCTTTGAACATGTTCCACAAGTTTGATGTTTTGAGTTTTCTAAGATTTTGATGTTAACTTGGTGTAAAATGTGTTTTTCCTCACTGCCCCTATCGTAGACAGCAGGCACATATTCAATCTGAAACCATTTTGGCCATAACTTTTGAACTGCTGATCGGAATTCGATGATCTTGGACATTTCGGAAAGCTTGAGTCATATGCCACAACTTTTATTTAAAGTATGTTTGAAAATTTTGATGTTTTCTAGCTCAAAACAGCAGATTTATCCGCCATCTTGTGGTTCCTTTCTTCTTACTATGTATTTGTTGTTTGTTATGGGGTTTTTGTGCATGTGTTGCCTTAATTTGATGATCATTTCTGGTGCTATATCACATGGTTTTGTTGGTTTTAAGCTTGGCAAACCAAGTGATGGTTAATTCAAATCCTGGATCTATGTTGATTTTGGTGATTCGATTCTTAATTTTCATGAGGTATTTTGTTGATGTTGAACACTTGTGCACGATTTTGGGCTAGTTTTCTATATATTAATAAATAAAGTTTTCTTTATAGTTTTAGAGGGTAAATATAATTTTAGTTTTAGTATTAAATGGCTTCAAAACAATAGTATAAATTTATTTATAAAACTATAAGATTTTAAGGAAGAAAACAATTAGTTTTCGAAAACCGATTTAAAACACATTTTGTGATCCAAGTATTTTCCTTATATAAATCTACACTTTTTCACCTTTCGAGAAGGAGTGTTGGTGATCGAATAATGCCGTATACCCCATGGTATAGGACGTGGTGGTACACAATTTTATTCAATCCCAGATTCCTCCAATCGAAGCAATGAATGCTAGTGATTCTTAGTGTTTCAGTGCTTTCTGTGATTTAATAAATCGTACTGATTCTCCATGTCTCAATGATCCTCTGAGATATTCAGCGTTTTGTGATTTCTGTGTTTTTCTGTGTGGAGCTGACATACAGTGTGTGAACTGTTAAGTGGAAACATATGGTATAGGACGTACGATTACCACTTTTCGAATTACTATCTAAGAGTCTGTGACACATTTTTGTGTGACAACCAGAATTAGCCCTTCGGGTCAACTCTGTGTGGGCTCTGTGTGGACACTACGTGGGTCTTCGAGTCAATCCTGTGTGGCTCAGTGGACCTTCAAGTCATTCAGGTACCCCTTCTGTTTGACATAGAACTGGCCTGACTTTAAACCATTCTATGTGATAGCATGTGCTGACATAGCTTCGGCTTGCCATTCTGTGATGGATCCATAATATGTGTTTTAGTGTTTATCACTGATTTCACCAAGGTAATTATTATCATTATTTGTGGTGATTTCATTAGTGGTTTTATACTATTAATAGAGTTTCGGTGATTCTGTGTTTCAGTGATTTTGTGTTTTTTAAATTATGTGAATTTGTGAACTACTGAATTTCTTGGGTTGTGATTTCTATAATTTCATAATCTTCTTTTGCATTATGTGATTCCAGATGCTGATTACCCTAACTGTAGAGTCCGCGTAATTCGTGCTAAGGCAGTGTTTAAATGCACTTTTTTGTTCTCGCTCTTACTACCTTATACTAACCTTATGGACATATGAGTACGTGCTTCATTGAACTTTGTGTGCGACATTCCTTTCTTATGGAAAGGAAATCATTGTAATAGAGTTTTTTTATAAACCAATGTCTTGAGACTTCTTTCTTAAGGAAAGGAATTAATACTTGACTGATATTTCTATTTCACCTTTATAATACTAATTTGTAAGCTATACTGACCTGTGTGTATTCCTCTGGTTAGATCGAGTTGTTTCAGGTGTAGTTGTTGTGCTTGAGATTTGGCTGGGAAACTTATGGACTATCTTTTCTATAATAGCTTCCCATCGAGTTTTCAGTAGTCTAGTCTTCCTTTTATTTACTTGTATTGTGTTGTATAAGTATTGTTAGTGTAACCATTTATATTGTAGCACATGCATTTTTTGTACTCTATGATTGTAATATTTTGTAACTGTTCTGTGAACGATGATTGTGTGAGTACATGTACTGTGTTCTGAGATGATCCTAAAGCCACCATAGAATTGTATTACAAAAGTATTAAGTATATAGAGCCTCTTGAAAAAAAAATAGCGATCACTTTATTGACGTACTTAGGACTTATTAATGCAAATCTACGAGTGATCGCCCCTAACAAGCCATATTCTTTGCTCTAATAGACGGTATTACCTAGTAATGTTCTTTATTAGGGTGGGTCTCGGAGTGGGGCGCACATTTTGGTATCAGAGCATAAGTTCAAAATAAAGTACGTTAGACACGAAATAGGACCAGAATAGTACATGTGTTACAACATGGAAGGATAACAATCGTGACTACTTTATCGTTTCCTTTTTATCCTATCTTGAGTTCCTTATCTGAGGGTCGTGGGGATCCTTGTGGTTGACAAATACATCTAGGAATAAGGGTTTATTCCATAAGTATTCCATTGTTAATATCTCTTTTCATAATATGAATTGATAAGAGTCTTTCCATCCTCTTTATCTTTCAAAGATTGAACCTTTGGTTAAAAAATTTCACCCAATCCTTGATATTTGAATTGGATGTTTGGTTTGGTAAAAGTGAATTTGGGGGAATTTGAAACTTAAAATTTTAAAAGTGAATTTTACCTTAAGCATGGAATATTAGAGGTTAAATGAAGTTAATCAAAGTGTGCGGCGGAAGCAGGTGAATCACTTCGGCTATGCTAAAAGTTTGAAGTAATTAAGTTTGGGTTAAGGGATGGGAATAATGAGGAATTACAAACAACGATGAGCTAATTACTTTCTAACCCTATAATTAAAATAAAATTTGGGGAATATGGGTTGTTTTTTTGGGTAAAACAGAGAATATTGTAGATGCGTAATAATAAAAAGAACCCGTGTGTGAAATTAAATTGGTGATCATTTTATGTGTTGAATGGTCTGACGAGTGTCTTAAGGGTTTTGATCGATATGTCTGACCAACAATATCGATAGAAATTTCTTAAACACTTATGCGAGACTATCTAACACTTAAAATGAGTAGTAAAAGTGAAGTTTGATGAAAGATAAAATATGAGAGTATCATGTTGGGACTTGGGATAGTGTTAATCCACTATGTGGGATGCAGAGTATAGTGACTTTGGTGAGACGATAACGATGATTTGTCGACATCGCAGCCAAGTACTGAGAAAGATTGATGGAAAATAGTGGATTAATGCTTTTCCAATCTAATTGTAAATATGAAATTAAAATGAGTTAAATATAAATAGCATTTCAAATATACAACTTTCTGAAATAAGTGTGTCACTTTTGGGATACACATCCATAATTACATTCACTTGACAAGTTGCCGCCATTGAGTTGGATATAAACTCTGGGGAATGACGAGGCTATTTGATGATTGAAAAAATCCAAGCAGCAGCCATAGTTGAGAAAATTTAGATAATTTCGATGGTACGGTAGCGTCAAGTAATGATATGGGAGCAGAAGTCTTAAGTGTGTACTTCAAAAAAATACGCCTTATGAAAGGTAAGTTGTGTTGTTTATAGCTGAGATATTAATGAGTTAATGAATATGATTTAAAATTTACCTAAGAGTTGGCTAAGTTCAAATGGGAGAAGTTGGTGTTAAAATTAAAAATGTTGGAAAATTCTCAATTCCATGGGGTAGCCTATTAAAACAAGAAGTTATTGAGAAATAAATTAAGTAACTTGTAGAGTATAAATTAATGAGCTTTGTTCTTAACAAATTGTGAGGATGGAATGTATTTAAGGGGGGAAGTCTACAACAACCCGAATTTTTAGATAACCGGGAAGTACAGATTTAATGTGTTTTGTGATTCTGAAAACAATATATTGATGATATGAGTTTGTAGGACCAACTTGTATAATACTCAAAGAGAAAATAAAGCGTTGAGCGTTTCTAAATTGAGTATTAGGAATAAATTATATAACTTGGTTATAATAAGGGATTTATTCCAATATATATTATCACTTCAAGATTGTAATTAAATGATTTTGGGGATATTGAAAATATATAATATTGATTGGGAATCAATATTTAAAGGGGAAAATATATTTTCAATATTTGAGATTAATTTTTGGTTGAAATTATTAAACATTAATTGAGGTTTTAAATACCAAATGTATTTTTGATAATGATATCAATAGAGGAATTTTTTTATAAATTATATTAATGAATTTAAAGTGTATATGTGGCTTTTAAAACATTAATCAAAGAATAAGTTGGTTTGTAGATTGTTTGAGAATATAAATATTGGTGTTCATTAATATTTATAGAATTAGTGGATTTTATTATCGTAAATAATAAACTTAATTTGTGGAGTTAATAAGATGTACAACAACAATGTTGTATTAATGAATTGGGAGATTTGTGTTCTTTAAATACCAACAATACATATAGAAATATGTGTGTATTGTTTTATTGAAATAAAAAAGTAAGAGTGTTTTTTATGAAGCATTTAATGAGGAAAATATTAATTAATAATGATTTGTTGATAAATATTGTAATTTTTGGGTTTTATTTCTGTAATGTTGAATAAACTATAAAGTCGAATTTGTTGTGAATTAATGAAAAGTGTAAATTGCATGTTTTGACATAATTTGTGATATATCAAATTAAAAGTAAACAAATTGGGATATTTGTTCATTGGTATTTTAAAGAATGTAAAAATATAAGTGAAATATTATAAAAAGGTAAAACTTAGGTACATTTGTCATCAATTGTAATTTGTGTAAACAATGGTTAATTAATATAATAAGCTTAAAAATACTTTAATAATGATGCTTACAAACTTATTTGACTTAATTGGTAATTTATCTTTGGTTGTGTGTGATCTACAATGTAAAATATTGTTGTAATGGAATAAATATGGGTTAATTGGCCAAACTTTGTGTTTAAAGGGGTTAACAATCACTTAGAGGTTTAATGAAAAGGGTTAGGGGGTTAATTGCATTATTAACTTAAGAGAACTTCGGAGAAAAAGATAGGAACATATTTCTCATCATACTTCTTCTTACTCTAGTAGAACAAAGAGAACACAAATAATGGAGGAAACCCATTTTTTAACAAATTCAAAGCCTCAAATTCACTTGCAAATATAAGATTTTTGATCTCTAAATTAAAGAGCAGCAAGTAATTGATATTAAACAAATATCTAATCCTAGTTTCCATCTTGTAACACCCCGTATTTCTGTTAATATTAATGTTCACAAATTAAAGAAAAACTAATCTCAGATGTGAGAACTAAGGGAAACGGGTTGCGCCATTGTGTTCGTCTCGGAATTCTGGTTGAGATAGAGTCCGAGTTTGCGTGAATTGGACTACGTATGAAGAAGTTATGGCCATCGGAAGTTTCAGAAAATTCAAAACAGATTTCGAAAAATTCAAATTTCAGAGTCAGATGGGCTAGGTGGGAAAATTCCCGCCAGGGCCAGGTCAACCTGGGGGTCGACCTACCCTGACCAGGTCGACCATAGGGTCGACCTGCCCCCCCCCCCCCCCCCCTGGGCAGATTTGATTGATGACATGTTTATGACTGTGTGCTGACTCATTAGGGTATCTGATCTACTCTGATTGGCTGGGATTAATTCTGGGTTGATCGGACGGCCTAAATTAATCCTAAACTCTATAAAAAGACATGTAGACTCAAACCCTAAAATCAAATTAAAATTAGACTCATGGCCTCCATGTCGTCACCTTGCAACTCAGAATAGCCACCACCAATTAGGGAGGAAGAAAGCTAATCAAATTCAATTCTTTTCAACTATAAGGCCTCCATGTCGTCACCTTGCACAGCGAGATGACCCCTAGATGATAAGGGTTGGTTATGTAGGGACAGTAGACTTTGTGTACCACGGGACGAGAATTTGAGGAAGACCATTCTTGATGATGCACATCGTTCGAAGATGACCATCCATCCCGGCGGGGACAAGATGTACATGGACATGAGACGAGTTTACTTTTGGGCCGGCATGAAGAGAGATGTGGCTGAGTTTGTCACGAGATGCTTGGTATGCCAACAAGTAAAAGCAGAGCAAAAGAAACCCGACGGGTTGCTTCACCCATTGGAGGTCCCACAATGGAAGTGGGAATTGTCTCGATGGACTTTATTGACGGGCTACCGAGATCGAGGAAGGGTAATATGGGGATTTGGGTCGTGGTAGACAGACTTACTAAGAGCGCCCATTTCATTCCCGTGAAGAGTAAGAGGACTGCTCCATGGTTAGCCTCCGTACACTTTCGAGAGATAGTTCGTTTGCACGGTGTTCCTTCTAACATAGTGAACGACCGCGATCCTATTTTCACTAGCAAATTTTGGAAGAGCTTGCAAGAGGCGGTAGGGACTCAGTTATGTTTGAGCACCGCATATCATGCTCAGACCGACGGCCAGACCGAGAGGTGAATCGTATTCTAGAGGACCTATTGAGGTTGTGTGTCTTAGACTTCGGAGGTACATGGGAGGAACATCTTCCATTGGTGGAGTTCTCATATAATAATAGCTTTCAGTCTAGCATTGGCATGGTACCATTCGAGGTTCTTTATGGATGGTTGTGTCGTTCGCCTACATGTTAGTGGGAATCTACAGATAAGATCTTGCTTAGGCCTGATATGATTAGAGAGACTTCAGAAAAGATTGATTTGAGTCGAAGGAGGATGAAGACGGCGCAAGATAGGCAGAAATCTTATGCGGACAAGAGGAGGACAGATCTTGAGTTTGATATTGGGGATATGGTCTTTGTCAAGGTGTCTCCATTACAGAACGTCGTTCGCTTTGGGTCCGTTGGGAAGTTAGCACCAAGGTTCGTAGGGTCGTTTCCTATTAAGGAAAGGATTGGACAGATGGCGTATAGAGCGGAGTTGCCCGAGAGACTTAGTGGTGTACACGATGTGTTCCATGTATCACATTTGAGGAAATGCTTGCACGAGACCGCGGAAGTGGTAGAGCCGAGCTTGCTTAGAGAGGTGGAGATAGAGCGTGATGCGACGATTCGACGAGCTCCTACGTGCATTCTTGGGTCGGAGATTAAGAAGTTGAGGAATTGAGAGGTCAAGCTAGTCAAAGTGCAATGGGGAGATGATGAGAGCAACGCAACTTGGGAGACGAAAGAGAAGATGCATTCATTGTACCCTTTTCTTTTTGAGGGTATGTCTATTAATTTCTCCTTTATCGCTTATCTTGTACTTGTTCTATCTTTAGTATGTCCTCTCGCTAGTATCTTTGGCTTTTAGATAGGGTAGTCCTATGGTTGAAACATGTGTTTGAGACATGTTATGTATGATGGATGCATGTGGATGCAAGTGGTTGTTAGTGGTTGCTCGTGGATGCATATACACACACTTTAGGCACTAGATCGGCTCAGTCACTTCATATTGCATATTGCATAGAAATGTGTGTGCATATTTAAGTTAATGGATGTATAATGGTTGTACTATCATATGGATGTTGCATTTTGGTGAATGGTTGTGCACACATGTAGAAATAATATGTATCGATAGGATTCTTTCGCATACATAATGGATGCATGGCACTACCATGGTTTGCATTAAGGAGGTCAACTGAATCAGTAGACCACCTGATTTTGCATTAGATAAGGAACATATACACGCACTTTTTGCATATGTTCATACAGCATTAGAAATTCTATAAGGACAATGGATGCCTGTGTTTGATGGTTGAGTAGATGGTTGATTGGATGTTAGGATAAGCATTCTCGTTAACTTGGAGATTTCGGGGGCGAAATCCTTTAAGGAAGGGAGAATGTAACACCCCTTATTTCTGTTAATATTAATGTTCACAGATTAAAGAATAACTAATCTCAGATGTGAGAATTAAGGGAAACTGGTTGTGCCATTGTGTTCATCTCGGAATTCTGGTTGAGATAGAGTCCGAGTTTGCGTGAATTGGACTTCGTATGAAGAAGTTATGGGCATCGGAAGTTTTAGAAAATTCAAAACAGATTTCGAAAAATTCAAATTTCAGAGTCAGATGGGCTAGGCGGGAAAACTCCCACCACGGCCAGGTCGACCATAGGGTCGACCTGGGGGTCGACCTACCCTGACCAGGTCGACCATAGGGTCGACCTCCAACCCCCTTCCCCCCGGGCAGATTTGATTGATGACCTGTTTATGACTGTGTGCTGTAACACCCCACCTCCGCCAATGCCACTCTTGCAAGTACACTAGCTTTGGAGGGGCGTTAAACGAGGTAAACATGCATGCAGATATCACAAGAAAGAACATATAAGTAAAAGCAGAGTAAATAAAGCAGCGGGTAAAAACTAACATTTCAAAACCATAGTCAAGTTACATCAAAGTACTTGGTCATTATTTTCCCACAAAACAAAGTCTGGAAACATTAACTGAAAACTGGAAAAAAACATAAAGTAACTATCCCCAAAGTAGAACAAAGCCATAGCATGCTCAAGTCCAAACCGTACATGAGCTATCCAGAAAAGCAGCTAAAGATCCAGCTAGGTACCAGTGTTCCCACCCTGTAAACCTGGGGGGGTGGGGGGGAAACGGAAGAAAAGAGGCAAAAGAAAACGGGTCAGTCAAAAATACTGGTAAGTCCTACCTACTATTAGTATAAAAACTAATAAAGTTAACTGGACATGTAAAGCAGAGATGAAACATAGGGTGATAACTGGCAGATAGATCAAGTGTGGCATCGCATATACAAGGTTAGGTTGCACCAAGTGTGTACTAGTATTCCAATCCATGTCAAGTATAAACAAGAAGTGATCCCTTGGCCCAAAGCTGGCCCAATATCATGAGGTGACCTAAATCAAGGTCCAACTACTCGGTCTAGTCGATCAGCTCCCTAAAAGACTAACTCGTCAAGTGTCGGTGTCATACGGCCCAATCACGAAGTGTAGTCAAATTGTGCTAGGTCCACCCTAGGGTGTATCAAGTCCTAGGGTGCCAACCACGGACACAAATCAAGCACGCACAGTCTAAACCTACTGGTGCCCGTGTCTGCTTTTTCAACTCCGGACTATGTGCACGACCATAGTCCGCCTGAACCTACACCGGCGCACCTACTCAGCCGTCGTTTTAGTCGCTTACATGTCAGCCCAGTAATCGTGCCCCACCCTAGCCTAGTCCCTAGGGTATCATGATACAATCAAGAGGGTTACTGGTGAAAAGGACCATGTAACTAGGGTTTCTAACGAGTTAAACGTGGTTAACCCTACTCAATCAAGTTGGTTAAGTGTACCCAAGGTTCATGACTTAACCCTATCCACCCATCGTGTTTAATTGGTTAAGTATTCAAGTGGTCCATGACTTAATCCTATCATGTGGCATTAATTAATTTAATGCACCCAACCTCTCACATTAGACCTTGTTGTGGTTACTAGTTAAGCCGGGCGGGTCCCGGTAGATTTACAACACAACTTGGTCTAACCTCGGGTTTCAAGTGCGACATGACCAACTACTCACATTAGGTCCTATTGCTTGTAGCCACTAGTTAAGCCGGTCGGTTCCGGGTAGATTTATGCTACAAACTCAACCCAACCTCGAGTTGGCCATTCTCATGTTTTCTAGAAGTCATGTCCAAGTTCATGTTCATGTTTCAAGCATAATCACATGTCATCTTTTCAAGTCATATCTTTATGTCATTTTAGTTTACCCATAACGTAACCCCAACGCATGTAAGTTCGCATAAACGAAAATAGATCTCAAAGAGGGAACTTAGAAGCATGACATAATTAATAAGGTTTGGGCCACAAGTTAAACATGGTGGCATATGAGGCAAATATGTTCATAAACTTGCATATTACATTATAGGCCTCAAAACATGCATGATATCAACTTTAGCAAAGTAGATGAAACATGGTCATAAATGACATAGGATGATAGCAAGTGATTCGCATATAACATCATATGCAAGATGACATAAGGTTTATGAGAGATCATAAACTTGCATATTACATTATAAGCCTCAAAACATGCATGGTATCAAACTTTAGCAAATATGCGAAACATGATCATAAATGACATAGGATGATAGCTAGTGATTCGCATATAACATCACATGCAAGATGACATAAGGTTTATGAGAGTTTCTATGTTGCTTTATGCAACATTTCCAATCAAAGCTCATAGCTTTCTATGCATAAGGTAAAGGTGATAGCTTTACAAACATGCATAGAATAAATCTATGCATAACATGATAGGATCAAAGCACATATCATACTTAGGCCCAAACTCAAACTTGCAACATGTCATATTTAACTTCATAGTTAGAATCTAAGAGTAGTATAGGGCTTACAATGCTATGAAGACTTATAAAATAAAATAAGATTGAGACGAAGCCACTAGCAACTCTAAAAACCCCAAATGAATACAAGCTCCAAGAAGCTCCTTTGATTATATGAAGAAAGATCCTCGTTTTAATGAAGAAAGATTGAACTTTGGCCTTGAATCAAGCTTTGGAACTCTCAAACAAGCTTAGGAACTCTCATATGAATGAAGATGGAGGCTATGACAAGAGGGTGGAGGCCATGATTAAACATTTTGGCATAGTTTAGTTGTAGGATTGATTTATGATGATTTAGCCTAGGTATTAGGGTCCTTTTATAGAAGATTAGGTTAGTTTAGACCATAGGATTAACCCTAATTCAGATCTGGGCCATCAATTCACGTCACTAGCCTCCAAACATGTCTTGAGAAACAAGTCAGGTGCACCCAGGCCAGACTGGCCGACCACCCAAGTCGACGGGGGTGTCGACTGGGCAGTCGACACAGCCTGGGGTGTGTCGACTCCCAAGTCGACTCCCCAGTCGACTTGGGGAGTGGCGGGATCTTTTCCCGCCTACCCTGCCCAGTTGAATTTGAATTCGAATCTGTTTTTAAACTTGAATTTTATGAAAACTTCTATGGGCCATAACTGGGTCATACAGACTTCAATTTTCAAAAACTCGGACTCTGTTTTGCGTATTGTTCCGAGACGAACACAATGGAACAGCCCGTTTCCCTTGATTCATGTTTTATCATTTAATTCTGCCTTGATTTATGTTATAACTTGTTATTCAAAATACGGGTTGTTACATCCTCCCCACCTTAAAGGATTTCGTCCCCGAAATCTCTAAGTTAGGAAGAACGTATCCTACCATCCATCATCCATCTACTCAAAATATCATCCACGTGCAGTCAATATCCTTAACAAATTCTAAATGCTGTATGATTATATGCAAAGGTGTGTGTATATGTACTTATCTATTGCGAAAATCAGGCGGTTACTGATTTAGTAAACCTCCTTAATGCAAGGTATGTTAGTGGAATGCGTCCATATGTATGCAAATTCCTAACATAATTTATAATCTCTATATGAGTGCACATAACATTCATCCATATGCAACATCCATGTGATATCATAACAAGTTTCATCCATGAATAAGTGTAAGCACTCATGCATATGCAATATGAAAGTGTGTGAGCCGATCTTAGTGCCTAATGTGTATCATGCATCCACGAGTATCCACTTGCAAACACTTGCAACCACTTGCAAACATCAAGCATAACATGTTTCAAATACATGTTTTATCCAAAGGGTTTCTACCTAAGGTTCTCATGACAAGGTTAACGAGATAACAAGATAAACATGGATAGCAAAAGAAAGGTATGCTAACTAGGAAAAAGAGTTTGAGAATGTACCCTCAAAAAGAAATGGATAAAGCCCACGCATCTTCTCCTCGGTTTCCCAAGTTGCATCCTCTTCGGCTTCACTCCACTGAACTTTCACCAATTTGACTTCTCGATTTCTTAGCTTCCTGATCTCCGTTCCCAAGATACGAATTGGAGCTCTCCTCAAGGTTGCCTTTTTCTCTACCTCTACGTCTTCAAGAATGCTAGGTTCAACCACCTCAGCGGACTCATGTAGGCACTTTCGAAGATGCGAGACATGAAAGATATTATGCACTCCGGCTAGCTTCTCGGGCAATTCCACCTTATAAGCCATCTTCCCAATTCTCTCTATGATAGGGAAGGGTCCTACGAACCTTGGTGCCAGCTTCCCAACTGCTCCAAAACGTACCACATTACGCAAAGGAGAAACCTTCACGAAAACCATATCCCCAACTTCGAATTCCAAATCTGTCCTTCGCTTGTCAGCATAGGATTTCTGTCTGTCTTGGGCCGCTTTCATCCGTCTTCTCACCAATTCAACTTTCTCGGATGTGTCCCTTATCATATCAGGCCCAAGTATAAGCCTATCCGTAGTCTCTCACCAACAAGATGGTGACCTACACGGCCTCCCATACAGAGCTTCAAATGGTGCCATTCCTATGCTAGCTTGATAGCTATTATTATAAGCAAACTCTACAAGAGGGAGGTGGTCTTCCCAAGTACCACCAAAGTCAAGAACACAAAGCCTCAAAAGATCCTCTAGTACTCTATTCACCCTTTCGGTTTGGCCATCCGTCTGAGGGTGATAGGCTGTACTTAGATTCAATCGCGTACCCATTGCTTCTTGCAAACTATTCCAGAACTGGCTAGTGAAGATTGGGTCACGATCGCTAACTATGCTAGAAGGAACTCCATGCAATCGCACTATCTCTCGAAGATAAACAGATGCTAGCCATGATGCGGTCCTCTTGCTCTTTACTGGAATGAAATGAGCACTCTTCGTAAGTCTGTCAACTGTGACCCATATGCTCGTATTCCCTTTTCTTGACCTAGGCAATCCATCCATAAAATCCATAGAAATACTTTCCCACTTCCATTGCGGGACCTCCAATGGATGTAATAGCCCACCGGGTTTCTTCGACTCGGCTTTCACTTGTTGGCACACCATGCACTTTGAAACATACTCTGCCACATCCTTCTTCATTCCAGCCCAAAAGAAAATGCGCTTCATATCCCTATACATCTTATCTCCTCCAGGATGTATAGTCATCTTTGAGTGATGCGCTTCTTCGAGAATTTTATGCACCAAGTCTCCTACTTGTGGAACGCATAGCCTTCCATCACGCCTTAGCCAACCCTTGTCATCAATAGTATATCTAGCATGGTGACTAGACGTCTCACCACAAATCAACTTGTCCATGACCTCGACTATCTGTGGATCTTCCTTTTGCGAAGCCCCAACTTGATCAAGAAGCATAGGTCTAAGCTCAAGGGATGCTAAAGAACCCGTCATCGACTCAATAGCTGTTGTGTAATCAAAGGTCGCCAAGAATTCTAGGCTCTTCATCTCAACAAACAAGGGACTCAAAGTCAACCTACTTCTGCTTAATGCATCTGCCACAACATTACCCTTGCCAGGGGTATACGCTATCTCGAAGTCATAAGATGCCAAAAATTCCATCCACCTTTGCTGCCTTAGATTCAGATCTTTCTGCAAGAAGAGGTACTTGAGCGACTTGTGATCAGTATATAACTCAAACCTTTCACCTAGAAGATAGTGGTGCCAGGATTTGAGTGCAAAAACGATCGCTGCCAACTCCAAATCATGAGTGGGATAGTTCTTCTCATGAACATTAAGTTGCCTACCCCCATAACATATCACCCTTCCTTCCTGCATCAGAAAAGCACCTAAACCCGTGCCACATGCATCGGTGTACACGGTAAACATCTTACCACCATCAGGTAATGCCAAAACTGGAGTTGTAGTAAGGGCCCTCTTGAGCCTTTGAAAAGCAAGCTCACACTCTAAGTCCCATGCAAAGACTAAGTTCTTCTTTGTCAACTTAGTAAGAGGGGCTGAAATCTTAGCGAAGTCCCTGATGAACTTCCTATAGTAGCCCGCCAGACCGAGAAAGCTTCTTACTTCGGTTGCATTCCTAGGAGTCTTCCAATCTTGAACTGCAACCACTTTCGCGGGATCCACCGCTATGCCTTGCTTAGAAACTATATGTCCAAGAAACCGAACTTCCCTTCTCCAAAAATGGCATTTGGAGAACTTGGCTTTCAACTGATGAGCTCTAAGCGTATCCATCACTTCCTTGAGGTGTCTAGCATGTTCTTCCTCATCTTTTGAGAAGATCAGAATATCATCCACGAAGACAACTACAGACTTGTTAAGGAACTCCCTGAACACCCTACTCATCAAATCTACGAAGTAGGCGGGTGCATTAGTCAAACCGAATGGCATGACAAGCCATTCAAAGAATCCATCTGGAGTCCTAAACGCAGTCTTGTCAATACTATCCTCAGCCACTCTAAGCTGATGGAATCCGGTGGCTAGATCGAGTTGAGAGAAAACAGAAGCACCAACAAGCTGGTCAAAGAGATCATCAATCCTAGGTAGCGGGTGTCTATTCTTCTTTGTCAGCTTGTTCAACTCTCGATAATCAACACATAGACGAAGCGAACCATCCGCCTTAGTAGCGAATACCACAGGAGCACCCCATTCAGAAATGCTTCGCCTAATAAAAAATTTCTCAAGCAACTCCTTGATTTTCTTACTGAGCTCCCTTCTTTCTCGTGGGGCCATGTGCCTAACGGGCAATGAAACTGGCTTGGCATTATCAACAAGATAAATGCGGAAATCTATCTCTCGTTTAGGGGGTAACCCCTTAACCTCTTCAAAGACATCAGGATAGTCTCGGACCACCCTTACAGATTGCAGATCATCAATGGACGAGTCAAGAGATTCGAGATAACATAACATGACGGGATCCAGCGGGTTGCAAGAAATCTCTAGGGTATTACCGAGGCGAGTCATGAGCCTCACCACCCTATGCTCACAATCGAGGATGGCTCCATAACTGGACAACCAATCCATGCCCAAAATCAACCCATATCCCGTGAACCCGAGAACATAAGCATTACACGTGAATTCTACGGTCAAGATAGAAATCTTCAAATCCACACAAATCATAGATAGATAGGCGGAACCCCCAATTGGATTTGAAACACTAACGGGATCCTCAACTAGACTAGTACTTAGGTGCAAACTTTCAACAATGTCAGCAGAAATAAAGGTATGCGATGCGCCAGAATCAAATAAGGTGCGGACAGGAAAATCAGAAATATAAACAAGGCTTTCTATAGAAATACTACCTCGGTCCTGAACTGGAGCAGTGTTGAGGGCATGCACTTGCCCTCCAGAAGGTCCTGCACGCTGAGTCTGCCCTTGCCCTTGTCCTTGCTTATTGGGGCAATCTTTGCTAATGTGTCCAGTCTGTCCACAATGAAAGCATTCGCCCAACTTCCTCTTCTTCTTCCTGCAATCTTTGGCTATGTGCCTAGCAATCCCACAGAAGTTGCATTTTCTTGGGTCCTTTGCCTTGTTGTTGTTGGCCTTATTGCCCTTGTTGCTCTTGTTGTTCTGATTGCTCTGATTCCCTCCCCACTTGGAATTTGTCTTCTTGGTTTGAGTCTCGTTAGGCTTGACTTCTTTCTTGCCATTCTTATCGTCTCCTTGAAGCAATGCCATGTCCACTAGGCCTTCAAAAGTGGCCCCCATGGGTATATGAGACAGGGCTAAACCTTGTAATGGCTCATTCAACCCTCGTGCAAAGCGTAGAGCCTTCTTCTGGGGAGTATTAACCATGTCCAAACCAAATCGAGCAAGCTGGTTAAATTTATTCACATACTCCCTCACTGTCATGTCCCCTTGCTTCAAAGATATAAATTTCTCCAATTGCAGATTTGCCTCAGCATATGATATAAACTTAAGCCCAAACCTCGTCCTAAAGTCGGCCCAAGTCTC
This sequence comes from Allium sativum, assembly GCA_030737875.1. NCBI lineage: Eukaryota > Viridiplantae > Streptophyta > Magnoliopsida > Asparagales > Amaryllidaceae > Allium > Allium sativum. Next base: position 730,979,283 of record CM060912.1, on the reverse strand, counting down.
TATAGGCCTAGTAGCATTGGTGACCTCCCACCAATAAGCAGCTTCTTCTTTCAACAGCCACGCTGCCAACAGAACTTTTCTACGGTCTTCCACATCAAAGATGGCGAAGAGATCTTCAGTTTATTTCAACCAATTTCTCGCCTCCACAAAAGTCTCCGTCCCAATAAAATTCTTGCCACCCATCGCCTTGAAGTCTTTGCAAACCTTTGCGAAATCTGCTTGTGGATGCTGAGGAGGAGGAGGAGGAGGAACCTCAGTTACGGTGGGAGTGTTTGCTGGGCCCGCATCGTTGGCCCTAGCTTCCAAGTACCTCCGGAACCATCTTACCTTGGGAAGGTTAAGATCGGCCATGCTAAAAAAAGGAAAAGATAGATTAAGAACGAGGAAACGAAGGATAGTGCTAATGGCTTTTAGGGAATAGCCTTTTAAAATAAACTAGACTTTTCTTGGAAAATACTTAATTGGTTTTGAAAATAGTTTTTCAAAAAGAGTTTTTAAACCTCTTGTCCGGTCTAGTAAAACCTTGTGCTCTGATACCAAATGTAACACCCCACCTCCGCCAATGCCACTCTTGCAAGTACACTAGCTTTGGAGGGGCGTTAAACGAGGTAAACATGCATGCAGATATCACAAGACAGAACATATAAGTAAAAGCAGAGTAAATAAAGCAGCGGGTAAAAACTAACATTTCAAAACCATAGTCAAGTTACATCAAAGTACTTGGTCATTATTTTCCCACAAAACAAAGTCTAGAAACATCAACTGAAAACTGGAAAAAAACATAAAGTAACTATCCCCAAAGTAGAACGAAGCCATAGCATGCTCAAGTCCAAACCATACATGAGCTATCCAGAAAAGCAGCTAAAGATCCAGCTAGGTACCAGTGTTCCCACCCTGTAAACCTGGGGGGGAGCGGAAGAAAAGAGGCGAAAGAAAACGGGTCAGTCAAAAAGACTGGTAAGTCCTACCTACTATTAGTATAAAAACTAATAAAGTTAACTGGACATGTAAAGCAGAGATGAAACATAGGGTGATAACTGGCAGATAGATCAAGTGTGGCATCGCATATACAAGGTTAGGTTGCACCAAGTGTGTACTAGTATTCCAATCCATGTCAAATATAAACAAGAAGTGATCCCTTGGCCCAAAGCTGGCCCAATATCATGAGGTGACCTAAATCAAGGTCCAACTACTCGGTCTAGTCGATCGGCTCCCTAAAAGCCTAACTCGTCAAGTGTCGGTGTCATACGGCCCAATCACGAAGTGTAGTCAAACTGTGCTAGGTCCACCCTAGGGTGTATCAAGTCCTAGGATGCCAACCACGTACACAAATCAAGCACGCACAGTCTAAACCTACTGGTGCCCGTTCTGCTTTTTCAACTCCAGACTATGTGCACGACCATAGTCCGCCTGAACCTACACCGGCGCACCTACTCAGCCGTCGTTTTAGTCGCTTACATGTCAGCCCAGTAATCGTGCCCCACCCTAGCCTAGTCCCTAGGGTATCATGATACAATCAAGAGGGTTACTGGTGAAAAGGACCACGTAACTATGGTTTCTAACGGGTTAAACGTGGTTAACCCTACTCAATCAAGTTGGTTAAGTGTACCCAAGGTTCATGACTTAACCCTATCCACCCATCGTGTTTAATTGGTTAAGTATTCAAGTGGTCCATGACTTAATCCTATCATGTGGCATTAATTAATTTAATGCACCCAACCTCTCACATTAGACCTTGTTCTGGTTACTAGTTAAGCCGGGCGGGTCCGGGTAGATTTACACCACAACTTGGTCTAACCTCGGGTTTCAAGTACGACATGACCAACTACTCACATTGGGTCCTTTTGCTTGTAGCCACTAGTTAAGCCGGTCGGTTCCGGGTAGATTTATGCTACAAACTCAACCCAACCTCGAGTTGGCCATTCTCATGTTTTCTAGAAGTCATGTCCAAGTTCATGTTCATGTTTCAAGCATAATCACATGTCATATTTCATGTCATCTTTTCAAGTCATATCTTTATGTCATTTTAGTTTACCCATAACGTAACCCCAACGCATGTAAGTTCGCGTAAACGAAAATAGATCTCAAAGAGGGAACTTATAAGCATGACATAATTAATAAGGTTTGGGCCACAAGTTAAACATGGTGGCATATGAGGCAAATATGTTCATAAACTTGCATATTACATTATAGGCCTCAAAACATGCATGATATCAACTTTAGCAAAGTAGATGAAACATGGTCATAAATGACATAGGATGATAGCAAGTGATTCGCATATAACATCATATGCAAGATGACATAAGGTTTATGAGAGATCATAAACTTGCATATTACATTATAAGCCTCAAAACATGCATGGTATCAAACTTTAGCAAATAGGCGAAACATGATCATAAATGACATAGGATGATAGCTAGTGATTCGCATATAACATCACATGCAAGATGACATAAGGTTTATGAGAGTTTCTATGTTGCTTTATGCAACATTTCCAATCAAAGCTTATAGCTTTCTATGCATAAGGTAAAGGTGATAGCTTTACAAACATGCATAGAATAAATCTATGCATAACATGATAGGATCAAAGCACATATCATACTTAGGCCCAAACTCAAACTTGCAACATGTCATATTTAACTTCATAGTTAGAATCTAAGAGTAGTATAGGGCTTACAATGCTATGAAGACTTATAAAATAAAATAAGATTGAGACGAAGCCACTAGCAACTCTAAAACCCCCAAATGAATACAAGCTCCAAGAAGCTCCTTTGATTATATGAAGAAAGATCCTCGTTTTAATGAAGAAAGATTGAACTTTGGCCTTGAATCAAGCTTTGGAACTCTCAAACAAGCTTAGGAACTCTCATATGAATGAAGATGGAGGCTATGACAAGAGGGTGGAGGCCATGATTAAACATTTTGGCATAGTTTAGTTGTAGGATTGATTTATGATGATTTAGGCTAGGTATTAGGGTCCTTTTATAGAAGATTAGGTTAGTTTAGACCATAGGATTAACCCTAATTCAGATCTGGGCCATCACTTCACGTCACTAGCCTCCAAACATGTCTTGAGAAACAAGTCAGGTGCACCCAGGCCAGACTGGCCGACCACCCAAGTCGACGGGGGTGTCGACTAGGCAGTCGACACAGCTTGGGGTGTGTCGACTCCCAAGTCGACTCCCCAGTCGACTTGAGGAGTGGCGGGATCTTTTCCCGCCTACCCTGCCCAGCTGAATTTGAATTCGAATCTGTTTTTAAACTTCAATTTTCTGAAAACTTCTATGGGCCATAACTGGGTCATACGGACTCCGATTTTCGAAAACTCGGACTCTATTTCGCGTTTTTTTCCGAGACGAACGCAACGGCACAGCCCGTTTCCCTTAATTCAGGTTTTATCATTTAATTCTGCCTTGATTTATGTTATAACTTGTTATTCAAAATACGGGTTCTTACATGTGCTGTCTCATTAGGGTTTCTGATCTGCTCTGATTGGCTGGGATTAATTCTAGATTGATCGGACGGCCTAAACTAATCCTAAACTCTATAAAAAGATATGTAGACTTAAACCCTAAAATCAAATTAAAATTAGACTCATGGCCACCGTGTCGTCTCCTTGCAACTCAGAATAGCCACCACCAACTAGGGAGGAAGAAAGCTAATCAAATTCAATTCTTTTCAACTATAACAACGAATCTTATTCCAAGGAAAGCTAATACAACTTCAGAACTCAGAATTCAGAACTCAAGACCTTCTTTGAGTTGTGAGTTCGATTTCTTTAATAAAATAATTAGCAATTTAATTGGATTGAGTTATGATGTGGATTATATGGATATGATGTGAATTATTGACCGCATGTTATAATTATGTTGCAAAATTGTGATGTTATCATATATGTTGTAAATTCTATGGTGCTATGTTGTGATGTTATCATCTATGTTGTAAAGTTATGATGCTATCATCTATATTGTAATTCTATGATTGGCTTATGTATAATCAAATCATCATGTTGTTCATATGCTAGTTGGTTATGTTGATTCATATGATAAATCACAAGTATGTATGCAAGTTTAGGTGTTGATTTAGATGTGGATCATATGCAAGTTAGTAAAGGTTATGTATAACCTTAAATGTTTCATGACATCTATTTTAGATCTAAAGTTAGGCTATGACATGTGTGAGTTATATGCTAAATTTTACATGCTAGTTTATATGTTTAGATGTAAGTTTACACCATCGTTATGTTGCATAAATCACATATGCAAGTTTATATAAATATATGTGTTTGGAGTATGAATCATGTTATGTAAGTTTGTGGTTATTGCCTATGCAAGTTTACACCTTTAGATGTAGATCTATAACATACATGATTTATGCAAGTTTGTGACTATTATCTAAACAAGTTTACACCTGTAGATTTGGATCTATGACATATGTTGTTTACGCAAGTTGTAACTTTGGCCTATACAAGTTTTAGATGTAGAACCTCATTCACACAAGCAAGTTCACCCCTTATGTTTAGATCTAGTTTTAATTATATGTATGTTGTGATGTTTTCTCTTTATTCCATGAGTTAGACAATTCGAGTCTAACGTATATTTTACGTTAAACGAACGAACATACAACGTGGGGTAGAGGGGATAATATAAAAGATTTAATATTGAGAATTGGCATAAATGCCTTAAATGGCATAAAATAAATTTATGGTGAAAATTGGTATGATTTTACATACCATAAATGGATGGACATAACTGAGTCAATTATGGCCATAGTTAAATTTGGAATTAATTGATAATTTGAATAGGGAAAGTAATTCAAATTTGGGGATAATTAATTATGTGTAATTAATTGTCTAAGACACGAGGTTAGGCTCTTTTGTGGTGTAAGACTGCCCGGACCCTCCCGACAAATCCAGCTGCCACAAATGCCAGTCTAATGTGGGAGATCTTAGGCTTAAATTAAATGCGTAACAATTGTAAAGACACGAGGTTAGGCTCGTTTGTGGCGTAAGACTTCCCAGACCCGCCTGGCAAATCCAGCTGCCACAAATGCCAGTCTAATGTGAGAGGTCTTTATAAGGTTACGGTCTTAATGAATTAAGAAACACTTAACCAGATAAACATGGAGTGGAACATGAGGGGGTTAAGTGGGTGCCTTGGGTGGCATGTGGAATCTAGTGGGTGCCTTGGGTGGCATTTTAAATACTATTAGAAACACTTAACCAAAATTTGAAACATGTAAGTGAACATGAATAAGAAGAGGGTTAAATGGGATGTACTAGAGGGGACCAAGCTTAGGTGGATAGCTTGTGTTAAGTAATGGGGGCCCGTTTCAACCAGTAACCCATACGTATCTTTGTGGGCTCGACCCAAGTCGAGGACGGGACACGCATACTGGGCTTGACTGTAAGAGGCCAAACCCGGTTAGCGGTGGCAACGCAAGTCCAACGGGTTCATATGCGTGTGTGGACCCGGGCTGGAAGGTAAGACGTTGTTGCATCGTGTAGGTATAAGACATGCATTATTGGTGGTATCGGGTTGCCACTTTGGGGAGTGATACACCCCACTGTGGGGCCAGCACGGGGTATCTACGAGTTAGGGAGACGATCGCATGGGGGTAGTGGGTACACCTAGTGGAGATAGGGGCAGGCGACACCTATGAAGGCAACTAGTGGTGCACGAAACTACCATTATCTTTAATAAGTTCTGTAGGCGGGATCAACCTTAGGGTGACTAGTGGTGGTGCAGTATAGTAGTGGTGGTGCAGTATAGTAATTATCTTATAGTGGTTTAGGTGTGCCTTTAACGATATCGTTGTTCATCTTGTTTCCTTGTTTACTCTGTCATACCCAATTGTTCACAGTCATTTCCTTATTTTCCAACTTATGCCTTAGCCTAGTTACTTTGGTAATTATATTGTTAAAGTTATCGCACTCGCCAGACTTTTGTCTGACCCCCTTTGTTTCCACCTCTTTTCTTCCTTTCCCCCCCAGGTGCTCAGGTTGGAACTAGCACCAGTGGAGCTTGATTATGGACAGCTGTATCTCTACTTTTAGAAGTTGCTTGGATCGCTGAAGTAAAGTTCAGCCTCTCTTATTTATGACTATTTTGTACTGGGGTTATGTCTTTCAATTCATGTACTTTGATTTAGTCAAGATGGATATTATGTACTTTGACTCTGGTTTTTGAGGATGTAATCAAACTTATGTGTTTACCGCTGCAATGAATAAAGTTTTAAAGTTTTAGTACTGTTTATATTTGTCTTGTTGTTAAGTTTCTGTTCTATACACACTTAAAATGCTCCATGGAAGTTAATGCATTCCCTTTGTGAGTGACATTAATGGACGTGGTTAGTAAATTAAGTGTAATGTCTCAGATTTTTTTGTTATTTTATAATGAACATTTAAAACTTATTTTAAATGTTGAAATGGAATTATAAATAAATTCTTATATAGATTTTATCGATTTAATAATCAATATATGATTTAATATCAAATATATTGAATTATCGTAGTATAAAAACAATAAATAATTGAGTGCTGAATAAACTGAACTTAAACAATTCAATCGATAAATATAAATTCTGCATTGGATTAGAATGATAATAATTATTTATAATCAATAATTTTAATTGTTTTGAAATTGTAACGACCCGTGATTTTCGACCATTTGAATCTGAATATTTAAATTAGTTTAAAATATTTTATTTGGAATATCGATGGAATTTAATATTGAATTCGTTATTTAAACGAAGTTCGAACATTATATATTTATATAATTATAAATCGAGCTCGAAATAGCGCTGCAGTTCGTAAATTGGAGTTTTGAACTTCAACCGAGAATACAGGATCCAATATAAGTCGGATTTCTGTGAAACAAGAAACGTTGGAACCGTATTGGCGATAATTTTCATATGGAAGAGAAAATCCAGATTTCGTGTTGTAGTTTGATAATTATGGCTAAATCAAAATTTAAAAAAAAACGCTGTGGAAATCGTTATTAAATTATAGGCCTTTAAAATGGCCATTTTGCAAACGATCTCAGATTTCGACGAAATCAGTTTCATTAGAACCGTAACGTTAAATTATTGTAGCTGAATGGCGTGGCAGACCGATGTCGCATGTGACCACGGTAGCCATAAACGCCCAGTTATTTTCTATAGCGCGTATTTAAATAAATAAAAGGATATTTGAGTGTAACTTAAACAGACGATCGAATTAGGCCACGAAACCAGTCCTGTTGAGTTCATATCGTCGATTAGAGTCAGAATAGGTATATGATTTGCGATTTTTAGAGACCGACAAATTTGGTGTTCAGAAGGGCATTGCTGTGATGACCCAAAACTTCCACGGAATGAAAGTAAGGAATAATCATTTGGAATACAACATAAATACAATAATACATATCACAGATACAACATAGCATAGGAAATTCATAGAGTAACAACATCATAGCAGCGGAAATATAATGTCATCAACCACAGAAAGTCCACAGTCACAGAATTCTAAATTATTACATTAAGTTTGCAGAAAGAGAAATAAGTTCCAACTCCAACTTAAACAACGTGAAATGAAACAAGTTTGATGTCTGGAATTAAAAAGAGAAAAATGCAATAGTAGCAAATGATAAATGTCTTCAAGCTCCAAGTCATCACCTCTCCACAAAAGCAAATCCAAGAAAGATAATAAGCAGCTCCAAGCAAAGAATGAACCTATTTACTTGGCTGCCCATGTAGAAAGGAGGGCACCTAAGTTTGCAAAAAGGTGGAAACAAACAATGGGTCGGTCGTGGGACTGGTGTGAGAATTCTTAATTAATCAATCACTATTAAAAAAAAACACGCCGCTAACGCGGAACGGGTTTACTCTAATGGATTGTCGTGCATAATTTAAAGTGTCAGAACAAATAATAAGTAAATCGTAAAACAACGCTATGCTTTTAAAAAAATGGAATCACCATAAGACCCAGGTCCCATCACATAATGCAACACAAACCAGAGGATAGGGTTTTACCTTATGGTGATTAAACATGCGAAATACGGCAAATACGAGTTTAATATTATTATTAGTATATCTCAAACATTTCAAAATAAATGTATCAATCCAAGGACACATAGATACCATAATACTATGCTTCCATACTAGTAATACAATCAAATCCGTAGGTTCGTATTGGAAGTTTGGATTTCCATCATGAGTCAAGGCTAGGGAGGAGCTCCTTACCGATTCGAGACACTCTAGTTAGTGCCTCAGGTTCCCCCGCGGTGAACCCTTGGATAGCTGCAGGGCCGGTCCACACATACAGCTTCGTGGATTGGCAATTCCTGAACACACGTTTCCCAATCCTATAGGACCTATCATCCGAGGCGCCTCATTCCATCATCCACATAAGTAAAATGTCGGGCCGTGTTAAAGCCCAATCACCACTTCTAGCTAGAAAGAAACGTGCTGCTCTCCCTGCGTTCCCTTCTCCCGTTTTAGACTCCGCCAGTGTGTGAGGCTCGCGAAGTCACGCTATACACAAAGCTATGCCTAAACAGGCTATTCTTTAATCATCCCACAAGGCCTGCTTTTCAACAAAGCCTTGATCATATGCATCTTAGCATGCCACAACGTCACTCCATATCGCACTACCAATCCTTTGCCGAAATATATGAAAGGGAGTTAAGCAAGAGAATAAATTCTCCGCCACCAAACATCCATACATTCGACAGAAGATTAATAACATGATATTTCATGGAGTACGATGTCAGACACACAATCCATTTATTAGCTTATGCTCTGGGTCTGAGCGAAAACCAAACCCGTGAAATCAACACGTACGTTTGGGCAATAACCATGACCCTTGAATTGGGAGCAAGTCAAATCAAGGCCTCGATCGTTGTCCATTCGAGGGAAGATTTACGGTCTTCATATGCCATCTTCATACTTCAATTAACGTCGTTTGATTATTTGGAATGAGAGAACTCGGACTTTCCAAATAATCCTCGTATATATATATATATTTAAAATCCTTCGTATCACTTTATAATGATTACTTCCTATTTTAATTATTTAAAATAATTAAATTTTATATAACGACGCCTTGAATCAATGGGCGACCATGGCGCTGCATTCAACCAATTTTGATTTTTGCATTTCTCAGAATCTAACCGTTGGATCTTAACGTAATACATATCGTTGGAACGATTTTTCCAAGGCGGTCCTAACGGTTTCAGTTTCAAGAAAATCCGACGGTCGGATCTTCTCGTATAGTCGTTTAAAGGTACGATTTCAAAATGCGAACTACCGCGCTCCATTCGTTTAATTTCAGTTATATATATATATATATATATATATATATATATATATATATATAATCGTTTGATCGTGATAACGTCGTTTGATTTAAACAACGCTCTAACCACTACCGATCCTTATTAAATTTTAATTCATTTGAAAATGAAGATAATATTACCGCATCCTAAATTCATTCTTTACTTACATTAAAAATGTGAATTCCATTCTTTTCATTTACATGAAAAAAAATGTAAATTTAATTCCTGTGTAAATTCCTATCTTTTATTTACATGTAAAAATGTAAATTTTGATACATTGCAAAATCCTACTTGAAAATTACGTATAAAAATGTAAATTTCAACCTCAATGTACATTCTCATCTTAATTACATAATAAAAATGTAATTTATATTTGCAGTGTGAATCCTGTCCTAAATTTGCATATAAAAATATAAATTTAATTATAGTGCAAATTCTACTTCTTATTCACATTGTAAAAATATGATTTTTATTTCAATGTAAACTCTACTTCTTATTTACATTGTAAAAATATGATTTTTATTTCAATGTAAACTCTACTTCTTATTTACATTGTAAAAATATGATTTTTAATTACAATGCAAACTCTACTCATATTTACATTATAAAATATGATTTTTAATTACAATGCAAACCCTACTCATATTTACATTGTAAAAAATATGATTTTTAATTTCAATGCAGACCCTCATTCTAATTACATAGAAAAATGTAATTTTAATCCTACGGTGTAAATTCACATTTTAATTACATAGAAAAATGTAATTTTTATCATACGGTGTAAAATCACATTTTAATTACATAGAAAAATGTAATTTTTATCATACGGTGTAAATTCACATTTTAATTACATAGAAAAATGCAATTTTTATCGTACGGTGTAAATTCACATTTTAATTACATAGAAAAATGTAATTTTTATCATACGGTGTAAATTCACATTTTAATTACATAGAAAAATGTTACGGTATAAATTCACATTTTAATTACATAGAAAAATGTAATTTTTATATCAACCCAAATTCATGTCTAAATTTGCATTATAAAAATGTAAATTTCATTTCACTACAATTTCCTAACCTTTATTTACCTAAAAAAAATGTAAATTTTATATACATACAACATTCTTACTTTTATTTACATCATAAAAAAAATGTAAACTTTATTTACTATGTTGAATTGATAATCTAGATCAATTCAAATAAAAAGACAAATCTTTATTTTCCATGTTGAATTGATAATCTAGATCAATTCAAATAAACAAAAGCACTAACATAACGATGGCAAAGCATGTCTCTTTTATTATAAATCGATAAGTTTGATTAATTCAAATCATACAAAAGCGATAACATAAGAATGTGACAATCATATTTCTATTATTTTGAATTGATAAATTAGATCAATCCAAATCGACACAAGTGATTACATAAGAGGTGATAATCATACGGATCTAAACTATCCATCACAAACACATACCAACCCTCATCAAATATGACAAAACAAAATAGATCCGTATCATAAGCATGATATTTACCATTCAAACTTCACATATCGCTAGGATAATAATTTAATTAATTAAATTTAATTAAAAATAAATTCTCACCTTGTTTAGATTTGAAAAGAAGGTTCGAACTCGATCGGATCTCGTGTTCAAAGTCACGGCGGTTTCGGATCTAAAAATTTCAATTTGAAATTCATATGTATAAATTAGAAAACTGACTTATTACAACTATCACTGTAACGATTAAAAGCGTCGCAAAACTGAGTTGAATTTTACCTTAGAAATTTCAGTTTGTTCAAAACTTTGAATCAAGGATTCGCGAGCTGTAGTTGATGTTTTAAGGAACCGATTGCTGGAGGTCGAAGGGGGTGGAGAGGCGCCTGAACGCCAGAAAAGGGGGGAGGTGCGGTGGCTCGTGGGTGGCGCGGTGGGCCCGCGTTCAGCTGGACTTCGCGGAGGTGGTGGAGGCGGCTCGGGCGATGAGGAGGGGCGGGGTTTGTCTGAGATGGAAGAGCGTTCAAAGATCTTCAAAAAAGTTCAAAGGGGCATATGTCAATTCGCCATGGATTAGGAGAAATCGGATTTAAAAAATCTGAGTTGTTCATGGGTTTCGGCGCTTTGAAATGGGGAAGAACGACGCACTGTTCATCCCGTATTTATACGGTATTTCTAAAGTATTTTATTTTATTTTTAATTTAATTAATTCTAGAAATTAGGGTTTTTCTGTCCGATCTCCAAACGGAGCCCAACGACTGTCGATCAATAGGTTTTGATGCCTTCCGAACGCAATGGCGCTAGTGCCGAGGTCTAATTCTGAAGTTTACAGTATGTTTCCTTTATTTTTCAAATTAACCCTTTAATATTAAATTCGAACGTACTTTCTAATTTGACCGGGGTCACATACGAAGTCAGAAAAATCCGAAAAAATATATTTTTGGCTTCCTTATGACGATACGGTCCTAACAAAATTTATTTCGTCGAATTCTGAGAATGTTTGAAAAATGGCTATTTTTCAGTCAATTAATTTTGACTGAAATTGACAAAACACAGTTTCTTTTGCCACGCTCACATACTAGATTCAAAAATCATGAAATTTGTAATCTAGCAATAATTTTACATCCCGGATCCAACAAAAGTGGTTTCGTCAAATTCTGAGGTCGTATGCAAAATGTCTATTTTCAAGGGCTATATATTCTCTATAGCGACCTTTCTAAAAATTCATTTGGCCATAACTTTTGATTCCCGCTATGAAACTTCGATTTTTCAGATTCGTTAGAAAGATATTCATTAATAAATTTAAATATTTTTCGTTTCACCAAAATCCGGTTTATTCTGCATCCTGTGTGGTCTGTCAAAGTTCAAGTTTGACTTTTCAAACTACCATCCTTTTCTAATTCCTTTTATGATTAAATTAAATATATTCGCCTTAAATTCAATCAAAATAATTTTCTAGTCATTTTTATTTAAAATAATTCATTTCAACTATTTAAACACCTTTAAAATCTCTAAAATGAAAATTTTAAATTGGCCCCAAATTCTGGGTTGTTACAATCTCCCCCGCTTAAGAACTTTTCGTCCTCGAAAAGAAAAAGGGAAGAATAGAAGGGTAGGAACCAACATAAAGAATGGAAAATATTTTTTAGCATACCTCAAAATAAAAACTAATCGGAGATATCCACTCTGCATTTGGGACAGGCTTGTTTGATACTCTCCTCGGTTTCCCAAGTGCAGTCTCTAGGATCACCGCTCCATTGCACCTTGACTAGGTTGATACTTTTATTTCTCAGCTTCCTAGTCTCCTTACCAATAATTTTCAGTGGTTCCCTTCTCACTGCAAGGCTTGGGGTAATCTCCAAATCTTGTTGTGTTGCTTCTTCCACAATCAGATCTGGATCATGGACATGCCTTCGAAGTTGAGATACATAGAATACATCGTGCACTCTAGGCAACCAGTCGGGCATCTGAATTTTGTAGGCTAGGTTGCCAATCTTTTCAAGAATAGGGAAGGGGCCGATGAATTTAGGTGCTAATTTTCCTGTCTTTCCAAAACGGATTACACCTCGCATTGGAGCAACTTTCAAATAGACATAGTCACCCACTTCAAAAGCCAACTCTCTCCTTCTTACATCTGCATAGCTCTTTTGTCAACTTTGGGCGACCATTAATCGCTTCTTAATAAAATCAACTTTGTCCGAAGCTTCTCGGATCATGTCTGGATCCAATACAAGCCGATTTCCTTTTTCAACCCAACGCGCTGGCGATCTACATGGCCTACCATATAAGGCTTCAAATGGAGACATTTTCAAACTTGCTTGATAGCTATTGTTATGTGAGAATTCAACTAAATGCAAGTGATCCTCCCAAGAACCTCCAAAATCGAGTATGCAAGCTCGCAGTAGATCTTCAAGAACACGATTCACCCGCTCAGTTTGGCCATCAGTCTGAGGGTGATATGCGGTACTGAGATTTAACTTCGTTCCCAACTCATTTTGGAATGCTTCCCAAAATCTGCTAGCAAAGATAGGATCATGGTCGCTAACAATGCTACTAGGAACTCTGTTTAAAACAAAAGATTATTATTTAATTTGAAAAAGAAAATTTTCATTCAGATTATGATTAAAAGGAAAGATTTAGTTTTATTACCCATGTAGCCAGACGATTTCTTTGAAATAGATTTGCGCCAGACTTTGAGCAGTTCTAGTGGACTTGACAGGTATGAAATGAGCGGATTTTGTGAAGCGATCCACGATCACCCATATGTTGTCATTCCCTTTCCTAGTATGAGGCAGACCATCTATAAAATCCATGGAGATTTGGTCCCACTTCCAATCTGGAACTTCCAATGGCTGCAACAACCCCGCAAGCTTTTGTTGATCACTTTTTACTTGTTGGCATGTAGGACATCTACTCACATAAATGGATATATCCCTCTTCATAGACCTCCACCAAAATGTGCGCTTTAGGTCTTGATACATCTTGCTCACACCGGGATGGATGCAAAGCTTTGATTTGTGACCCTCATCCAAAACTTCCCTTATTAGGTCTTTGATATATGGAACACAAATCCGCCCTTGAAATCTAAGAATTCCCATGCCATCTATTTGGAAGTTCGTGTTTTCACCTGCTTCAATTCTCTTGATCATTCTCTGAATGAATTCATCATCCTTTTGAAGAGTAGAAATTTTATCAATCAAGGAAGGGGTAATGATGAGGCTTGCGACAATGACGTCCTTTCTACTAAGCGCATCTGGCACAACATTGGCTTTCCCCGGCGTATATAAGATGTCAAGATCATATGCCGCCAGAAATTCTAGCCATCGTTGCTGCCTTAAATTCAAATCCTTTTGATCGAAGAGGTATTTCAAAGATTGATGGTCTGTGAATAATTCAAATTTTTCGCCCAAAAGATAATGTCTCCAAATTTTTAAAGCAAAGACTACGGCCAACAACTCTAAGTCGTGGACACGATAGTTTTTCTCATGCGGCTTTAATTGACGACTTGCATAGGCAACAACCTTGCCCCTTTGCATCAGTACTGCTCCAAGACCACCACTTTGAGAAGCATCGGTGTAGAGCTTTAAATCTTGGTTGCCATCGATGATGGTAAGTACGGGAGCAGTGGTCAAACTCACTTTTAGCTTTTGGAATGCCTCCTCACAATCTGATGTCCAATTGAACTTGGCATGCTTCTTGGTGAGCTTGGTTAATGGGCTAGACAGCTTGGCGAAATCTTTGACAAATTTCCTGTAATATCCGGTCGATCCAAGGAAGCTTCTTACTTCAGTGGGTTTACTGGGCTGCTTCCAATCTCGAATGGCGGCAATTTTACTTGGGTCAACAGCAATTCCTTCTTTTGACACAACATTGCCCAAGAATTTTACTTCCTCTTGCCAAAATGTGCATTTGGAAAACTTTGCTTTTAAAACATTTCTTCGCAGAATTTCCAACACTTCCCTTAAATGCCCTTCATGCTCCTCCTTAGTTTTAGAATAGATTAGAATATCATCAATGAAGACTAGGACGAATTTATTTAGGACCCCATGGAAGACCCTATTCATCAAGTCAACAAAGTAGGCTGGAGCATTGCATAGACCGAACGTCATCACTAACCATTCGTAGAATATGTCAGGACCTATGAAGGCGGTCAAAGGTATGCATTCTTCGGCTATGCGGAGTTGGTGGAAACCTGTGGCTGGGTCCATCTTCGAAAACACCTTGGCTCCATTCAATTGGTCCATCAAATCATCTATGCGAGGCAAGGGGTATTTGTTCTTCAATGTTTGCTTGTTAAGATCGCGGTAATCAACATAAAGTCTTAGAGTACCGTCGGATTTGGGGACAAACACCACAGCTGCACCCCAACTAGAAAAGCTAGGTCGGATGAGTCCTTTCCACAAGAGCTGCTTAGTTTGGGTTTGCAATTCTTCCTTTTCTTTGGGGTCATCCTTCTGATAGCATGAACTATAGGTCTTGCATTTGGAACGAGATCAATCCTGAAATCGATTTCTCTTCGCGAGGGTAGGCTGTCTACTTCTTCGAATACATCCGCGTAATTATTGACCACAGGAATATTTTCTAAAGAAATAGGAGTGATCTCCAGGGAAGACCAAAATGCCTTTCTATCAGATTTTGGCCCATGGCAAGGTATAGTAACAGTGTTCCCGAATCCTATTTTCACCTTAACCACTCTTTCCGAGCATAGCACTTCAGCGTCATATTTGGTTAGCCAATCAAGACCGAGGATGATATCAAATTCGGAAAAATTCATAATGGTCAAGTCAAAAGGAAACTGAAAGTAAGAGTAGGAAATAGGCACCCGACAGTACAAATCAAGGACGATAGAACCTCCTACAGGATTATGAACATTAAGCGGCTCTCTAAGATTTCTTTGTTTTAGTTTCAATTTCTGGACCGTGTTGCTAGAAATAAAACTTCTTGATGCACCCGTATCAAACAAGGCAGTAACATGAATGTTTTTAATAGAAATGGTACCATCTAAAACATCAGGCTTACCTGCTCCTTCGGAAGAAGTAGGAGCGGAAGAAGGTGGTGCACTTGCCCCCTCATACACATGTGCAATCTGCGCTCCTTTCAACAGAGGACAATTAGACTTGATATGACCCTTCTTGGGGGCAGTTATAGCATTCCTTGGTGTCGTCGCTTTGGGCCTTTTTTGGATTACTGCAGTCCTTGCTGTAGTGTCCAAACTTCTGGCAGTTGTAGCATTGCACCTTAGACTTATCATGAGTCTTAGCAGCTCCAGAACTGCTTCCTTCCGTCTTCTTCTCTGTTTGCTTCCTTTTATTGTTGGCCAAGCTCCTTTCTCTGTCTTATTGGGAATTCTTCTTATCATTCTCCTCATATCGACAAGCAAACTCCACCAACCTATTGAAAGAAAGGTCGATGTGGGCAGTGGCTCTATCAATATATTTCCTCGCAAGCCCATTTATGAACCTCTTGTTCTTCTGAAAGTCATCCTGAATCAATTCAGGGGCATAGCGGGAGAGGTCTTCAAATCTTCGTACATATTCTGAGATAGTCTTGTCGCCTTGCTTCAGATTGGCGAATTCGCCATGCAGTCTTTCTACCTCATGTCTTGGAATGTATTTGTCATTGAAAAGCTCCTTAAACCTTGTCCAAGTCATATTGTCTGCAATCCCTCCAACCGTGACTGTGTCCCACCAGTTTTGAGCTTCCTCCTGTAGAAGCCATGAAGCCACTAATCTTTTCCTCTGATCCTCCAGCTCTAATCCTCAAAAATCTTTTCGCAGTTCCTCAGCCAAGCTTGAGCTTGTGTCACCGTTTCAGTACCCTTGAATGGCACTCCTCCCAGGTTTTTGTACTTCTTCGCCACCTTATCCAAATCAAAGGGCTGCGGTGGTGGTGGTGGCTGTTGAACTGTGGCCTCCTCAGTTTCAGCAATATTTTGCCTCCTTGCTCTAGCTCTAGCGGCTCTAGCGGTACTCATTTCTAGTTAGTTCTGTACGATCAAGGAAAGAGTCAGAACAACTATAATGGTGATTTGAAGAATTTATAAAGATAAAAGGACGGATAAAAAGATAATGATAGAATGACTGACTATTATGTATTCACATGAAATGTTCGCCATAGAATATTGTGATTCTATGTAAACGAATTATCATAAATATGTTATATTCCAAAGCTAAGTTTAACCAAAGCTCTGATACCAACTGTGATGACCCCAAATTTCCACGGAATGAAAGTAAGGAATAATCATTTGGAATACAACATAAATACAATAATACATATCACAAATACAACATAGCATAGGAAATTCATAGAGTAACAACATCATAGCAGCGGAAATATAATGTCATCAACCACAGAAAGTCCACAGTCACAGAATTCTAAATTATTACATTAAGTTTGCAGAAAGAGAAATAAGTTCCAACTCCAACTTAAACAACGTGAAATGAAACAAGTTTGATGTCTGGAATTAAAAAGAGAAAAATGCAATAGTAGCAAATGATAGATGTCTTCAAGCTCCAAGTCATCACCTCTCCACAAAAGCAAATCCAAGAAAGATAATAAGCAGCTCCAAAGAAAAGACTCCAAGCAAAGAATGAACCTGTTTACTTGGTTGCCCGTGTAGAAAGGAGGGCACCCGAGTTTGCAAAAAGGTGGAAACAAACAATGGGTCAGTCGTGGGACTGGTGTGAGAATTCTTAATTAATCAATCACTATTAAAAAAACACGCCGCTAACGCGGAACGTGTTTACTCTAATGGATTGCCGTGCATAATTTAAAGTGTCAGAACAAATAATAAGTGAATCGTAAAACAACGCTATGCTTTTAAGAAAATTGGAATCACCATAAGACCCAGGTCCCATCACACAATGCAACACAAACCAGAGGATAGGGTTTTACCTTATGGTGATTAAACATGCGAAATACGGCAAATACGAGTTTAATATTATTATTAGTATATCTCAAACATTTCAAAATAAATGTATCAATCCTAGGACACATAGATACCATAATACTATGCTTCCATACTAGTAATACAATCAAATCCGTAGGTTCGTATTGGAAGTTTGGATTTCCATCATGAGTCAAGGCTAGGGAGGAGCTCCTTAACGATTCGAGACACTCTAGCTAGTGCCTCAGGATCCCCCGCAGTGAACCCTTGGATAGCTGCAGGGCCGGTCCACACATACAGCTTCGTGGATTGGCAATTCCTGAACACACGTTTCCCGATCCTATAGGACCTATCATCCGAGGCGTCTCATTCCATCATCCACATAAGTAAAAGGTCGGGCCGTGTTAAAGCCCAATCACCACTTCTAGCTAGAAAGAAACGTGTTGCTCTCCCTGCGTTCCCTTCTCCCGTTTTAGACTCCGCCGGTGTGTGAGGCTTGCGAAGTCACGCTATACACAAAGCTATGCCTAAACAGGCTATGCTTTGATCATCCCACAAGGCCTGCTTTTCAACAAAGCCTTGATCATATGCATCTAAGCATGCCACATCGTCACTCCATATCGCACTACCAATCCTTTGCCGAAATATATGAAAGGGTGTTAAGCAAGAGAATAAGTTCTCCGCCACCAAACATCCATACATTCGACAGAAGATTAATAACATGATATTTCATGGAGTACGATGTCAGACACACAATCCATTTATTAGCTTATGCTCTGGGTCTGAGCGAAAACCAAACCCGTGGAATCAACACGTACGTTTGGGCAATGACCATGACCCTTGAATTGGGAGCAAGTCAAATTAGGGCCTTGATCGTTGTCCATTCGAGGGAAGATTTACGGTCTTCATACGCCATCGTCTTACTGCAATTAACGTCGTTTGATTATTTGGAATGAGAGAACTCGGACTTTCCAAATAATCCTCGTATATATATATATTTAAAATCCTCCGTATCACTTTATAATGATTACTTCCTATTTTAATTATTTTAAATAATTAAATTTTATATAACGACGCCTTGAATCAATGGGCGACCATGGCGCTGCATTCAACCAATTTTGATTTTTACATTTCTCAGAATCTAACCGTTGGATCTTAACGAAATATATATCGTTGGAAAGATTTTTCCAAGGCGGTCCTAATGGTTTCAGTTTCAAGAAAATCCGACGGTCGGATCTTCTTGTATAGCCGTTTAAAGGTACGATTTCAAAACGCGAACTACCGCGCTCCATTCGTTTAATTTAAATTATATATATATATATATATATAATCGTTTGATCGTGATAACGTCGTTTGATTTAAACAACGCTCTAACCTGTAACGACCCAGATTTTTGAATAATTTATTTTAAATATTTAATATTGTTTTAAATATTTAGTTGATAATATAAATGATATTTTATATTGAATTATCAATATAATATGGTTATTCTAATTATACGTTCAGATTAAATTTTAGATTTTTATTCAGTTCAGTTCATAATAATGTTACAGTGTTGAAAAGTCAGCGGATACGTTAAAATAGCGGTTCAGATTTACGGGTTAAAGACCACAAGATATTTTAATTTAAAATTCAAATTATAATATTTTTAGTGTTTCATCAGCCGACCTAAGTACATACTCGCATCATCCTATACTTTCATTTCGCAGACCTATACAATTCTCGAGCACAATATTCTGTTCTCTAGCTTCTTAACAAAGGCAGACAGGATTTAATGGCGTATGTACATCTTGTCTCCCTCTCGCCTATTTATACTCGTTTCCCCTTCATTTCATTTGCAGAAATCGAAGGCTTCAAGCCAAGTGAAAATGTCGCTCCCCTTTTTAATCCTCTTGCTTTCCTCAATTATTTTTCCTTTTGCAATTCGAACCGAAACTCAAAATAAAAATGGCCGCTGCCCTCATATTCGAATCGCAACTCGATTCATCACGAGCTGATGCTCGAGCTTCGGGGAGAATGGCGCGAGAAGTTGGCCGAGGATAGGGCGACGAACAGGGTCTGGTGCGACAGCGGTTCTCGATCCAAAGTCAATACAAACGATTAGGATTTGAGCAATACTCTTGGAGCATTTAGGGGGGTCGCGAGTCCTAATTGGTGGTGTTTGGGTCACCACAGTGGATCAAAAGTCGGATTTGGGGTGTCGCGATGTGATGTTTGGGGTTCGAAGTTCATCTGGGTTGAATTGGGATTCGGTGTTGTGGTGATTGGGGTGTTCGAGTCTGTTGTTGTGAAGAGTTGATGACGGGAATAGGCTATCACCAGAAGGGTTTGACAGTAAAGCCAAGGAAGATCCGCAGTGAAGGGAAATGGGGTCTGGTTTGACTTCGCTGCAGACAGGAAGGAGTTCAGAACGTGATTAAGGTATGAATTAGTTTATATAATTGGAAATTTAATTTATTTAAAAATGGAAAAGGTAATTAAAGTGTGGTTTAATTATCCAAACAAGCATTGAAAATATATATAGGGTTAAGTGTTTGAAAATACATAGAATAAATTAATTTCATAGGATAAGTTAGTTTAAATTAAAAATCGTTTAACCATGGAATTATATTAATGGTAGGTACAGAATTAATTTATTCAACACGATGCATAGC
The DNA here is from genome assembly GCA_030737875.1 of Allium sativum. NCBI lineage: Eukaryota > Viridiplantae > Streptophyta > Magnoliopsida > Asparagales > Amaryllidaceae > Allium > Allium sativum. The sequence continues at coordinate 730,958,934 of CM060912.1, read as the reverse complement.
CGAAATGATTTGGGAAATTTACACAGGATATTTCGGCAAAAGAAATCAGGTGAGTAAATCTCACTCACCTTTAGAATTATTTTTATTTCATTAAAAATAATTGTTTGTTGCTTGTGTGAATGCTTTCTGGTTGTTTTATATATATTAGTTATTTAGGCTATATATATATATATTGGGTTGATTGGTTGGTTAGATTCCCGCAGTCTCATTAGCGGATGCCCGCAGTTTCATAGCGGATGATTACCCTATACGCCCCATGCTATGATTAGTGGATGACCTTCTATACCGCGATATTCTGCCACGAAGCAGAATGGGTATTATTTATGTGCTAACATCTGTGGATGCAGGAAAAACAGGTTGGAGGAATCCGACTGGATTCCTCAAAAATATATTATTTGTTTGTTTGCTTGTTTGTTTGATTTCATATATATATATTCATATATGATGTGTTAAAAATAAAATGATTGAAAATTGGGTGATTTGATTGTTTTAAATATCACTGGGCTAAGTGTTAATTTATTTAAAATATCGTGGAAGGATATTTGAGATTTTAAAAGGGAAAATTCTATTTTTAAATAGAATTTGAATTTTTAAATGGAATAAAAATATAAAACTTGTTTTTGAAAAAATATAACAAGTAGTTCCTTTATAAACGAAGTTTATAAATAGTTCTTTTATAACGAAGTTATAAATGAAGTGAAAAGAATTATCATTTGATAATTCAGAAATAGAAATACAAGTGTGAAATTGGAATTTGAAATGAAATTTCAAAACAGGATGTGAAAGGAAATTTTTAAATATATAACTCAAATGAAATTTGAGTATAACATTTGAATTTTTAAAAGAGTTTAAATATTTGAATTTTAAAAGGAGATTGAATATTAGAAATTCAAATAGAAGTTCAAATAGAATTTGAATAGACGGAATTTGAATGAAAAATAGAATTTGAATTCAAGAAATTAAAATAAAATTTGAATTTAAAGGAATTCGAATAAAGAAATTCAAATAGAGATTTCAATGTAGAATTTCAAAATAAAATTTGAAATATAGTATTTCAAAGAAGAATTCAAATGTGAAATTTGAATAGAGATTTGAATGGAATTTAAATATGAAATTTGAATTGAGATTTGAAATAGAAATTCAAGTGTTGAATTTGAACATGGAATTGAATATAGAAATTCAAGTAGAAATTTGAATATGAGATTTCAAAATAGAATTTGAAATAAACTTTGAAAGTAGGATTTCAAAGTAGGATTGAAATAGGATTTCAAAATAGGAAATCCAAATAGTTTTGAAATGGAATTTGAATTCAAGGGAATTCAAATGAATTTTAATATTAGAAATTCAAATGGTGTTGAAAATGAATTTGAATATTAGAAATTCAAACGGTGTTGAAAATGAATTTGAATATTAGAAATTCAAATGGGGTCGGAAATGAAAAATGGAATTTGAATGTAAGAGATTCAAATTGAATTCAAATAGGATTTAATCTATGGGATTTGAATATGAAATTCAAATGGGTTTTAAACTATGGAATTTTGAATGTAGAATTTGAAAGGAGTTTGAATATTTGAATTCCAATAGAATTCAAATATAGAAATTGGAATATAGAAAGTTCAAATGGAATTTAAATATAGAGTTTGAATATAGGGAATTCAAATAGAAATTCAAATATTGGATTTGAATATCAAATAGAAAAGGAATTGGAATTTGAATTTAGAATTCAAATAAAAGTGAGATTTGAATTTGAATCAAGCAGAGTTAAATGGAGTTGAATTCATTTTAAAGAAGTTTAGAAGTTTAAAAGTTTATATATATATATATATAAATATAATTAAAACGAATTCGCCGCAGCGCTGCAGTTCGTAAATAGCGATTCGAACTTCAATCGAGTATACAGGACTCAATTGAAGTCGGAATTCTTCGAAACAAGAAACGTCAGGACCGATTTGATAATAGTTTTCTAATGAAGGAGAAAAATCTGGATTTCGTCGTACATATTTTGAGTTATGTCAAAATCAAATTTTCAGAAAAACAGCGCCAGAACTATTTAAAAACCATAACGGTTTATTTCATTTTATAAAAGGATTTTAAGCAAATAAAATCCGAAGTTTCTATTTAGAGAATTTCAGAGTTGAGTTGTAAAATATATGCGAATTCAAGTTGTGTAAATGAATATGATTTTTGAAACAGAAACCAAATTTTTGATAGAATTAACTAAATTGAGTAGAAATTAGTTAAGGAGATTTCGAATGGATATTAGGGTTTAAATAAGTAAACTCGATTTGAAAATTTATATTCGAAATAGAAAAGAGAACTGGAATTGAAATTTTGAAATTCAATTTGGTCGTGAGCAAGTTAAACATTTTATTTGAACATGTTATGTTCAAACAAAGAAGTGAAATAGGCAAAAGGGCTAATTAAAGGATAATTGAGCGAAACTGAATTCAAAACGATTCAAAATTGAATTCAAACGAATGGATTGAGTTGAATTAAATTGGAAACAGGTGAACAGGTGTTAAACAGATATGGGATGGAGTATATGAAGATTTAAATTTATGTGCTCGACAAAAAGGTACACGTTTAATTCATATATGAGATTTTATGCGCCGTATCGGCAAGCCGCTTGGCTTTTCCTTTTTCTTTTGATTTAGGAAGATACCGGGAAGCTATTTGAAATTTCCCGATGCTCCCGATACAGGGGAGGTTATGGCGAATTTTTCCGGGAATTTAAGGAGTTAGAATATTTTTTAAGAAATTTGACAATTGGAAATCTATATATCGATATATATAGAATTCGATAAGGAAACGAAATCAAAAATGGCATAAAGGGCCAAGATTGATTATTGAAAATATTTGGTTAACAAATATTGATAAGGAAATGGAGAAGAGATTTAATTAATGAAATATTAATTAAAGAGCCCAGTGATTTGTTTGATATGTTGGATGAACACTTGTTTTTATTCGATAGTTAAATCACAGACTATCGAAGTTTTTGACCATCGTTGTCAATATGGAGAGACCGGTTGGATTATCATCCTAAGAACCACTCCGTATCGGCATAAGCGTTGCGAACCAAGTATGCTGAATATATTGAAGACGGAGTAAAGTGCAAGGGCTTTTCTATTTATAGAAATAGTGCCTTCGGTTTCGTTCAATCCCAGAACGAACGTAAATGGACGAATGTCTGACAAAGTATTTCCAATGATCAAATGGGTTGGTCTGTATGAATATATATGGTTGCAACGGATTTATCCCTTAGCATAATATCCAGAATATTTGTGCAAACTCAACTAGTGATTAACGGATCTGACGATGTGGCATTCAAAGTGATTGTGTTATCAATGAATGGTAAGTATGCGTAGCCTCAGGCCTCAACAACCGGGGAAGGACAAAAATCGGGCAGGCAGCATGGCTATGTGGGTCGCACCCATTAGGGTGTATAATCACCTATCTAGAGAAATTCCTTTTGTTTCTAAATCTATCGATTCTGCCCATTCGGGAAACGGTGGTTTGAGTCCAACCGTTGGTGATATACATTCGATACACTCAAGCGAAATGAGTGGTCGGTCATGTGTGGGCCGGGTTACAAGATGTTCTTGTTGAACCCAGTGTATTCCTCTCTAGAGATACACAGTCGGAAGGTGGTTCCATACCTTGTCATGTTGGAAATCCAATCTCCAATAAGCGCCATGCGGTTTTTGATTTTATACTATGTATGTGGAGCGTGAGATGCAAGCGTTCTGCTATTTGGTTATTTACTTGATGTAGACATTATTATAATATCACTGGATTTTCGTATCAAAGTGTTTTGGGTTATAGTAAGGGAAAAGCCGTCCATGTTTATGTGTGGGCTGGTCTTACTATTACCTTTTCTTTCGAAAAGGGTTTTGGAAGTTAAACAAGTGGTTGGAGTTTACTCACACCAGTCCCATGACTGACCCAGAGTTTATTTTGTTTTGTTTTTCCCTAAACTCTTGGGTGCCCAAATTTGTACGGGCAGTCAAGTGTTTCAGGCTTTTACAGAAACACTTGGAGGAGCTTGAAGCAGGAGGCTTCAACGTTAGTTATCTAGAGTTACTTCCGCTGGATCAAATGTTATGTGTACCCTGATGATGGTATGTGTATATGTACAAAACAGATTTGTATTTCGAAGCTTATGCTATATAATATATTTTATTCGTTCCGCTGTGAGTTTGTGATCTTTGTTTTCTTCTATTCTAATATTTCTTTCTTTCTATTTCTCATCCTCTAACTTCTTTCTAATAATGAGTCGTACTTCTGTGCAATTTGGGTTGGACGTGTGTTGTATTTAGTCAACTCAGATAGCACGGATTTGCGGGTCGTTTCATAACCACTACCAATCCTTATTAAATTTTAATTCATTTGAAAATGAAAATAATATTACTGCATCCTAAATTCATTCTTTACTTACATTAAAAATGTGAATTCCATTCTTTTCATTTACATGAAAAAAATATGTAAATTTAATTCCTATGTAAATTCCTATCTTTTATTTACATGTAAAAATGTAAATTTTGATACATTGCAAAATCCTACTTGAAAATTACATATAAAAATGTGAATTTCAACCTCAATGTACATTCTCATCTTAATTACATAATAAAAATGTAATTTATATTTGCAGTGTGAATCCTGTCCTAAATTTGCATATAAAAATTTAAATTTAATTACAGTGCAAATTCTACTTCTTATTCACATTGTAAAAATATGATTTTTATTTCAATGTAAACTCTGCTTCTTATTTACATTGTAAAAATAAGATTTTTATTTCAATGTAAACTCTACTTCTTATTTACATTGTAAAAATATGATTTTTATTTACAATGCAAACTCTACTCATATTTACATTATAAAAATATGATTTTTAATTACAATGCAAACTCTACTCATATTTACATTATAAAAATATGATTTTTAATTACAATTCAAACTCTACTCATATTTACATTGTAAAAAAATATGATTTTTAATTTCAATGCAGACCCTCATTCTAATTACATAGAAAAATGTAATTTTATTCCTACGGTGTAAATTCACATTTTAATTACATAGAAAAATGTAATTTTTATCATACGGTGTAAATTCACATTTTAATTACATAGAAAAATGTAACTTTTATCATACGGTGTAAATTCACATTTTAATTACATAGAAAAATGTAATTTTTATCATACGGTGTAAATTCACATTTTAATTACATAGAAAATTGTAATTTTTATCATACGGTATAAATTCACATTTTAATTACATAGAAAAATGTAATTTTTATATCAATCCAAATTCATGTCTAAATTTGCATTATAAAAATGTAAATTTCATTTCACTACAATTTCCTAACCTTTATTACCTAAAAAAAATGTAAATTTTATATACATACAACATTCTTACTTTTATTTACATCATAAAAAAAAATGTAAACTTTATTTACTATGTTGAATTGATAATCTAGATCAATTCAAATAAAAAGACAAATCTTTATTTTCCATGTTGAATTGATAATCTAGATCAATTCAAATAAACAAAAGCACTAACATAACGATGGCAAACCATGTCTCTTTTATTATAAATCAATAAGTTTGATTAATTCAAATCATACAAAAGCGATAACATAAGAATGTGACAATCATATTTCTATTATTTTGAATTGATAAATTAGATCAATCCAAATCGACACAAGTGATTACATAAGAGGTGATAATCATACGGATCTAAACTATCCATCACAAACACATACCAACCCTCATCAAATATGACAAAACAAAATAGATCTGTATCGTAAGCATGATATTTACCATTCAAACTTCACATATCGCTAGGATAATAATTAAATTAATTAAATTTAATTAAAAATAAATTCTCACCTTGTTTAGATTTGAAAAGAAGTTTCGAACTCGATCAGATCTCGTGTTCAAAGTCACGGCGGTTTCGGATCTGAAAGATTTCAATTTGAAATTCATATGTGTAAATTAGAAAACTGACTTATTACAACTGTCACTGTAACGATTAAAAACGTCGCAAAACTGAGTTGAATTTTACCTTAAAAATTTCAGTTTGTTCAAAACTTTGAATCAAGGATTCGCGAGTTGTAGTTGATGTTTTCAGGAACCGATTGCTGGAGGTCGAAGGGGGTGGAGAGGCGCCTGAACGCCGGAAAAGGAGGGAGGTGCGGCGGCTCGTGGGTGGCGTGGTGGGCCTGCGTTCGGCTGGACTTCGCGGAGGTGGCAGCGGCGGCTCGGGCGACGAGGAGGGGCGCGATTTGTCTGAGATAGAAGAGCGTTCAAAGATCTTCAAAAAAGTCCAAAGGGGCATATGTCAATTCGCCACGGATTGGGAGAAATCGGAGCTCAAAAATCTGAGCTGTTTATGGGTTTCGGTGCTTTTAAATGGGGAAGAACGACACATTGTTCATCCCGTATTTATACGGTATTTCTAGGGTATTTTATTTTATTTTATTTTTAATTTATTTAATTCTAGAAATTAGGGTTTTTCCGTCCGATCTCCAAACGGAGCCCAACGACTGTCGGTCAATAGGTTTTGACGCCTTCCGAACGCAAAGGCGCTAGTGCCGAGGTCTAATTCTGAAGTTTACAGTATGTTTCCTTTATTTTCAAATTAATCCTTTAATATTAAATTCGAACGTACTTTCTAATTTTACCGGGGTCACATACGAAGTCAGAAAAATCCGGAAAAATTATTTTTGGCTTTCTTATGACGATACGTTCCTAAAAAAAATTATTTCGTCGAATTCTGAGACTGTTTGAAAAATGGCTATTTTTCAGTCAATTAATTTTGACCGAAATTGACAAAACACAGTTTCTTTTGCCACGCTCACATACTAGCTTCAAAAATCATGAAATTTGAAACCTAGTAATAATTTTACATCCCGGATCGAACAAAAGTGGTTTCGTCGAATTCCGAGGTAGTATGCAAAATGTCTATTTTCAAGGGCTATATATTCTCTATAGCGACCTTTCTAAAAATTCATTTGGCCATAACTTTTGATTCCCGCTATGAAACTTCGATTTTTCAGATTCGTTAGAAAGATATTCATTAAAAAAATTAAATATTTTTTGTTTCACCAAAATCCGGTTTATTCTGCATCCTGTGTGGTCAGTCAAAGTTCAGGTTTGACTTTTCAAACTACCGTCCTTTTCTAATTCCTTTTATGATTAAATTAAATATATTCGCCTTAAATTCAATCAAAATAATTTTCTAGTCATTTTTATGTAAAATAATTCATTTCAACTATTTAAACACCTTTAAAATCTCTAAAATGAAAAATTTTAATTGGCCCCAAATTCTGGGTTGTTACAATTGCGGTGCGCGGTAAAAATAGCCTACCGGGGAAACAGTCTCAGAATGCGATGAAACTAGTGCCGTTGGGTTCGTATCAACAAATTATTATAAGATTTCAAAGTTTCAAGTTGATTTTATTTATCTGGTGATCATGGAAAAATTAAAAGCGTGTTTATTTCTGGTTTTATAAAGGAATTTTTTTCAAACGATATCAGAATTCGACGAAACTTGTCCCAATGGGTCCGGAATACCTTTTTACACTAGGATTAGCTTTTTTATCAGAAGATAGAAATCGATTGTGGTGATTTTTATTAACTACTTCACCGCGAAGTTTCACTAATAATATTATATTATAAAATGGACACTATAAATAACCTTATACATCAGTCCTAACCCAATTTTCTCGTTTGTCAGTATACCATTTCCGCCGCCACCCTCCTAAGTAAGGAATGAATGAAAATATCCATCATTCTTCCTCTTTTCCCATTCAATCCCTTAGTTAAATCCAATCATCCCAACCATAAACAAGTCAAGCTCACTGAGATCCGAAATCTGTACGGTTGTGATGTTAATTAGCTTCGTCGTTTAGGAGGAATTGGAGCTTAATGGCGCCGCCGTCGAGTGGGTTCCCTGGAGTCTAGAGAGGATCGAATGGCACTGTACTTCGAGTGTTGGTAGAGCAGGCGACTGGATTTCGATTGCCAGTGGGGTGATGACCTCCGGCGAACGGGAGGAGGTGTAGCGGTGATTTCTTGGTGGCGGTGGATCCTTGAAATCGGGTTCGAGCTGTACATTTCAGAATGGAGCGTACAGTAGCCGGATGGAAACAAAATTGGTCTGATGATTCAAAACGTTTTTGTGGAACCATATTTGCTAATAGACGAAAGGGACTGGAGACCAAAACGAGAACGAGGAACAAAGACTGGAACTTGGAAACAGAATCGAACGAGATGGTGGGAAGGATTTTGGTTTCGACAGTAATTGATTTAGGATAATTAGAGGGTATTGTCCTTAATTGAGTAATTAATCACCTCTTTATCAAATCAGTTATAACACTTAAGGTATTGTATAACTTGCGTTTAAACATTTCAGGAGAGGATACGTGGAAAAGAGGGGATAACGGGGTTTGAGTATAGTATGGGTCTACTGTGAAGTGTTAAGGTGGATGAACTGAAATCTACAAATCCAAGGTGCCAAAGGAAGCTGATAAAGGAAATTCGATTGGGTTGAAACGTAAATTATAAGAAATGTCGAAGCTCGAACCAAAACCGTGAAGGAATAGGGATCAACCAGTCTTATTAAAATGTAATTACTTTTAAATATTAGTTAAACCAATTGATGACTAAGGAATTCCTAATTAAATCGTATAAAATTGTATGTTAATAACTGTTGCCCATATCAGCAGAATTGAACTGAATATGTTATGCCGTGATCATGGCGACGAGCTCAATTTCATGGAACTGTTCTAGACAGTGCAGAAGACGACTGAGATTTTACAGTTAAATTAAACAACTGTTTAATTTAATTGTGATCGAACCAAAACCAAATCAAAATCAAGGTGAGTTAAACTCACTCAGTTCTTCCCATTTATATTTTATGTAAATTGGGTTTTATTTTGTGTGCTCTGATTGCTGATAGTTGACTGTTGCTAGTATATATATTGATTGTTGATTTAACTGATGAAATTAAACCGTTGTTTAATTTCAGTGAAATTCCAAATCGTTATTTTTAACGATTGGTTCCAATAAAGGTAATTTACCTTAGAGGTCACGTTTATTTATAAACGTGTTTAACTGATTTGAATTGTTTGTTAATTGATTGATGTTAAATGTTTGTTGGTTGCTATTATAGAAATTTTCAGTTAAATGAAATTGAAATGATCTGATTTGAGATAACCGTTATGATTTCAGGGAAGAATAGGTTGGAGGGATCCAACCGGATTCCTCAAATATATTATTTATTTTCATATTATCATATATGAATTGTCCTGTTTGGGGTGATTGATTTGATGGTTGATTATTGAATATTCAACATCTGTTAGTTTAAACCAATGGGTGATGTTGGTTAGGTATTTGGCACCGTATGGCCTATAAAATCAATCGTTTTATAAATATTGATTCACCGTCAGGTGAGTCGATAGAGATAAGGTTATAAAAATATTTTTATAACGGGAGATAGATTTTGAAAGGTATTATTTTGAATAAAAGTTGTTAAAGAGAAATAAATATTTTATTTATTTAAGACTTCATTTTGTTAATAATTTATTGTATAAAGTAAAATGCTGATGTTAATCAGATTTACAAGTATGAGAATAAAAAAAATGAATCGAATGGTTAAACTTTGATAATTGTTTTGTAAAGAAAACAATTAATGGGGTCATTTAAATTAATTATATTTTTAATTAATTTAAAGTGAGAATTAATTGGAATCGAGTTTTGAGTTAATTAAATCGACCATTTTGAATTGGAATTCACTATCAAATTAATGTGTTTTGATTAAAAAAGTCAAATGAATATTGTTAACTTTTAATGAGTTTTAAAAAGGGGATTTACTATTTATTTTAGTAATAAAGAAACTAACTGATGAAGTAGTTAATGATTAAAGTAAATTATTATTTTAAATAATAATAATTTAGGAATGTGCCTTTTTAAATGGAAATTTATTTAAAGGGTAATCAAAGTTGAAGCGAAATAGAGTGGAATGGTGATAGGAATTTATGAACGGGTTTTATATTCAAAACACGAATTTTTATAAGGAAGTCAAAAAGGAAATTCAAGCGAATATAATAGCTTGAAATAAACGTTACTTAATTATTTGAATTAAGAGAAAGGAGTTTACGAAAAGGGTTTAAGCTAAACCAAAGTATATAAATGAGTTTCAAAGTGTAAAGCGTTAATGTTGAATTAACGTTATTTGAAAATGAGATCAAGTAACAAGGTGAGATTTTAAATAAGATTTCAAAGATGGGAAATGGTTAAATAGATTTGAAAGGAGATTGGTAAAAGTGAAATTGGGTTAAAGAACTAGGTCATGGGTGGTATAACCTAACCCGAGTAAAAATGGAATATTGGTCTTTGATTACAACTTATATTTATCTGAAGATATGAACGTTATTGATCAAGGTCTGAGAGGTAATTAAAATACCCCAACTTGAACGACAACAGGATTATCTGAAGATGATATTAGTTGGTAATCGTAAAAGAAGTTAGTGATAGTTCATTATTTCCATTAGTGAAATAATGCAACGTTTGGTGGAAATTTGGAGAGTATATATATAACGAGAGATCAAAGTAAAGGAAGAGTAAAGTTTAGTTTTATACTAATAACTATTAGTTATTATTTCAAAAACAAAATAAAAGATATTTCGTAACGTGTTTTCACGAATAATAAGTTGAATGAATTTCCCAAGTTTAAATAATAAAGAATGATGTGATGAATGTTTGAAAGGAGAATTAAAATAAGAATTGATTATGGTTATGACTTATTTTACTAAGTATTATATAGAAAGGGTTTTTGAGAACGTTAGTATATAAGAAATCAATTATCGTATTTTTAAAGATTTAAGGAGTTAAAAGTTTAAGTGAATTAATTTGTTAAATTAAAAGGCCAAGTGATGTTGGATACTGAACCAGAGAACTCATTTGTTTGTCATGATTGAAACACTATTTATTTTGATAGTTAATCACCGACTATCAAACCTGTCCAATACGATTGTTGGTACGGAAAGACCGGAATCGAATTTATATTCTAAAACCACTCCGACCAACAAATACATGAAGATATCAGAAGATGATCGAGATGGAGCATTGAAGACCGTGGATTTTCATAAACGGAAGAACCACTCATATTCTCTGCCTGGCAAGTAGAGATAAGTTGTGATTCTGTCGTGGTTGGAATCCACGGGTTGCAAGGACTTCTCGCTACTGATCCATGGGGTGATTCCTATATTGGATGTGGTAGGAGAGTGCCTTCGGTTCATCCTGTTTATGGATGACTTGTATGGACGGATGTCTGACAAAGTATTTCCAAAGAGTCACATACGTTGATTTCTTTAAACTTGCTATAGTTGTTGGCAGAGAAATGCCATTCTCTTAGCTTCTAAGTAGAGTATTTTTGTGGACGTCAATTAGTGATATTTGACATATCTGACGATGTGGCATTCAAAGTGAATGGTGACCAGATGTTCCAAGATAAATTCTGGCCTCAAGCCTCATCAACAGGGAAGTGACAAAAATCGGGCAGGTAGCATGGCTATGTGGGTCTCTCCCATTAAGGTATATAATCACCTATCTAGAGAAATTCCTATTTGTTCTTAAATCTATATTTCGATGTTGTCCCTGTTCGAAGATGGTTGCTGATCCCAACCGTCAGTGATATACATTAGATACACTCAAGCGAAATGAGTGGTCGGTCATGTGAGGGTCGGGTTGCAAGACGTTCTTGTTGAACCCAGTGTATTTGCCTCTAGAGATACACTATTGGCAGGTGGTCCCATACCTTGTCATAGTCGGAATCCAATCTCTAATAAGCGCCCGCGGTTTTGTTTGTATACTATATATGTGGAGCGTGAGATGCAAGTGTTCCACTAGATTACTATTTACTTGTATTTAGACATTATTATAATATCAGAAAAGATATTGGTTTCAAAACTGTTTTGGGTTATCGTAAGGTAAAAACCGTCCGTGTTTATGTGTGGATTTGGTCTTACGATTATCCTTTTCTTTCGAAAAGATTTTAACTTTAAAATCAGGTTGTGTGATACCCTTAATACTGTGCGAGTTTATCTCACTCTGGTTCACCAGACTAACCCGGTGTTTTGTAAATGCTCGAGTTAGCCCGGGGTGTACAGGTTCAGGTTATCGAATGCTATGACGTCCAGAGACGAGCTGGAGACGTTCAGACGTATGATATTATATAGCTACTATTCCGCTGTGTGTTGTATATGGGAACAGGATATTATAACTGTCTCGTGGTGTGATGTACTCTGATATTGTAAGTATCTTTAAAGCTCTCAATAAAGATTTATTTCTGTATTACATTTCATTCCGCTGCGATGTGAGACTCTGTGTGGTGTTGTTTCTTCTTCTTCTTCTATTCTTATATTTCTTTCTTTCTTATCTCACCCTCTAATTTCTTTCTAAAAACTATCCAGTGTTTTCGGTGCTTGGAGGGTCGGCATGAGTTACGGTAAAGGTATTTATGTCGATATTCGGGCCGGAAGTGCCCCTGGGTCGTTACAGTGGTATCAAAGCTGGTTGCTTAATTGGTACGGATGATAGGGGGTTCTCGCTTCGCGTTTGGTGGCGAACGGGAGACTCTTACCCCTACAACTCCCGACAATGTGGGTTGGTCGGGTCGAGAGACTGGCCGTAAAAGCAGTTCTGAGGTATCTTTGTAAGCCACGGTGGGAGGTTGGCCCACTGCCTAGGGTCGTTACAGTGGTATCAGAGCTGAAGGTTAAGTAATTACCTTGGCTCTATGGCGTGACTCAGTAGAGATGGAGTCAGCAATACCCTAGATTGAGTTTGAGTGTATATATACGAGTGAACGTATTTGTAGATTTTAAAAAAATTGTTTTATATTGTGGACATTTATTGGTTGAGTTGTTTATGAGTTCTGGTCGATCAGTTTGATCCACTATATCGATAGGAGTATCTAAACACTCAAATACGATAAACCGACACAGTATGTTTTGAAAGAGGGTAAATGAAATAATTTTACCCAAATTATATTCTAATATAAAAGAATGATTAATATTTGAAATATTATAGTATATTGGATGTGTTGGTTGATTATAATTGAAATGATTATATGAATAACCAATTAGAATTCGTATAATATAAAAGCAGATTTATTAAATTTGAAATTTAAATCAGAATTGGAATTAAAAGTCCCAAAAGCGGGAAAGGTGTTATAAATGGATTTGAATTGGATATATGAGAATTTTAAAATCCTGGGAGATTTTAATTGGTTTTACGAGCATTGTGTTTGGTATTTTGAAATGGATTTCGAAATGAAAATGTTTGAATACGATTTTGATAAGTAATATAGTATTAAACTCACTTCAGTAGCTGGGAATTAACTCTGATGACGCTGGCCACATCATCAGTGTTCATTTCCGAGTTCTAAGTGACGGATTACTACCAAAGATCTTATTTTGAATTACTTTGAGAAAAACAAGTTGCTTTGAATCCTAAAAGGAATATTTGATTTTTGAAGGAGCTGAACTGTTTAAAAACTCCCAGGAAAATGGTTTGAACAAAAACAAAATTTAATAAAAATATGTGAAAAGAAAAAACAACGAATATGAATTGAAACTGAAACCAATTAACTGGAAATTGAATCGGGAGATAATACATCAAGTAGAATCAGATTTTGAATTGGGAGACAGGAATCTGAAATGGTGTTGGACAGGTAAGTTAAGAGTTGGAATTGATAATGGATGGAGATCGAGTTAAGAATGAGATTTGGCTTGGACGCGTGAAGGATTTGGTTTTGGGGATTAAATTGAAATTTTGTTTGGGAATACAATTGTATATGCTGACAGGGTAGCAGGCAAAAAGGATATAATGATATGCCCGACAAAAAGGCACACGTTTATTTTTATATGGGTTTGGTGATTTATGAGCCTATTTGGCAAGCCGCTTGGCTGTTTTGTTTTCTTTTGGATTGGAGAAGGCCTAGAAAAGCGAGTTGTAGTTGTACCATTGAGCCGTACAAAGGAGGTGCTGGCGAAATTTTCCGGAAATTTAAGGTGTTAGAAAATTTTCAATATTTTTGAAAATATTTATATATGGTATTGAAATTTGTTTCTAATTTAAAATAAATTGGATTTGAAAGTTAGGCGGTTTGTAATGTCTCTTCTTACCTTAGCAATTTCGAGGACGAAATTATTTTAAGGGAGGAAGAATGTAACGACCCGTGTTTTTCGACCATTTGAATCTGAATATTTAAATTAGTTTAAAATATTTTAATTGGAATATCGATGGAATTTAATATTGAATTCGTTATTTAAACGAAGTTCGAACGTTATATATTTATATAATTATAAATCGAGCTCGAAATAGCGTTGTAGTTCATAAATTGGAGTTTTGAACTTCAACTGAGAATACAGGATCCAATATATGTCGGATTTCTGTGAAACAAGAAATGTTGGAACCGTATTGGCGATAATTTTCATATGGAAGAGAAAATCCAGATTTCGTGTTGTAGTTTGATAATTATGGCCAAATCAAAATTTGAAAAAAACGTTATGGAAATCGTTATTAAATTATAGGCCTTTAAAATGGCTATTTTGCAAACGATCTCAGATTTCGACAAAATCAGTTTCATTAGAACCGTAACGTTAAATTATTGTACGCTATTGAATGGCGTGGCAGACCGATGTCGCATGTGACCACGGTAGCCATAAACGCCCAGTTATTTTCTATAATGCGTATTTAAATAAATAAAGGATACTTGAGTGTAACTTGAATAGACGATCGAATTAGGCCACGAAACCAGTCCTGTTGAGTTCGTATCGTCGATTAGAGTCAGGATAGATATATGGTTTGCTATTTTTAGAGACCGACAAATTTGGTGTTCAGAAGGGCATTGCGGTGCACGGTAAAAATTTCCTACCGGGGAAACAGTCTCAGAATGTGACGAAACTAGTGTCGTTGAGTTCGTATCAACAAATTATTATAATATTTCAAAGTTTCAAGTTGATTTGATTTATCTGGTGATCGTGGAAAAATTAAAAGCGTGTTTATTTCTGGTTTTATAAAGGAATTTTTTTTTCAAACGATATCGGAATTCGACAAAACTTGTCCCAATGGGTCCGGAATACCTTTTTACACTAGGATTAGCTTTTTTATCAGAAGACAGAAATCGATTGTGGTGATTTTTATTAACTACTTCACCGCGAAGTTTCACTAATAATATTATATTATAAAATGGACACCATAAAAACTTTATACATCAGTCCTATACCTATTTTCTCGTTTGTCAGTATACCATTTCCGCCGCCACCCTCCTAAGTAAGGAATGAATGAAACTATCCATCGTTCTTCCTCTTTTCCCATTCAATCCCTTAGTTAAATCCAATCATCCCAACCATAAACAAGTCGAGCTCACTGAGATCCGAAATCTGTACGGTTGTGATGTTAATTGGCTTCGTCGTTCAGGAGGAATTGGAGACTAATGGCGCCGCCGTCGAGTGGGTTCCCCGGAGTCTAGAGAGGATCGAATGGCACTGTACTTCGAGTGTTGGTAGAGCAGGCGACTGGATTTCGATTGCCAGTGGAGTGATGACCTTCGGCGAACGGGAGGAGGCGTAGCGGTGATTTCTTGGTGGTGGTGGATCCTTGAAATTGGGTTCGAGCTGTACATTTCAGAATAGAGCGTACAGTAGCAGGATGGAAACAAAATTGGTCTGATGATTCAAAACGTTTTTGTGGAGCCATATTTGCTAATAGACGAAAGGGACTGGAGACCAAAACGAGAACGAGGAACAAAGACCGGAACTTGGAAACAGAATCGAACGATATGGGGGGAAGGATTTTGGTTTCGGCAGTAATTGATTTAGGATAATTAGAGGGTATTGTCCTTAATTGAGTAATTAATCACCCCTTTATCAAATCAGTTATAACACTTAAGCTATTGTATAACTTGCGTTTAAACATTTCAGGAGAGGATACGTAGAAAAGAGGGGATTACGGGGTTTGAGTATAGTATGGGTCTACTGTGAAGTGTTGAGGTGGATGAACTGAAATCTACAAATCCAAGGTGCCAAAGGAAGCTGATAAAGGAAATTCGATTGGGCTGAAACGTAAATTATAAGAAATGCCGAAGCTCGAACCAAAACTGTGAAGGAATAGGGATCAACCAGTCTTATTAAAACGTAATTACTTTTAAATATTAGTTAAACTAATTGATGACTAAGGAATTTCTAATCGAATCTTATAAACATTGTATGTTAATAACTGTTGCCCATATCAGCAGGATTGAACTGAATATGTTATGTCGGGATCATGGTGACAAGCTCAATTTCATAGAACTGTTCTAGACAGTGAAGAAGACGACTGAGATTTTACAGTTAAATTAAACAACTGTTTAATTTAATTGTGATTGAACCAAAACCAAATAAAAATCAAGGTGAGTTAAACTCACTCAGTTCTTCCCATTTATATTTGATATAAATTCGGTTTTATTTTGTGTGCTCTGATTGCAGATAGTTGACTGTTGCTAGTATATATATTGATTGTTGATTTAACTGATGAAATTAAACTGTTGTTTAATTTCAATGAAATTCCAAATCGTTATTTTTAACGATTGGCTCCAATAAAGGTAATTTACCTTAGAGGTCACGTTTACTTATAAACGTGTTTAACTGGTTTGAATTGTTTGTTAATTGATTGATGTTAAATGTTTGTTGGTTGCTGTTATAGAAATTTTCTGTTAAACGAAATTGAAATGATCTGATTTGAGATAACCGTTATGATTTCAGGGAAGAACAGGTTGGAGGGATCCAACCAGATTCCTCAAATATATTATTTATTTTCATATTATCATATATGAACTGTCTTGTTGGGGGTGATTGATTTGATGGTTGATTATTGAATATTCAACATCTGTTAGTTTAAACCAATGGGTGATGTTGGTTGGGTATTTGGCAGCGTATGGCCTATAAAATCAATCGTTTTATAAATATTGATTCACCGTCAGGTGAGTCGATAGAGATAAGGTTATAAAAATATTTTTATAACGGGAGATAGATTTTGAAAGGTATTATTTTGAATAAAAGTTATTAAAGAGAAATAAATATTTTATTTATTTACGACTTCATTTTGTTAATAATTTATTGTATAAAGTAAAATGCTGATGTTAATCAGATTTACAAGTATGAGAATAAAAAAAATGAATCGAATGGTTAAACTTTGGTAATTGTTTTGTAAAGAAAACAATTAATGGGGTTATTTAAATTAATTATATTTTTAATTAATTTAAAGTGAGAATTAATTGGAATCGAGTTTTGAGTTAATTAAATCGACCGTTTTGAATTGGAATTTACTATCAAATTAATGTGTTTTGATTAAAAAAGTCAAATGAATATTGTTTACTTTTAATGAGTTTTAAAAATGGGATTTACTATTTATTTTAGTAATAAAGAAACTAACTACTGAAGTAGTTAATGATTAAAGTAAATTATTATTTTAAATAATAATAATTTAGGAAGGTGCCTTTATAAATGGAAATTTATTTAAAGGGTAATCAAAGTTGAAGCGAAATAGAGTGGAATGGTGATACGAATTTATGAACGGGTTTTATATTCAAAACCCAAATTTTTATAAGGAAGTCATAAAGGAAATTCAAGCGAATATAATAGCTTGAAATAAACGTTACTTAGTTATTTGAATTAAGATAAAGGAGTTTACGAAAAGGGTTTGAGATAAACCAAAGTATATAAATGAGTTTCAAAGTGTAAAGCGTTAATGTTGAATTAACGTTATTTGAAAATGAGATCAAGTAACAAGGGGAGATTTGAAATAAGATTTCAAAGATGGGAAATGGTTAAATAGATTTGAAAGGAGATTGGTAAAAGTGAAATTGGTTAAAGAACTAGGTCATGGGTGGTATAACCTAACCCGAGTAAAAATGGAATATTGGTCTTTGATTACAACTTATATTTATCTGAAGATATGAACGTTATTGATCAAGGTCTGAGAGGTAATTAAAATACCCCAACTTGAACGACAACAGGATTATCTGAAGATGATATTAGTTCGTAATCGTAAAAGAAGTTAGTGATAGTTCATTATTTCCATTAGTGAAATAATGCAACGTTTGGTGGAAATTTGGAGAGTATATACATAACGAGAGATCGAAGTAAAGGAGGTGTAATGTTTAGTTTTATACTAATAACTATTAGTTATTAGTTTAAAAACGAAACAAAAGATATTTCGTAACGTGTTTTCACGAATAATAAGTTGAATGAATTTCCCAAGTTTAAATAATAAAGAATGATGTGATGAATGTTTGAAAGGAGAATTAAAATAAGAATTGATTATGGTTATGAGTTATTTTACTAAATATTATATAGAAAGGGTTTTCGAGAACTTTAGTATATAAGAAATCAATTTTCGTATTTTTAAAGATTTAAAGAGTTAAAAGTTTAAGTGAATTAATTTGTTAAATTAAAAGGCTAAGTGATGCTGGATACTGAACCAGAGAACTCATTTGTTTGTCATGATTGAAACATTGTTTATTTCGATAGTTAAATCACCGACTATCAAACTTGTCCAATACGATTGTTGGTACGAAAAGACCAGAATCGAATTTATATTCGAAAACCATTCCGACCAACAAATACGTGAAGATATCAGAAGATGATCAAGATGGAGCATTGAAGACCGTGGATTTTCATAAACGGAAGAACCACTCATATTCTATGCCTGGCAAGCAGAGATAAGCTGTGATTCTGTCATGGTTGGAATCCACGGGTTGCAAGGACTTCTCGCTACAGATCCATGGGGTGATTCCCATATTGGATGCGGTAGGAGAGTGCCTTCGGTTCATCCTGTTTCTGGATGACTTGTATGGACGGATGTCTGGCAGAGTATTTCCAAAGGGTCACGTACGTTGATTTCTTCAAACGTGCTATAGTTGTGGGCGGAGAAGTGCCATTTTCTTAGCTTCTAACTTGAGTATTTTTGTGGACGTCAATT
The DNA here is from genome assembly GCA_030737875.1 of Allium sativum. Taxonomy (NCBI): domain Eukaryota; kingdom Viridiplantae; phylum Streptophyta; class Magnoliopsida; order Asparagales; family Amaryllidaceae; genus Allium; species Allium sativum. The sequence continues at coordinate 730,939,909 of CM060912.1, read as the reverse complement.
AGTGATATCTGACAGATCTGACGATGGTGCATTCAAAGTGAATAGTGACCAGATGTTCCAAGATAAATTCCGGCCTCAAGCCTCTTCAACCGGGAAATGAAAAAAATCGACCAGGCAGCATGGCTATGTGGGTCGCTCCCATTAGGGTGTATAATCACCTATCTAGAGAAATTTCTATTTGTTCTTAAATCTATATTTCGATGTTGTCCCTGTTTGGTAGACAGTTGCTGATCCCAACCGTCGGTGATATACATTTGATACACTCAAGCGAAATGAGTGATCGGTCATGTGAGGGCCGGGTTGCAAGACGTTCTTGTTAAACCCAGTGTATTTGCCTCTAGAGATACACTATCGGCAGTTGGTCTCATACCTTGTCATAGTCGGAATCCAATCTCCAATAAGCGCCCGCGGTTTTGTTTGTATACTATATATGTGGAGCGTGAGATGCAAGCGTTCCACTAGATTACTATTTACTTGTATTTAGACATTATTATAATATCAGAAAAGATATTGGTTTCAAAACTGTTTTGGGTTATCATAAGGTAAAAACCGTCCGTGTTTATGTGTGGATTTGGTCTTACGATTATCCTTTTCTTTCGAAAAGATTTTAACTTTAAAATCAGGTTGTGTGATACCCTTAATACTGTCCGACTTTATCTCACTCTGGTTCACCAAACTGACCCGGTGTTTTGTAAATGCTCGGGTTAACCCGGGGTGTACAGGTTCAGGTTGTCGAATGTTGTGACATCCAGAGATGAGCTGGAGACGTTCAGACATATGATATTATATAGCTACTATTCCGCTGTGTGTTGTATATGGGAACAGGATATTATAACTGTCCTGTGGTGTGATGTACTCTGATATTGTAAGTATCTTTAAAGCTCTCAATAAAGATTTATTTCTGTATTATATTTTGCTCCGCTGCGATGTGAGACTCTGTATGGTGTTGTTTCTTCTTCTTCTTCTATTCTTATATATCTTTCTTTCTTATCTCACCCTCTAATTTCTTTCTAAAAACTATCCAGTGTTTTCGGTGCTTGGAGGGTCAGCATGAATTACGGTAAAAGTATTTTTGTCGATTTTCGAGCCGGAAATGCCCCTGGGTCGTTACAGAAATCGATTTGTATTTTTATCGATTGGATTTAATTTAAAATCGTCAATTCAAAATGATATCTTCTCTATATAATCGAATTAAATTTCAGGATCGGTTCCGTAGACTTCAGAATGACTCTATAACCTTATAACGACGATCGTCACGTGAAAATAGCAGTTCATGTTTACAATTGAGGGGCTACGATATATTTTGATTATAAAACTAAAGGAGTCAGTTCGAAATCATATCAGATTAATTTAAAATTTAATAAGCCGACCAAAAATTTAAATCTGCCAACCTAAATTGAAAATCGCGCAGACCTATCTATGTTGCCTTTTCTTTAATGAGTGTACGAATTTTCTTTCCCCTTCAATATCAAGGAGACCATAATTTAATGGTGATGTCCCCCTTCGTGTATATATAATCAACTGTTAGGTCTTCATTCCTCAAACCAGAAAAAACCCACTCCCACGAAATTAATTCGAGTCTGCTCTCCCTTTCTATTTCTGTTTCTTTGCTAAAACTGAAATCAAATCCTTTGAATAAAAAAGAGATAGAGAAAAATCGCGATTAACATAATGAACGAGTTTGACATCAGAATGGAGGCGCTCAGATGCAGATATACACGAAGTTGAAGCTTCTGGCGGGGTCTAGTATAAATCGCGATTTGGGGATTCTAACTGGGTTGAGGCATTTGCGATGTAAGGAAAGGGGTCTATCGATTGAGGGTATGTGCTTCAAATTGGGGGCGGTGAACTCGCAGTCATCACGAGTATCTGGAATCCGACGTCAACAGGAGTGCAATGTCAATTGCTGAGTTCGACGGTACGTTGATGAAGGGTGTGATGTACAGAAGGTGGACGAGATGGACTGGAATTCGAATTGGGTATGTGCGAATTATGTGGGGGGGAGGGGGCTCGCGATTAGAGGAATGGTGCAATGTTCATTTTAAAAGGGTATTAAAGGAGTAGCGGTTTCAGGTGGGTGTGATTTGGTAGAATTCAATGTCGATGGAATTCAAAGTGGGTTGAACTGGGAATCAATAATTGGATGATTGAGGAAGTTTGATTATTATTGAATGGGAAAACGCAACTTTAATTGTGCGTAATAGAAAAATGAGGGTTCACAGATTGGAAATCATAATGGTGATAAAGGAAATGGATTGTTTTGAGTTGAGTTAGATGGCAAAGGAGGGTAATGATGTGTTTTCGATCAGCAGTGGTCGTCTACAGTGAATGAAGAACTGACAGTGTAGTATTGTGGTGATACTAGCGGTGATAGGATAATGATTTAGGTGATAGAAGGGAGATTGGAGCTTGACAGCAACGAGTTCGATGATATGCCAAAGTGGACAAGTCGTTATTTTGGGGCTGTTCTTAGGAGACATGGATCTGTGATCGTTGGCTTGGCTTCGTAGTAATTCATGCAGTAAGGTATACGTCTTTTAAAATTTAAGTATACATATAATAATTCGTTCATTTATTTTAGTTGTTAATTTAAATTAGTAAATCATTTAATTGATAAATAAAATAAATAATCATAGGTGATAGATTCATCTGAGTCGATTCAAGCAGATGCATAGACGAGACGATAAGGCATTTAATCAGATATGCGGCAAATAAACATGTGAGTAAATCTCACTTTGAATTTATATTGAAATTTATTTATTTTTCGTTAAAAATAAATTGTGAGTTGTTTGAATGCATTATTGTGATTGAAATTGTTGTTATTATATATTAGTTATTTAGGCTTGGTGGTTGTGGTTATTATATATAGTATAAGTGATTGGATATTTCCCACAATACCATTAGCGGATGCTCGCAGTATCAATAGCGGATGACTCTATCGCCCCACGATATATGAGTGGATGACCTTCTATACCGCGATATCCTGCCTTGAAGCAGGATTGGTATTATTATTGTCGTCTAACATCTGTGGATGCAGGAAAAACAGATTGGAGGGATCCAACTGGATTCCTCAAAATTTATTTATCGTTGTTTATATATTTATATATGCGTGATATGTTGGATTGGAATGACGTTTGTGTGTTTGAATGTTTGAATATCACTAGCCCTAGAGGTTAATATTTAAAAATATCGTAAAAAGGGATTTTTAGATTTGAAAAGGAAATTTTATTTTTTGAAATAAAATTTGAAATTTGAATAGGCTAAGAAAATTATAACTTGTTTTAATAATAAAACAAGTATTGAATTTATAAACGATGTTTATAAATGAAAGAAATATTATCATTTGATAATATTAAATTTTAAATTCAAGTATGAATTTAAAAAGGGACAATTTATTCTTCGAAAAGGAAATTGGATTTCGATGAGATTTGAAATAGAAGGTGTTTTAATATTTAAAACAAGAAGTGAGATTTATAAATAAAGAAAATAACTATCATTGGATAAATTTAAATTTAAATTCAAGTATGTATATAAAAAGTGAATTTGGCATCGTTTCGAGAAGTAAACGATGGAGTATATTCCGATATTTGGAATGTAAATTGAACTAGAATAAATCCATAAGGATCTATTATTTGGAATTTGACCATATCGAATTTATAAAAATAAACTATTTTCAGAAGGAATATTGTAACCGTATCAATTAGAAACTATAATCTAAATTAAATATGAAATAAATTCAATGTTTGTACATATATAAGTTGTAATTATAAAATATCTTCGAAGGTATAATGGAAGGGAAATTTATTTTCCACAAAGGAGAATTTGGATTTCAAATGAATTTTGAAATGGAAAGCTTGTTTTAATTTATAAAACAAGGAAGAGAATTTACAATTGATATTTGTTGTCATTGGATAATTTGGAAGCTAGTTTCAAATGGAGTTTAAAATATGGGAGTTTATTGAATATAAAATAAGGAAGTGATTGATAAACCATGTTTATTAGTGAACTGAAATAATTTTCATTGGATAAATTGGAAATAGATTTTTCCAAATATAAGAACTGATATTTAAAAATCATATTTTTAAATGAGAAAGAAGAGGTGATTTTTATGATAAGGAATGGAAATTTTGTATTACAAACTCTTATCTCTCTCAAGATAAGAACATTGTCGGTTAAGGTCTGAGAGGTAATTAAAATACCCCAACTTGAACGGCTTCACTATTATCAAGGGATGATATTAGTTTGTAATTGTGATGGGTGTTGAATAAATTGTTTTTCCTCATAAGGGAAATTTATAATTGGAAATTTGATTATATCGATATTTTATAAATAATATAATTTCATAAGAATTGGAATTGAATATAGAAATTTGAGTTTTATTTATAACTGAGATATTAATATGAAATAAAATAATCGACAAGTGCAATAATCTGAATTGTTAAGTTAGTTTTGGATAACAGGTTTAATTTATTGAAAATGGAGTTGAGGTTATATTATAAATGAAGTTTTTAACGTTTATATTTAATTTAATTAAAACAAACTCGCCGCAGCGTGATAGTTCGTAATTTGGTGTTCTAAACTTCAATTGAGTATACATAACTCAATATAAGCCGGAATTTGATCAAACCAGAAACGTTGGACCTATTGAATATTAATTTTCTAATAGAAGAAAAATATCTAGATTTCGATTTAAAGATTTTGCGATATGTCAAAATCAAATTTTTGAAAAGTCGCTGTAAAATCGTTTAAAAACCATAACGATTTAATTAATTAATTTAAGGGATTCTTAGTGAATAAAAATCCGGATTTCAATTAGACAAATCCAGATTTGAGTTATAAAATCGATTTGAACTCAAGTGGGGTAAGTGGATCGATTTTTGGAATAAAAGTTAAATCTTTAATCATTGAATAAAATTAACTAATTAGAAGAATAATTAGTTAATGAAAATCTGGAAATGCAATCGACTTTGTGTAAGTGAATAAGTTTTGAGAATTTAAATATAAAATTTGAGTTACAGATGGCATGCAACTTGTGTATAAGTGAACTAAAGTAAATTTGGATATGATGTATTCAAATCAAAGTGCATTAAGCAGAAGAACTAATTAAAAGAGTGGTTGGCGAATTTTGCTAGGAAGGATTGGACTGATTGAAATAAAAGGGGAACAGACGTATATATGTTAAACAAGTATGGGATGAAGAGTATGAAGATTTTAATTTAAGTGCCAAACAAAAAGGTACATGTTTAAATTCCCATATGAGGTTTTATGTGCCAAATCGGGAAGCCGCTTGGCTTTTTGATTTTCTTTTTGAATGGAAAGGGCCTAGAGAGGCGAGTTGGGGTTTGAACGAGTGACCGGTATAGGGGAGGTGCTTGCGAAATTTTCTGGCAATTTAAGGAGTTGGAATATTTAAAAAAAATTAAAATAGAAATCAATATATCGAAATATGTTGAATTCGATAAGGAAATTGGTAATATAGTTAATGAATGAATATTAATTAAAAGGGGCCAGTGATTGTTTGATTGTTTATGGATGTTTGTTTTTCCTTTGATAACTAAATCTCCGGCTATCAAAGAATTTTTGGACCATCATTGCCAATACGGAGAGACCGGTTGGATTTATTATCCGAAAACCACCCCGTATAGGCAAAGGCGTTGCGAATTAGATTACGCTAAAGATAATTAAAGAAAGAGTGAAATGAAGGAGTTGTTATGTTTGTCCAAACCCAGGACAACTCGTATGGACGAATGTCTGACAGAGCATTCCTGATGGATCACATAAGACGATCTTTTCAGGATATTACATCTGGTGGTGGAGAAATTTGTTTCTCCTAGCTTTTTATACCATTAATATTTTGGGAAGATCATCTAGTGATTTGACGGGTTTGACGATGTGGCATTCAAAGTGAATGGGGGCCAGATGATCTAAAAAGATAAACGCTGCCTCAAGCCTCACAACCGGGAAATGACAAAAATCGGGCAGGCAGCATGGCTAGGTGGGTCATACCCAAGCAGGGTATATTTGTCACCGATCTAGAGAAAATTCATTATTTATTCTTCTTTCGATTCTGTATCTTACGGATTACGGTTGGAAGGCCGACAGCCTTGGGTGACAATATATTCGCAACACTCAAGCTAAATGAGTGGGCGGTCATGTGTGAGTCGGGTTGCAAGATGTTCTTGTTGAACCCCAATGTATCCCCTCTAGAGTACACTGATCGGGAGGTGGTCCCATACCTTGTCATAGTTGGAATCCAATCTCTAATAAGTGCCCTGCGGTTTTTGATTTTATACTGTATGTAGAGCGTGAGATGCAAGCGTTCTACTATTTGGTTATTTATTTGATTAGACATTATTATAATATCACTGGACTTTGATATCAAAATGGTTTGGGTTATAGTAAGGTAAAAATCTTCCGTGTTTATGTGTGGGCTGGTCTTACTATTACTCTTTCTTTCAAAAAGATTTTCAAAGTTAAAAAATGTGGTTGGAGTTTACTCACACCAGTCCTATGACTGACCCAGTGTTTATTTTGTTTTGTTTTTCCTAAACTCTTGGGTGCCCAAATTTGTATGGGCAGTCAAGTGTTTCAGGCTTTTACAGATACACTTGGAGGAGCTTGAAGCAGGAGGCTTCACATTAGTTATTTAGAGTTATTTCCATTGTATCAAATGTTATGTTGTACTCTGATATGGTAACAAAACAGATTTGTATTTCAATGTTACGTTATATAATATATTTTATTCATCCCGCTGTGAGGTACTGTTTTTATTATTTTTGTTCTTCTTCTGTCTATTTCTATTTCTTTAACCGTAATGACTCGTATTTCTGTATTATTTGAGTTAGACGTGAGTTGTATTAGTCAGCTCGGATGGTATGGATTTGCGGGCCATCATAGTTGGTATCAGAGCTTAGGTAAAACGAACACCTAGGCTTTGGTGGGGGTTTACTCATTAGAGATAGGGTTAGTAGTACCTTAGAATGAGTTGAGTGAATATATAGAAGAGAGCGCATTTGTAATTTGATATAAAAATTGTTTTATATTTTGTTGGCTTGTCTGTTGAGTGGTTTATGAATTCTGGTCGAATCGTAGGATGCCATGACGTCGATAGGAGTTTCTGAATACTTGAACAGAAGAATCCACATAATATTCTTTTAAAGTGGGCAAATGAAATAATTTTACCCAAAATTTATTTTTTGATATAAAAGTGAATAATTTTCCGAAATTATTTATATATGGATGAGTTGGTTGCTATTATGAGATTATAAAATTGAAATGGATATGTATAATCAAATAAAATTTGTATATGAATAATATAGAAATGAGATGAAATTGAATTGGATTCAAATAGGAAGTGGAATTTAAATCCCGGATGTTGAAAAATATTTTTCTAAAGCATATTAAAGTAATATAGCATTGTTTTGGAAGGATTTTTAAATAAAAATCGTTTTGGATGAATTTGGAAAGTGATATAGCACTAAACTCACTTCGGTTACTGGAAAATAATTCTGATGATGAAGCGCGCCATCATCGGTGTTCATTTTCGAGTTTCTAAGTGATGGTTTGCTACCATAGTGAGATTTTTAAAGGAAATTATTTGAGAAAAACAAGTTGTTTTGGAAAGTTCAAGTATTTTGAATTGGAGATAGAAATAAATATATGTATGTCTATTTATGTGATTTCAAAAAGGATTTGAAATAAAATCCCGGGAATATGAATTTTGAAAGATAACTTAAGCAAGTTAAATAAATCGAAACCTTTTAAGTGAACTAAAATTGAATATTCCCATGAAAACTTAAAATTGTATAAAACTTGAGTTATAACAAAGTGGGCTTTTGAAAATTTAATGGGTCTGTAGCATTTCTTCTGCCTTAGTAATTTCGGGGACGAAATTCTTTTAAGGGGGAAGGAATGTAACGTCTCGGATTTTTTTATTATTTTATAATGAACATTTAAAAATTATTTCAAATGTTGAAATGGAATTATAAATAAATTCTTATATAGAGTTTATCAATTCAATAATCAATATATGATTTAATATCAAATATATTGAATTATCATAATATAAAAACAATAAATAATTGAGTGCTGAGTAAATTAAACCAAAACAATTCAATCGATAAATATAAATTCTACATTGGATTAGAACAATAATTATTATTTATAATCGATAATTTTAATTGTTTTGAAATCGATTTATATTTTTATCGATTGAATTTAATTTAAAATCGTCAATTCAAAATGATATCTTCTCTATATAATCGAATTAAATTTCAGGATCTGTTCCGTAGAGTTCAAAATGACGCTATAACCTTATAATGACGGTTGTCACGTGAAAATAGCAGTTCATGGTTGCAAATGAGGGGCTACGATATATTTTGATTATAAAACTAAAGGAGTCAGTTCGAAATCATATTAGATTAATTCAAAAATTAATAAGCTGACCAAAAATTTAAATCTGCCAACCTAAACTGAAAATCACGCAGACCTATCTATATTGCCTTTTCTTTAATTAGCATACGAATTGTCTTTCCCCTTCAATATCAAGGAGACCATGATTTAATGGTAATGTCCCCCTTCGTGTGTATATAATCAACTGTTAGGCCTTCATTCCTCAAACGAGAAAAAACCCACTCTCACGAAATCGATTCGAGTCTGCTTTCTCCCTTTCTATTTCTTTTTCTTTGCCAAAACTGAAATCAAATCCTTTGAATAAAAAAAGTGAGAGAGAGAGAAATTGCGATTAACATAATGAACGAGTTTGACATCAGAATGGAGGCGCTTAGATGCAAATATACACGAAGTTGAAGCTTCTGGCGGGGTCTAGTATAAATCACGATATGGGGATTCTAACTGGGTAAAGGCATTTGCGATGTAAGGAAATGGGTCTCTCGATTGAGGGTATGCATTTCAAATTGGGGGCGGTGAACTCGCGGTCATCACAAGTATTTGCAATCCGATGTCAGGAGGGGTGCGATGTCAATTGTGGAGTTTGACAGTACGTTGAGGAAGGGTGCGATGTATAGAAGGTGGATGAGATGGATTGGAATTCGAATTGGGTATGTACGATTTCTGGGGGGGCTCGTGATTAGTGGAATGGTGCGATGTTCATTTCAAAAGGGTATTGAAGGAGTAGCGGTCTCAGGTGGGTGAGATTTGGTAAAATTCAATTCCGATGGAATTCAAAGTGGGATGAACTGGGAATCAATAATAGGCTGATTGAGGAAGTTTGATTATTGTTGAATGGGAAAATGCAACTTTAATAGTGCACAATAGAAAAATGAGGGTTCACAGATTGGAATTCATAATGGTGATGAAGGAAATGGATTGTTTTGAGTTGAGTTATATGGCAGAGGTGGGTAATGATGTGTTTTCGATCAACAATGGTCGTCTGCAGTGAATGAAGAACTGACAGTGTAGTATTATGGTGATACCAGCAGTGATAGGATAATGATTTAGGTGATAGAAGGGAGATTGTAGCTTGACAACAACGAGTTCGATGATATGTCAAAGTGGACAAGTCGCTATTTTGGGGCTGTTCTTAGGAGACATGGATCTGTGATCGTTGGCGTTGGCTTTATAGTTATTCATGCAGTAAGGTATGCGTCTTTTAAAATTTAAGTATACATATAATGATTCATTCATTTTTTTAGTTGTTAATTTAAATTAGTAAATCGTTTAATCAATAAATAAAATAAATAATCATAGGTGATAGATTCATCTGAGTCGATTCAAGAAGATGCATAGACGAGACGATAAGGCATTTAATCGGATATGCGGCAAATAAACATGTGAGTAAATCTCACTTCGAATTTATATTGAAATTTATATATTTTTCACTAAAAATAAATTGTGAGTTGTTTGAATGCATTGTTGTGATTGAAATTGTGGTTATTATATATTAGTTATTTAGGCTTGGTGGTTGTGGTTATTATATATAGTATTGGTGATTGGATATTTCCCGCAGTACCATTAGCGGATGCCCGCAGTATCATTAGCGGATGACCCTATCGCCCCACGATGTATGAGTGGATGACCTTCTATACCGCGATATCATGCCATGATGTAGGATTGGTATTATTATTATTGTTGTTGTCTAGCATTTGTGGATGCAGGAAAAATAGGTTGGAGGGATCCAACTGGATTCCTCAAAATTTATTTATTGTTATTATATATTTATATATGCGTGATATGTTGGATTGCAATGACGTTTGTGTGTTTGAATGTTTGAATATCACTAGCCCTAGAGGTTAATATTTAAAAATATCGTAAAAAGGGATTTTTAGATTTGAAAAGGAAATTTTATTTTTCGAAATAAAATTTGAAATTTGAATAAGCTAAGAAAATTATAACTTGTTTTAATAATTAAACAAGTATTGAATTTATAAACGATGTTTATAAATGAAAGAAATATTATCATTTGATAATATTAAATTTTAAATTCAAGTACGAATTTAAAAAGGAACAATTTATTCTTCGAAAAGGAAATTGGATTTCGATGAGATTTGAAATAGAAGGGGTTTTAATATTTAAAACAAGAAGAGAGATTTATAAATAAAGAAAATAACTATCATTGGATAAATTAAAATTTGAATTCAAGTATGTATATAAAAAGTGAATTTGGAACCGTTTCGAGAAGTAAACGATGGAATTTATTCCGATATTCGGAATGTAAATTGAACTAGAGTAAATCCATAAGGATTTATTATTTGGAATTCGACCATGTCGAATTTATAAAAATAAACTATTTTCAGAAGGAATATTATAACTGTATCAATTAGAAACTATAATCTAAATTAAATATGAAATAAATTCTTTGTTTGTACATATAAAAGTTGTAATTATAAAATATCTTCGAAGGTATAATGGAAAGGGAAATTTATTTTCCGCAAAGGAGAATTTGGATTTCAAATGAATTTGAAATGGAAAGCTTGTTTTAATTTATAAAACAAGGAAGAGAATTTACAATCGATATGGATAATTTGGAAGCTAGTTTCAAATGGAGTTTAAAATATGGGAGTTTGTTGAATATAAAATAAGGAAGTGATTGATAAACCATGTTTATACGTGAAATGAAATAATTTTCATTGGATAAATTGGAAATAGATTTTTCCAAATATAAGAGCTGATATTTAAAAATCATGTTTTTAAATGAGAAAGAAGAGGTGATTTTATGATAAGGAATGGATATTTTGCATTATAAACTCTTATCTGTCTCAAGATAAGAACGTTGTCGGTCAAGGTCTGAGAGGTAATTAAAATACCCCAACTTGAACGGCTTCACTATTATCAAGGGATGATATTAGTTTGTAATTGTGAAGGGTGTTGAATAAATTGTTTTTCCTCATAAAGGAAATTTATAATTGGAAATTCGATTATATCGATATTTTATAAATAATATAATTTCATAAGAATTGGAACTGAATATAGAAATTTGAGTTTTATTTATAACCAAGATATTAATATGGAATAAAATAATCGACAAGTGCAATAATCTGAATTGTTAAGTTAGTTTTGGATAACGGGTTTAATTTGTTGAAAATGGAGTTGAGGTTATTTTATAAACAAAGTTTTTAACGTTTATATTTAATTTAATTAAAACAAACTCGCCGCAGCGCGGTAGTTCGTAATTTGGTGTTCTGAACTTCAATTGAGTATACATAACTGAATATAAGCCGGAATTTGATCAAACCAAAAACTTTTGGACCTATTGAATAATAATTTTCTAATGGAAGAGAAAAATCTGGATTCGACTTAAAGATTTTGCATTATGTCAAAATCAAATTTTAGAAAAGTCATTGTAAAATTATTTAAAAACCATAACGATTTAATTAATTAATTTAAGGGATTCTTAGTGAATAAAAATCCGGATTTCAATTAGACAAATCCAGATTTGAGTTATAAAATATATTTGAACTCAAGTGGGGTAAGTGGATCGATTTTTGGAATAAAATTTAATCTTTAATCATTGAATAAAACTAACTAATTAGAAGAATAATTAGTTAATGACATTGTGGAAATGAAATCGACTTCGTGTAAGTGAATAAGTTTTGAGAATTTAAATATAAAACTCGAGTTAGAGATGGCATGCAACTTGTGTATAAGTGAACTAAAGTATATTTGGATATGATGTATTCAAATCAATGTGCATTAAGCAAAAGAATTAATTAAAAGAGTGGTTGGCGAATTTTGTTAGAAAGGATTGGATTGATTGAAATAAAAGGGGAATAGACATATATATGTTAAACAGGTATGGGATGAAGAGTATAAAGATTTTAATTTGAGTGCCAAGCAAAAAGGTACATGTTTAAATTTCCATATGAGGTTTTATGTGCCGAATCGGCAAGCCGCTTGGCTTTTTGATTTTATTTTTGGATGGAAAGGGCCTAGAGAGGCGAGTTGGGGTTTGAATAATTGGCCGGTATAGGGGAGGTACTGGCGAAATTTTCTGGAAATTTAAGGAGTTGGAATATTTTTAAGAAATTTTGAAAATAGAAATCAATATATCGAAATATATAGAATTCGATAAGGAAATTGGAAATATAGTTAATGAATGAATATTAATTAAAAGGGGTCAGTGATTGTTTGATTGTTTATGGATGTTTGTTTTTCCTTTGATAGTTAAATCACCGGCTATCAAAGAATTTTTGGACCATCGTTGTCAATACGGAGAGACCGATTGGATTTATTATCCGAAAACCACTCCGTATAGGCATAGGCATTGCGAATTAGATTACGTTGTAGATAATTGAAGAGGGAGTGAAATGAAAGAGTTGTTATGTTTGTCCAAACCCAGGACAACTTGCATAGACAAATGTCTGATAGAGTATTCCTAGCGGATCACATAAGACGATCTTTTCATGATATTATGTCTAGTGGTAGAGAAATTTGTTTTTCTTAGCTTTTTATATCCGTAATATTTTGGGAAGATCATCTAGTGATTTGACGGGTTTGACGATGTGGCATTCAAAGTGAATGGGGGTCATATATCTAAAAAGATAAACGCAGCCTCAAGCCTCACAACCGGGAAATGACAAAAATCGGGCAGGCAACATGGCTAGGTAGGTCATACCCAAGCACGGTATAATTGTCACCAATCTAGAGAAAATTCATTATTTATTCTTCTTTCGATTCTGTATCTTACAGATTACGGTTGGACGGCCGACAAACGTGGGTGACAATATATTCGCTACACTCAAGCTAAATGAGTGGGCAGTCATGTGTGGGTCGGGTTGCAAGATGTTCTTGTTTAACCCCAGTGTATTCCCTCTAGAACACTGATCGGGAGGTGGTCCCATACCTTGTCATAGTTGGAATTCAATCTCCAATAAGCGCCCTGCGGTTTTTGATTTTATACTGTATGTAGAGTGTGAGATGCAAGCGTTCTACTATTTGGTTATTTATTTGATTAGACATTATTATAATATCACTGGACTTTGATATCAAAATGGTTTGGGTTATAGTAAGGTAAAAACCATCCGTGTTTATGTGTGGGCTGGTCTTACGATTACTCTTTCTTTCAAAAGGATTTTCAAAGTTAAACAACATGGTTGGAGTTTACTCACACCAGTCCCATGACTGACCCAGAATTTATTTTGTTTTGTTTTTCCTAAACTCTTGGGTGCCCACATTTGTACAAGCAGTCAAGTGTTTCAGGCTTTTACAAATACACTTGGAGGAGCTTGAAGCAAGAGGCTTCACATTAGTTATTTAGAGTTATTTACGCTGTATCAAATGTTATGTTGTACTCTGATATGGTATGTATATACAAAACAGATTTGTATTTCAAAGTTATGTTATATAATATATTTTATTCGTTCCGTTATGAGGTTCTATTTTTATTATTTCTGTTCTTCTTCTGTTTATTTCTATTTCTTTAACCCTAATGGCTCGTATTTCTATATTATTTGAGTTGGACGTGAGTTGTATTAGTCAACTCAGATGGTATGGATTTGCGAGCCATCACATTAAGCATATCTTTTTCATTTTAAATCAAAATAAGGATTTTCTGAAGTTCTAGAAAGCCTAGAAAGATTGTGACAACTTTCATGTTGATCACTTTCTAAAATTCTTTGAGTAAAGTGCCAAAAAACTTGATGCAGCCCTGCTGTCCTGTTAGTGAAATTTTCTATGTGCTTTGATATAGATCTCAGTTGGTATTTTGACCAAAACTTTCACGTTTCTCGTCGGAATTCAATAACTTTTGTCGTTTTGGAAAGCTTACACTATATTCTACAACTTTCATGTTTTGAGTTTTTTAAGATTTTTTGGTTAACTTTTCGAAATTGCACTTCTTTGCTGTTGTCTCGAGAACAACTTGGCAGTAGCAATGATCCCAGGCCTCAAAAATGTTTTGGCCATATCTTTATCGTTTCATGTCCGAATGTGATTATCTTATATGTTCTGGAAAGCTCGGAACATATTCTACAAATTTTGTGTTTTGAGATTTTCAAAATTCTAGTGTTTGCTTGATCAAAATTGAGCTTGTTTGTTGTCCCGAGAGCAAATTGACAGTGGTAATGGCAATAGGCCTGAAAAGTGTTTTAGCCATATTTTTTCGTTTTATATCCGAATTTGATTATTTAAGGTGATATGGAAAGCTTATAACATGTTCCACAAGTTTTATGTTTTGAGATTTCTAAGATTTCGATGTTAACTTGGTATAAAATGTGTTTTTCCTCGTTGCCCATGTCGTAGACAACAGGCACATATACAAGATGAAACCAATTTGGCCATAACCTTCGAATCGTTGATCGGAATTCGATGATCTTGGACATTTCCGAAAACCTGAGTCATATGCCATTTTATTTAAAGTGTGTTTGAAAATTTAAATGTTTTCTAGCTCGAAACAACGGATTTATCCGCTGTTATGTGGTTCCTTTCATCTTACTATGCATTTATTGTTTGTTTTGGGGTTTTTGTGCATGTGTTGCCTTACTTTGATTATCATTTCTCATGCTATATCACATGGTTTGGTTGGCTTTAAAGCTTGGAAAACCAAGCAATGGTTAATCCGAATCCCGGATCTTTGTAGATTTTAGTGATTCGATTCTTGATTTTCATGAGGTATTTTGTTGATGTTGAAAGCTTGTGCACAAATTTGGGCTTGTTTTCTATATATTAATAAATAAAGTTTTCTTTATAGTTTTAGAGGCTAAATATAAATTTTAAAATGGCTTCAAAACAATAGTATAAATTTATTTATAAAAATATAAGATTTTAAGGAAGAAAACAATTGGTTTTCGAAAAACCGATTTAAAACACGTATTGTGATCCAAGTATTTTCCTTATATAAATCTACACTTTTGCACCTTTCAAGAGGGCGTGTTGGTGATCGAATAATGTCGTATACCTCGTGGTACACGATTTTATTCAATCCCAGATTCCTCCAATCGAAGCAATGAACGCTAGTGATTCTTAGTGTTTCAGTACTTTCTGTGATTCAATAAATCGTAGTGATTCTCCGTGTTTCAGTGATCTTCTATGATCCTCTGAGATATTCAGTGTTTTGTGATTTCTTGTGAATTTCTGTGTTTTCCTATGTGGAGATGACTTATAGTGTGTGAATCACTAAGTGGACACGTATGGTATGGAACATATGACTACCACTTTTCGAGTTATTCTCTGAGAGTCCGTGACACATTTCTGTGTGACAGCCAGTACTAGACCATCAGGTCATCTCTGTATGGACTCTATGTGGGCCTTTGGGTCAATCCTGTGTGGCTCAGAGGAACTTCGGGTCATTCGGGTACCCCTTCTGTGTGACATAGTACTGGCCTGACTTTAAATCATTCCATGTGATAGCACGTGTTGGGATAGCTTCGGCTTGCCATTCTATGATGGATCCATAATCTATGTTTTAGTATTTTGTATTTATCATTCATTTCACCATGGTAATTATTATCATTCTTTATGGTGATTTCATTAGTATTATACTCTTAATTGAGTTTCAGTGATTCTGTATTTCAATGGTTTCGTGATTTTTGTTTTAAAGATTCCGTGGATTTGTGATTTTGTGAATTTCTTGGGTTGTGATTTCTATAATTTCAGAATCTTCCATTCACATTATGTGATTCCAGGCGTTGATTACCCTAACCGTGGAGTTCAGGTAATTCATGTTAAGGCAGTGTTTAAATGCACTTTTGTGTTCTCACTCTTACTACCTTATACTAACCTTATGGAATCAGGAGTACGTGCTTCATTGACCTTCATGTGCGGCATTCCTTTCTTATGGAAAGGAAATTATTATATCAGAGTTTCTGTATAAACTCATGTCTTAAGACTCCTTTCTTAAGGAAAGGAATTAGAACTTGACTTATATTTCTATTTCACCTTTATAATACTGATTTGTAAGCTAGACTGACCCATGTGTATATTCTTCGGGTCAGACCGAGTTGTTTCATGTGTAGTTGTTGTGCTTGGGATTTGGCTGGGCAACTTCTGGACTATCTTTTCTGTAACAGCTTCCCGTCAAGTTCTGAGTAGTCCAGTCTTCCTTTTATTTACTTGTATTTTGTTGTATAAGTATTGGTAGTGTAACCATTTATATTGCAGCACATACATTTTTTGTACTCTATGATTGTAATATTGTGTAACTGTTCTGTGAACTGTGATTATGTGAGTACATGTTACTGTGTTCTGAGCTGATCCTAAAGCCACCGTAGAATTGTATTACAAAAGTATTAAGTATGTTGAGCCTCTTGAAAAAAATACAGCAATCACTTTATAGACGTACTTAAGAATTATTCATGCAAATCTATGAATGGTCGCCCCTAACCAGCCTTATTCTCCCTCTAATAGATAGTATTACCTAGTAATGCTCTTTATTAGGGTGGGTCTCGGGGTGTGGCGTGACATAAAAGCTGTATCGAACTCTATCAGGGTCAGAAATCATTATCAGATTACTGACAATTATAGTTAGAACAATCAGATTTACCATATTCCATTCAATAAAGAAATGTAATTCCCCAGAATAAAACAGGGAATGAATAGTAATCCCAAGAATACCTTCTAAGGCTGCTTTCACTTGGTCTATGAGCAGTTTGTAGGCAATAAGAGTAGCTCCCAAAACATATTTCTGTGTCCTTCCTTGGCAAGTTTGTGGTGCTGATTTCGGTGATGTTCTTCCTCATGATAGTTGTAGCAATTTCTCTTGAAATTATCCCTAATCAGATTCATCCTAAATCCTTAGTTTCATGGCCTTTCTTATGGCATTTGTGGCAAATCATATTGTTTCTCTTAAAACTTCCTTTCATTTTCTTCTTCTTGGGCCACGATTTTCACTATTGGGTTTCACCTTGTTTTGCACTATGCTCACTCTTCTCATGCTTCACCACTTATACTCAATATCAGTAGTATGAAAAATCGCCATTTTAACCAACATTTCAAATGTTGCTCCAAAAGGAACTTGTGCAAGCAACATCTCCCCTAGTGGAGAATTCAACCTTTGACAAACTTCAAAGACCTATTCATAGGTGTATCAAATAAGCTTCTTCCAAACTTTGCTAATTTTACGAACATAGATATGTACTTCTTGAGAGTGGAGTCTCCTTGCTTAAGGTTAATACATTTCTACATTTGTAAACTCACTTTTGCATTAGTCCAAAATTTGACTTCAAACTTCACCTTAAACTTATCCCATGAAAATATTCTCCCTGCATTCTCTTATAATACTTGATTCCACTATTCCAATGTCTTTCCTTTCAAGTGTTATGCTATTATCCTTCTTTTAAGCTGATCTTCTCAGCCAACCACCTCGAATACTCTGTCAAATTCATTAAGCCAAGCTTTAGCTTCTAAGAAGTCTGCTATTCTAAAGAAAAGCTTTCCATTGAGATTCAAGAAATCCTTACAAAGTCGAGGGAAATTTTGAAGATGAGGAGCTGTAGCAGTAGGTGGGACTACAGGCTCCACTAGTACAGTAGAAGGGATAGAAACTTGTTCAATAATCTTGAGATATTGCCAGAGCCGTTCGAGTATATAACGAATATTTGGTCTTCCTTGATTAATATTCTGTTATTTAGGTGGAACCTGATTTTTAAATACATCAACTTTTTATAAGTGGAAATTTCCAAGATAGTATTTATGGAATTTGCAAAAAAAAGAGTATCTAGTGTATATGAATATGTCCTATAGGGGGTGAGTGTGTGTGTGTGTGTATATATATATTTTTGAAAACCTTTGTTTTAAAAAATAATTGAAAACCTTTTCAATAAAAAATACATCTCTCACACGTAAAGTTTCTCCTCAGTGATCGGGTAACCTAGGCTCCAATACAAAATGTAACAACCCACCTTGGAACGGGCCGAAATTTCAATCTAGGAAAGACCCATCAATACTTAGAACCACTCAATAATGATTCATTGGTTGATAAAGAGAAATAACAATGCATAAACATACTGATTTGATCAAAATTCACAATGGATGCATACGGTATAATAGCAAATAATGTACCCTTTTATTTCATAAAGCCAAATAAAAGATGCACGAATACAACGATCCCCACAGAATTATAAATATTTTGGGTATATCCTAAACATCCATAATCACGCAACACTAATAGCTGATAAAAAATAAATTCCTTTAGAGCAATACCTTTCGCTTGCTATCCTCCTCTCTGTTCCCATCAATCGTATCCTTTATTGTTAAGAGGAAAGGGGGTCAGAGTAAGTTCTATTGAATAAAATCTTAAGCTTGACATTTTATTTATATTTGGGCAGTATGAATATTAGTGAAGATATGTCTATGGCGTTAACACACAAATATGAAGTTGGTATACTACTTGTATGCATGGGAAGAGGCCTACCCTATGATCACTTAGTAACAAGATGACTCTAATGATCACTTGCAATACCTAATAGTTGACCTAACCACTTAATACCTAATTCCAAGTAAACACCAAAATCCAATTCACATAAAAATATCTAAATAATGCAAGAGATATTATGCAGCCATTTAGGACCTGTATTGTAGACGATATCTTGCCATTTACGTAGGGTTACTATCTAGCTAACATCATTAAACCCCTTAATTTATTTTCCCTGTAGATAACTTGTAATTAGACTTAGGAAATTCACACAAGCTTAGGAAATTATGAAATTAAAAATCCATCTCCAAAAACATCTCATGAAATATAAAAGTTTCAAGTCAATTGGAGATGTTTATATATAGGTTTCTCCTCAAATCTACCTAAAACACACGCAAATCAAGCATATTAAGCCATTCAGATTTGTTCGAACAAAACAGGTCCATAACATCATAACAAACATGTAAAGACTCGTCTCAACATGAACTAATTTCGTCCATACCATGATAACCAAAAATAACATGGGTAAGAGTCATTATTAACCTTGCTTATTGTTGAAATGCTGAGATTTGTTGTTGTAAGATCCAAAGCTTTAATCTTCATAAGCTTTTCTTTTGTTTTCTCTTTGTCTTGAGATCTTTAATGGCTGGCCTTTAGTGTTTTTTTAGGATTTATGAGAATGCAAATAATGAGGGTAAAAGTGTAGGAAATGAGCTTATATATAAGGCCAAGTGTTTCCACTTTGCCTCTTACATAATCTTACTTATGTTTAATTCATGTCACTTTGTTGCTAATGCCAACTCATTACTAATTTATATGTATAAATCTCAACTCAATAATCTAATTATATTATTCTTATCTAATTTATTTAATTAAATATCCCGAATAATGTTTACCAAAAATGAGAGATGTTTCAAACATTCTTCCCTTTCAAAGTTATATATGTATATACAGAAGATGATTGTATTCGTCTACAGGTTTTAGACCTAAAAATATAAACATAAATTCAAAGGATTGAAGGAAGAAGAAGAGAAAATCAACCTTAGCCCTATCTAGATCTGAGAAAAAAATATAGAATTAGAGAGCATTTCCATATGAATTGTGAATGAGAGTAAGGGGTTTAGGGACTTATTTATTGTTGCCCAAACTATCGTGGACCATAAAATTACTAAAATAAAATACAACCCAGTAAATAGCAACTATATCCTAAGAAAACCCTAGTTGCAACAAATTACATCAGATCGAAGAGGTCGACCTGACCACCCTACCAGTCGACCATGCGCTCGACCGCTATGTGCTAGGGGTGGTCGACCGCTGTTGATGCCAAAAAGTGGTCATCAACGGCCAAAAGTCGAATTTAAGCGTGATTTATGAAGAAATAACTAAAAAATCGAGAAAAAGGAAGGAAAAGCAAGACAACAACATTTTTATAGTGGTTCGACGTTAACGAGCCTATGTCCACTTTATAATCTCATAATAATATCATAAAGTCGGAGATACAGTAAATGAGATCGTCATGCTTTCCATTACAAAGTTGTTTTTGATGAATATAACAAGTATTTTTGAGGTGAAAGTGGTTGGCAGCCATGATTGAGTTGTGGAGGGCATGCATGAGCTATAAAGTCACGCTCAGATCTCAGCCAAAATTCCTCTTCTTTGTTATGTAGCATGGTATATTTATAGGCGGTAGGCTTCAACTATTCGAGTTGCCATGTGTCTGTTGGTTCATGTGAATAGCAAATGATGGAGCCGAGTCTTGATTACGTGGAGAGGTCCCCTCTAATATGTGGCAGCATAAGTATAGCTTGATCCAAGTTTATATGCTTTAGAATAGGTAGTTGGACCAAGTAAGTAGGCTATGAAATAGATCTCATGACTAAGTCATCGCTGTAGTGTAAGCTGATCTCAAGATCATGTAGCCCATGTCTTTTGGGCTGAAGTGCTTCTAGACAAGAGCCCTCAAGTCAAGGAGCCTCAAGCCAAGAATGTACGGGCTTGTCCAAGTCCATGCTTAAATCCTGAGCGATCCTATGATGAGTCCATGGGTTGACGCCCTTGCCAAAAGGCGGGTCAACACTTTGCCCTCCAAAGTACATCATGTCGCAAACGGGGTGTACTTTGAATAAGTCGAGCTGCATCTCTTTGGAATGTCATTCATCTTCGAAAAAGCAATGCTGAATTGTCATGTCTTTGGGAGTAGTCCTGAAGCTTGGATTCTTTTTCCTTTTCCGGCTCGTCAAGTCAAGAGGTCGAATGATATCATCATAAGTCAAGCTGGGCGCTTGTTTCTGCACATGGTCGTTCATAAAGAGTCTTCGCCAAATGGTGTCATCTTCTTATGCAAGTCGAGAGCATGGTCAAGTCAGATCATTAGTCACACACAAGTCAATGCATGGTTTGGTTATCCAAGTCATGATATAGTGTAGAAAAACAGAAATGGTATGTGAAATTGACATCGCATATGGTTTTTTACTTCCTGAGTCATTGGAATAATAGGCTAGGAATCCATGCTCGCGCCGTATCTTACCAATATAAAGCCAGAAACCACGATCACTCCAAATCGTGTTAACAAAAGACTAGAAATCCATGGTCACGTCAAACCATATTTAGAGAAATCCACGATCGTTCCGGATTGTTTTTATGGTCCAATGATAAGAGTCAGGGCAAGATGTTGTTGAAATCATGTGAGCCGATGTCTAGTATGATTGTCAAAATCATAAGGCATTAGAAAAGTTAGTCTCGCTCTCCATTTAATGTACTTGCGATTTGATTCTTCAACGTCATGCCTAAGTCATAAGCTATCTCGCTTGAATAAGTAAGCCAAGTCATGTCGAACTCATAAGCAGTCTCGCTTGAATGAGTAAGTCAAGTCCCATCGAACTCATAAGTTGTCTTGCTTGGATGAGTAAGACAAGTCGTGTCATGGTCCGAAGGTATAGTATATATCCTTTGAATCACGTGTCAAGGACGTGTTCAAAGTCGGTCCATAAACTGACGCTCATGCCTATATCGTCGATGGGTGACAAACAAAGCCATTGCTCATGCCCCCAGCGTCAGTGGGGGTCGAGCTAAGACAGTTGGACATCCAGTCCTTAAGCCTTTATACTCTTCGGCGTTGTTTCAGGTTAGAGTAGCGGGTTTGGCGATCTTAGCCAACCCAAGTCGCTTTATAATCTCTCCTGAGTCAGCGAGAGTTAGAGTTAAACACGCAAATAGTTGAATCACATTTGTCTAGGCATTGTTCCTTCAATTTAGTCGGAAAATGAGGATCATTTCATCGAGCGTCAGTGAACTTAGTTACTTTTATCTGATTAGTCGCAGACTAGAGTAAGCTCATAAAAAATACAAGCGAGTGAACATCATTAGGGTGTTAGTTGACCTCCCTTTGTACATGTTTCAGCATAGTCCAAAATAGTCATCATACTCTTGTTGAGTTTGTTCTTCATGCTCGGTTCCATTGAGGTCATCATTTTTGCTGTAGTTTGGGATCCTGCAAAACTTTAAGAAGTTGAAAATGTGCATAGAGTAGTCGAATAGTAGATTCATACTTTTCATGGATCGCACTCTTTGTCCCTAGTCATTGGGAGCTTGACTGAGTGGCAGACTTCAAATCCATGTCTTCTCAGGATTCATACTTCCTCGTCATGTTGTGAGTTAGAGTTGGATGTAAAATGATTCGTTAGCCCATATTGGTTTCTGCTCTCCCATCCAAGCTCTGAGGATCGAAGTTGGTCTACGAGAGATCAGACTGTAGTCACTTAGAATGCTCTGATTCTTCCCCTTCCAATTGGGATGTAGGTTGGGATCAGTCAATGGATGGTCACTCTGCACCCCTTTCGTGGTCCACAAGCGGCCATGTGAAACTCGTCTTGCACTTGGGCTATAATCAGTCACATATGGGCATGTGTATTGATTCTAGATATCACTCTCAAGGCCTTCTTTCAGTTGTTGCTCTAAGTTATGTGATGTGTTATCGAACTTCCCACTCTCAAGGTCTCCTTTCGGTCGTTGCATTGAGTCGTGTTGGAAGTTTAACATTAGAAGTCGACGTCGGTCCTTCGAACACGACCCGTTTGTTGTTGTATGCGAGTGTGTCCCTCATGTCTTTGCTTTTTATCTGTACATAATCCTGCAAGTTGAATAGAATAATTCATTAAATTTGCAAGTTACTAACTCAACCTTTATGTCATAAGTAAGTCTGGCTTGAAATGAAAATGTGTTTAAGTGCTAAGCAATCTAGCATAGAACTATTAAATGTCAAAGTGTCAGGTGTCGTAGTTTGGAGGTATAGTGTCTGTAGCCTCCATTTAACTTTGAAACACAGGTAGCGTCCGAAGCGTGTTTGAAGTTAATTCAGAAATCTATGCCCGTGCCCCCAGCGTTGGTGGGAACCGGGTTAAGTCGTTCGAACGTCCGGTCCGTAAGTCCTTTATAATCCTGTCCACAATCGGAGGGCGATGAAGATTGCATGCATGTCGCAGCATTGTCCTTTATACTCTCTCCCAAGTCGTGAGAGTTAGAGTTATGGGTTTAGTGGTCTTAAGTCGTGGTGCACCATTCACACTAATCCAACAGATTTATACTCTCTCTCAAGTCGTGAGAGTTAGAGTTATGGACGTCGTGGCTCGTCCTTTATACTCTTCCGAAGTCAGTTTGGGTTAGAGTTGTGGATCGAGTGGTCTTAAATCTTGGTGCGCCTGTCACACTTGTCCTAAGTATATACTCATATCCTAGCTCTGAGGATTAGAGTTAGTCGGACAAATAGTTGGATTATATTTGCCTTGGCATCACCCCTTTGCTCCCACGTAAAGGGCAAAGGTCGCCATCAGGGTTGGTCAGTTCATGCCCCTATTGGGTTTATACTCCTTCCATTGAAGTCATGGGAAAGAGTTAGAGACGTTGTTGGAGAGCGGTTGAATCATACTCATCCTCATCTTAACATTTCTCTTTTGCCCTCACGTCGATAGCAAAAGTTGTTATGTTGCTCGTGGGATCGTACCCCTGTCATTGTTGCACTCTTCCCGTCAGATCAAGGAATGGAGTCGTCGATCTATTGAATGTTTATGTCATACCCGAATACATCTCTATGTCCTGCCTGGCGAATCGAAGGCTAAATGCTGAGGATGCCTCATTAGTATGCCCATGCATAGATAGCTCACGACGAACTCATGTGCATATATTCTCTTTCCCTCTATTTCAAGGGCAAAAAGTCAGTAAATGAATGGGCGAACTTCATTTACGTCAGATTGTTGGTGTCAGGCCAAGAGTAAGCGGGTGAATAGTCGAATCACGTTCGCCCAAGCTTTTTGTTCCTCCGATCAAACTATGGAAGGAGTGGTTGGTACCAAAGCTCGGGTACCCGCATCATTTATATACGAATTTGCATGAGTTAGTTATGTTAATAACTCATAAAGCATGTAAAGGCAAAATGCATGATTGGAAAGTATGTTGATGGGCGATACTGCCTCTATTTGGATTCACGTACTCCGATGGCGTCAAGCATATGATCCATCCATATGGACTGTCGAACTACGTCCATTCTGAGTTGGATTCGGACTTTGAAATGCAAAAGTCGATGCACAATTGTCGTGAGTCATGCCACGCATGAGCCGAGTAGTGGATAGTCATGTCAGATCCACCTTGAGCTATATAACTTTCCTCGGACGGGGGGCATGATTTGTAAACGAGTGGTTCAGTCGAGCTCGTTATGACAATGCCTTGTAGTTCTGTATGCAAGTGTTGGAAGACTGATTAGTACCAGACTCTGGGTACCTATATAATTCACACATAAATTTATATGAGCTAGTCACATCAATAACTCATAAAGCATGCAAGGATAAGAGATATGGGTAAAAAATAATCATGTTAAAGGAATGAGTATTATTCGGAATGAGAATGGTGTTGCATATCCTTTGCCAGTCCATTCCGATTTGTCCCATCTCGACGGGTGATGACCGCTGAAGTTCTAGTTGATGAAGGAAGTCTTTTCAACTCCTCGTGATGTGGCAATGCCAAGAACGATCAGACCTTGATCGGGGTATTGGGATAATAAAGGAAATCAGGCGGCCTTTGTGGGTGAATGATGAGGGTGTGTTTCCTTTAAATCGCCTTCTTTCCCCTACGTCAAGTGCAGAGAATAAGGGTTAGGTATTCAGATCAAAACCGCTGATGGCAGCATCTTATTTTGTTGGTGGTAAGACGGCGATCAACATGAGATCAGTGGATCCATGCTTATAGAAGCTTTGCCTTTTCCATGTAGGAAGTGGGATACGGAGGATAGGAATATAGGCATGTCTCGTCCATCCGCAGCCGTGCCTTTGATCCCACACCAGGGAATGAAAGCCAATGTATAGACAATTAATCAGCATCATGGCTTGAGTGTTTCAGACTTTTAGCTTGTTGATCTTCGGGCAAGAATGAAGCCGATCAGGATTGAATAACCTTAATAAATATGGGTGATAACTCTTGGAAGAATACTAGTCATTGCCACCTTGCTGTTGATATTCTAGGACTATCTACTGAATCTTGGATGATAAGTCTTTACGATTATTGTTGGCCAAAATATATGTTGAGCCAAAGTGTAACAACCCGCAAAATCAGGACCAATTTAAATTTTTATTTTAAAGGATTTTTAAGTATTTAAAATTATTTATTTTAAATAATAATGATTGAAAATTTATTTTAATTGAAGTTAAAACGAATAATATTTAATTTAAGCTATTTTGAAGAATAAGGAGTATAAATTTGTTATCTTTACATCCCGTATGTTTCGATTATTTAAGTATATGTAATTTAATTTAGTTATTGAAATCAAAATGGTTTTAAATAAAAAGTCCAAAAGTGGAAATGTTGAAAGGTATTAGAATTCCTTAGTAATAAAAATGAATGTAATCAACGGTACATATTTGGTGATGCAAAATTAACGCTTAGCTTTAAAAAAAAATATGTTAATTGACTTTGATTTGTAAACACGACATTTATTAGGTAAACATGCTATTTTACATTGATTTTAAAACACGTTAATAATTGGCATGGATTAACATTGATTTGTGAATATGTAAACATGTTAATATAGGCATTTATTAGAAAAAATAAGTTAATGGACATTAATTGGGAAATTATGTTCAATTAAGAAACATGTTAATTTGTCATTGACCTTAATTTAGAGAATAGATTCATGTTAAGAAGAATAATAATAATAATATAGTTTATGCCATTATGACTCTTTTCACTACAAAGTGGTTAGCTGCCTATTTTTGAGCTAAATATCTACAATTCTTAATAAAGAAATTATTTATTTACATTTTGAGCGGGATGAAGTTTGGTAGGTAATTAATGAGAATTATTGAGACTTTATGCAAACTTATATGTGCGGAAATATTGCGTTATTACATTCCATCATGCATTTACACTTTTTGATTATCTTTAATGCCTAGGAACATGATCAATTTGAAATTTCGTGTTAATGTACAATTAAAAACATGGTATATATATATCTGGATTAAGGAAAAAGGTTGCGCACCTAACAATCAAAGAGAATATTTTGGAAACATGAATCCTTTCCAATTATTCAATTCATTTTCCTTTTTAACGTACAAATTAGCGGGCCTTTAGCGTTATTTAATAATATCTTATCATAAATAATAAGAAATTCATTTTTTTTGAAACCCTTCTTCATTGTTAACAGCCGCCACCCTTATCCATCAATGGCCGAACTTGCTTCCTCTTTCTCCCACTAAAATCTCCTCCTCCTCCAAGAATTAGACCACACTCCAGTTGAATTATTAAAGAGATTTTTACTCCTCTTTCAATCCATATGGTAATCACCCCGTATCGTCGCCTGAAATGCCAGAACGTAAGTCCTAAGTTCGAACCCATTTGTGAAACCGTCGGCCATCTGTTCGTGAAGAAGAAAGGAGCGGCCTTTGGCTTAGTGATGTAATGTAATTAACACAAGTAATTATTATTTAATTTGTTTAATAAATTATTCAAACCTTAGAGGTCGATAACTTATTCAAATAATGTCAGAAATAGATGAAAATGGGTTCGTTGGAACCGTAGGAGCAAGATCTACCCGATGGAGGAAGTGTGGACAGAAACGGAGCGGTCTACAATCCTTGGGAAAATTCAAAGCAAAGTGAGAAACTCTATTCTTTTAATTTTGTAATTAAAATTCATTAATCATAATGATAGAATTATACACACGTTGTGATATTCTGCTAATTGTTGTGATTTGATATGTGTTTGTTAGATCTGTTGAAATTAACATTGGTGTTAATGAATATTTGATTAAACAAAGTTATCACCTTGCTTATTAGTAGGGCTGCACACAACCCATATCCAACCCGACCCAACCCACCAACCCGACCCAACCCACATAAACCCAACCCAACCCATACTAGTTCGGGTCGGATATGGGTTACAATATGTAACCCATACTACATATGGGTCGGATTTGATATTTTGTTCAACCCAACCTTATTTTAACCCAACCCAACCCTATATTAAAAAACTAATTTAATATCAGCCTACTTAAAATTAATAGTATAATCCTAGAATAATGTTTATGTATTCCATAGTAAATATACAAAAAAACATATTTCATGTCAATCCAAACTAGATAGCGTTTGGCAAATATATTTTAAAGTGCATTGCAATATATCTTAAAATGAAACACGTGTTCTACTATGTAGTTAATTAATTTTATATGATGTGTTTTACAATGAAATTTTAATAGAATATATCTTATAATGAATTGGTTATTTTTAAATGCATTATGCTTATGCTGAATATTTTAATACTACTTTTAAAAAAATTCTCTCTATTCTTATTTTTTTATTATATTCAAGTAACCCAACCCTACTAAACCCGACCCAACCCATACTTTAACCTAACTCATACAAACCTCATATAGGGTCGGATACGGGTTGAACTTCCTTAAACCCATACTTATGCGGGTCGGATGTAGTATTTGGTCCAACCCGACCCAACCCATACTTTGTGCAGCCCTACTTATTAGAATTATTGAATTAGGGATTAACACTTGTGTTGTGAAATATTCATATTGTTGTATATATAATTGTGTGATCAATATGAAAATTAGATTTTAATATTTGCATGAGCGTGAAGATGATCATTATATGTGAACATTAAATTCATATATTTGTGGTAAATCAAAATTAATCGATTGTTAAGTAATATGTATTTACATTAGAAATTTACAAATTTTAATGTATTTATAACATGGAAAGTAAACATGGTAATATAGAATGTATTTATATTCTAGTTTACACTTTAAATGTAAATGCAACACTATAATAAACATTTTGGAATAAAAATGTTTGATATTGGATTTTACATTTTTATGTATATGAAACACTAAAATAAAACATCGTTATAGGAATGCATGTCTATTGAAAGAAAAAGGAAAATTATATTTAATGTATACGAGGACATTAAATAGGACATTATTATAGAAATGCATTTACACTGGAAAAGCTACATTCTACATTTTTAAGGTTTTGAAATCAAAGTATAAAGAAGAAAAAAAAATTACATTTCTATGAAATGTAATCAAAGAAAAGGAAATTGACATTTTTCTTAAATATAGATCAAAGAAGAAAATTACATTTTTGTTTAAATGTAAGAAAAAGCACAAAAATTTACATGTTGTTTAATGAATCAAAAGAGAACAAAAATTTGCCTTTTTGTTTAATGAATCAAAGGAGACCACAGTAAGTTACATTTTTTTTTTGTGTAATGTAACAAAAGAACAAGAAGTTACAATTTTGTGAAATGTGAACAAAGAACAAAAACTTCATTTTTGTTCAAATGAAATCAAGAGGATTACATTTTTGCTTAAATGAAAACGAGAACAAAAACTAACATTTTTGCTTAAAGAAAAGAAAGAGAACAAAAACTAACATTTTTGTTTAAAGAAAAGAAAGAAAATAAAAATGTCTTTTTATTTGAATTGATATTAGTTCTGTCAATCCAACGTAGAAAATAAAAATGTCTTTTTATTTGAATTGATATTAGTTTTGTCAATTCAACGTAGAAAATAAAAATGTCTTTTTATTTGAATTGATATTAGTTTTGTCAATTCAACGAGAACACAAAAATGTCTTTTTATATTGAGTTGATTTAGTTTTATCAATTCAACGGTGAAAATATAATTTGTCTTTTTATTGAATTGGTTTAGATTATCAATTCAACATAGAAATATAAATGGACTTTTTATTTGTGTTAACAACACAAATGTATCTTTAAGTAAAAAGACTAACTTTACTTTTTATTCGTGTTCCACAATGCGCACAAAACACGAGCAATAAAGATTTATATTTTATTTGTGTTCACTCAACACAAATAAAACTTAGAAAAAGAAGTTCACTCTTTTATGTACATTTCTCAAAGCAAATATAACATGAAGTGAAACATTGGAAATAAAGTTTGCTAATTTTTTTTCATCAACTAATGCAAGTATATTTTGAGGTTAAAGCTTGTATTTTTATTTGCATCCATAAATGCAAATTATACATTGGAAATACGCATTTGTTCTTTTATGCAAACAAACATGAATTAAAAAAAATGTATAATTTCATACATTAAAAGAATGAATTGGAAAAATGCATATGTTGTACATTAGAAATGAATATGACAAAATTCTCATAGTTTGTACACTAAAAAGAGTTAAACAAAATCCTCATTTTGTTTACATTGAAGAGTTAATAAACGAAATCCTCATTTTGTTTACATTAAAGGTAAATAAACAAAATTAACATTTTTGTTTGCATCAAAGTTTTATAAACAAAATTAACACTTTTGTTCGCATTGAAATTTTATAAACAAAATTCACATTTTGTTGCATTTGAAGTTTATAAACAAAATCACCATTTTGTTCGCATTAGAAGTTATGAAACAAAATTCACATTTTGTTTGCATTAAAAGTCACAAACAAAATCATCATTTTGTTTGCTTTAAAAGTCACAAGCAAAATCATCATTTTCTAATGTCATATTTCATTGATTACATCAAATCGAACTAATATTATAAATGTAATCATATTTGTTTACATTAGAAAGAAGAATTGAAAATGTATAATTTTTATACATTAAAAAGAAGAAGTTAAGAATGTATATTTTTTACATTAAAAAGAATGAGTTAAATTGTATATTTTTATATACATTAAAAAGAATGAATTAGTAATGGACATTTTTGTCACATTAAAAAGTACGAAGCAGAAATACACCTTTGCCATTAAAATGAATGAGGCTAAAAAAAAATTTTACATTTTGGTAAATAAATATGAGTTAAGATTTTTATTGTCATTTGTTAACAATTAAAAGGATTGAAATAAAAGATTAGAATTTTATTGTCATTATGTATGAAATAGCTTATCATTATATATGTTATGATGTTGAAATGTTACACTGCCATAGACAAGTTACCCGACTCGTTTATGTGATTGGGTCGATAATTTTCGCACATCGCCCAAGCGCACAAATAATTTATTATTTGTTTGTTGGCTGAAACCCCACACGGGTGTTGGGATGAAAGTTAACATACACTAATCCCAATATTTAGTTGTATGTTGATCGTTAGATCGACAGGCTGCGATGAGCGTTATTATTTAATTTTAACGCTTACGCAGTGGAAATTACAATATGGATGAAAATGGATGAATTGGTGACTATCTATTTTAATGTAATATATATGATGTGTGTGAAATCCATATAATCCAAATTATATGGTAAATGATTGAGTCGCATTTCGTTTCAGGTGTTCTTTTAAATAAGAATATTCTTACATTAGAAATTCTTGTTATATAAAAGATATGTTTTCACAAGAGAAAAATATATTTTTAATCAACTATATGTTAAATCAAAGAATCTTTGTACATTAAAAACCTTTTATATAAAGGTTATTTTCCATAAAGTTTTTTATATATAAAGTATTTTTTTATGATTATTCTAAAATATGTTCTTATAATAATGAATTAATATTGAAGGAGAAACCTTTTAATTAAGATTATTAGAATTGCAATTATATTTTGTAATATGAAGTAAAAAGAGATGAGAAGTGGATTTATCGTGGATGGTGTTTTAATGACATTTGCCCTTAAATCCAATTCACATCGAAATTATTAATTGGAATTTATAAATCTATTTTATAAATTTAAAAAGGGATTTTCTAAAAATCTAGTTTTCCAATTTAATATATTAAATTGGAATTAAGTGGAAATTAGATTGATAATGATCGAAATGGGTTTTCTGTAAAAGAAGACCGATAGTGTATATGGAATTTAAGAGGCTCTGCCGTTATTCCATGTATATTGTTGGTCCGATACAGAAATTCACATCGAGTATGTATTGATTGATTTCTGTGGAATTCCATATTTTAGAAATTGATTTGTGGGTTTATCGTGAACAGTGTTTTAAATAACACGAGTTCTTTAACCCGTTTAAAACAAGATTTATTCCTTAAAATAAATGATCTTGTAATAATGATTTTTGATATTAAATCAAATATAGAATTTTTAATAAATCTTTTAAGGAAAATTTAAGAGTTAATTTATTAATTTATCTTTGATAAAATTAATGAGAATCTTTTATGAATATCTTATTAAAAGAATATTCTGAGTTGGAATGAGGCGTAATGTGTGATGTTCCAATATTTGATTTTTAATCACAAAATACGCGAGTTATTCAGAAAGACCGGGTTTTAACCCATTCTGAATAATCATCACGACGATCAAGAGTCGAAGATGAAGGCGGTGGTTGAAGACCGAAGGTTTTCACATCGTTGGGATGATGATGACTGGTATCTTGAATTGGGACTGTACATTCCAAGGCAAGGTATTTAGTAATGATCGTCCAAACGCATTTGGAGATCAACGGACACGTTGTTTCGTTCAGACCCAGAACGGACTTGTAAATGGATTGTGTGCCTGACATTGTATTCCTTTCTACTATATTTGTTGAACGCTACTAATTATATATTTCTGTTTGGTGTTTAACACCCTTCTCTAAGACGTATGAGCTTAGAGGTTATATATATATTGGTAGATGATCAATGATATGGTATGGTCTGACAATGTGGCATGCTAAGATGCAATTGATCAAGGATTTGTTGAAAAGCAGGCCTTGTGGTTGATGATCAAAGCACAGTCTATTTAGGCATAGCTTTGTGTATATCGTGACTTCGCGAGCCTCACAGCCCGGTAGAGTCTAAAACGGGAGAAGGGAACGCAGGGAGTGCACACGTTTCTTTCTAGCTAGAGTGATGTCAGGGACCTACCAGCGCTGGCATTTATTCATTGTGGTTGTTGGATTTTTCGAGGCCTCGGTTTTATGCGGTCGCCACTGGCCGTATTATAGGTCCAAAAGGACCGGGAAGCGTGTGTTCAGGCATTTCTAATCCACAAAAGTAAGTGTGGACCGGCCCTGCAGGATCCAAGGGTTGGACAGAGTACCAATCCTGGGGCATTGCTAGAGTGTCTCGAATCGGTAAGGATCTCCTCCCTAGCCTTGACTCAGATGGAAACCCAAATTTCCAATACGACATCACGCGGTTTTGATTGTATACCTATATATGGCGACATAGTGGGATGGGGCACTCATGCCGTCTAGGATTGATACATTTACTTTGATGTGTTTCAATTGGTTGCACACTATTATTATATAATACCGTTTTTATCGTATCAAGCATCTTTTGATCATTATAAGGTAAAACCCTATCCTCCGGTTTGCGTTGCATTGTGTGATGGGACTTGGGTCTTATAATGGTTTCATTTTTCAGAAAAAGCATTGCGTTATTTTGACGATTTACTTTAGTCATGCACTGGCAATCCAATGGAGTAAACCCGTTCCGCGTTAGCGGCGTGGTCCTGTGATTAGCCTTATTATTAATTAAGATTAGTTTAAGAATTCTCACACCAGTCCCACGACTGACCTGTAGTTTGTTTCACTTTGCAAACTCGGGTGCCCTCTTTCCACACGGGCAGTCGAGTAGCTTATTTGACAGATATATAAAACAAGATCCTGGTTTGAAGACTGAAGCTGTGGCCATAATGTTGATAGCCTTCCACTGAGATTAGTTCCGCTGCAATGTATTCATTTATTGTAATTTATTCTTCCGCTGAAATTTTATTTCCATGTACTCTGAAATATATATTCTGTACTCTGATGTAACATTTATTATAGTGTTATAAAAGTCTTCTGTTATCTGTTGTAATGTGTTGTATGCCCAAAGTTAAAGTATTCGTAGGTTTCCACTTTTTGGGTCAGACCTGTATGGTTTATTGTCGATCCAAAGGGCGGGAATTTGCGGGTCTTTACAGTTGGTATCAGAGCTCTGGTTAGCTCAAATTTTTGGGGTACAACTCGTTATAACTGAACAGAGGACTCATCGAAGGTAGGATTAGTAATGTCCTATAAAACAGAATACTCATTAGAGATAGGATCAGTAGTATCCTAGAATGAGTAAACTCATTAGAGATGGGGTTAGCAATGCCCTAGAATGAGTTCAGAGTGCCAAGTTTATGATTAACGTATTTGAAATTATATATATATATATATATATATATAATTTGATCGTAGAAAATATGATTTTTGAATATATAAAGGTTATATATATTTTGAAAATTTAATCAACTAATTAATTGATTGATGATTGTGTTGTGTGGATATAAATTCAACTAATAAAATTATTAAACATTAGAAGAATGACTTTTAGCTCATTTCCTTTTCGAGGACGAAAAGATTTTTAAGTGGGGGAGATTGTAACAACCCGCAAAATCAGGACCAATTTAAATTTTTATTTTAAAGGATTTTTAAGTATTTAAAATTATTTATTTTAAATAATAATGATTAAAAATTTATTTTAATTGAAGTTAAAACGAATAATATTTAATTTAAGCTATTTTGAAGAATAAGGAGTATAAATTTGTTATCTTTACATCCCGTATGTTTCGATTATTTAAGTATATGTAATTTAATTTAGTTATTGAAATCAAAATGGTTTTAAATAAAAAGTCCAAAAGTGGAAATGTTGAAAGGTATTAGAATTCCTTAGTAATAAAAATGAATGTAATCAACGGTACATATTTGGTGATGCAAAATTAACGCTTAGCTTTAAAAAAAAATTATGTTAATTGACTTTGATTTGTAAACACGACATTTATTAGGTAAACATGCTATTTTACATTGATTTTAAAACACGTTAATAATTGGCATGGATTAACATTGATTTGTGAATATGTAAACATGTTAATATAGGCATTTATTAGAAAAAAATAAGTTAATGGACATTAATTGGGAAATTATGTTCAATTAAGAAACATGTTAATTTGTCATTGACCTTAATTTAGAGAATAGATTCATGTTAAGAATAATAATAATAATATAGTTTATGCCATTATGACTCTTTTCACTACAAAGTGGTTAGCTGCCTATTTTTGAGCTAAATATCTACAATTCTTAATAAAGAAATTATTTATTTACATTTTGAGCGGGATGAAGTTTGGTAGGTAATTAATGAGAATTATTGAGACTTTATGCAAACTTATATGTGCGGAAATATTGCGTTATTACATTCCATCATGCATTTACACTTTTTGATTATCTTTAATGCCTAGGAACATGATCAATTTGAAATTTCGTGTTAATGTACAATTAAAAACATGGTATATATATATCTGGATTAAGGAAAAAGGTTGCGCACCTAACAATCAAAGAGAATATTTTGGAAACATGAATCCTTTCCAATTATTCAATTCATTTTCCTTTTTAACGTACAAATTAGCGGGCCTTTAACGTTATTTAATAATATCTTATCATAAATAATAAGAAATTCATTTTTTTTGAAACCCTTCTTCATTGTTAATGAGACGACCCGAAATCCCGTTCTCACGGAGACCAGCGTTATCTTTGGAATATAACACAGAAACAGATAATAGCAGAACAAAATTAAATAAATACACCAGATAATGAACAATAGAATATACTAGATAAAGGTAATCATCAGAGTTACACAGTATACAGGATCTTACTTAGTACAAATACAGTTCAGCTATACATAAATGTCTACAGCGGAAATAAACAAAATATGTACAATAGGAGCTGAACAGCATAAAAAGAGATAAATGATAGAATCTATCTTCAGCTCCAGCTATCCAGAAAGAACCAGCTAAACCTGAATACAAGGCTGCCCGTGTAGAAAAAGGGGCACCCGAGTTTGAGAGTGAAACAAACTACGAGTCAGTCATGGGACTGGTATGAGAAATCTCTTCAACACATATATAATATGGCCAATCACGGGACCACGCCACTTTCGTGGAACGGGTTTACTCCATTGGATTGCCAGTGCTTTAAAATAAATCTTTCTTTTAAACATCGCTATGCTTTTTATAAAAATGAAACCGTTATAAGACTCAGTTCCCATCACACAATGCAACGCAAACCGGAGGATAGAGTTTTACCTTATAACGGTCAAAATATGCTTGATACGAACAAACAAAGGCATTTGATATTATTGTTAGTGTCTATATGTTTTGAAAACAATTTCAAATCATAACTATCAATCATAGACGGCATGGGTACCATATATCATGTCGCCATATATATATATATATATATATATATATATATATATATATATACAATCAAAACCGCACGATGTCGTATTTGGAAATTGGATTTCCGTCATGAACCAAGGCAAAAGATAGTCCTTACCGAATTCGAGACAATCTAGCCTACCATGTCTCAGGAACAGCCGCAACTGCCCCCTGGATCGTCAGGGCCGGTCCACCGATGAGGATTATTATACCTGAACAATACGTCTCCCCGCCCTTTGGGGCGCAAACGAGCCAACGAATGGCTCCATCGGTCCCGGATCGACCGATATATCCGAGGCGCCTCGCAACAGCAACAACCACTCAGGTGAAAAGTATATAAATGTCAGGGCTGGTAGGTCACTGACACCACCCTAGCTAGAAAGAAACGCATGTCCTCCCTGAGGTCCTTCTCCCGTTTTAGGTTCATACCGGGGTGTGAGGCTCGCGAATTTACGTTATACACAAAGCTACGCCACACAGGCGGTGCTTTGATCATCACCACAAGACTTTGCTTTTCAACAGAAGCCCTGATCACTGCATCTTAGCTTGCCACACAGGCACTTCATGTCATGCGACTGATGTCCATCGATATACAACCTCTGAGCTCGTGCGTCTCAGAGAAGGGCGTTAAGCAAAAGAATAAATTCTCCGCCGCCAAACAGATGTATATTTAACAGAAATCAATCAACACAGAATAAACTCCAATGTCAGACACACAGTCCATTTACAAGTCCGTTCTGGGTCTGAACGAAACCGGAGGCACTAAATACCTCGCAAACCCATCGATCACCACGTACGTCTGGACGATCACCACTCATTATCCATATTTCGGGATGCCTCCCAATCAGGACCTCGGTTACCATCCAAACGAGGTGAAGATCTCCGGTCTTCGACCGTCGTCTTCATCTTCGAATTTCAATCGTCGGTCAATTATTTGAAATGAGAATTAACTCGGCCGTTTCAAATGATTCATGTATATTTAGAATTTCAAATCAATTTATTTCAATGGTTAAATTATTCGACAACACCAATATTGTTCTTTAATGTAATTTTCACACCAAACACATTCGACCATCAAATACAACATAAATCGAACAAATTCAGTTTATTTCCACTCCATATTGTTTATGGTACTTTATAATGATTTATCGCTATTTTTATTTATTTTTTTAAAATAGCCCATTTATTCAAAACGACGCTTCGGGCCATAACGCGGCCGTGGCGCTGTTTTTCTTCAGATTTGATTTACACATATCTGAAAATCTAACCGTTGGATCTTCACAAAATTTACATCATTAGAAAGGTCTTTTCAAAACGAATCCAACGGTTCCAGTTTCGGGAAAATCCGACGGTCGGATCTCTCGGTACAATCGTTTGAATTTTCGATTTCAAATTACGAACTGCAACGTCGTTATTCGATTAAATATATAATTATATTTATATATATATATAAATATAATCGCTTCTGGCGCTGTTTTTCTTCAGATTTGAATTAAACATTCCAGACAATCCAACCGTTGGATTTTTGCAAGGTTGGTGCCGTTGGGAAGATATTTCCAAGGCGAACCCGACGGTTGAGGTTTCGGGAAAATCCAATGGTCGGATTTCCCGCACTAGTTGTTTGAAATCACGGTTTCAAAATACGAACTGCACGGCCTCGTTTCGTTTTAATTTTATTTATATTTATATATTTATATAAATATAGTTTCTTCCAAAAATTCCTATATCGTTTTCATTCAAATATTTCACTAACGCCTTAACATTTTGGAAAATTTCGCCATAACCTTCCCTGCACCGGGAGCATCGGGAAATCGCAAATAGCTTTCCCGGTCCTTCTAATCTCAAAAAGAAAAAGAAAAAGCCAAGCGGCTAGCCAACAGGCTCATAAAATCATCACCCAAACAAAACAGTAAATGTGTACCTATTTGTCGGGCACAAAATTTTATTCCTCTTCTCTAGCCCCTTTGCTATAACCTATTCAATGAATATGCATATACATATATATACAGTTCTTATCATTTATCATTTTCTATTCAACTTCATATTTGATTTCTATTTGGTTTAAAAACACCATTCATTCTAATGTTACTTACATAGGTGCAAATCATTTCATTAGCTAATTAATGAATATTTCAACTCATATATGTTTATTTTGAACAAGTGGCTATTTTTAACACTTCACATTTCAACGATTTATGCATACAATAAAAATGTGATTTTTATTGTAAAACAATTCATTTCAAAACACTATTTTTCTATATAGTTCATATAGGTGACAAAAATAGGATTTTTTATCATAAAACAATTTCTTTTAAAACGAGATTATTTTACACAATTCATATAGTCGATAAAAGGTGATTTGTATTATCAAACAATTTATTTCAAAATATGAATACCATTCAACACATGAATTTCTAATCAACGAATGAATATCAATTCAACACATGAATGTTTTCTATAGTTTTTATATATAGATAAAAGGTGATTTTTATTATCAAACAATTTATTTTAAAATATGAATACCATTCGACACATGAATTTCTAATCAACGAATGAATATCAATTCAACACATGAATGTTTTCTATAGTTTCTATATATAGCTAAAAGGTGATTTTTATTATCAAACAATTTATTTCAAAATATGAATACCATTCAACACATGAATTTCTAATCAACGAATGAATATCAATTCAACACATGAATGTTTTCTATAGTTTCTATATATAGCTAAAAGGTGATTTTTATTATCAAACAATTTATTTCAAAATATGAATACCATTCAACACATGAATTTCTAATCAACGAATGAATATCAATTCAACACATGAATGTTTTCTATTCAATGAATAAATATAGTTTAAGCATATGAAAATAATTCAAACACACGAATATTATTCAAAATTTCGGCAGCATAACGGCAGGGTAGTTAAAACCGGGACCGTCCCTAGTACGGCTCCTCGCTCTACCTTAAAACCTCGCGGTTTTTGACAATGGGGATCATGCATCTAGTTCGCACGCAGGCGGCATGTATATATTTATTTCATTTCCACAAACTAATCCTATGTGGTTTCAACCAAATATTTTCCAATCACAAACGGGTATTTTTCAACCACAATCAAATCAATATCAACCACAAACAATCCCAAACAACCATTCGCTATGAATCAATTTTCACAACAATTTCAACCAATAAATATCGTCCATGGTTTGTGGACGAGGGGCGTAGATATATATATATATATATATATATATATATATATATATATATATATATTATATAGCAATTCACTTTTATTTCAACACATATATATATATATAGAAAAAGAAATTGAAGAGTGAGAAATTCTCACAAATAGCTATCCAATACTACGACTCTTCCTTTAGAGAAATCTTCGCCAATCTCGCCTTTCGTCGCTTTCGTTGCCCGTATTCTCTACATATGTAAAAATCGAATTTTTACTTCGTTATTCAATATATAAAATTTGCATTTCAAAAATATATATTCCGCCTTTTCAAAAATAAAGATTATATTTTTAATATTCCTATGATGTAAAAATTATATTTTTATTACTTTAAAAATATAAAAATCATATCTTACTTCTTCTACTTACAGTTCAAATCTTTTTCTATTTAAAATTCAAATCTTTTTCTACTTAAAGTTC
The DNA here is from genome assembly GCA_030737875.1 of Allium sativum. NCBI lineage: Eukaryota > Viridiplantae > Streptophyta > Magnoliopsida > Asparagales > Amaryllidaceae > Allium > Allium sativum. The sequence continues at coordinate 730,900,829 of CM060912.1, read as the reverse complement.
AAATCTTTTTCTATTTTAAATCTTAAAATTAAAATCAGTTTTTAAACCCTTTTAAAATCAGTTTTAAATCCTTTTTAAAATCAGTTTTAAATCCTTTTAAAATCAGTTTTAAATCCTTTTTAAAATCAGTTTTAAATCCTTTTTAAAATCAGTTTTAAATCCTTTTTAAAATCAGTTTTAAATCCTTTTAAAATAAATCAGTTTTAAATCCTTTTTAAAATCAGTTTTAAATCCTTTTTAAAATCAGTTTTCTTTTTTTTAAAAAAAATAAAAAAATAAAATCAGTATTAGAAATAAAAATAAAAATAAAATAAAATACTTACTGTAACGCGAAGAAGGGGGGCGGCGGCTTCAGTGGTCTCGAACTGGGGGGGCTCGCAAATCGAGCGTCGCGATGCTTCAGGGGGGGTTTGGGCTCGTCACTGGCGGTTCGACGAACGAGGGGAGGGGGGGTGCGGTGATGGGCGGCGGTGGCGGCGCTTCCTGGGCTGAGCGACGCGATGGTCAACGTCGGGGCTAGGTTTTTTTTTTTATTTCGATCGAATGAAAAAGGGAAGGGCTGAGCGGGTTAAGGGGAGAGGAAAAGATATTTTATTTTTAATTTATTTAATTAATTTGTTTTCAAAAAGCAACTTTTTCATACGACCTCTAAACGAGGCCCACCGCCTGTGGTCCATAGCGTTTTACCCCCATTCCGAACACAATGGGATATGTATCGCAAGCTGATTTGCTCGTTACAATCAGTTTCCGTTGAATTTACATTTAAATCACTATATTGAATTTTAAACGTACATTTCAAATTACCGGGGTCACATACTAACTAGAAAAATTCCAGAAAAATATTTTCTCGCTTCATATTGACGATACGGTCCTAACAAAACTAGTTTCGTCGACTTCTGAGACCGTTTGAAAAATGGGCAATTTCCAGTCGATTGAAATCAACTGAAACCGGCCAAACGCGTTTTCCTTTGCCACGCTCACATATTGATTCGAAAAATTATGAAATTTGAAACCTAACAATAACTTGGCACTGCGGATCCAACAAAAGTGGTTTCGTCGAAATCCGAGGTCATTTGCAAAATGTCCATTTTTAAGGGCCTGAATTCCATAGCGACTATTCAGAATTTTCAACTGGACATATCTTTTGATTCCCGCTATCAAATTTCGATTGGTCAGATTCGTTAGAAAGATATTCACTAACAGATTTAAATATTTTTGGTTTCACTAAAATCCGGATTGTTTTGCACCCGGTATAGTCCGACGAAGTTTGAATTCAATTTTTGAAACTGCCACGCCATTTCAGGCCTTGTTTATAATTATAATTAATTATATGTTTTCAATTGTCGATTCAAACTCAGTTTTCATCGCCATTATTTAAAATATTTATTTTAAATATTTAAAATCCATTATTTAAGCCAATTTAAAAAAAATTAAATTGGTTCAGATTTTCTGGGTCGTTACAATCTCCCGCACTTAAAACTTTTCGTCCCCGAAAAGGAATAAAGTCGAAAGTGGTTTGATAAATCTACAATCATACAACACAATAACCATTTTGTTTTTAACCTTCCAAAAACATACTAATTAAATCCTATACCCTTTAAAAATCATTCAGACTATAGAATTAAAAGTGCACATCTATGAAAAGAAAATAACAATGGAATAGAGAATTAAATGGTAGTGCAAAGTAGGGTAAATGTACCTTGCACCAGAGTCAATCAGAGATATCTACTCGGCATCTGGGGTAAGCTTTCTGAATGCTCTCCTCAGTTTCCCAAGTACAATCTCGCGGGTCTCCACTCCATTGCACTTTGACTAAGCGAACCTTCTTGTTCCTCAGCTCTTTGGTTTCTTTGCCTATTATCTTTAGCGGCTCTCTTCTCACAGCTAATTCTGGGGTTATTTCAATGTCATGATGAGCTGCTTCTTCCACGATCAAGTCTGGATCATGAACGTGCTTTCGAAGTTGAGATATGTGAAATACATCATGAACCCCAGGCAACCAATCAGGCAGTTTGACCCTATAAGCGAGAGTTCCGATCCGTTCCAGAATAGGAAACGGACCTATGAATTTGGGTGCCAACTTTCCAGTTTTACCGAACCGGATAACTCCTCTCATCGGCGATACTTTCAAATATACATAGTCGCCAACTTCAAAGGATATATCTCTTCTTCTTCTATCGGCATAGCTCTTTTGTCGGCTTTGAGCGGCGAGTAATCGCTTCTTAATAAAATCGACTTTGTCGGCAGCTTCTCGAATCATATCGGGACCCAACACAAGTCTATTTCCAGGCTCGACCCAACAAGCAGGAGATCGGCACGGTCTACCATACAATGCTTCGAATGGAGACATTGTCAGACTCGCCTGGTAGCTGTTGTTATAAGAGAATTCAGCCAAATGCAGATGGTCTTCCCATGCTCCACCGAAATCTAGAATACAAGCCCGCAATAGATCTTCTAAAATGCGATTCACCCTCTCAGTCTGACCGTCTGTCTGAGGATGATAAGCGGTGCTCAAGTTTAACTTCGTTCCCAGCTCGACTTGAAATGCTTCCCAGAATTTGCTAGTGAATATTGTATCTCTATCACTGACTATACTGAGCGGCACTCCATGTAGTCTAACTATTTCCCTGAAGTATATCTGCGCCAGACTCTGAGCAGTTCTGTTTGATCTGACAGGTATGAAATGGGCGGTCTTCGTGAAGCGATCTACGATCACCCAAATACTGTCATTTCCTTTCTTATGGAGATCTTCATACTGATAAGCCATGTATATCATTTCAGAAAAAGGAAGCTTCACATTCCTCATTACACTATTCTGATATCTCCTTTGCAGACCATGAATAAATCTCAGATTTTTCCTCTTTGGATCTTGAATCAGATGAGGAGCAAAGTGAGCAAGTTCGTTGAATTTCTTATGATATTCTGGGATGGTCATGTCACCTTGTATCAAATAAGAAAATTCATCACATAATCGCTCGGTTGCTTCGGGAGGAGTAAATCTTTCTAAGAAAATCACTTTGAATCTGTCCCAGGTGATATCACCTTCTGGATTATCCTTAATAACTGAATCCCACCAAAACAAAGCTTCCTCTTTGAGTGCCCAAGACGCCAGTAATCTTTTCTGATCGTCCCTCAGCTTTAAACCCTCAAATATTTTCTCTGCAGAACGAATCCAAGCTTGTGTTTCCATAACGGACTCCTTGCCTAAGAATGGCGATCCACCAAGATTTCGAAATCTCTTGAATAGAACTTCTATATCGGATTCTGGCTGCGGGAGCACAACTGGCTCATTAGCTGGTCGAGCCATACGATCATTTCTTCTGCTCCTGTCACTCATTTTCTAGTACGTCTGCAATTAGCAGAACAAGTGTCAGGTCAATGGAAAAGATATTTGAAAATATAGAGACAAATACTTGAATGTAAATGTGTCTATCGAGGTGTAATTTCATCCTGCTTTACTCATACTAGGATATTGCTGATCCTATCTGTATAGAGTTACCCGTCCTAGAACACTACTGGTTCTATTTCTGACGAGTTCGTTCAAATGTTATATTCCAGAACTAAGCTTAACCAAAGCTCTGATACCACGTTGAGACGACCCGAAATCCCGTTCTCACGGAGACCAGGGTTATCTTTGGAATATAACACAGAAACAGATAATAGCAGAACAAAATTAAATAAATACACCAGATAATGAACAATAGAATATACTGGATAAAGGTAATCATCAGAGTTACACAGTATACAGGATCTTACTTAGTACAAATACAGTTCAGCTATACATAAATGTCTACAGCGGAAATAAACAAAATATGTACAATAGGAGCTGAACAGCATAAAAAGAGATAAATGATAGAATCTATCTTCAGCTCCAGCTATCCAGAAAGAACCAGCTAAACCTGAATACAAGGCTGCCCGTGTAGAAAAAGGGGCACCCGAGTTTGAGAGTGAAACAAACTACGAGTCAGTCATGGGACTGGTATGAGAAATCTCTTCAACACATATATAATATGGCCAATCACAGGACCACGCCACTTTCGTGGAACGGGTTTACTCCATTGGATTGCCAGTGCTTTAAAATAAATCTTTCTTTTAAACATCGCTATGCTTTTTATAAAAATGAAACCGTTATAAGACTCAGTTCCCATCACACAATGCAACGCAAACCGGAGGATAGAGTTTTACCTTATAACGGTCAAAATATGCTTGATACGAACAAACAAAGGCATTTGATATTATTGTTAGTGTCTATATGTTTTGAAAACAATTTCAAATCATAACTATCAATCATAGACGGCATGGGTACCATATATCATGTCGCCATATATATATACAATCAAAACCGCACGATGTCGTATTTGGAAATTGGATTTCCGTCATGAACCAAGGCAAAAGATAGTCCTTACCGAATTCGAGACAATCTAGCCTACCATGTCTCAGGAACAGCCGCAACTGCCCCCTGGATCGTCAGGGCCGGTCCACCGATGTGGATTATTATACCAGAACAATACGTCTCCCCGCCCTTTGGGGCGCAAACGAGCCAACGAATGGCTCCATCGGTCCCGGATCGACCGATATATCCGAGGCGCCTCGCAACAGCAACAACCACTCAGGTGAAAAGTATATAAATGTCAGGGCTGGTAGGTCACTGACACCACCCTAGCTAGAAAGAAACGCATGTCCTCCCTGAGGTCCTTCTCCCGTTTTAGGTTCATACCGGGGTGTGAGGCTCGCGAATTTACGTTATACACAAAGCTACGCCACACAGGCGGTGCTTTGATCATCACCACAAGACTTTGCTTTTCAACAGAAGCCCTGATCACTGCATCTTAGCATGCCACACAGGCACTTCATGCCATGCGACTGATGTCCATCGATATACAACCTCTGAGCTCGTGCGTCTCAGAGAAGGGCGTTAAGCAAAAGAATAAATTCTCCGCCGCCAAACAGATGTATATTTAACAGAAATCAATCAACACAGAATAAACTCCAATGTCAGACACACAGTCCATTTACAAGTCCGTTCTGGGTCTGAACGAAACCGGAGGCACTAAATACCTCGCAAACCCATCGATCACCACGTACGTCTGGACGATCACCACTCATTATCCATATTTCGGGATGCCTCCCAATCAGGACCTCGGTTACCATCCAAACGAGGTGAAGATCTCCGGTCTTCGACCGTCGTCTTCATCTTCGAATTTCAATCGTCGGTCAATTATTTGAAATGAGAATTAACTCGGCCGTTTCAAATGATTCACGTATATTTAGAATTTCAAATCAATTTATTTCAATGGTTAAATTATTCGACAACACCAATATTGTTCTTTAATGTAATTTTCACACCAAACACATTCAACCATCAAATACAACATAAATCGAGCAAATTCAGTTTATTTCCACTCCATATTGTTTATGGTACTTTATAATGATTTATCGCTATTTTTATTTATTTTTTTAAAATAGCCCATTTATTCAAAACGACGCTTCGGGCCATAACGCGGCCGTGGCGCTGTTTTTCTTCAGATTTGATTTACACATATCTGAAAATCTAACCGTTGGATCTTCACAAAATTTACATCATTAGAAAGGTCTTTTCAAAACGAATCCAACGGTTCCAGTTTCGGGAAAATCCGACGGTCGGATCTCCCGGTACAATCGTTTGAATTTTCGATTTCAAATTACGAACTGCAGCGTCGTTATTCGATTAAATATATAATTATATTTATATATATATATAAATATAATCGCTTCTGGCGCTGTTTTTCTTCAGATTTGAATTAAACATTCCAGACAATCCAACCGTTGGATTTTTGCAAGGTTGGTGCCGTTGGGAAGATATTTCCAAGGCGAACCCGACGGTTGAGGTTTCGGGAAAATCCAATGGTCGGATTTCCCGCACTAGTTGTTTGAAATCACGGTTTCAAAATACGAACTGCACGGCCTCGTTTCGTTTTAATTTTATTTATATTTATATATTTATATAAATATAGCTTCTTCCAAAAATTCCTATATCGTTTTCATTCAAATATTTCACTTACGCCTTAACATTTTGGAAAATTTCGCCATAACCTCCCCTGCACCGGGAGCATCGGGAAATCGCAAATAGCTTTCCCGGTCCTTCTAATCTCAAAAAGAAAAAGAAAAAGCCAAGCGGCTAGCCAACAGGCTCATAAAATCATCACCCAAACAAAACAGTAAATGTGTACCTATTTGTCGGGCACAAAATTTTATTCCTCTTCTCTAGCCCCTTTGCTATAACCTGTTCAATGAATATGCATATACATATATATACAGTTCTTATCATTTATCATTTTCTATTCAACTTCATATTTGATTTCTATTTGGTTTAAAAACACCATTCATTCTAATGTTACTTACATAGGTGCAAATCATTTCATTAGCTAATTAATGAATATTTCAACTCATATATGTTTATTTTGAACAAGTGGCTATTTTTAACACTTCACATTTCAATGATTTATGCATACAATAAAAATGTGATTTTTATTGTAAAACAATTCATTTCAAAACACTATTTTTCTATATAGTTCATATAGGTGACAAAAATAGGATTTTTTATCATAAAACAATTTCTTTTAAAACGAGATTATTTTACACAGTTCATATAGTCGATAAAAGGTGATTTGTATTATCAAACAATTTATTTCAAAATATGAATACCATTCAACACATGAATTTCTAATCAACGAATGAATATCAATTCAACACATGAATGTTTTCTATAGTTTTTATATATAGATAAAAGGTGATTTTTATTATCAAACAATTTATTTTAAAATATGAATACCATTCGACACATGAATTTCTAATCAACGAATGAATATCAATTCAACACATGAATGTTTTCTATAGTTTCTATATATAGCTAAAAGGTGATTTTTATTATCAAACAATTTATTTCAAAATATGAATACCATTCAACACATGAATTTCTAATCAACGAATGAATATCAATTCAACACATGAATGTTTTCTATAGTTTCTATATATAGCTAAAAGGTGATTTTTATTATCAAACAATTTATTTCAAAATATGAATACCATTCAACACATGAATTTCTAATCAACGAATGAATATCAATTCAACACATGAATGTTTTCTATTCAATGAATAAATATAGTTTAAGCATATGAAAATAATTCAAACACACGAATATTATTCAAAATTTCGGCAGCATAACGGCAGGGTAGTTAAAACCGGGACCGTCCCTAGTACGGCTCCTCGCTCTACCTTAAAACCTCGCGGTTTTTGACAATGGGGATCATGCATCTAGTTCGCACGCAGGCGCATGTATATATTTATTTCATTTCCACAAACTAATCCTATGTGGTTTCAACCAAATATTTTCCAATCACAAACGGGTATTTTTCAACCACAATCAAATCAATATCAACCACAAACAATCCCAAACAACCATTCGCTATCAATCAATTTTCACAACAATTTCAACCAATAAATATCGTCCATGGTTTGTGGACGAGGGGCGTAGATATATATATATATTATATATAGCAATTCACTTTTATTTCAACACACACATATATATATAGAAAAAGAAATTGAAGAGTGAGAAATTCTCACAAATAGCTATCCAATACTACGACTCTTCCTTTAGAGAAATCTTCGCCAATCTCGCCTTTCGTCGCTTTCGTTGCCCGTATTCTCTACATATGTAAAAATCGAATTTTTACTTCGTTATTCAATATATAAAAATTGCATTTCAAAAATATATATTCCGCCTTTTCAAAAATAAAGATTATATTTTTAATATTCCTATGATGTAAAAATTATATTTTTATTACTTTAAAAATATAAAAATCATATCTTACTTCTTCTACTTACAGTTCAAATCTTTTTCTATTTAAAATTCAAATCTTTTTCTCCTTAAAGTTCAAATCTTTTTCTATTTTAAATCTTAAAATTAAAATCAGTTTTTAAACCCTTTTAAAATCAGTTTTAAATCCTTTTTAAAATCAGTTTTAAATCCTTTTAAAATCAGTTTTAAATCCTTTTTAAAATCAGTTTTAAATCCTTTTTAAAATCAGTTTTAAATCCTTTTTAAAATCAGTTTTAAATCCTTTTAAAATAAATCAGTTTTAAATCCTTTTTAAAATCAGTTTTAAATCCTTTATAAAATCAGTTTTCTTTTTTTAAAATAAAATAAAATAAATAAAATCAGTATTAGAAATAAAAATAAAAATAAAATAAAATACTTACTGTAACGCGAAGAAGGGGGGGCGGCGGCTTCAGTGGTCTCGAACTGGGGGGGCTCGCAAATCGAGCGTCGCGATGCTTCAGGGGGGGTTTGGGCTCGTCACTGGCGGTTCGACGAACGAGGGGAGGGGGGTGCGGTGATGGGCGGCGGTGGCGGCGCTTCCTGGGCTGAGCGACGCGATGGTCAACGTCGGGGCTAGGGTTTTTTTTTTATTTTATTTCGATCGAATGAAAAAGGGAAGGGCTGAGCGGGTTAAGGGGAGAGGAAAAGATATTTTATTTTTAATTTATTTAATTAATTTGTTTTCAAAAAGCAACTTTTTCATACGACCTCTAAACGAGGCCCACCGCCTGTGGTCCATAGCGTTTTACCCCCATTCCGAACACAATGGGATATGTATCGCAAGCTGATTTGCTCGTTACAATCAGTTTCCGTTGAATTTACATTTAAATCACTATATTGAATTTTAAACGTACATTTCAAATTACCGGGGTCACATACTAACTAGAAAAATTCCAGAAAAATATTTTCTCGCTTCATATTGACGATACGGTCCTAACAAAACTAGTTTCGTCGAATTCTGAGACCGTTTGAAAAATGGCCAATTTCCAGTCGATTGAAATCAACTGAAACCGGCCAAACGCGTTTTCCTTTGCCAAGCTCACATATTGATTCGAAAAATTATGAAATTTGAAACCTAACAATAACTTGGCACTGCGGATCCAACAAAAGTGGTTTCGTCGAAATCCGAGGTCATTTGCAAAATGTCCATTTTTAAGGGCCTGAATTCCATAGCGACTATTCAAAATTTTCAACTGGACATATCTTTTGATTCCCGCTATCAAATTTCGATTGGTCGGATTCGTTAGAAAGATATTCACTAACAGATTTAAATATTTTTGGTTTCACTGAAATCCGGATTGTTTTGCACCCGGTATAGTCCGACGAAGTTTGAATTCAATTTTTGAAACTACCACGCCATTTCAGGCCTTGTTTATAATTATAATTAATTATATTCGTTTTCAATTGTCGATTCAAACTCAGTTTTCATCGCCATTATTTAAAATATTTATTTTAAATATTTAAAATCCATTATTTTAGCCAATTTAATTTTTTTTAAATTGGTTCAGATTTTCTGGGTCGTTACAGTTAACAGCCGCCACCCTTATCCATCAATGGCCGAACTTGCTTCCTCTTTCTCCCACTAAAATCTCCTCCTCCTCCAAGAATTAGACCACACTCCAGTTGAATTATTAAAGAGATTTTTTCTCCTCTTTCAATCCATATGGTCATCACCCCGTATCGTCGCCTGAAATGCCAGAACGTAAGTCCTAAGTTCGAACCCATTTGTGAAACCGTCGGCCATCTGTTCGTGAAGAAGAAAGGAGCGGCCTTTGGCTTAGTGATGTAATGTAATTAACACAAGTAATTATTATTTAATTTGTTTAATAAATTATTCAAACCTTAGAGGTCGATAACTTATTCAAATAATGTCAGAAATAGATGAAAATGGGTTCGTTGGAACCGTAGGAGCAAGATCTACCCGATGGAGGAAGTGTGGACAGAAACGGAGCGGTCTACAATCCTTGGGAAAATTCAAAGCAAAGTGAGAAACTCTATTCTTTTAATTTTGTAATTAAAATTCATTAATCATAATGATAGAATTATACACACGTTGTGATATTCTGCTAATTGTTGTGATTTGATATGTGTTTGTTAGATCTGTTGAAATTAACATTGGTGTTAATGAATATTTGATTAAACAAAGTTATCACCTTGCTTATTAGAATTATTGAATTAGGGATTAACACTTGTGTTGTGAAATATTCATATTGTTGTATATATAATTGTGTGATCAATATGAAAATTAGATTTTAATATTTGCATGAGCGTGAAGATGATCATTATATGTGATCATTATATGTGAACATTAAATTCATATATTTGTGGTAAATCAAAATTAATCGATTGTTAAGTAATATGTATTTACATTAGAAATTTACAAATTTTAATGTATCTATAACATGGAAAGTAAACATGGTAATATAGAATGTATTTATATTCTAGTTTACACTTTAAATGTAAATGCAACACTATAATAAACATTTTGGAATAAAAATGTTTGATATTGGATTTTACATTTTTATGTATATGAAACACTAAAATAAAACATCGTTATAGGAATGCATGTCTATTGAAAGAAAAAGGAAAATTATATTTAATGTATACGAGGACATTAAATAGGACATTATTATAGAAATGCATTTACACTGGAAAAGCTACATTCTACATTTTTAAGGTTTTGAAATCAAAGTATAAAGAAGAAAAAAAAATTACATTTCTATGAAATGTAATCAAAGAAAAGGAAATTGACATTTTTCTTAAATATAGATCAAAGAAGAAAATTACATTTTTGTTTAAAATGTAAGAAAAAGCACAAAAATTTACATGTTGTTTAATGAATCAAAAGAGAACAAAAATTTGCCTTTTTGTTTAATGAATCAAAGGAGACCACAGTAAGTTACATTTTTTTTTTGTGTAATGTAACAAAAGAACAAGAAGTTACATTTTTGTGAAATGTGAACAAAGAACAAAAACTTCATTTTTGTTCAAATGAAATCAAGAGGATTACATTTTTGCTTAAACGAAAATGAGAACAAAAACTAACATTTTTGTTTAAAGAAAAGAAAGAGAACAAAAACTAACATTTTTGTTTAAAGAAAAGAAAGAAAATAAAAATGTCTTTTTATTTGAATTGATATTAGTTCTGTCAATCCAACGTAGAAAATAAAAATGTCTTTTTATTTGAATTGATATTAGTTTTGTCAATTCAACGTAGAAAACAAAAATGTCTTTTTATTTGAATTGATATTAGTTTTGTCAATTCAACGAGAACACAAAAATGTCTTTTTATATTGAGTTGATTTAGTTTTATCAATTCAACGGTGAAAATATAATTTGTCTTTTTATTGAATTGGTTTAGATTATCAATTCAACATAGAAATATAAATGGACTTTTTATTTGTGTTAACAACACAAATGTATCTTTAAGTAAAAAGACTAACTTTACTTTTTATTCGTGCTCCACAATGCGCACAAAACACGAGCAATAAAGATTTATATTTTATTTGTGTTCACTCAACACAAATAAAACTTAGAAAAAGAAGTTCACTCTTTTATGTACATTTCTCAAAGCAAATATAACATGAAGTGAAACATTGGAAATAAAGTTTGCTATTTTTTTTTCATCAACTAATGCAAGTATATTTTGAGGTTAAAACTTGTATTTTTATTTGCATCCATAAATGCAAATTATACATTGGAAATATGCATTTGTTCTTTTATGCAAACAAACATGAATTAAAAAAAATGTATAATTTCATACATTAAAAGAATGAATTGGAAAAATGCATATGTTGTACATTAGAAATGAATATGACAAAATTCTCATAGTTTGTACACTAAAAAGAGTTAAACAAAATCCTCATTTTGTTTACATTGAAGAGTTAATAAACGAAATCCTCATTTTGTTTACATTAAAGGTAAATAAACAAAATTAACATTTTTGTTTGCATCAAAGTTTTATAAACAAAATTAACACTTTTGTTCGCATTGAAATTTTATAAACAAAATTCACATTTTGTTGCATTTGAAGTTTATAAACAAAATCACCATTTTGTTCACATTAGAAGTTATGAAACAAAATTCACATTTTGTTTGCATTAAAAGTCATAAACAAAATCATCATTTTGTTTGCATTAAAAGTCACAAACAAAATCATCATTTTCTAATGTCATATTTCATTGATTACATCAAATCGGACTAATATTATAAATGTAATCATATTTGTTTACATTAGAAAGAAGAATTGAAAATGTATAATTTTTATACATTAAAAGGAAGAAGTTAAGAATGTATATTTTTTACATTAAAAAGAATGAGTTAAATTGTATATTTTTATATACATTAAAAAGAATGAATTAGTAATGGACATTTTTGTCACATTAAAAAGTACGAAGCAGAAATACACCTTTTCCATTAAAATGAATGAGGCTAAAAAAAAAAATTTACATTTTGGTAAATAAATATGAGTTAAGATTTTTATTGTCATTTGTTAACAATTAAAAGGATTGAAATAAAAGATTAGAATTTTATTGTCATTATGTATGAAATAGCTTATCATTATATATGTTATGATGTTGAAATGTTACACTGCCATAGACAAGTTACCCGACTCGTTTATGTGATTGGGTCGATAATTTTCGCACATCGCCCAAGCGCACAAATAATTTATTATTTGTTTGTTGGCTGAAACCCCACACGGGTGTTGGGATGAAAGTTAACATACACTAATCCCAATATTTAGTTGTATGTTGATCGTTAGATCGACAGGCTGCGATGAGCGTTATTATTTAATTTTAACGCTTACGCAGTGGAAATTACACTATGGATGAAAATGGATGAATTGATAACTATCTATTTTAATGTAATATGTGTGATGTGTGTGAAATCCATATAATCCAAATTATATGGTAAATGATTGAGTCGCATTTCGTTTCAGGTGTTCTTTTAAATAAGAATATTCTTACATTAGAAATTCTTGTTATATAAAAGATATGTTTTCACAAGAGAAAAATATATTTTTAATCAACTATATGTTAAATCAAAGAATCTTTGTACATTAAAAACCTTTTATATAAAGGTTATTTTCCATAAAGTTTTTTATATATAAAGTATTTTTTTTATGATTATTCTAAAATATGTTCTTATAATAATGAATTAATATTGAAGGAGAAACCTTTTAATTAAGATTATTAGAATTGCAATTATATTTTGTAATATGAAGTAAAAAGAGATGAGAAGTGGATTTATCGTGGACGGTGTTTTAATGACATTTGCCCTTAAATCCAATTCACATCGAAATTATTAATTGGAATTTATAAATCTATTTTATAAATTTAAAAAGGGATTTTCTAAAAATCTAGTTTTCCAATTTAATATATTAAATTGGAATTAAGTGGAAATTAGATTGATAATGATCGAAATGGGTTTTCTGTAAAAGAAGACCGATAGTATATATGGAATTTAAGAGGCTCTGCCGTTATTCCATGTATATTGTTGGTCCGATACAGAAATTCACATCGAGTATGTATTGATTGATTTCTGTGGAATTCCATATTTTGGAAATTGATTTGTGGGTTTATCGTGAACAGTGTTTTAAATAACACGAGTTCTTTAACCCGTTTAAAACAAGATTTATTCCTTAAAATAAATGATCTTGTAATAATGATTTTTGATATTAAATCAAATATAGAATTTTTAATAAATCTTTTAAGGAAAATTTAAGAGTTAATTTATTAATTTATCTTTGATAAAATTAATGAGAATCTTTTAATATGAATATCTTATTAAAAGAATATTCTGAGTTGGAATGAGGCGTAATGTGTGATGTTCCAATATTTGATTTTTAATCACAAAATACGCGTGTTATTCAGAAAGACCGGGTTTTAACCCATTCTGAATAATCATCACGACGATCAAGAGTCGAAGATGAAGGCGGTGGTTGAAGACCGAAGGTTTTCACATCGTTGGGATGATGATGACTGGTATCTTGAATTGGGACTGTACATTCCAAGGCAAGGTATTTAGTAATGATCGTCCAAACGCATTTGGAGATCAACGGACACGTTGTTTCGTTCAGACCTAGAACGGACTTGTAAATGGATTGTGTGCCTGACATTGTATTCCTTTCTACTATATTTGTTGAACGCTACTAATTATATATTTCTGTTTGGTGTTTAACACCCTTCTCTAAGACGTATGAGCTTAGAGGTTATATATATATTGGTAGATGATCAATGATATGGTATGGTCTGACAATGTGGCATGCTAAGATGCAATTGATCAAGGATTTGTTGAAAAGCAGGCCTTGTGGTTGATGATCAAAGCACAGTCTATTTAGGCATAGCTTTGTGTATATCGTGACTTCGCGAGCCTCACAGCCCGGTAGAGTCTAAAACGGGAGAAGGGAACGCAGGGAGTGCACACGTTTCTTTCTAGCTAGAGTGATGTCAGGGACCTACCAGCGCTGGCATTTATTCATTGTGGTTGTTGGATTTTTCGAGGCCTCGGTTTTATGCGGTCGCCACTGGCCGTATTATAGGTCCAAAAGGACCGGGAAGCGTGTGTTCAGGCATTTCTAATCCACAAAAGTAAGTGTGGACCGGCCCTGCAGGATCCAAGGGTTGGACAGAGTACCAATCCTGGGGCATTGCTAGAGTGTCTCGAATCGGTAAGGATCTCCTCCCTAGCCTTGACTCAGATGGAAACCCAAATTTCCAATACGACATCACGCGGTTTTGATTGTATACCTATATATGGCGACATAGTGGGATGGGGCACTCATGCCGTCTAGGATTGATACATTTACTTTGATGTGTTTCAATTGGTTGCACACTATTATTATATAATACCGTTTTTATCGTATCAAGCATCTTTTGATCATTATAAGGTAAAACCCTATCCTCCGGTTTGCATTGCATTGTGTGATGGGACTTGGGTCTTATAATGGTTTCATTTTTCAGAAAAAGCATTGCGTTATTTTGACGATTTACTTTAGTCATGCACTGGCAATCCAATGGAGTAAACCCGTTCCGCGTTAGCGGCGTGGTCCTGTGATTAGCCTTATTATTAATTAAGATTAGTTTAAGAATTCTCACACCAGTCCCACGACTGACCTGTAGTTTGTTTCACTTTGCAAACTCGGGTGCCCTCTTTCCACACGGGCAGTCGAGTAGCTTATTTGACAGATATATAAAACAAGATCCTGGATTGAAGACTGAAGCTGTGGCCATAATTTTGATAGCCTTCCACTGAGATTAGTTCCGCTGCAATGTATTCATTTATTGTAATTTATTCTTCCGCTGAAATTTTATTTCCATGTACTCTGATATATATATTCTGTACTCTGATGTAACATTTATTATAGTGTTATAAAAGTCTTCTGTTATCTGTTGTAATGTGTTGTATGCCCAAAGTTAAAGTATTCGTAGGTTTCCACTTTTTGGGTCAGACCTGTGTGGTTTATGGTCGATCCAAAGGGCGGGAATTTGCGGGTCTTTACACAAAGACAAGCCATGCTCCGAGCCGAAGGCGAGCCGTTAAGCAGGTCCGAACGCAGTGTCGGTGGGAGTTCGGGGCCCCACAGTCCCGACGGCGATCGACCTAACTGGTTAGGTCGAAAATGTGGGTACCTTTCGATTTTTGAAGATGGATCCTTTTCTGAAATGATCATAAAAACGTATTTTTTCTAAAAATGATCGTCTTGGGTCGATGTGCAGGGCTTTAGAAATGACTAGTAATCCGGGTTGGTATTTCTGGAAGAGTTGGCCGACCTGGAGGGTTTCATAAGAGTCGGTCGATTTGTAGATGGTCGACCTGGGCTTAAACATTATTATGACGATGGTTGTTTGAACCAATCTCACCTCGACCCAATACCTGTTTCGGGCCAAGCTGCATACGGGGAGCCTTTCAAAGTGCAATTTCCATTGACTGGTCATCTGGTCGGTTCGATGTCGACCCTGGAAGGGCCGACCCGACCCGGATCGAACCTAGAACCGGGACAAAATTGGTGTTTGCTGGCGATGCAGATATTGATGCTTCTGCTTTCCAAAGCATGTGCAGAAGTATTGAAAACCATGGCTGCTGAAGATGACTGAAAACTAGGATTTTGTCTTGGACTTGGTGATCCAAAAACTGAGCAAAACCCTCAAGACATTGAAATTTTATTTCTCAGTGAAAACACCAAACTGTTGACACCAAAAAGTGGTCATCAACGACCAAAAGTCAGATTTGAGCATGATATATGAAGAAATATCAGAAAAAGCGGGAAAAAACAAGACGACAACGTTTTTATAGTGGTTCGGTGTTAACGAGCCTACGTCCACTTTATAATCTTACAATAATATCATAAAGTCGGGGATATAGTAAATGAGATCGTCATGCACTCCATTACATAGTCGTTTTTGATGAATATAACAAGTATTTTTGAGGTGAAAGTGGTTGGCAGCCATGATTGAGTTGTGGAGGGCATGCATGAGCTATAAAGTCATGCTCAGATCTCAGCCAAAAGTCCTCTTCTTTGTTATGTAGCATGGTGTATTTATAGGCGGTAGGCTTTAACAATTCGAGTTGCCATGTGTCGGTTGGTCCATGTGAATAGCAGATGATGGAGCTGAGTCTTGATTACGTGGAGAGGTCCCCTCTAATATGTGGCAGCATAAGTATAGCTTGATCCAAGTTTATATGCTTTAGAATAAGTAGTTGGACCAAGTAAGTAGGCTATGAAATAGATCTCATGACCAAGTCATCGTTGTAGTGTAAGCTGATCTCAAGATCGTGTAGCCCAAGTCTTTTGGGCTGAAGTGCTTCTATCCAAGAGCACTTGAGTCAAGGAGCCTCAAGCCAAGAATGCACGGGCTTGTCCAAGTCCATGCTTGAGTCATGAGTGATCCTGTGATGGGTCCATGGGTTGACGCCCTTGCCAAAAGGCGGGTCAACAACCGCTCTTCTCTCATGGGCGCTATTTTGACCATTGCACACTTCATTTTAATTATGTTATTAATGCTAATTTAAATGCTCATTAATTTCTTATGGTTTATCTCCTGATAATACAAATAATACTTTTTTTTGTTTGAATTTCAAATATGAGATTTTTTATCATTTATTCCAATTTAAATTTAAATTTTAAACTATATTTACTTTAAATTTGGGAACTTCAATTGCTCGCAACTTTTACATGCGGGCTTCTTATTCAATATACTTTTTTTGGAATCAGATCAGAATCTTGGCAGGAACGCAGTAGAATAATTTTCGTGGCCTAATTCTAAAAATGTTAAGTTATTTTGACCTAACATTAATTTTTAATTCTTAGGTTTTATATATCTATTTTGGATAGAATTTATGGGAAATTACGTAATCACCAAACCTTAACATATAATCCATCATAGAGAAGTAAGAGATCATAACTACTCACCAAATCTTTAATCTTGTAGTTTTTGATTAGATCTGATCTGGACAATAGCCAATCAAATTTGAGAGCAAATTGACATGCACAATCTTTTAAGTGAAGATCTAACCTCTAATTTACAATTAGAGATGGCTTAGGATGAAATCTAATGAAATAAATAAAGATACAGGGAAAAGATATAGTTTGTGGTTGATTAGAATGGGAGGGAAACTTTGATTGTCTCCATCTCAACCTCTATTTATAAGCTCTGTGGATTAGACTAATGAGCCTTCTAATTGGGCCTACTAATTACGAAGCTGATTATGGTTAACCGTTTTAAATTGAAACATCCATAACTTTTTAATCACAAGTCTGATTTTCCTATATGATCGTTCTACGGAATAAGAAACTGCCGTTATAAAGAAATAAAATTGGTTGGAGAATATGACTTGATTCATATAAAAAATCATAGTCAAAATAAGATATCCACAAGCAAAATGATTAATAGATACTTGAGAAAAGTTACAGTTGTGTAAAATGCCCTCAAGAGTTATGTTCCGGAATTATAAAGTCATACGATATTACATAAATTAAACATGATCATCAGATACGTAAATATAGTTCGCTTCATCATGAGCAACTTGTAGGAGCAATGAAATATTACATAACTTCACTTAATTAAGCAAAGAAGAAAGTTCTCATGCTACAATAGGATATCCAACAATCAACTATGATTTTTTTTAACAACTCCCGTAAGTCGACCAACACTTGGTTTTTTTTTCATAGCCATCCCAACCAAAAAGCGGTGGCAACTCTCACTTTTCCATGGTTGGTCGAATTGCTCGAGAACCGTGGACATCATTACCTCGGCCTCGGCCCTTCATTGTTGATAGGTTTTCAACTTTGATATGGAAGGTCGTGAATATATGTCTATTTTGATTCTACATCTTTTTAAGGTCAGCTTGTGTGTAGTCCACCTTGCCATCACACCTCCTCTAGTAAAGCAAGCAAACTATACATTTAGATTCAGATCGGGGTCAATGACCGCTTTGTGTACCCAACAACACGTGTACCCAGCAACGCGTGTACCCAGCAACGCGTCAATCAGGAGAAACCCACAACGCATGCGCTCAGTTTCGAGCTCGGACTCGTCTGCGACTCATGCCAGACCGCTTGATGCTCACGAGCAAACTTGTGTTTCAATTCATGCCACTCTCTTGGGAATCAACGGTAATCTCGTACCCCGCAACGTGTAGTCCAGGAAAATCCCATAGTTCATGCTTGCTAGTGGGTTTATTTTCCACTCAATGATGCAGAACTACTAGTCTACGAACAACATTTTGCATTTTCTCAACCTATCTACCCAAGGCCGACGCGGTGGCTAGGCTGACCAAGCGGCCGCCTGGGGGAACCCCTCGTCCGGCGGGCAACAACAGTGTGGAGTGTGACAATTATGATTAGTATTGAAATAAATAAAAGTCGATATAAATTGTTAAGCATTGTGTTTGTAGCGTTGTGGTTATGAGCTTGCTTGCCTTGTGTGAGGTCAATGGGTCGGTCCTCCTTGATGAGCATAGAGTTGCATGTTGCATTCTACTTACAGTATGCAAATTAATTTTTATGATTACTTTTTTACTATTAGGGTGCGTTCTTAACAAACTGTAACAAAGTATTTGAACGTGGCAGAATTTGAACGTGGCAGAATTTGAGCGCGGTACTGTAGCGAACGGGGAATGTATTTTTTGCTTCGAACGGGGTATTTGAGCGTGGTATCCGAGTGAGGTATTTAATTATTAAATTATTTGTTTTGATTTAATTAAATATTAATTTCACAAAACAAAACGACTACATTTCATTACTTGAACGGAAATACAAACATAAATATAACAACTACACTGAAAGTAAAATAAGTACATGAAAATCTAAAAAGTACGATGATGTGGTAATGCGCTCAACTCCACTAAAATAAATCCCCGTATACCCTGGTCGGTAAGATCCTCAACAATCTCCACATTCCGCGGTCATCAGAATCTCCCAACGCTCGACATTTATCTTTCCTCAAACAAGCTCGTAGCAACGGGTGGCAAGCTGTCTCACGCGGTCGGTCACAAACAAGCGGCTTGAGCTGCTACATTGTAAGTGTCTGGGCCTAGAGGGCTGACCGGAAGGGGGCTCGCCGGTAGCCATCCAGTTAGAATAATAACAGGCGTCGACAGGAGCGAAAGATGCAGCTGGCTCAGGTGGAGGTGGAGGTGCAACCGCATGAATCAGATATGCACAATCAGCTGTACACAAACAACCGCTAAATAACGTGTCCTGCTCTCGGAACTTCATCGACGCGTTCTTCCTGAATCGCCTAAAAGGTCTACCAGCACCGGTAGCCTAGAAATCATCAGGACCGTTTCATGTTATCCCACTTATTTTTAATCTGGGTTTCAGTAAAATCCAGATTATAACGGGCGTTCAAGCTGCT
Organism: Allium sativum; assembly: GCA_030737875.1. Lineage (NCBI taxonomy): Eukaryota > Viridiplantae > Streptophyta > Magnoliopsida > Asparagales > Amaryllidaceae > Allium > Allium sativum. The sequence goes on along the minus strand of CM060912.1, from coordinate 730,881,109 downwards.
ACCACTAAAGAGTAGAAGTTGCTAATGCCAGTCATGCGCTCGTCCAGGTGCTCCATACAAATGTCTATAAGAGCAGATTCTCGTTCATCCGTCCAGTTAGCAAATGGCTGCGAAGTAGTGAAGACAGAACCGGTAGACATACTGCATAACAAATAAAAAATTCAGAAAAATCCGAAAAAAGTATATGTTATAGAAAACTGAAAAATAAACTAAATGGTATAAAAAATACCTTTTTTGCAGCGTTAATTGGAGCGAAAAAAATCAATTTCTTTTTTTTGCTGTGGAGGTGTGCTTTCAGGTTGTGGTGGAGGAGAATGGATGGGGTGGAGGATTTATAGCGCGCGTCGGACGTCGGACGCCAACGTATACTTTTTCAATGTCTCCCGGATGTTCTACTTGAACAATCAAAAAAGTTGCCTCGCGATGCGAACGCTGACTCAGCATGGCAACTTTTGACTGCAAAAGCACCCTTGTTTTTTCATTCACCTTGTCTACGGCAGCCCGATGTACGGAACCGGCAACTGTATCTAAAAAAAAAACATCTTAGACCACGGATAGATGTAAGAGTTCGCAATTTACATTCTTGGTAACTATTTTAATTCCGCCCACTTAAGTGGAGAATAATAAATTGTTAAACTGGAGATCGTACCGACATATTACCACATAACCACTGTCACTTTCTTTCTTCTCAGATCCAAGCCCTATTCGTTCTGAAATTCTTGAATTTTCAAACTTTTTTATTTGGTCGATGGAGTCGCCGAACCAAACTTCAGCTACCGCATCTCCGCTATCGCCACAAGTGGTAAACTGCTATTGTTATTCCTTTTCTATTATTTGGAGAATTTTAAAGGTATTTTCTGATTACAGATTTTGAAACTGGGAACAGGTTGGAAATGCATTTGTTCATCAATATTATAATATATTATACCAATCCCCAGAGCAAGTTCATAAATTTTATCAAGAGCACAGCAGGCTTGGGAGACCTGAGGCACAGGGCGTTTTGAGTTCTGTCACCACATTGCAAGTGAGGACTTGATCCAATGCCTTGTGATTTTTTTCTTTTCTTTTCTTAGGTGAAGTTTAGTTTTAGTTTTATGCAATGAAAACAAGATAGGGACTGGCTTGATGGAGGTATGCTGAAGATGTAAACTACAAAATCTGTTTGACGCATGATTTAAATTATTTACAAGGCTTATTTTTGTGTTTTGGAAACATATATTTATTGGTTGAAAGAAACATGCAAAGCAAGATTTTGATGCATTGATTTGCAGCTCTCTTTTTACCATTGTTGCTACTTATTTGATGGCACCTGTGTTTCTGTTATCTTTATTGCTGTATATATTTCTAGTAGAAAGCATCACGATGGTTTTTCTTTTTTTCTTTTTTCTTTTTTAATTGGTTACTTAGTTGATATTACCTAGTAGTACTAAACCTCTTAGGTGGTATATAGACTCAACATGCCAATATATACCCAGTGATTCAAATCACGCTATGCAAGTTTAAAACCCATGACCATTCGAACCAAAGTTGGAACGTTGAACTACTAGGAAAATGAGTTATTACTTTGTAACCATTATATTTAGTAACTAAAACACCGAGTGATAAAAATATGTGGGGTGTTTTGTCTGTCTCCTTATTCAGAAGTCAAATGAAAGAAACATTATCGGTAGAAGAACAGAATATCAGTCTGTTTTTGAATGCACTTTTCAAAAAATTGCTATCTACGTCGTTATTGTTCTTTTTCTTATTTGTAAATGTTTCTATCATTCAAATAGAACACAGTTAATACCATTATGCAACAATACCAGCTTAATATTCTATTTTCGTTGTTCAATCATAATTTTTATGTTTAAATAAGATCTGTGCATTTTATGTAATGATTAGTCAAGTTTATTAAATAATGACCGTTAGTGTAAATTTTTACACTTGAAATAGATACATGCATCTGAACGGAGGATGAATAATCATCACGATCATAGAAAATATTTGATCTTGAGTAAAGTACCAAAACACATGATTTTCGTTTCAAGCTTACGGGCAGGTTACGTAATAATTGGTGAAGATTTTTTTTTTTTTTTGATTGATCATAATCATAATTGAAAGTATGTACCAAACATTTGCACCAAGTATCTGTACCACACTGTTCAGTACAATGAGTAGCTATTTGCAGTTTTGATATAAACCATATAATAACTGAAAATAATGTGCACATTTGCACTAAATAAATGTAATTTGCCTTATTTGTTGGAAAGCACAAACATTTGCGCAAATAACTGTAATTAGCATTATCTATTTAAAAATGAAAATATTTGTACTTTGTACATAACTACCTTAACAATTGAAAACAGTGATTTTTTTTCCATGTCAAATAACTTTAATATGAATTATCTTTATCTATTTGAAAGCGCAACTGAGTTCGCTGAAATTTAACACTTTTTTATTTCAGAGTGCAGATATTTGCACTGACAAATCACGTGTATAAAATTTGGTGGTTATTACAAATGACATACTGATTATTTTTTTCTCCTTTTAAATGTGCTTTCAGGCACAGACAAATTGCTAATCCGATGCTTGTGGGAAAATATAATAGTATTCGAATTAATAATATTATTAGATTTTGGGGTGTAAACAAATCTCCAATTCGATGTTTGTGTGGAAATAAATATTTGTGGTAACATTAAATTTACAATTAAGGTGCATTTATATTAAGAGTACCTACCATATCATTATTATTGGATGTAGGGACTGGAGTAACAGACTTTCGGTGAGGAGTTTCCATGCATTAGTTTTTGTTTTCTGTAAGTCAAATAGATCTCCATAAAAGTATTTAGTCTGCTGCACTTACACGGTCCTCCATTGTAATAGTATGTCTTTTATGTATTTTTGGGCAGAGCTCATCTGCAAAGTGTAAGGCTTGGTGGTAGGTGGAGGAAGTTGTTATTTATTTATTTATTATTATTATTTTGCTGTTGCTGGTGAAATTGAAGCAAAATAAATATGTCGAAAAAATAGAAACTTAGGCAAAGAGACACGGTAAAAATAAGTTGACATTCTTTTTCCACAATCAGTAGTTTGATAGTTGTTTTTCGGCTGTTCAATTTTTTTGACATGTCCTTTCTTGTTCCATGAAACATCAAGAAAAACATTAAGCCTTAATGTATTATTTCAACACTTCAATATATAATCATCAAAACTGATAAGAATTACAATTGATAAAATTACTGCGATTGGTTAATTTGATACAAGTTTTAGCCTATTCCAAAGTTTTGGCTGATGATTGTGTTTTAAAATAATGATGAAATTTGGAAGGCTATAAACGAGAAAATATTATCAATGGATTATCATGGTTTAACATCGGAGATCAAAACAGTGGATGCTCAAGAATCACTTAACGGAGGGGTTCTCGTTCTTGTTACCGGTTACCTTACAGAGAACGACAATGTTAAGAGGAAATTCACTCAGTCCTTTTTCCTGGCTACTCAAGATAAGGGCTTCTTTGTCCTTAACGACATTTTCAGATACATGGATGAAGACAGTAAACAACTGGACAGTGATTCCCGTCAACTTGATCATGGTATATTTTGAGACTTGGCCTTATTTACTTGGTTTATTTCATGTAAGATTTTGCTAGCTTATCTTAGATTTCTTTTTATAGCTTCTCAGGTCAACCATTATCCTCTTAAAATCCAAGAATAAGACATTAGAAACTTCAGATTGTGCTGTTAAATATTTTATCTTGTTGGCTACGAGAATGCCTTGAGGGATTTGATTAAACTTTAGATATTATGTGAGATTATTAATAAACATAGAGGACAGTATTGTTGAAGCCATCCCTTGTTTGTGTGTATATGTTTCTCTCTATCTACTTCAATGCAATTTATGCTACCATGCATATCTTTGTAGGGTCTCAGCTTCCACAAGATGAACATGTCCCAGTTCATTACGAATCATCACAGGGTAAAGAAATTTCGAATGAGGAAGTTCACAATATGACAAAACTAGTAGAAGATTCAGTTGCTCCTGAAGAAACAATGCATAATGAGTATGTAAATGATGCTTCAACCGCATTAAATGAATCAGAGTCTGCCCTTGTTAAAGAAGAAGAACCCAAAAAATCCTATGCTTCAATTGTAAGTTTTTTTGTTCAGTTCACTTTTTATTTATGTGTTCTTATTTCTATATTAGTTTGCAAGTTTTGTTCTTAAATTCATTTTTAGATCTTTAGACTATACAGTATGCAAATTAGAGAAAAAATCATTTCATTCATGAAACCATATAAACTACGGTTTGAAAGGTCTCAATTTATCCCTTTTTTTGATGTTCCATTGTGAATTACTCTAAAGATCAGTCATTTGATTATACAAATATTGATATACAATCTGAATGCTAATTCAGAGGATGTTTTTCTTGTCCTTGTAACATTAATTAGTTTGGAAATTTCTGTAATCACTGTTAATTCTTTCCAGGGTTCTTTAAAAAAAAATAAAAAAATCTTAGGGTTTATGCAATGAGTGCGCGTGTGGCAAGGTTCAAAATTTCGGTTTTCGGTGCCTTTCCGGTCATTCAGAATTTTTAATTATTTTGTTTCAGTTTAGAAATTCCAAAGATTCCGCTTTTATTTCAGTTTCAAATTTTGAAACATTTTTTTGTATGATTAGACTAATAATAAACACAACAATTTTGTATTCAAAATGAAAAAAAAAGTTCTTATGCTTCAAAATATTAGAACTTTTGCCTTCTCCTTTTGAAAATACGAACTTAATTGGATGGATACTAAGCAATCGACGCAAAGAAAATATAAAGCCTAGGCCATTTTCTTGGCCCATGCTGATTTTCTTCTAAACCCGGCAAGTTGTGTTCAATAAATCAAAGAGCCGCCACCAACCGTTGAAGCAGACGTACAAAATCTTCTTCCCACATGAAACCACTACAAACCCTAGTAGCAGCTACACAAACCTTTCCACAATGTCAAATTCGAACGAGTTCTTTCACCCTATAAGCTGCTGCAAACGTTAGAGCTGTCTTCAAAACAAAATATATATTTCCCCCTGTTCCATCTCAGTTCATTTTGCATTTTCTGATTTTTTTTTTTTTTTTTTTTTTTTAAATACGTTTAAGCCTGAAACCTTGTTTTCGGGTGAATTCCGGCCAGGCCATCGCTGGAACTGGACCGAACCGGATTTCTGGCATGTCGGCCGAAACTTGGAACCATGGTGTGTGGTTAGTGGAGTATGAATAACTTTTAAGCTTTTATTTGTGAAGTTGGCTTTTGTAGTTGCTACATTATGCGAATTTCATGTTTCCTCAGCTACACTCTAGTACAACACTGTTAGGTGTGGCTCGCATTGGAATGGAGTGAGTGCGTGGATTGAACGGACGAATAGTCCCACATCGCAAGAAATTAAGAAAGATCATGGTATATATATGGTGTTGGTGGCATGTAACATTGGGGATTCCGTTTGTTATAAGTGCTTGCCAATACCAAATTATATGCTTGATGAGAGGCGATGTTCAATCGGAACGCCGGCATATGAAACTTCGACCGTTGACCCCGGATAGACACGGTGAAGCGCGTACGGTACGCAGGGAATGCCGAAACTCAACAAGCACAAGCCGGTAACAGTGTTGAATTTAGCAACTTTTACTGAAGTTTCAGCTGCTGGACAAACCAGTAAAAAACTAAATTGCTTGTGATTGTGAGTGGCTGGCATAGAACTTCCTTAAATAAAATGCTAAATGCTAATGATGCACAGTTATTTCAAGCCTTATTGTTTATATGTCACCCTCTTTGAGTACTTAAGTTCCTTCCTAGCAGATAATCAGTCCGTTTTTATTTATACCACTGGCTTGTATCTTAATTGGCTTGTTAGGACTGAAACTTGGACTTTGGTCAGACTCCTTCCAGCTCTCCTTAAACTTAGAATTATAAATGATATTTCTTTTTCTAAAAGTAGGGCCGACATTAACTTTGGGCAGGCTGTAAAATTTTGATATTAACATAATATAGTATGACTTAACCCCCGGCTCTTTCAAAAATAAAATAAATAAATAAAAATCATTCGCTTTGCAGTTTTCTTTAATCTTCCATATAAGACCTTGACAATCTAGCAGTTTGAAAATACTTCTTTACTGATAAGTGGCTCACACTTTTGTGTCTTTAGGTATCTTTCTACTGTAAATGTATCTCTTAAAAGGGAGTAGCATTCATTTTCTGTGTCAGATGTGCAGTTGCTATACTCAAGTAATACTTCGAATATATCAACCACAACCTTTATTTCTTCGTTTAGTTTATTTAATCATGTAAGATAAACTGATGATTCAAGGTTTTGGAATTTAAATATCGAAGCTTGTCAAATATTAAAATTAGCGGAAAATCCATGTTAAAATTCAAGTTTGGTGCATGTCCATCAGAAGAATTTGGTTGTATCCAAGCTCCAATGCCATTCTGGGCTACAAAAGAAAAAAATAAAAAATAATAAAAAGAAGAAAAAAAGAAAAGAAAATATGGTTGATTTATCTTTTCTATCATTTGGAAGTATTTTCCAAAATGTTGTACAGTTGTATAAACATAACAATGGATAATCAAATGCCTCTAGTGCCCTACAATGACTTATTAGTGTTGAGAATTGTTCCACGGACCACATCTGACAACTAACAGTATAGATCATACCTAAATACGAAGAGATCACCTTTTTAAAGTCGATTAGTTTTATGACAATATGTGGTTCTCTAACATGATATTAGATCATATTTAATTTGTATGTGTTTAACCACCACATTAGCTCTGTGTCATCCGATTTAAATGTCCACGTATTTGGTTAATGATAAACCTAAAGTGCTGGAGTGTGTTGAAAATGGTCGCACATCAATCGAGCATGACATTAGACAATTATGGTTTAAAATCTTCTATAGCTCGTACCATTTTTCTTTTTCGTACTTAAGCATAAGGAGACATCATTCTCATCATATCTTCCTTGACACTTATCTCGTCCAAAATATTCAAATCTCACTACGAATTGTAATCTCAATCCGACATCTAATCCAGAATCATATTTTTTCTTATTTCACACAACCTTTTCGCTTTCATATAAGTTTAGAATAAACTACTCGATCCAACTTCTATTAACAAACCCTAGATTCTTTTTTTTATTTTTTATTTTTTATTTTTTTTACACTTTCTCGATTAGTCAAAACAAATAACATCATTTTGTTTCCAAAACATCCATTTTAACCCTTTTATATATGCTAATCAAGTATGCTATAATTTTTATTTTTCAAATAATAGTTTAAGAAATTACCACGACATCAATTTTGGACATGGAAGCCAAGGTAAGATAATCCCAAGATGTATTTGAAGAACCAAGATGTACACTCGAGATACTCTCATCTCATCCAATTCTCTTCTGATTTGAGATATCTTATATGGAATTTCCTGAGACGAAATATGACCAAAATCTAAGGTTTGAATTAATAGATCATTTGTAAATGTTAAAAGACAGCTTTTTATATTATCAATTGATTTGTGATGATAAGTGGTTCTTCAACAGTTAGTGATCATGCTTGCTAATTTTCTGTTTGCTTTCCTTTCAAGCAAATTAGTTCATCATGTAAACTAGCAACTTTGTGAATTTTTTTCCCACCTTTTATTATTCGTTGCTCTTACATGATTGGTTGTAGTTAAGAATCGTGAGAGAGAATATTGCTGCTTCAGCTGCCTCAACATCAACAGCCGCTACACTGAAGTCTGTGCCTTCAACCCAGGAAAAACAGACAGACCCTATCTGGCCTGCCCCCAATCAATCTAATCCTGATATCCCAGCCATAATTTCAAGTACTCCGCACACTAGCAATATTGTAGGTACTAAGTACTACTTTTGCTTTGTATATTGTTGTTTTATAAAGGTTTCAATTGTTGGCATCCAAATAGCACTTACACCCCCTTGTTTCTTTGTTTGACATGCACTTAGCAAAGTTATTATGTGCCTATTAATGAGTTGGAAGGGTTTAAGTGTTATTGTAATGCGGAGTAGATTTCATATATTTATAATTCTCATGGTTCGGCATTTTATTACAATTATTTTCCTTTTGTTCTTTCAGCTGATGGTTTTTCGGTTTACATAAAAGGTCTGCCATTAAACATCACAGCTTCACAACTAGAAAATGAATTTCAGAGGTTTGGACCTATCAGGCCTGGTGGCGTGCAAGTTAGAAGCCCAAATGTATGTTGGTTGACAAATATCTTGCTTGTTATGTGCGAAAAAGGGTTATTTTGTCACTTCATAAGTTTCAAAATGCGAAAAAAAGAAGTGAAAAACTCTGTAATTATTTCAGCTAAAATGCACAGCAGATATTTGTAGTATAAACTACACATTTTAGCTAAACAGGGTGTTTCATGCGATCTGTTTTTTGAGATCAGTTTTGTGTATAAAATTTAAAAAGGGGCGGATCCTTTAAAAAACAGACCCTTTTTGTATATTTAATTTCATTTCTCTTTTTCCTAATTATGTTGACTTGATGTGAACCTTTAAAAAACAGACCCTTTTTGTATATTTAATTTCATTTCTCTTTTTCCTAATTATGTTGACTTGATGTGAACTACAGCTGCTAGGGTTTTGCTTTGGCTTTATTGAGTTTGAAACTGTAGAAGCATTTCAGAGTGCAATTGAGGTATATATGATCTGGATGCTACTTATATGCTTTCCTTTTTTGGTTTTCTTTATCAGCTAAAGAGCAGCCCTTAAAAACTGGTAGTGATATTCCCTATGTAGAAATTTTAGGTGCCATTTTCTGTTTGAAAATCGACTGTTATTATCTCGATTTTCAGTACATGATTCAAGTACTTGATTGGTTATGGCATCTTGTACATCATAATCCCTCATTCAGAAAATTCGAAGTAGGAACAAGGTCTTTGATGTAACACTTGTAAACAACCATGCAAAATTCTGTAGTTGCCTCATGAAGTTTTACTTAAATTCATTCCATCTATACTATTAATTTTGCTACTTTCAGGCTTCACCTGTAATGATTGGTGGCTGTCAAGTTCACGTTGAAGCAAAGCGTCCTTCTCGACCAAGAGGTATTGGGACTTTTGACTCTTCTATTTTGCTATCGCTGACCATACTCTTTTTTGAATGAATCTATTGCGCTATTATGTAACTGAGTCACTGACCACCTAGACAAAGTGTGCAAAAGAAACATTTTCAATCAGTTGTCGTTCAGTATACGTTGGCAAATATATAGTCAAACCGATCAGTAAATAGGTTTTTCTTTTGTTCAAAACAAAAATAGCAATTCCCTATGTATAAAAAAAAAGGGAGGAAACTAAAGAAACCACAATAAACTTAAAGTAGAACAAATTATCTCCTGTGCGATATTTATGTTAATTCTTTCCCCTTTTCTAAATCTTAGAAGTCCTATAACCTTTTGCCAGAATGTTAATAACGTATGTCTATTCTTATTGTCTGCCTTATCAAGATTTGTTTCAGTGCTTTTCAAGTAATTTCCAAATTGAAATGCATGCGTGCATTTTACACACAGCGCTCCTGGTAGTCCCCTTCTTGTCCTTTAGTGTGAATTTTTCCCAAAATGAAATAATAAAACTCTGTAGATATATACATACGAGAGATCTAAAAGAAGTATTATTATGAGAAGAAATAGATTACATGATATTGTTTTTTCCCCTCAAAAATAGTATATTTATCTTCCTAAAAAAATCGATCGATCTTCGAAAGTATAGATTCTAATTTCATTTATGGTATGCATAAATTTAGAAATATACAACATAATGTTAAGATTTTCAATGATTGGTATGGCGATAGTCATAGTAGTATTAAGCAATCAGTTGACTGATATTGTATGCAGTGAGCAACAGTAGGGGAATGGCTTCTGGAAGAATGGGGGGATTCCGAAACGGAGGAGGAAGAGGGAGAGGGCAGGGTGGCAGATCCCAGGGTAGGGGATCCGACTTCAGAGGTAGAAGCAGAGGTGTTGGTGGGTCCCATGGAGAAGCTGTCGTCTATCAAAGAGTTGAGCATGTGGGCCCCATACGTGGTGTTGGTGGAGCACGATCTCGAGGTGCCCCTCCTAGGAATGCTGCTCCGATGTAACATATTTATGTGTAAAGACAATGAAAAATGGAGAAAAAAATTGGTTTGCCTTCTGACCTCAAAACGAAACTATTCATGTATATCCAGAGCATGTATCTCAACCCCTCACCTCATCATGTAGAATAATAATTTTAGGGTTTACAGACGGACTGCTGCCAATTTTGTAATTTGGGAGATGTTTGCTAACAATAATCTTAATTGTTGTGCTCAGATCAGTTAACCACCCCCCCCCCCCCCCCCCTCCACCCCTCCTTTTTTTCCCCTTCTTTGTTTAGGTAGTACTGTTGTATCGTCTGTTTTGTCTTCTGTAGTCTGTTGTGGTAAGGTGCAAATTGTATGTTTTTTGCTTTTATGTTTCTTTATGTATTCCTGTAGTCTGTAGTTCTCTGCAAATTTGTGGTAATAGTTCTGGTTTACTTGTATAAACAGCTATCCCATTTCTGTCTTTAAATTACAAGCTGTATGTATAATTTTCTAGGAAGAGCTTGTTAAGTTGTATGCCTCAACCTGATTGTCAGCTATTCCATTACCAACAGGCCCTTACAACCTTGCAGTCGTTGGTTTTGGCATCATAAGATTCATAACCAAAAGTCCCTGACCGTCTATCTTTTATATCATTCTTTAGGGTCACGGTGCACGTCATTGTTGTTAGTTGTTACCCGAAAGCAAATGAAAGGGTGAGTGACGTGAGTCAGTGCCTGATTTGTATTTCTAATCATGGTAAAAAGCAGACGGCGGTGGCCTTACTGCTGCGACGGTGGTGGCCTCACTGCTGTGACCGTGGTGATGTCAGGTAAGTGGAACCCTCGGTTAGGGCAAACCAATACTTGCACAGAGTTCCAAATCGCATTAACAATAAGCTTACCATGGATGGCCACGCTAGAATTTCAAGACTAAACGTCTTCGGGCACGCTGTCTATTTACCATGCATTTCTAATGCAAAGCGGATCCAACCTGCTAGTATTCACATTCTTTCACCTCATTTTTCTGTTGGACATTTTAGATGGTATTTGATTTATTTTATGTTGTGTGGCACTAACATAAGAGATAAGAAGATTTGCAAGGACGATGGAGGAGATGATAGAGATGATTTCTCTTTGTGTGTATGTGTGTATATATATATATATATATATATATATATATATATATATATATATATATATATATATAGAGAGAGAGAGAGAGAGAGAGAGGATCAAGAGCACCCCAAATAGTGCAGCACCCCAATTGTCCTTTGATTTCCACCACATATTCTCGTTTCTCTCTCCTTCCACTAACTCTCTCTCTACTCACTAACTTATTTAAGTATAAATGAATGGTTATTAATGAGGGGCAAATGGGGTGCCATAGAACCTCCCTCATATATATATATATATATATATATATATATATATATATATATATATACATATATATATATATATACATATATATATATATATATGTTTTTCATTTTAATGTCGTTTTCTCAAATGATCATTCTTTACAATACATATGCGCTGTTTACACTTCTATATGAGCAAAAAACATAAAATTAAAAGAGGTAAATCGAAGACATTTTTGTTTTTTAAATTAAATTATTAAAAGTATCCAGACGAGTGCATGTGTATCTCTCTTAGTTAATAGTCTCACATTGTAGAAAACTATAGAGATTTCTTATTTAAATATAGAGTTTCAAGAATAATAATGTACTTGTTGAACATCCATTAATTTCTTTTGTATTGAGAAGATAGATCATGTTGACTACCACACGTACGTATGCTGGTCGTCTCGATTTACACTGGGCTTGGCTTGACTCAAGTAATGTGGTGTAGAGTTCTTTATTTCTGACCGTATATTTTGAACCTTTTTTAATTCAGTAAATGCAAATATGAAATTTTCTTTTGATCCAATCCCTGTTCGGATTTATATAAATTGAGCTATTTCGACATAAAAAGATTATAAGTTTCGAAATCGAGTTCTCTTGTTTTTCTATGTTGGCTTTCTTAATATCCAAGCAATATTATCCACTTCTTTAGGTGCTATCGGGATCAACATTTGTTGAAGTGATTGTTGATATTATAGGACTGTTGCTAGCACGTATATTTGCACTAACACTAAAAATAGGTTATATTAAGAGAATAATAAGGGTTATAAATGAAAAAAACAAGGAAAACGAGTAAATAAAATCACATACAATATACTATAGTGGTTCGACAGCGAATTCCTGCATCAATTTCTCAAAAACTTCACTAATTATCAATTAACTTTACAAATATAAGGTTTTGAATTGGTGATCCAGATCGGTATAAACTCTTGAGAAATTCTCAAGCTTATCAAAAGATTTCTCAAGTTGATCAAGTTGAAGTGACATTTCATCTAGCATGTGTTCTTAACAAAGTTAAACACAAGTAACTCGCAACGTATGTGGACTCAACAAATGACAAGTTGCTGTTGGAAATAAATGAGAAGATTGGGAAAGAAGAGGTTGTGTAGTATTGGAGAAATATAAGAAAACAAAGTCCCACATTGTGTGTGATTTGTGAATATATCTCCATATATACCAAAGCCCAATAAGCCATTTCAAAACAAAAGAAATGAGCACATGAAGCATTGAGTGAATGAGGCTATGTAGGCATTAGGCCTTCATAATAAATATTAAAATGTCATAGATAGGGCCTTGGGCCTTGGGGCTCTTGGGGTCTCCTGATTTCCGTGGACCGCTAACCCGCTCGGCCTTGTTGCAATGGGACGGATCTGTTTTGAACGAAGCGGATGTGCCTGTTTCCTTTCGGCTCTTGGGCTTGCGCAGCGAACATGTGCGCCCGTTTCCTTTCGGGCTCAGCCGACGCGCCTGCGTCCGTACGGACAGTCGCATCTGCCCAAAAAACATCCCCTGGCCACTATATAAGGATTTCATGACAGAACAGAAAAAATCACTAGAAAATTCTCTTCTTTCTTCTCTGCAAAATTGTTCTTAGACACTACTCTCTTGAGTTCGAAATTGCTCTGCATTTGAAAGCGCTTCAAACTGCAGAAACCGATCCGTTTTATCTTGGGAGACAATTTCTCAATAACCTTCAGCGCCGTAGAGGGAGCAATATTGTTTCAAGGAAACAGATTTACTCTGGACTCGGACGTTACTGACAGGTACTTCTCTCTTCTGTTTGTTTTGCAACGCTTCTGTGCTGTTGCAAATCTGGTCGCGCCTTTTGTTGTTACTAATTTTGATTATACTTCAAACTGGTAACACTTCTTGACGTGACAATTGGATATTGACAATTCATTGATCGTTATCGGGTTCGTGCTATATTTGCATTGTTACGAACAACAATCTTGAAACAATATTTTCGTTTTGCAGAAAACGATAATGGCTAAAAGCAATAGTGGTCCTGCTGCGCCAACATCACCTGTAACCAATCCTTTTGCACCCGTGGTTACACCGATGGCACTGTCTCACGGAGAAAGGCCAGAAAAGTTCACCGGAGCGGACTTCAAACGTTGACAGCAAAAAATGCTATTTTACTTGACAACATTGGGCCTTGCAAAGTATCTTACAGAAGATGCTCCAGTCATTGTAGAATTGGAACCAGATCCAGTTAAAGTTGAAGCCCTTACTGCTTGGAAAAATTCCGATTTCATATGTAAAAATTACATCTTGAATGGCCTCGACAACAGTCTATACAATGTGTACTGCACTGTTGCAACATCCAAACAACTCTGCTTGGCTTTGGAAAAGAAGTATAAAACTGAAGATGCAGGCATGAAGAAATTCATCGCTGGGAAATTTCTTGACTTCAAAATGGTCGATAGAAAAGATGTGATCAACCAAATTCAAGAACTGCAACTTATCATTCGTCAACTAGAAGATGAAAAGATGACCCTTAGCGAATCTTTTCAAGTTGCCGCAGCTATTGAGAAGCTTCCTCCATCGTGGAAGGACTTCAAGAACTACCTAAAGCACAAGCGCAAAGAAATGACAATGGAGGAACTTGTAGTTCGATTGAGAATTGAGGAAGACAATAGAAATTCTGAAAAGAATATTTCTCAAAATGTGGTTGCCAAAGCAAACGTTGTTGAGAAAGGATAAGTCCAATAAGAGAAAACGTGACAACCAACCTAAAAAGTCAAAGAAATTCAAGGGGTCATGCCATAATTGTGGAAAGAAGGGTCATAAAGCTGCAGAATGTCGCGGCCCACCCAAAAAGAAGAAATCAGAAGCAAATGTGGCGTAAGTTTCAGACGGTGTTTCTGAAATGGACTTGTGTGCAGTTGTTTCAGAATGTAACCTTGTTGGCAACAACAAGGAGTGGTTTGTAGACACTGGAGCCACTAGGCATATATGCTCGAATAAGTGGATGTTCACAAACTACAAAAGCTCTACTAATGAAGAACAACTGTTTATGGGTAACTCGTCCACATCAAAGGTCGAAGGCAAGGGAAAGATTGTGCTGAAATTGACTTCTGGAAAAAAACTCACTCTAAATGATGTACTACATGTTCCAGAAATTCGCAAGAATCTAACTTCAGGATCGTTGCTTAGCAAGCATGGCTTCAAACTGACATTTATGGCTGGTAAATTTGTGTTGTCTAAGAAAGGAGTGTACATAGGAAAGGGTTATGTATGTGATAGCCTATTTAAGGCTAATGTAACCACTGTTGTACCAAACAATGATATGAATAAAATTGAATCTTCTGCTTATATGATTGACTCTCCTAATCTATGGCATTCTAGACTAGGTCATGTGAATTTTGATACTTTACAAAAACTGATCAATCTAGAATTCATACTGCGTGTAGAATTGATTCAAATTACAAATGTTAAATTTGTGCTGAAGCTAAATTGACAAGAACCTCATTTCATCATGTTGAAAGAGAAACCGAACCTTTAGACTTAATACATACTGATGTATGCGACTTGAAAATGTGTCAAACTAGAGGAGGAAAAAGGTACTTCATCACCTTTATAGATGATTGTATAAGATACTGTTATGTATATCTCTTTATAAGTAAGGATGAGGCATTCAATATGTTTAAACAGTATAAAGCAGAAGTTGAGAATTAACTCAATAGAAAAATTAAAGCTTTAAGAAGTGATAGAGGAGGAGAATATGAGTTTCCATTTGAGGAATTCTGTGCTGAGCATGGTATAATACACCAAACTACAGCTCCTTATTCACCTCAATCCAACGGTATAGCCAAACGGAAAAATAGAACTCTTAAAGAAATGATGAATGCCGTACTAATAAGATCTGGCTTGCTAGATAATTTTTTGGTAGAAGCTATTCTTTAGACAAATCATATTTTAAATAAAATACCACGAAAGAAAACGTCTATGACTCCCCATGAACTTTTGAAAAATAGACCACCATCCTACAAATACTTAAAAGTGTGGGGGCGTTTTGCCAAAGTAGAAATTCTAAAACCGAAAAAGGTCAAAATAGGACCAAAGACTATAGATTGCATATTCATTGGAAATGCTCATAATAGTAGTGCATGTCGATTTTTGGTGTACAAATCTGAAATTGATGACATTCATGAAAACACCATTATCGAGTCTCGAAATGCAAGATTCTTTGAACATATTTATCCTCTAAAAACCTCTATTGAAACTAGTGTTCAAAAAAGGCCAAGAGATCCAGATACTCCCGCGTATAATGTTGATCAAAGAAAAATGAATGATGAAACTGGGATAGAGGAACCGAGAAGGAGCAAGCAACAAAGGACCTCTAAATCCTTTGGACCTGATTTCTATGCATATATGATAGAAAATGAACCTCTAACTTACCAACAAGCAATGTCATCTCCCGATGCTCCTTATTGGAAAGAAGCCGTCAATAGTGAAATAGAATCCGTTCTACAAAACCATACGTGGGAACTAGTGGATCTCCCTAAAGGATCAAAATCACTAGGATATAAATGGATATTTAAGAAGAAACTAAAGGATGACGGCTCAATAGAAAAGTATAAAGCAAGACTTGTAATAAAAGAATCCAGACAGAAGGAAGATCTGGATTACTTTGATACATATTCTCCAGTTACCAGAATAACATCAATTAGGATGCTTATTGCAATCACATCTATATTGAATTTAGAAATACACCAAATGGATGTGAAAACTGCGTTTTTGAATAGTGAACTGGAAGAAGAAATATATATGCAGCAACCAGAAGGGTTTCTAATCCCAGGAAATGAAAATAAGGTGTGCAAATTAGTAAAATCTCTTTATGCCCTTAAACAAACACCAAAATAATGGCATGAGAAATTTGATGAAACAATGTTATCAAATGGATTCAAAATAAATGAATCAGATAAATGCGTATATATAAAATGTATAGATGATGGATATGTCATTTTTTGTCTCTATGTTGATGATTTACTGATCCTAGGAAATAATAAGGTCATAATAAAATCAATGAAGGACATGTTATCCTCTAGATTTGATATGAAGGACTTAGGAGTGGCCGATGTAATTTTGGGTGTAAAAATTATAAAGACACCGCAGGTATATGTGTTATCTCAGTCACATTACATTGCTAAAATTCTTGAAAAATTCAAGTAGTATAATTTAACTACTGCAAAGTCACCAGTAGATATGAACCAAAATTGGGTAAAGAACACTGGTGATGGTGTATATCAGCTTGAATACTCTCGTATACTGGGAAGTATTATGTATGTCATGAATTGCACTAGGCCTGATATTGCGTACGCTGTAAGCAAGCTAAGTAGATATACCAGCAATCTTGGTAAAAATCATTGGAAAGCAATAATCAGAGTCCTAGGATATCTAAAGTATACACAAAACTATGTGTTGCAATATGATAAGTATCCTTCAGTAATAGAAGGATATAGTGATGCCAATTGGATAACGGGCTCAAATTACACAAAATCCATAAGTGGATATGTGTTTACATTAGGAAATGGAGCAATTTTGTGGAAATCATCCAAACAGACTTGCATAGCAAGGTCAACAATGGAATTTGAGTTCATTGCTCTAGATAAAGCCGCGGAAGAAGCAGATTGGCTTAGAGGGTTTTTAGAGGACATTCCAAATTGGGAAAAACCAGTACCTCCAATATGTATATATTGTGATAGTCAATCTGCAATAGGAAGGGCGAATAGTACATTGTATAATGGTAAATCTAGACATATTCGTCGTAGGCATAAAACCATAAGACAACTTCTTTCTAATGGAGTTATCACTATAGTGTAAGGTCAAAGGATAACATTGCGGATCCACTAACTAAAGGCTTGCCTAGAGAGAAAGTTCAAACCTTATCGATAGGAATGGGTTTAAGACCTATGATCTAAAAGTTTTTCTAAACGGAAACCCCACCTAGTTGACTGGAGATCCCAAGATCTAGATTCAAAAGGACAACTGAGTTTAAAGATAAACTTAATGGCACTGTTAAAATACAAACCATTCATATGATAAGTCAGTGCACAACCCGTTGGAGAATAGGATAAGCTTAGCTTTTAATGATGTCTATACTGTGGTGTTATAAAAGACCCAAGTGGAGTATTACGGGATACTCTGTATAGAATCACCGACGTGAGTGTGAAGGTGCCGCTTCAAAAAGAATTGTAAAGTCGAATTCTTTAAACACTCATGAGACCAAGCAGGTGTTCATTGCAAAAACGAACACAAACAGAGAACAAAGGGGTTTAGAAACACTTAGTGTGTGTTATCTTTATATACTTAAACAAAAGGCTTACAGTTCAAAGACAATCTAGTCCACTGATTCGCCAGTAGGTTATAACGATAAAACACATGGAAAAGTTCAAGGCCACTGCGCTACTTTTACCGATACGCTAAATATTTCGAAAAATTTAAGAACAAAAAGTAATCTCTCATTCATGTGGGGGATGGTTGAAAATAAATGAGAAGATTGGGAAAGAAGAGGTTGTGTAGTATTGGAGAAATATAAGAAAACAAAGTCCCACATTGTGTGTGATTTGTGAATATATTTCCATATATACCAAAGCCCAATAAGCCATTTCAAAACAAAAGAAATGAGCACATGAAGCATTGAGTGAATGGGGCTATGTAGGCATTAGGCCTTCATAATAAATATTAAACTGTCATAAATAGGGCCTTGGGCTTTAGGGCTCTTGGGGTCTCCTGATTTCTGTGGGCTGCTAACCCGCTCGGCCTTGTTGCAATGGGACTGATCTGTTTTGAATGGAGCGGATGCACCCGTTTCCTTTCGGCTCTTGGGCTTGCACAACGAACAGGTGCGCCCGTTTCCTTTCAGGCTCAACCGACGCGCCTGCATCCGTACGGACAGTCGCATCTGCCCAGAAAACATCCCCTGACCACTATATAAGGACTTCATGACAAAACAGAAAAAAATCACTAGAAAATTCCCTTCTTTCTTCTCTGAAAAATTGTTCTTAAACACGACTCTCTTGAGTTCGAAATTGCTCTGCATTTGAAAGCGCTTCAAACTGCAGAAACCGGTCCGTTTTATCTTGGGAGACAATTGCTCAATAACCTTCAGCGTCGTAGAGGGAGCAATATTGTTTCAAAGAAACAGATTTACTCTGGACTCGGACATCACTGACAGGTACTTCTCTCTTCTATTCGTTTTGCAACACTTCTGTGTTGTTGCAAATCTAGTCGCGGCTTTTGTTGTTACTAATTTTGATTATACTTCAAACTGGTAACACTTCTTGATGTGACAATTGGATAATGACAATTCATTGATCGCTATCGGGTTCGTGCTATATTTGCATTGTTACGAACAACAGTTGCATGCCACAAATTACAAAGCAGCCAAGTCACACATACACATAAACACACACACACACACATATATATATATACACATGTATGTGTTAGAATTTTAGCCGATCTAATCGACGTTTAATTCTATGTTTTAACAATTTAAATCAAGATCTATTGCGAGAACAACAGATTAAAACTCGTATAAATCAAATTTAGGGTTTGTACCTGCGACGAGATCCAGAAGAAAGTAGAAACAGGTGAAGGTGATGGAGTATCGGATCACAAAAGCACGACAAAGCGCTGACTCTCTATAGATTATCCACAAGAACACCTTCCTTCTTTCAATCGAATCGAAAAAGGAAACTGAAGAGGAAAACGGTGCTAGCCACCATGATACTTTAGGGTTTTGAACCTTTTTTGGATCAAATCAGTCGGCTTTACATTATCACATATGTATATGTCTCACCTAAGGTTAGCCTCTTTTATATCTTATATATAAAAGGAATAAAATATCCTTTTAATAAGTTTAACCCAAAATTAGGATCCTTCTGAATACTTATTCCAACTACAAATAAAATATTAACAGATTAATATTGTATTTGTCCAAAATATTTCTTCTTCATAATGTTCTATACTGTGTGACCCTATAGGTTATTACAACGTTGGCAATAATTTAAATCGTATTTAAATTATAAACAGTGAGCGGTATCTAGCAACACATCGCTGTTACCCAAGTTATAATAAGATCAGTAATTCGATACAACCTTTCGTGACCAGTGTATCAATGTAATATAATCCGTTTAACCAATATATCCTGGATTAAACTCAAGGCATGGATCGTATCATCCTCTTTATAATTTAATCTGTTTTCTTGATCGATGAGCAGACTATTTAAAACAAATCAATATTTGAGCACGACCATGCATTTCACAGTCTCACTCAATCAAGAGGCCCATGGATATCACTACGAATATATCGTAGGGTTAAATTCCATCTAGATCATTCATAATTTTCATTCGATTCTAGATATATCTAATAATCACCGTTATCATTACTCTGTTACGAAATAACTTTAGATGATATCAAAACACAAATATCCTCGAATAAAATTATAATGATTTCAGGTCTGAGGACCATTACATCACTGTCACTCTGAGAACAACTTATGATACTGTTGATTATATTCCATGTAGTTATCTCACGGTGGGTCAGCCCAATACGCTATTCTCCAATACGTATTTATATCTTGACTTTAATATCACATATATTAATGATCAATGAGATGTGATCATCAGTCAATCAATATACTAGTCTCAACGCTTTATTGTTGTCATATATACACAATAAAACTCGACTAGGGACATTTAAGAATTATAATACTTGTCATATTATATAATCTCAAATTCAGTCTTACTCGAAATATATATTTCCGTATTATTATTCTAAGGACTTCTATTATATTATTATTTATATTACGCAATAAATACAATATAATAGAATAATATTTTATTCCAAATAAAATAATAACATCAACAGTGTTATCAATCTCATCAAATGAATTGCCTCTAGGGCACTAACTCTAACAATCTCCCACTTGCACTAGAGTCAATCATTTACGTATCGTATACTTATGAAACTAGTGTGACTATTAAACTTCTACTGTGACAGAGTTTAATTCAGTAGGTCTGTAACATTACAACTTTTGTAACTTTGCAGATATGTTTATTTATTTTGTGAACAAATTCACATAAGAAATATATGTTTGGATTGATGATGAGTTTAATGTTTTAGGCCTGAGCGACAGCCATATTGTTATTGCAATGTATACCATTCGATCAACAATGAATTAAGTTCAATCATGAACTTCTTAATCCAAACATTTTCAGAATCAGTATCAATTTCTTGTTTTAATAACTAACATTATCATCAGTAATTAATGTGTTATCAATATAACATTAGAATTATTTTGATACTCCCACTCAATTTCTTGTCTATACAAGATTCAATAGTATTTTGTGGTTTTCGATACATTTCGAATTCTATTTTATTCCCTTTGGTATCTAAGAGTCTGGATCTCCTTTACAAGGATACCAATTCGAGCAATAAACATTTTATTCTCAAGGATTTATAGAATTAATTTCCATTTTTCTTCTTTTGGATATTCCACAACATATTTATTTGATTTGGGTCCAATCGTATCAGAGGAAGGACATCTAACAAACGTCTTACATCCCAAATCTTTGTATTAGACTTACAAGGACATTTCCTAGTCCATATCTTATATGGCGTCTTCAAGATTGTTTTAGTAGGAGTAAATGTAATTGTTCAAAATTTAGTTTATTGGAAGATCTATATGACTTATCATTTATCGTATCTTATCTTATATGGTGCGATTTCTCCTTTCAGATATACCATTTCAATATGGTGTTCTAGCTGGAGTGAGTTGTGAAACAATTTCAAACTCATCTGAGTAGTCATTAAATAGTTGGCTTAAATATTCTCTTTCGATCTGATCGAAAAATATTTATTTTCTATTAAAATTGGTTTCTATCTCCATTTTGAAATCTTTGAACTTTTCAAAGGATTCTGATATGTGTTTCATAAGATACACCTATCTGCATCTACTGATATCATTAGTAAATATAATGAAGTAATAAAACCTACCTCTAGTTTATATATTCATTGCTCCATATACATCATTATGTATGAGACCCAATACTTATCACTCATTCACTGTGTCAAGTGAAAGATGATTCAGTTATCTTGCTTAATAAAAAAGATCTGCATTCATCATGTAATTCAAAATCAAATGATCTCAAAATTCCATCATTATGGAGTTTTGATATACTTTCTTGTTTACTGGGCTAACTGGCAATACTAAAGGTATATTGGATTTTAAATTACTAAATTTAATCCACTCATTATTAATGTCAAGTACATTATAGTTAAGGGTTTACAAAGATCATTAACTATTCGTGAAATTCCATATGATATTTCATTTAAATAAAATGAATAACAATTATTCTTTTATTACAAATGAAATTTAAACTTGTCTGAACAAGATTTACAATAACATTTATTTTAAATGGAATTTCATAATAACAGTTATTTTATTAATTTTATTAAGCCAATATCCACAACAAGAATCAACTTTCTATGGATAATCCAACAACATTTGCTTCATTTCCAATCGTAAGTCCACTTGTCCTTTTATCAGATTTCTACTTATTCTGCAATTTCTGTAAATTTACATTCATTTATGTGATTCATATCTAATATTTAATATTAGAAATGAATAAGTAGATCATTATAACAGTTATATCTTATTCAGTTGAAGTCACACTTCAACTTTGTTTTAGATCTTCAATGTTTTTAAAACAATTACTTTCTAATTTGTTTGAGGACAATCCTCAAATTTTAATATTAGTCAAGAAATTTAATTTAATTCAATTTATATCCTTCTCAACGATTAATTTAAATTATCGAGTTATTTATTATTTAATATCTACATTAGATAATAATAACTGATTCTAAAATATTTATTTAATACAAAATTTTGACAATCAAAATTAACATAAATATGTAATTGAAACTAAAATATGCTCCCACTCAAATTAACATCCCTCTGTTTGTATATGTAAATCATTATATACATATAATGGTGTTCCAAGATCCATATCTAGTCATGCCTTGACCTAGCTTTGGCTAAACTCAAAACACGACCTTTTATGTAGACATCTTATGTCAATTATATTTCCTATATAACTCTTGGATCGCATGTTGAACATTTTGTTCAGTATTATTCATTTGCTCAAAATGTAGAATAATTCATGCTTTTGTCTCTAAGGCCATAATCGTATTATGCAGCCTAGTTAAGTCAGACCCAATAATAGGTTGGAGCACCACATTTTACTCCATCGCATATAACCAAAATAAAAGGTGCACAACGCTTTGGCGTTAGTTACATCCAGTGATTTTGGACAGTGATGAGTATATTATTGGAAGACTTCACCATGACTTAATATAACAAAAAAGCTGTTTTAGAAGAAATTTATAATTCGTGGTGGCGAACAATATTATAGTCATTTACATATATCAAATATATGTAATTAATATTCGTAATATTAATTGGATTTAAATTATATATATCAAGCATATATATTTAAATTCAAAGTAATATATGGATGGTGCGTGTTAACTTCTATCGAATATTTCAATGTTCTGGTTGATTTAACTATTATTTTGTAGGGTAACAAAACAACACCCCACATGATTAAAGTTCATATGACCAAATAGATTTTAGATTCACTCAACACCCACTAAAGAAATATAAGGCTAAAATAATGCATATGAATACACGCGAATCAATTTGCATGCCCATCATCAAAATAGATTAGTCAAGATGAACTAACAAAACATATCAATATGTATTGAGCCTTTATGATTTCTGTTACAAGTCCAAGCATATGAATACTGCTATTAAAATTTAAACATTATGATGATCATTGCACATACATTCAGTAAATCTTTTAAGTGCAAAACGAATTATGCATCTAAGGTCAGTCACACGTGCAAGCTAATATTTACAACATACATATATGTACAAGAATTACATATATCTATATATAATACATTCCACATAAGACTGCATATATATATATGTATGTATGTATATATACATACATCAAAATATATATATTCAAAAATTTCTTATGTGGTAGTTGCATTCTCCAGCTTGAGACCTTTTTGTCTTCCCCTTTTATCCGAAACAATTTCAGAGATGATTGTTGTTCCCCTCCCCTGTTAAAACAGTTTTAACATTGAGGGTTAGGCTAACAAAGTTACATCTAATGTAAATGCTATGTGTTCATGCAGCAGAAACTCATATACATCAAATGTATATTTAGTTTATGTATGCAGTAATTGACATACATGCTGTAATTTATATGTTTATATGTATATATGTATATATACATACATTCAGCCACATGTCATGTGTAGAGAACAGGTTCTCTATAAAATTACATTTCATGATGCAAATGGAATATAAGAAGGGATGAACATTATCAGGTCATAAAATTTACATGTTGGACCAACATTTTGGCTCACAGGTATGTCTAATAACCTATATATAACTACCATTAGCAAATCAAATTTGCATTGTGAAAATTTTAAAATGATCAGCAAAATCAAAAGGTAAAATCATATATCAAATATATGAATGGAATTATATTAACAGGTCTAATTCCTCTAAATATAAGACAGACTTATTTGTTAACCACACCATACATGTTACAATGGTACAAATACAAACATATCTTATATGTGTGTTACTAACTTAATGATTCAATTAATCATCGAATTTAGGTTCTAGATTCCTAAAATATAACCGAGTCATAATCAGTAAAATGATATTCTTGGTATGCATATAGAATGTAGGTGGTTAATATAATTACAACGACGATATCAAATATATCAATAGACTGACTAATGTGAAAAATCCAATTAATTACACTAAGCTATATTATACAAGATTATGTCAACCACCAAAATATATCACATTCCTTTGTAATATATGCTTAACTGGCTTAAACATAGATCAACTCCAAGGTATAATTGTTAATAATCAAATAAAATGTTAACAGGGTCATTACTGCAATGGTATGATTACCAATCATCTAATGATCATATATACATATATACATATATATATATATATATATATATATATATATATATATGTGTGTGTGTGTGTGTGTGCAGACTTAATTTCATATGATAACAGAGAAAAAATATACACACATTTGTTTAATATGTCAAAACATATTTGCATTAATTTTTCAAAACCTATGTATACAATATCATTACAATGGTTCTGAAATAGCGTGACTACAAACAAATTTTGTTGTGTGTATGTGTATTACACCAAAAAACAAAACCACCGTACAACAAACTTGTATTTCCATTATCATACTCCTATAACATGTGAAATGATAGTGATAGAGTTTAGAATATCAAAATATACTCATATACATCACTATATACTGTTTGAATATTTGAATTGCAAATCTCATTTGCATCAATATATATCTACAAATAGGTTTATATGCATTATATTATACTGATCTTAATAAAACCAGTATCCATTTATAATGAATAGAATCTTCCAAAAGATTATAAATGATGTTTCAAAACCATAAATATATCATATATGTGTGGATAACCCAAAAGGTAAAATCAAAACTGATCTTTTGATATTATAACAATTTATCTCAACTATAAAAGCTTATAATATATAACATTAAAACAAAAACAGCAAATCATGTCTGCTATGTCTCTCTAAAAAAATGATTTCCATCATATTTATCACCACAAATATAATATTCATGTTCAAACATTGTCAACAAGCAAAACCAAAATTGTTTTTTCAAATATCCATATATTTGTATCATAAACAATTAACATCCATATGTGACTATGTACAATAACTGATGTCATAAGTATATGTATATTAACACATATCATTACAAATGTAAATGCATATATATATATATGCATAATTATTTGTCAAGCTAAGTTCATAAGCTTAATTGACATAATATTTGATAACTTTCAATGTTTCAAAACATTCAGATTATTATTGGAATGTTAGTAATATTTGATCTGAATCAAATATATTTACAACAGAGTCATACTCTGTTTTACAATGCATTCATTTTAAAACAAATCATTGTAACTGTCCCAATTTCATCACTTCAGTGTTATTAATCACATCTGGTTAATTATCCCTTTATAAGTAATAATTTAATTTAAGAATCAATTTCCTAAATGACTTGTTGATATTGATCAAACAAAACTGGATTTTGGGTTTTATACAATACACCTTTATTTATCAACAAAGGCATAACAATTTAAAACCAACTTGGTATTTCAGATAACTATTACTGATTTAATGAATCAAAATTCATCAAAAAGGTATTTTACTGATTCATTAACCAGTAAAACCAATTTCAATTAAGATAGAAAAACTATGATAAGGTCTAGCCTTAAATATTTATTAATCAAACATTTTGATAACATCTATAGTACTGTTTACTCGTATAAACAATTTTTAAAACCAAGTAGTGTACAATCACAATTAATATCTAATATTAATATGTTTTTGAATAAAACAATTTTATTCGAGAGAATGTTGTTTCATGACTTGGATGGACTAGCCCCAAAAAATCAAATTCAAAACTTACTAGAAAGAAAAACTTGTGACAGATCTAACCATTTATTATCTATATAAATATGATAAAGTGGAACACATGGGTTTATACTATAATATGATATATTTACAGTTAAATCCAAACATAGTTTTGAGTTTACACAAGGTTCGAACAGATAATCAATATTTAATGTTCTGACTGTTGAGTAATGGCAAGTGTAAACTCATATATTCGATTCAATATCGAATGTTAGTTCTGGACTCACAAAACAATTTTGTTAACCTCGAAACAATTTCAAATATGAATCATGTTACTATAATGTTTATTTGTGTAATCAATCGAACAAATAAACGAAACCGAAATCCAAAATTACATTAATTTCGATATATCACTACAGTATCAATACATAACAATCTTAGTAAAGTTTTGATCACTCAAACATGAATAAACCAAAATCAGAGTCCAATTTATCATATCTCGCAAAACCTGGCTCCTGATACCATTGTTAGAATTTTAGCCGATCTAATCGACGTTTAATTCTATGTTTTAACAATTTAAATCAAGATTTATTGCGAGAACAACAAATTAAAACTCGTATAAATCAAATTTAAGGTTTGTACCTGCGACGAGATCCAGAAGAAAGTAGAAACATGTGAAGGTGATGGAATATCGGATCACAAAAGCACGACAAAGCGCCGGCTCTCTATAGATTATCCACAAGAACACCTTCCTTCTTTCAATCGAATCGAAAAAGGAAACTGAAGAGGAAAACGGTGCTAGCCGCCATGATACTTTAGGGTTTTGAACCTTTTTGGGATCAAATCAGTCGGCTTTACTTTATCACATATGTATATGTCTCACCTAGGGTTAGCCGCTTTTATATCTTATATATAAAAGGAATATAATATCCTTTTAATAAGCTTAACCCAAAATTAGGATCCTTCTGAATACTTATTCCAACTACAAATAAAATATTAACAGATTAATATTGTATTTGTCCAAAATATTTCTTCTTCATAATGTTCTATACTGTGTGACCCTATAGGTTATTACAATGTTGGCAATAATTTAAATCGTATTTAAATTATAAACAGTGAGCGGTATCTAGCAACACATCGCTGTTACCCAAGTTATAATAAGATCAGTAATTCGATACAACCTTTCATGACTAGTGTATCAATGTAATATAATCCGTTTAACCAATATATCCTGGATTAAACTCAATCATCCTCTTTATAATTTAATCCGTTTTCTTGATCGATGAGCAGACTATTTAAAACAAATCAATATTTGAGCACGGCCATGCATTTCACAGTCTCACTCAATCAAGAGGCCCATGGATATCACTACGAATATATCGTAGGGTTAAATTCCATCTAGATCATTCATAATTTTCATTCGATTCTAGATATATCCAATAATCACCATTATCATTACTCTGTTACGAAATAACTTTAGATGATATCAAAACACAAATATCCTCGAATAAAATTATAATGATTTCAGGTCTGAGGACCATTACATCACTGTCACTATGAGAACAACTTATGATATTGTTGATTATATTCCATGTAGTTATCTCATGGTGGGTCAGCCCAATATGCTATTCTCCAATACGTATTTATATCTTGACTTTAATATCACATATATTAATGATCAATGAGATGTGATCATCAGTCAATCAATATACTAGTCTCAACGCTTTATTGTTGTCATATATACACAATAAAACTCGACTAGGGACATTCAAGAATTATAATACTTATCATATTATATAATCTCAAATTCAGTCTTACTCGAAATATATAATTCCGTATTATTATTCTAAGGACTTCTATTATATTATTATTTATATTACGCAGTAAATACAATATAATAGAATAATATTTTATTCCAAATAAAATAATAACATCAACAGTGTTATCAATCTCATCAAATGAATTGCCTCTAGGGCACAAACTCTAACAGTATGTATATAAATATATGAACTGAACATGGAAGCGTGTGTGTGTACACATATATATTGAAAATTGGTACGCTTTTATTAACTTATAAAAAAACAGTACAAGGCAAAAGTACAACAGAAATGGAAAACCAAAAGTTACATAAACTGAAATACAAGCATAAAATAAATACTAATTGTGCTAAAATGGACCCCTGACGAGGTCAACTTCCATGAAAAGAGAGGCGTCCCGCTTGATGTACGTGATGCACATAACTGCCAAGATAATTGACAGTGATCCCACTTTTTATAGTGGCCCGAATTTCCGTACTATTTGAGTTGACTAAATACACTACACATCCAACCCAAATTGCATGGAAATACGAATAGAAGAAGAACATAACAATAACACAGAATCTTACATCGCAACGGAACAAAATGTAATATATCATAACTTTTGAAATACAAAATTTTAATTGTATAACATACAGTTATCGGAGTATAACACTTACAACACAGTGAAAATAACAATACTATATAACACTGAAGGCTCCTGCTCCTCCAAGTATATCTGTAAAAACCTGAACTACTTGACTGCCCTTACAAATTTGAGCACCCAAGAGTTTAAGGAAAACATAGAAAAATAAACTCCGAGTCAGCCATGGGATTGGTATGAGTAAACAATTTAAAACAATTTGAGAAAATAAACGATATCTCATAAGACCATGCCATATAACATGGAACGGGTTTTTCCCTTATAAGAATCCAAAATACTTGATTCAACTTTCAAAATCTTTTTGAAACAAATGATAATCTTCATACCAAAACTCTTTTGATATTATAATAGTGTCTAAATCAAATAAATAACAATTTAGTGGAACGTTTGCATCTCACGCTCCACATATATAATATACAACCAAAACCACGAGCACTTATTGGGTAATGAATTTTCAACTATGACAAGGTATGGAACCACCTTCCGATAGTGTATCTCTAGAGAGGAATACACTGGGTTCAACAAGAACATCTTGTAACCCGGCCACACATGACCGACCACTTATTTAGCTTTAGTGTATCGAATGTATATCACCAACAGTTGGGATCAATAACCATTTTTCCGAATAGGGCAACATCAAATAGAATAAAGAATGAATGAATTTCTCTAGATAGGTGATAATACACCCTACTTGGGAGCTACCCACTTAGCTATGCTGCCTGCCCGATTTTTGTCATTTCCCGGTTGTTGAGGCCCGATGCTTCGATTTCTTACCATTCATTGATAACACAATCACTTTGAATGCCCCATTGTCATATCCGTTAATCACTAACTGATTTGCAGAAATATAATCTGGATATTATGCTAAGAGAATATATACTCCGTCGCCATATATAATTATACGGACCTGCATATGAAATCATTGGAAATACTCTGTTAGACATTCGTCCATACAACTTCGTTTTGGGACTGAACGAAACCGAAGGCACAATTTTCATTGATCCATATTAGGCAGTTTCTACCTACGATTAACAGAAAAAGCCCTTGCACTTTTCTCTGTCTTCGATTATCTTCATATAATCTATTTCGCAACACTACTGCCAATACAGAGTGGTTCTCGGATAATAATCCAACCGATCTCTCCATATTGACAACGGTTTTTGGCAAATGCTTCGATAATTGGTTATTTAATTATCGAAGAAAAACAAACATTCAACCACAACATCAAACAAACCACTGAGCCCCTTGATTAATATTTCATTAGTTAAATCCCTTCTCCATTTCCTTATCAATATCCGTTAACCTGATATTTTCAACAATCATCTTGGCCTCTGCTATTTGGAAAACATTTCCATATATCGCCCTCTTTAACTTTATGTACTTAGAAAATATCTTCTATTTATAATTGGTGAACATTCTAATTACTTATCTCTTTCACGGCCATTCATTTTTAGACTTAGGAAATATTTATTATTATATTTCCAAAATTTCCACTTATTTGGGTTAAGAATAATGTTGTGTAAAACATCGTTACAACAACCCAAAATACTATATTCAACCAAACTCTTTAAACATTTATCTTCGAGACTGATTCTTGCTATTTATCGTTAATAATGAAATCAACCAAATTGGGGTATAACTACCTCTCAGACCTTAACTGAATAACATCTTTAACTTAAAAACAGACAAGACCACTTATCTCAAATAATCAACACCATAAAAACCCATTATTCATTTTTAAAACGTGTATGCGTTTCTCTTTATATTTTTACTAGATTTAATCTACAGATTTCCTTTTTGTTTATAATATTTTATTTTAATTTCGTTTCCTTAACGAATCCTATATATGTCGATATATTGATTTCTAGTTATCAAATTTACTTTAAAATATTCTATCTCCTTAAATTTCCGGAAAATTTCACCAGCACCTCCTTTGTACCGGTCAAAAGCTCAAACCTCAACTTGCCTCTCTAGGCCCTTTCCATTCAAAAAGAAAATCAAAAAGCCAAGTGGCTTGTCGGTTCGGCATATGAAATCTCATATGGAATTTAAACGTGTACCTTTTTGTTGGGCACTCGAATTATAATCTTCATATACTTTATTCCATACCTGTCTAACATGTACCCAAATATTCTCATTTTGGTTCAACTCAATTCATTAGTCTTAACCCAATTTGCTAATTTATTTTCTAATTAGCTATTTTGCCTGTTTCACTTTTTTTTTTGAACATAACATGTTCAAATATAATATTAACTTGCTTATAAACACACTGAATTCCATTTCCTATTCCAGTTTCCTTTTCGATTTCGAATATAAATTCCCAGATCACCCTCACTTATTCAATGCCCAATTTCGTACCAAATTTCGATTGACCAATTTTTATCCAAATTATTTAATTCTGTCAAATAATTAAAAATATGATTTTTTTTGTTTCAAAAAAAAAATCATTTCATTTACATAACTTAAGTTCTATTTATTTTACAACATAATTCTAGATTTTTAAATTAAAAATCCATATTTTATTAACTTAAAATATTTCGATTTTAATTAATAAACCGTTATGGTTTTTATAATGGTTATAGCGCTGCTTTTCTGAAAATTTGAAAATAACTCAAAATCAATAAGACGAAATACAAATTTTTCTCTTCTATTAGAAGATTGTTATCAAATCAGTCCTGATGATTCTTATTTCAAAGAATTCCGACTTAAATTGAGTTCTATATACTCAATTGAAGTTCGAAACGCCAATTTACGAACTAAAGCGCTGCGGCGAGTTCGTTTTAATTATATATATATATAAACGTTTAAACTTCTTTTATAATAAATTTCAACTCCGTTTTAATATATTTTAATATCAATTATGCCTATTTACCAAATCCAAGTTAATATTCTTGATTATCCCTATCCATTGATTATTTCATAACTCAATTATAAATCTATTTATAACTGAATCTTCTATACTAAATTCTAGTTTCTTTATAAATAAATTATTTATACAACTTGATATAATCGAATTCTAATTATAAATCCGTTGGATTTTTCTCACTTCAATTTATATTCCGAATTCCAGAATAAAATTTATCGTTCTATTTCAAACCGTTTTCCAATTTACTTTTCAATTCATACTTGAAATATAAACTTCTAAATTATCCAATGATAATTTATTTCCCTATTTTTGTAAACCTTATTTATAAATTAATTTTCTTGTTTTAAAAATTAAAACAAGCTTTTCTTTCAAATATCTATTTGAAACCCAATTCCTTTTCTGGAATTTTTTATTTTTATAACTAATACACATAAACATAGGATCTATTTTATATTTACTTTTAAAAATCTTAATTTCTATTTAATATTATTCCAATATCCTTTTTAAAACTAATTTATTTTTATAGAATCGACGTAGTCGAATTCAAATCATAAATCTGTAGGGATTTATTTCAATTTAGTTTATATTCCAAACATCAGTATAAATTCCATTGTTTCCCTTTTTAACACGGTTCCAAATTCTCATTTTAAATGCGTATTTGAATTTAAATATTTAAATTATCCAAATGATAATTTTTCACCTTTCTTTACAAACACCGTTTATATTACTTGATTATATAGTTAAACAAGACTCGATTTCAAATTCATTTGAAAATAAATTTCTACCTTGGAAAAATAAATTTCCCTTTTTAAATTCACATTACATTTCCCGAATTATCCAATGATAATTCATTTCACTTCACTTATAAACATCATTTATAAATTCATTTCAGTTCCCTGAATATTTAATTTATAAACATCATTTATAAATTTACTTCAATTCCCTGATTATTTAATTTATAAACATCGTTTATAAATTTAATACTTGTTTTATTTATTCAAAACAAGTTAATATCTTTATAGTCCATTCGAAATTCAAATTTTATTTTAGAAAATAGTTTTTCTCGTTTAAATCCCAAAATTCCCTTTTCACGATATTTTAAACATCCGAAACACTCAAGTATCAATTACAGGTTTTCTAACACATAATATACGATAATATATATATATATATGAACAAACAATAATAAATTTTTAGGAATCTAGTTGGATTCCTCCAACCTGTTTTTCCTGCATCCATAGACGTTAGCCAACTTAAATAATACCCATCCTCCTTCAAGGCAGGATATCTCGGTATAGAAGGTCATCCATTATCATATTGTGGGGCATATAGGGTCATCCGCTAATGATACTACGGGCATCCGCTAATGGTACGACGGGAACTATCCAATCACCAATATATATATATGTATGTATGTATAAAAGCCACGAACACCAAACCTAAATTACTAATATACTTATATATATATTAGCCAACACTGAGATACAATTTATAAACGCATCCAAGCAGCCAACAATTTATTTTAACGATAAAAATGAATTTAGATAAATTTCAGAGTGAGAATTACTCATCGTGATTTTATATCTTGATATTTGATTTATTCTGATGCCAGTCGTTTCCAAAAATTCCCAGCGAATTCCATTTCCCGTTACGAGTCTAACTCGCCATGCATTATTATTTTGGACCTCGTATAATTTAAATACATTGCACTATTATTTTTGATTAAATAAAAAATAAACAAATTAATTAAATTATTTAGTTTATACCTTAAGCTCTCTCCTAACTGGTCTTCTCCAATCAAGAGAATCACGCCCTAAAACTGCAATACTCAATCACCAAGAAACAACTTTGTTCACTGCCAATACTTACATGCAACAACTACAGGATCCTCAATAGATTTTTGTTGACCACCTTGTTGACTCCAATCGCCACTACTCCGGCACCAAACGCCAGCTCCGACGCCACTATTGATATCGCCACCCAAATCTGCACCTATCAGACACCATCCCTTGCAACTCGATCTCCACCCCGATGATGTGATATGCTGAGAAACCCTTGTCGCTTCCCACTGTCGATGATCGTGGCCTGTCCAATCTACTTCACTAGGTGCGCCTCTACTCCCTGAGCTCAACCGTCACCTCAAAAATCCCTCTGGCATCACCAATCTGATCGCGATCCGAGCCCAAGGCACGGCCGTACAAAGTCGAGGTCCACCCTGAAAACCATCGCACTAAACATCGTGCTTATGGGATTGAAGCACGGGTTCTTATGAGCTTAACGAGTTTACAATGAACATTTTACCTTGCATTTGATTTTAAATTTGATTTTTTTTGGAGCGGTTTTAAAAGGGACGACATTTTTTGTGAAGCTTGTAATTTTTCTGATGGAGGAAAAATGGAAACAACGAAGTGTCGTTGTATTTATAAATGAAGAAAGCTTCAATCTGAAGGAATAGGTCTAAGGAGGTACAAGGGTAGGTGATAGGTTTACAGTCTACTTTGTTAATTAGCTTAGGGTAGAAGGAATGCATTTATAATTTATTTTATTTTATTTTAGGTTAAACTGAGGAGATTTTACCTTATTTAAAATATCTCGTGTTTATAACTCCTATTTAAACGCAATGGCTGGCATTTCTAAGGTTATAACACTATTCTGAACACACTGTGACATGATTCAAAGCTCCATTTGATCATATGGAGAAGATATTAATTTAAATCGATATAAATTAAATTCATAAAATTAACAAATTATTATTATCGTTTTTATTCAAATAAAATTTCTATAAATCATATGAATCATTTTGACTTCGTTTTAAATTTAATTATTCCAGATTCTCGTATTACGATAATTATATATATTCGAAATAAATCGTGTTTCGATTATTTAATCGATAACTCAATATAAATATCCATTTATATTATCAACTCAATATTTAAAACCATATTAAATATTTAAAATATATCAGCCAAAAAATTCGGGTCATTGCATTTTTCCCCCTTAAAAGAATTTCGTCCCCGAAATTACTAAGGTAGGAAAAATGCTACGAACCCATTAGGGTGTGTTTGGTTTAAAATGAGTTTTGGGTTTTTAGTTTTCAAAATTAATTACAAAACATTAAAGTGTGAAAGGAGGAATGGTAGAATGGAAGGAAGATGGAGGGGATCGCGGAGGGGATGTAGCAATCATGGAAGGAAGAATTGGTCTCCATGTTTCTCTTATTTCTCAAAACATGAAAAATAGATAAAAGTTGTTTTTTATTTTGTGTGTTAACTTTGTTTTCTAAAATGGTTGTTTTTCATGATATGCATGTGTTGTGCACATTATTGTATGGACGAAAACCCAAAACTTAAAATGGTAAATCAAACACTACCTTAACTTTTCAAAAACACATTTATGCTAAAACTCAACTCTTTATATTTCTACAACTTTATTTTCACCAAAGCTTTTGGTTTCCATTTACATTGCACACCATATATGCTCACATTCAATTAATTTGAATGATTCACAAGCAGTATATTCACATCCAGTTCATATTCATTCAAATTGATTTTAATCAATTTATTCATTTTTTTATCCATTTAACTTATTTAAGTTGAATTTAAATTCCAGAATTCAAATACTCGGTTTTTGTTTAAAATCCTTTAGAAATCACATAAATATATACACATTTTTATTTCCATTTCAAATTCAAAACATTTGAATTTTCAAACCAACTTGTTTCTTTCAAACAATTTTCCATCAAAAACCTTTCTATGGTAGCAATTCATCACTTAGAAACTCGAAATGAATACTGATGATGTCGCGATCATCATCAGTATTATTTTCTAGACACTGAAGTGATTTCAGTGCTTTATCACTTTCAAACTCATCTAAAATGATTTTGATTCAAAAATCCTTTGAACACAAATCCATATTGTTCTAATATACTTCAGAAAATATTTTCCAACTTCCAGGATTTAAATTTCAAATTCTAAATTGAATTAAATTTAATTCATCCCATTGGTATATATTTTATTCATATACAAATTTTGTTTGCTTATATATAACCATTCCACACTACTACAAAACAGATCTGTTGCTTCGGTTGTTTACCCCATGTTGCTTCGGTTCAACAACCGAAGCAAATGCAGAAGACGCAACAAGTCAAAATCTGTTGCTTCTGCTGTGCAACGGAAGCAAAAAAAAACCTTTTTTTTGCTTCGGTTGTGCCAACAACGGAAGCAAAAAGTGAAATAATTGGCCCTGTCTTTTGCTTCTGTTAGTACCACAACTGAAGCAAAAAAATTACCTTCTACCAAATAAACATGCAAGAATATCAATATACACCAGGATAAATAATTAATGACCACTATAATATAATCAACTAGATAACAAATATAATTAAACAATACAATACACAAACAAATATTATTCATTATCTATAATCCATGTCCATGCATATAAACACAACAACATAGTAGAAAACAATATGTAACATTAGATAAACCAGGACAAGTACATGGAAAAATAGCTAAGTTGACTTTTTCTTTACACGTTATGGATCCATAATAATTACAATGTAGTTAAATACCATTGAAGATAAACAAAATGCAGTTCCAAAATTTTAGCTTCAGCAGCAGTACATAAATGAGTGCACTTGCGTTGCAGCATGACCTAGTGTTTTCCTCCCTATTTGATTTTAGCTCACTTCACCTACATAAACTTTCAGCATTGTTGTCCACTTCTTTTGAAAACTGAATTGCCAACCTACAACATGAAATAACAACATATTAAAAAAATCATTTTTTATATAAAGATAACACAAAATAATAACCCAGCTTCAGGATGCTGATTTCGGGACATTGCACTCAGTTACGAAGTTGATATTAGCAAGCGTTGAATAAAATAAAAAGGAATGCTTATACACATAAAATATAAAAAAGAATGAATGAATATTATTCTTGGTTATTTTTGATAAATTTCAACACCTTGAACAAGAACTACAAAAACAACCAAATTACCCATTAGCCACTCAAAAAAAGAACAATATTTACAGCAACAAAAAATATTCATTATTGACACTTGATCGAAAATGGTAATAAAAACAACTTCATCACTGTCAATTGATCAAGTTTACATGTACAACCAAACATCTATAGAGATTAATAAAAAATCAACCATATGAAATAAAAAGAAACCCCAAACTCACAAACAGAAAGGAAAAGAAACATAGAGGTAAGTTTTAACAACCCTGTAAAATAAACAAATTCACAACTCTATCCTACACTATGTTCCATTCCAGTAAAGAAGAATGTATTGAATGTAGGTCATACATATATGTTTTTGTGACATGTATCATCAGCAACAACTTGATTAAAGGTAAATCTTATATCCATGTTTTATATTGGAAAAAAGTGCTAAAAACAATACTTGTTTGATGAGCTCTAATATTATTGACTTATCTTAAATATCTCAAGTTCATTTCTGCTTTAGCGAAAATCAGACCAGATATTATTAATGAATCCCCCAATGTTTCCAATATATCTGTGTGCTGAATGGTACAATTATTTTCCAGCTATGTTCTTATGGTATAATGATAAACATAGAGCAGGTTATTAGTAATCATAGTATTCTCCATTTAGTCGCTTAAACCAAAATACTGAGATATCTGTAGAGCAACTGTTAAGCACTATATGTTGAACAAGTTATTAGCAGTCATAGTATTTTCCATTTATTTGCTTAAACGAAAATACTGATGTCAGTAGAGCAACTGTTAAGCACTATATCTATATGTTTAATAAATGTCTGTAATCAAGTTTCCCGTAAACAGTAATAGAATATATTACTTAATGTCTGTAAATTTCAGTTAATGATGTTAACTAGTTTTAATCTATACCAATGATTTGAAATGTTCCAGCTAACTTTACAGCGAACAAGCTAGCACTGTTGTAAAAATTCCGGCATGAACTGCAATATCTAATTAATGTGCAAGTTTGCAGCAAAGTAATCCTAGTTCCAAGATTTTCTTCCAAAACAAGTAAAAGAATATAGAACCTAAACGTGCATTTACAGCAGCATGTATAGGAAATGGACATGAAATATTTTCCTACAACCTGTGATCAAGAACATTTTTGAATAAACGTAGATGACGAGACTCTGCTGTGTACAGAGATTGGGTTCTTTCTGCTACCATACAGGCAATATATTCCTTTTATTCACTCAACTCATTCTAGAGTACTACTAACCCTACCTCTAATGAGTAAACCCCCACCAAAGCCTAGGTGTTCGCTAAACCTAAGCTCTGATACCAACTGTAGTGGCTCGAATTTCCGTGCTATCTGAGTTAACTAAATACACTACACGTCCAACCTAAATTGCACGGAAATACGAATCATTATTAAATAAAGAAGAAAAAGATTGAAAAAGAATATAACAACAACACAAAATCTTACATCGCAATGGAACAAAATATAATATATCACAACTTTTGAAATACAAAATTTTAACTGTATAACATGCAGTTATCAGAGTACAACACTTACAACACTGCGAAAATAACAATACTATATAACGCTAAAGCCTCCTGCTCCAAGCTCCTCCAAATATATCTGTAAACACCTGATCTACTTGACTGCCCGTACAAATTTAAGCACCTAAGAGTTTAGGGAAAACATATAAAAATAAACTCCGGTCCGTAGTGGGACTGGTATGAGTAAACAATTTAAAACAGTTTGAGAAAATAAACAATATCTCATAAGACCATGTCGTATAACACGGAACGGGTTTTTCCCTTATGAGAATCCAAAACACTTGATTTGACTTTCAAAATCCTTTTGAAAGAAACTATAATCTTTATACCAAAACTCTTTTGATATTATAATAATGTCTAAATCAAATAAATAACAATCTAGTGGAACGTTTGCATCTCACGTGCCACATATATAATATACAACCAAAACCACAAGCACTTATTGGGTAATGAATTTCCATCTATGACAAGGTATGGAACCACCTTCCGATAGTGTATCTCTAGAGAGGAATACACTGGGTACAACAAGAACATCTTGTAACCCGGACACACATGACCGATCACTCATTTCGCTTGAGTGTATCAAATGTATATCACCAACGGTTGGGATCAGCAACCCTTTTCTCGAATGGGACAACATCGAATAGAATAAAGAACGAATGAATTTCTCTAGATAGGTGATAATACACTCTACTTGGGAGCTACCCACTTAGCCATGTTGCCTTCCCGATTTTTGTCATTTCCCGGTTGTTGAGGCCCGAGGCTACGATTTCTTACCATTCATTGATAGCACAATCACTTTGAATGCCACATTGTCAGATCCATTAATCACTAATTGATTTGCATAAATATAATCTGGATATTATGCTAAGAGAATTAATTCTCCGCCACCATATTTATTTATACAGACCAACATATGCCATCACTGGAAATACTCTGTCAGACATTTGTCCATCGTTATAGGACTGAACGAAACCGAAGGCACAATTTTCATTGATCCATCTTAGGCAATTTCTACCTTGGATTAATAGAAAAAGCCCTTGCACTTTACTCCATCTTCGATTATCTTCATATAATATGTTTCACAATGTTACTTCTAATACAGAGTGGTTCTGGATAATAATCCAACCGGTCTCTCCATATTAACAATGATTTTTGGCAAATACTTCGATAGTTGGTTATTTAACTATCGAAAAAAAACAAACATTCAACTACAGCATCAAACAAATCACTGAGCCCCTTAATTATTATTTCATTAATTAAATCCCTTCTCCATTTCCTTATCATTATCTGTTAACCCGATATTTTCAACAATCATCTTGGCCTCTTATGTTATTTGGAAAACATTTCCATATATCGCCCTCTTTCACGACAATTCATTTTTAGACTTAGGAAATATTTATTATTATATTTCCAAAATTTCCACTTATCTGGGTTAAAATGAATGTTGTGTAAAACATCGTTACAACAACCCAAAATACTATATTCAACCAAACTATTTAAACATTTATCTTCAAGACAGAATCTTACTATCTATCATTAATAATGAAATCAATCAAGTTGGGGTATAACTACCTCTAAGACCTTGACTGAATAACATCTTTAACTTAAAAACAGACAAGACCACTTATCTCAAATAATCAACACCATAAAAACCAATTATTCATTTTTAAAACGTGTATACGTTTCTCTTTCTATTTTTACTAGATTTAATCTATAGATTTCCTTTTTGTTATAATATTCTATTTTTATTTCGTTTCCTTAACGAATCCTATATATGTCGATATATTGATTTCTAGTAATCAATTTTTCTTAAAAATATTCTGTCTCCTTAAATTTTCGGAAAATTTCGCCAGTGCCTTCTTTGTACCGGTCAAAAGCTCAAACCTCAGCTCGCCTCTCTAGGCCCTTTCCATTCAAAAAAAAATGCCAAGTTGCATGCCGATTCGACACATAAAATCTCATATGGAATTCAAATGTGCACTTTTTTGTCGGGCACTCGAATTATCATCTTTATACACTTTATTCCATACCTGTCTAACACGTATCCAAATATTCTCATTTTGGTTCAACTCATTACATTCATCTTGACCCAATTTGCTAATTTATTTTCTAATTAGCTGTTTTGCCTCTTTCACTTTTTTTGTTTGTTTGAACATAACATGTTCAAGTATAATATTAACTTGCTTATAAACAAACTGAATTCCAATTCCAGTTTCCAGTTTCCTTTTCGATTTCGAATATAAATTCCCAAATCACCTTCATTTATTCAATGCCTAATTTCGTATCAAATTTCGATTAACTAATTTTTATCCAAATTAGTTAATTTCATCAAATAGTTGAAAATCTGACTTTTTGTTTCAAAAAAATCATTTCATTTAGAAAACTTGAGTTCGTATTTATTTTACAACTAAAATCTGGATTTTTAAATTAAAAATCCATATTTTATTAACTTAAAATATTTTGATTTTAATTAATAAACTGTTATGGTTTTTATAATGGTTATGACACTGCTTTTCTGAAAATTTTAATTGACATAACTCAAAATCTATAAGACGAAATACATATTTTTCTCTTCCATTAGAAAACTATTATCAAATCGTTCCTGACGATTCTTATTTCAAAGAATTCTGACTTAAATTGAGTTCTATATACTCAATTGAAGTTCAAAACCCCAATTTACGAACTACCACGATACGGCGAGTTCGTTTTAATTATATTTATATATAACAACATTTAAACTTCGTTGATAATAAATTTCAACTCCATTTAATAAATTTTAATATTAATTCAGCCTATTTACCAAATCCAAGTTAATATTCTTGATTATCCCTATCCGTTGATTGCTTCGTAACTCGGTTATATATTTATATATAACTAAATCTTCTATACTAAATTCCAGTTCCTTTATAAATAAATTATTTATACAACTCGATATAACCGAATTCTAATTATAAATCCTTTGGATTTTTCCCACTTCAATTTATATTCGGAATTCCAAAATAAAAATTTATCGTTCTATTTCAAATCGTTTTCCAATTCACTTCTCAATTCATACTTGAAATATAAACTTCTAAATTATCCAACGATAATTTATTTCCCTATTTTTATAAACATCGATTATAAATTAATTATCTTGTTTTAAAAATTAAAACATGCTTTCCTTTCAAATATCTATTTGAAACCCAATTACTTTCTGGAATATTTTATTTTTATAACTAATACACATAAACATAAGATCTATTTAATATTTACTTTAAAAATCTTAATTTCTATTTAATATTATTCCAATATCCTTTTAAAATTAATTTATTTTTATAGAATCGACATAGCCGAATTCAAATCATCAGTTTATATTCCGAACATCAGAATAAATTTCATTGTTTCCCTTTTTAGCACGGTTCCAAATTCTCATTTTAAATTCATATTTGAATTTAAATATTTAAATTGTCCAAATGATAGTTTTTCACCTTTCTTTACAAACACTGTTTATATTACTTGATTATATAGTTAAAAAAGACTCGATTTCAAATTCATTTGAAAATAAATTTCTACCTTGGAAAAATAAATTTCCCTTTTTAAATTCACACTTGTATTTACATTTCCCGAATTATCCAAGGATAATTCATTTCACTTCATTTATAAACATCGTTTATAAATTCATTTCAGTTCCCTGAATATTTAATTTATAAACATTGTTTATAAATTTACTTCAATTCCCTGATTATTTAATTTACAAACATCGTTTATAAATTTAATACTTGTTTTATTTATTCAAAACAAGTTAATATCTTTATAGTCCATTCGAAATTCAAATTCTATTTTAGAAAATAGATTTTCTCGTTTAAATCTCAAAATTCCCTTTTTACGATATTTAAAACATCCAAAACACTCAAGTATCAGTTACAGGTTTTCTAACACATCATATATGATAATATATATATATATATATAACAAAAAATAATAAAGTTTGAGGAATCCAGTTGGATTTCTCCAGCCTGTTTTACCTGTATCCACAGACGTTAGCCAACATAAATAATACCCATCCTGCTTTGAGGTAGGATATCGCGGTATAGGAGGTCATTCACTATCATATTGTGGGGGCGTATAGGGTCATCCGCTAATGATACTACGGGCATCCGTTAATGGTACTACGGGAACTATCCAATCACCAATATATATATATATATATAATAGCCACAGACACCAAGCCTAAATAACTAATATGTTTATATATATATAATAACAAACACTGATATACAATTTATAAACGCATCCAAGCAGCCAACAATTTATTTTAACGGTAAAAATAAATTTAAATAAATTTCAGAGTGAGAATTACTCACTGTGGTTTTATATCTTGATATTTGATTTATTCTGATTCCAGTCGATTCCAAAAATTCCCAGCGAATTCCATTTCCCGTTATGAGTCCAACTCGCCTTGCGTTATTATTTTGGACCTCTTATAATTTAAATACATTACACTAAGATTTTTGATTATATAAAAAATAAACAAATTAATTAAATTATTTAGTTTATACCTTAAGCTCTCTCATAACTTGTCTTCTCCAATCAAGAAAATCACACCCTAAAACTACAATACTCAATCACCAAACAACGACTTTGTTCACTGCCAATACTTACACGCAACAACTACATGATCCTCAATAGATTTTTGTTGACCACCTTATTGACTCCAATCGCCACTACTCCAGCACCAAACGCCAGCTCTGACACCACTACTGACATCGCCACCCAAATCCGCACCCATCAGACACCATCCCCCGCAACTCGATCTTTGCCCAAATGATGTGATATGCTGAGAAACCCTTATCGCTTCCCACTGTCGATGATCAGAGCCCGTCCAGCCTACCTCACCAGGTGCGCCTCTACTCCATGAGCTCAACCGTCACCTCGAAAATCCCTCTGGCATCACCAATCCAATCGTGATCTGAGCCCTAGGCAGCGCCGTACAAAGTCGAGATCTACCCTGAAAACCATCGCACTAAACATCGTGCTTATGGGATTGAAGCACGGGTTCTTATGAGCTTAACGAATTAACAATGAACGATTTTATCTTGCATTCGATTTTAAATTTGATTTTTTAGGAGCGGTTTCAAAAGGGACGACATCTTTTGTGAAGCTTGTGATTTTTGTGATGGAGGAAAAATGGA
The DNA here is from genome assembly GCA_030737875.1 of Allium sativum. Classification (NCBI taxonomy): domain Eukaryota; kingdom Viridiplantae; phylum Streptophyta; class Magnoliopsida; order Asparagales; family Amaryllidaceae; genus Allium; species Allium sativum. The sequence continues at coordinate 730,838,099 of CM060912.1, read as the reverse complement.
AACAACGAAGTGTCGTATTTATAAATGAATAAAGCTTCAATCTGAAGGAATAGATCTAAGGAGGTACAAGGGTAGGTGATAGGTTTACAGTGTACTTTGTTAATTAGCTTAGGGTAGAAGGAAAGCATTTATAATTTATTTAATTTAATTGTAGGTTGAACTAACGTAATTTTACCTTATTTAAAATATCTCGTGTTTACTAACTCCTATTTGAATGCAACAGCCGACATTCCTAAGGTTATAACACTATTCCGAACACACTAAGACAAGATTCAAAGCTCCATTTGATCGTATGGAGAAGATATTAATTTAAATCGATATAAGTTAAATTCAAAAAATCAAAAAAATATTATTATTATTAAGTTTTTATTCGAATAGAACTTCTATAAATCATTTGAATCATTTTGACTCCATTTTAAATTTCAAATTTAATTATTTCAGCTTCTCGCATTACGATAATTATATATATTCATAATAAATCGTATTTCGATTATTTATTCGATAACTCAATATAAATATCCATTTATATTGTCAAAACAATATTTAAAGCCATATTAAATATTCAAAATATATCAGCCAAAAAATCCGGGTCGTTACACTTTTTTTCCATTGACAAAAATGCTACGATATATGTGATATTACCCCCACGTTCTCTCCATGATTTTATATTCTCGTTTATGAGCAGTAAACCAAGCATATTTTTCTATTTGGGAACATCTCCAACTAATTATACGATATTGTTCCTAATATCACTTAATTTCCAATATAATGATGCAAATAAAACTGCCAGTAAGTCAATTTACGCATGATGATACGAATTCCTGTTCCCGAAGCTTTGAACTAATTCTCAACACATAAGAGAATCAAACCAATCATCTACAAAACATGATTTAAATACTATATGTTAAAAACATACATGTTTTTTACTTTATAGTTCTAAATCAGGCAGAGATGATGAAGTCGATTCTCCTTGTAACCGTAGTCTTTAATCTTTGAAAGAGAGATATAACATTGCCTCTTCTTTATGTGATTATCAGTTTAGCAAAACCAATTTCAACATTACATTGCAGCAAGCCAAACATATGGATAATTGTAATTTTGATTACAAAGTTGAAAAAATTATCATACCAAACTACCTTTTTATCCAAGGTTTAGGGGATTGATCCACAGTAGTGTTGAAAATTCTAAGATAATCCTTAACGCCTATACCTCAAATTTGAGTAATCTGGAAGAAAAGTGTAATCAGCTTACTAGCATAGATCGTTTTATAACTGTAGCCTCTTCCAGAAATCGGAAATTTATTTTACAATAAAGAATAGTTCACCAGTAACATAGAAAAGTTCAGCAGAACCCAATAAAAATGATATTTGAAGCCCCCATCATCGCCTGGCCTTCGAAGTAGAAATCGGAAATTATGGTTGAACGGAGAAATCGGTTATAGGAAAATAGAACTGAAAATAAATCAGTAACGCCGACAATGTCGAAACCCATATCCATGGTGGCTTGACCCTCTATAATCGTCTAATTCCCAATTTCACTTTGCGACCGACCTAATGGTGACAATATTGAAGGATACCGGTAATAAGCGCCGCGAATCGCTCTGTATTTGATTTGGAAAAGTAGATGGATCCAAGATTATCATGTAGATCGAGCCCGAACACTCAGATCTGATTTTGCAATAACTTCCCAGATCTGATTTTAATTGTAGAAAGATGATGAAATAGCAGAAGGCTTATCAACGAGAGGGAATCTCGTTGAAGTTTGTGTTTAGAAAATGTTGTAAATTGCAAAGTGGATGCTTATCCTCGAGAAAAACTCACGCACGATGAAAACATGAGTGTGCGCAGGTAAATCACAAGGCAGTGTACAAGTCAATATAAAGCTAACAAGGAGGAGTGGCATGAATGCAACATCAACGCAAGGATGCTGAACATGAAGCACAACAGTAAGGATATGAAATTAGATATAAATGGACAGCATGCACAAGTGGAATACTCGAACCGTAGCCAGAAATGTAATCATTAGTATGCACAGTGACATGGCAGCAAGAAACAAAGAGCGGAAGCAAAGTGGTAAATGATATACGTGTTTGAGAATGGAGTTTTGATAACAACAACCTTATTTCAATTATCATTATTAATTGATTATAAAATATATACTAGCATCTTTATCTAGAATACACATACGTATATATATATATATATATATATGTATATATATATATATGCAGGGTTGTATATATGATTTAAATACTGAAGACTGTACAGTTTTAGAGTTCCAAGAGATTCAGAATTCAAAGGTGATTCAAGACTCATGAGTATCAAGATATCAAGATTTCAAAGAGCTCAAGAAAATATAGTAATTGAGTCTAGTTTATATGTAAAACTCTAAATATCACTCCATTTTCAAAATTCAAACTCAGTTTTTCAAAATTCAACCGATTTCAAGTTATTTCAAACCACTCTTTCTAAATGATTTCAAAATATATTTTCAAATATATATATATATATATATATGTATAGTTCAAAATGTTTTATAATTATATGTTTATAATATATATAATTTTATAGTTTTAAATCATATAACTTTATAAATATATTTATATTATGTATCACTATGTTTTTATACTTTAGAAACTTCATTTAAAACATTAGTTTTGATTCATGAATTTCCATAATATATATATTAGTTTAAACACTTGCAAAATGATTTTAGAAAAAAAACACTACATATGTCGACATACATATATGAGCATGTCGACATATAACTGTCATAAATTCAATTTTCAAAAGAAATGTCTTTTCACAATTTGAAATGTTTCAGAACCGTTGCAACCTTTGTGACACTATACAAAGGGTTGATTTCAAATTTGTAATCATTCTTTCTTCCCCTTCTTCACCTCTTTACTTACTACCATTAATATACATAAAATTCTTGATTTCTACACTTATACTCTGTCGATTTAAACAAATTTATATCATTCTTTTTCTCTTCTCATTCTCTATCAACTACTCTCTATTTGAAGTGTCATTGAAGAGTTCTAGGGCTGTTGTAATTGTTTGGGAAAGGGTGTGTTCCTTGTAGCCCTGAATTCAAGGAAAGGGAGTCATGCTAACCTTGTAGCCATGAGATCAAGGGTGGTAGAATCAGTGTTAACCTTGTAGCCGTGAAATCAAGGGTGTTGTACCTGGATATTGATAATATTAAAACTCTATGCAATCCAGCGTTGCGTAGGACTGGACGTAGGAGTAATTAGAACCAGTATAAAATCCGGTGTGTTCTTTCCTTTTTTGCGTTTAATATTTACTTATATCTATCTCTGTGATTGTTTTTGTGTTTGTGATCATTTCTGGTGTAATAATCTGTGACGGCCTACCCCGCACCAGCCGACATTTTCAATGAAATGCGTTGTACCGATGTCCAACCAGCATGGGACGGTCGTCAAAGAAAGGAAAGGAATTTGAACTAGCAAGGAACCTGTAGTATATCTCACAGCGTATGGAACAAAATATAATAATAACATAACTTTGACGTAAAACAGGTGAGGTAGTGCATAAGCTGAAAACTAAATCATCATAGTAGCGGAAAATCCAAAATACAGCTTATGTTCCACATCATCATTATTACAACTTTTAAAACTGTCTCCAAAGCAAAATAAGGAAGGTACACTACTAATGCCCAAAGTAGTGACCAGCAGCTACACAGGGAGAATATATAGAGAATAGTACGTATAAGCCTCCTTCTCGTCTCCGGATAGCTACTCGTGCAAAACCAGCTAACCTGTCTCTAGTTTGCCCGTTTAAGAGCACCCAGAGTAATAAGAAGAGACATAAAACTCTGGGTCAGACAAAAGTCTGGTATGAGCGATAAGCAGCAAAACAGGACAATAATAGGTATACTAAACAATACCTGAACCTGGACCTGCAACCAAAGAGTTAGCACAACAAGATGTACAATACTCTAAGGTGACACTAACTTATGGTGCAAAGATACAGGGGTGGGGATGTGCATGTCATAGTGATGTCAAACAATCAAGCATAACAACCATCTTCACATCTCTCACTCAGTGCATAAAGCATACAATATCCACCTCTTTGATCACCCAAATCCTTGCTGTGATCACTCTGCCACATGGAGTCATGGCGACTCCACTACACTGATCCATAGCCGCTAGTCCTTGCTATGTCCACTCTGCCCCCATGAAGTCATGATGACTTCACTGCACTGGCTCATAGCCATGCTACAATCACTCTGCCCCATGGAGTAATAACTACCCCACTGCACTGGTCTGTTGCCTAACATCCGTCTCGGTGGTGAATCAAAGTTATGGATGTCGATAACCCCTTAGCACACGTCTCGCAGCAAAGTCCAATCATGAAGTTCACTCGTTGGTTCCTATATGGATTCTGAGTAACGACTTCCCATTTGGACTACCTTTGCATCTCGGGTTTGGTCATTATCCCGTTCGCACTTCAGTTTCCATTCGTGTCCATACTTCAACTCAAATATGCTCGATTCGGGACTCCTTCATTCATGGTGCTACGGTTCATGACTCTTGGGCGGCTCGTGATGAGCATCTAGGTCGTGGTCCTCCTCCAAGCATGGATCGTGGTCCTCCTCCAAGCACGGATCATGGTCCTTCTCCAAGCATGGATCGTGGTCTTCGTTCGTCACTATTGGCTCGTGAAGGGGTGGTACGGCTCATGATGGTCCTTCACTATCGTAGGTCGGTTCACCATATGTGTTCACGAACAGGGTCGGGTCGCTATGGTGCTTCACGAATGGGGTCGGGTCGCTATGGTGCTTCACGAACGGGGTTGGCAAATTTCCTGCAACTCGTTCCAGCAAGCTATTTATGACATTCGATGGCGTTTTCGATCAATCTAACTTTTCTATGCAATCACAAATCATTCCAAATAGTCATAGAAACATGTATGATCAACCATAAACACCAAAACAACAAATAATCATGATTATATAGATCAAACATACCCAAAAACCCTTCCTTTCCCCATAATCATGTTTAAGCATAACTAACCTTAGGATTAGCAAAACTTAACCAAATTAATCCAAGTTTCTAACAGAGGCCTAAATCAGCATTTAAGAATTTCTAAATATTTTTCCAGAATTTAATAATGTATGAATTCGCTAATTAACACTAATTACCCCTAATTAACCGTAATTAGTGAAAAACGATGCAAATCACTTACCTTGGCCACAAATAAAACTTTCAGAACTGAAAATCCACTGATTTGGGCGAATACCGATGTCTAACAGCAGCTCCAACCTTGATTTGGTGCTATTTCTCCTTAGTTTGACGTTGCTAAGCTTAATCCTTGATTAGAGAACGATTTAAGATGATTTTAGAAGGCAGAGGCCATTGTTAGCGTTTCTACGGGGTAAATGGCAGCTAGAAAACTGAAATAGAATGAAAACCTAACTCATCTCAGCCTCCCCATAACCCTAATCCCGAAATGGGTTATGGGCTCATTTGCTAATTATCCTAATCAGCCCACTTAAGCAGTTTTTCACCTTCTAAACCTTGTTTCAGCCATATCTCCCAAACGGTGAGTCCGTTTGGCTAATGTGACCACTCTACAGAAAGGTAAATCATCATCCGAATCTAATGGAAGTAGTTTTAGGTCAAAACTCCTTACCAATCAAAAGTTATGACCAAAACAAGACCAGCTAGGGGCAAAACGGTCATTTAAAAATTGGCAAAAATCATGAACATGGGAAATGACCGCAATATTTGTCTCCCAAAGTTACATGACCATACGACTTCGTATGAGAAAGAAATATATATTCTACGACCCTTCGATGCGTAGAATGTGAGTCGTTACATTCTTCCTCGCTTAAAAAATTTCACCCTCGAAATTCCTTAACTAAGAAACAAGCAAAGGATCTCGCATGCCTACCAACCATTCACTTCAATCAAACATATAAAACAACAAGCAAGTCTATCCTAGCATGCAGAAAACTAAATTGCAATTAAAATCTTACCAAGCAAAGAGTTCTGGATACGTCTTCCTAATGCTCTCCTCTGTCTCCCAAGTACAGTCATTCTCATCCTCGCCCCACTGAACCTTGACTACATTCACCGCTTTCCTTCGAAGTTGCTTCGTATCCTTCTCGAAATTATGAATCGGCTTGCGGTTCCCAACCGCCTCGGGTTCTACTTCGATATCATCCAACTGATCAGGTGAAATAGTCATATCAGGGTCATGCCCGAATTTCCTTAACTGGGAAACATGAAATACGTTATGAACTCATGCCATCTTCTCTGGTAATTCAACTTTATATGCCAAATTTTCAACTTGCTCGAGGATTGGGAATGGACCAACAAATCTTGGTGTTAACTTGCCTCTTCTACCAAATCATATCACGCTCTTTAATTGAGAAATCTTGACAAACACCAAGTCGCCAATGGAGAATTTTAAATCTCTTCTCCTCTTATCAGCATAACTATTCTACCTATCTTGGACAGCCTTCATTCGTTGTCGGATAACCTTGATCTTATCTGAGGTTTCTCTTATTACATCTGGCCTAAGCACAAATTTCTCGCCGGTTTCTAACCAACATGATGGTGAGTTGCACGGTCTTCCGTACAGAGCTTCAAATGGAACCATACCAATACTGGATTGATAACTATTATTATATGAAAACTCTACTAGATGCAAATGATCATCCAATGATCCACCAAAATCCAATATGCAAGCTCTCAAAAGATCTTCTAATATACGATTCACTCTCTCTGTTTGACCCTTAGTTTGAGGATGATACACGGTACTGAGATATAATTCTGACCCTAGAGCCTCTTATAAGCTCTTCCAAAATCCACTAGTAAACAATGGATCTCGGTCGCTCACAATGCCTTTGGGTACTCCATGAAATCTCACTACCCACTTTATATACAGTTCCGCTAACTTAGCTGCCGTTCTATTCGACTTGATGGGTATAAACCTCGCACTCTTGGTCAATCGGTCCACAATCACCCAAATGCTATCATGGCCCGATCTAGTCCTTGGTAACCCATCAATGAAATCCATTGAGACTTGTTCCCATTTCCATTTTGGAATTTCCAATGGTTACAACAAACCACTAGGTTTCTTTTGCTCAGCTTTAACTAATTGGCAGTTATGCATTTGGATATAAACTTCCCAACGTCTCTTTTCATCCCTTCCCAGTAGCAGGTCTGCTTCATATCTCGATACATTTTGTTACCACCAGGATGTATAGTCGGTTTTGAGTGATGACATTCTCTAAGCACTTCATCTCTCAATCCATTGACATTGGGCACAACTTATCTTCCATTCTTTCTAAGCCATCCATCTCGATCAAGCCCATATTTGTTCATCTCCTCATCAATACCCATCTCTAACCGGGAGATGATTATCGACCCTCTGACTAGAACCAATCCGCTCAATCAAAGTGGGTCTGATCGTCAAGCTTGCTAACATTTCTGGATCCAATTCGCACTTTGTTCTGAAATCATACCCAGTGATGTACTCTAGTTGCTTCCAGTCAAGAAACATAGCCCCTAAACTGGCAAGTCTCTTGCTCAAGGCATCAGCTACCGCATTTCCCTTTCCTGGTGTATATGTGATGTCGAAATCATAGGAAGCCAAGAATTCTAACCATCTCCGTTGTCAGAGATTTAGATCCTTCTGAGAGAAAAGATACTTTAACGATTTATGATCGGTAAACAACTCGAATCTTTCTCCCAAGAGATAATGTCTCCACATCTTCAATGCGAACATGATCGCTGCCAATTCCAAATCATGGATAGGATATCTTTTCTCATGCGGTTTTAGTTGCCGACTAGCATAATCTACAACCCTACCTCCTTGCATCTATACAGCACCTAGTCCGGTACCACATGCATCTGTATATACTGTCATCTCTTCATTCCCCTTAGGAATGACTAACACTGGCGCACACGTCAACTTTTCCTTTAGACTCTTGAATGCATTTTCACACCTTTCATTCCAAACGAAAGCTTGATTCTTCTTGGTCAACAAAGTTAATGGTGACGCTATCTTGGATAAGTCTTGGATAAACTTACGATAATATCCAGCTAATCCCAAGAAACTTCTTACGTCTGCTGCATTCTTGGGCATAAACCAATCTTGTACTGTATCCACCTTTGCAGGATCCACGACAATACCATTCTCTAAAACAACATAGCCCAAGAATCTCACTTCACTCCTCCAGAAGTGACACTTAGAAAACTTTGGTTTCAATTGATGTTTTCTCAACACCTCCATCACTATCCTCTAATGTTCCTTGTGTTGTTCCTCTGTCCTCGAATAAACCAAGATATCGTCCACGAACACAAGAACAAACTTATTCAACTGATCTCTGAATACACTATTCATAAGATCCACAAAATATGTTGGTGCATTGGTCAACCCAAATGGCATGACCAACCACTCATAAAATCCAGACGGTGTCCGAAATACCGTTTTAGCTATACTCTCAGCTTCCACTCTAAGCTGATGAAAACCTGTCATGAGATCCAACTGGGAGAACACTCTCGCGCCATTCAACTAATCAAACAAATCATCTATCTGCGGTAGAGGATACTTATTCTTCCTCGTCACCTTATTCAACTCGCGGTAGTCCACACACAATCGAAGGGAACCATCTACCTTGGTAGCAAACACAACTGGTGCTCCCCACTCAGAAACACTACTTCTGATAAATCCCTTCTTCAAAAGATCGCTTACTTGCACCCCGAGCTCTCGCTGCTCCCTTGGTGCTATACGACGAAGTGGCATCACTATAGGTCTGACATCTTTCACTAAATACATACGGAACTCAATCTCCCGGTGTGGTGGAAGTCCGGTCACTTTCTTGAAGACGTCCGGATACTGGCCAACAATGGGAATTCCTGCTAACTCGTCCTGCGGGATGTTGAGGGAATTTAGAAAACTAGCCATCACCTCATCACTAGGTAGGCCACCAAACACTACCCTCCGCCCATCATCCGCCCTAATAGTCACCGAAAATCCCTCACAGTCTACCACCACCTCATATCTTTGGAGCCAATCGACTCCCAAAATAATGTCAAACCCAGTAAAGCCCAACACAAAGCAATCACAAACAAACACACATCCATGAATCGATAAGACCACATTACGGCAAATCATACTAAGGCTAGTCGAACCACCAATCGGGTTTGTCACTGCTAAAGGTCTATCAACTATCTCGAGTTCCAATCCCAACCTATCTACCAGGTCACTAGATATGAAGGAACGGGATTCCCGGTATCAAACAGTACTCGAACAGGAATATCATAAACAGAAAGCATACCTTGAATGATGACATTCTTTCCCTTCTCCACCACAGTTGGGGCATTCGACGAAGAAGGAACAACATTAATAGCATATGCTTTCACAATCTGCTTTTCTTTAGGGGGTTGCGGACACTTATTCTTGTGATGTCCCACTTGGTCGCAGTTGAAGCACTTCCTGTCCGCTGGCTTTGCTCGACATTCTTTAGCAAAATGGCCCTTCTTGCCACAGCTAAAGCACTCGACATATTTCTTATTCTTCTTCTTTTGGCCATCCTTGGTATGATTCTACTTTCTCTTATTCTGAGTACCATTCTTGCCTCCACCACTTGCTTGCTGCTTTGGCTCTTCTGCAGATGCAGCCTCAGTCTTCGACTTAGGGTATAGACTCTCTGATCTCAAAGCTTTCCCCATAATCGGTTCAAACGTCTCATTGATGTGGTTAATAAGCCTTTCCCCCAAGTATCCATCCAAACCAGTTATAAACTTCTCATTCTTCTTCTTGTGAGTGTGAATAAGAGACAATCCATACTTCGATAGAGTATCGAACTCAGCAACACTACAACAAAATGACCCTATTACAACGGTGGAACACCGTTGTAATATACATTTTACCACTACAAGAAAAGTTATATTTTATAACGCTAATAGATAACACATTATTTTTAAGTGTTATTGTTTATTTCAGTTGTTTCTTATTTTAAATTTAATTGTTTTGTTTCATGTAAGTAACGCTTTGCCGCGGCCAAAAAAAAACTCCCACTTCCCAATTTTTCATTTGCCTCTAAATTAACCAAAATCGTTTTACTATTTTCACTTTTGTTCAACCCTAAAATCAAAAGTCTCCCGACCCTATTTTTTTTTCTCCCACTAACTTGTAGATCCAAAACCTAAGAAGAAATCTGAAACCCAAATCGGCACCTAAACTGTTGATCTTCAGAGATCTCTAAAAAACGCCGAAAGTCGATTTTGGCTTTGCAAAGAGGAAGAAACGCGATTCACAGAATGGCATCAGCTTTGAACTGGCATCAGCAAGCGTGGAAGACCTAAATTGGTCAAAATACTGAAAGATAACAGAGGCGCGAAGTTAGACCCCAGTGGTGGTGGTGCTAAATCCAGTCATTGATTCCGAAGGATAGGGACATCATGACATGTTCTACAAAAAATACAGACTGTGTTCAGTTTTCCACGGTAAAAAAATAGATAGTATGATTTTTTGCTGCCCCGAATTAATTACCAAATTTGTTCTTCATTTGCTAAAATTGATATTGTGGAAACATGGTTTGAGGGGGAGGGGAGGGAGGTGGTTGCTGAATTCATATGGTTATTCAGTAGGGCGGTACTGATTTAAGTGTAAAATCTGTGCTTAATTGAGTTTATGGTACACAAGTTAAAACAGAAGCAGCACATTCCAAAGTCTGATATCCCAAGATATCAGATGACAAATGGAGGGCATGGTCCCTACTAAATTTCAGAACTTAACCTGAAAACCAAACATACGGAAGCTAGCAAGAATCTTGTCTTGCTTATCATGATTCATGCAAGCTCATTCTACAATAAATCTTATATGGAACTAACTACAAAGTTTAGCGGGCAAATGTGAAAATAATGGGAACAGAAATTACCTATCCATTTTGAATAAAGAAAATGTTTGTGATGCATCTGAGATCTGACTATTCCCTATCAAGCCAGTGAAGCAAATGTTATCCCCATTATTGATCTCTTTGGAAGAAGGTTGATCATTTTCCAAATACTTAGAAGATTCCACCTGTTCAAGATCAAACATAATATTTACAGAAATAAACTTCGAACGCATTTGAAGTCTTCATTTCCTCTTTGATATTTAGCTTGAAGCACCTACGTTGTTAAAATTTACAGTCTCTTTAATCTTTTTTTGCAGGGATCGGTTTTTGGTCCTGAAAGAGGCGCAACATTGCATATTAAGCTGGCAAAATCATATTCTAGGAGACGAACATCAGGTACTGTTTTAAAATTATATGGCTGATATGCTACGTCTCTTGTTTATCGACTGATGGATTGTTAATTTTATGTAAATTTGGAGCATATGATATATATGATAGGTGTCTAAGTAAACAAAGATAAGCAAGATGTAGGAAGCAATGATGGTAATGAGAATGTTTACTTAATTTTACCTTGATGATAGAATTATTCCGTCTCCGTGCATGCCCCGGAGGAATATTAGTAGTGCACTGTACTTTAGAAGGTACTTCTGGCTCATTTGCATAGTCTGGTTACATTTATAATTATATCATATAGCTGGGAAATGCAAAATGTCATAGAAGTACACTATCTTCGATTTTTTTAATCTCGCTTACATGTCCTGGCACATTTGCACGTAGGAAATGGTGTATTTAATGGGGAGAATCCTGACACTGACAAGAAGGATGCTGCCACACAAAGGTTGAAAATTTGAAATGCACTTCACAGCATAATTTAGTTAAAACACTCAATGTTATTTCATTCTTTTGGACTCTCATTTTGTAAATTTTGGCAGTGGTGGAAAATATAGTCCAACTACTACTGCTGCTCCGGATGCTCAAACTGTAAGTTAATTTTTTCATTGAAGAGCTGCACAATTCTGAAATTACTACACTTCTTCATTCTACTGCTTCATTTTACGTTAAAGAAATGCAAACTTATTTTGTGTTATCTCTGCTATCTTATTATGTTGTGCAATCATTAACCTGATATAATTTTCTGGAGTTCCTTAATGTCTAATTTGGCACTTATAATAATTTGTTGTTTGTTCTGAACTCCTTTGATTTGATTACAATAGTTCTTGCATATTTTTTTATAATCCAGTTGTTACATGCTGCCTTCTCATTAACAGGAAGCTGTAGTTTCTTACATGCCATCTTATTGGTTTTGTTATAAGTTCACTGTCTCATGAAGTTTTTTCCAATGTCTGACCATTTTTACTTTAGTGGTTCAGGAAACACTAGATCTCTAGCATCAGTAGTTCTCCATTTAGTTATCCGTTACTGATACTGGATGAGAAATATATATCATCATGAAATATACAGAATTTCTTTCTCCTCCCATTCATCAGTTTTCAATCCCTTTTGTGCTTGCTGACTTTTTATTTCTTCTTTCCTATTGCAGTTTATGTCTAGGTTGGCGTCCATTCCCTATGGTTACTCTCTTTGGTTGGATATATACTATCCTGAAAATATATATTCAACATAATGGCATCCACTATACAAAGGTACATATTTGTACTCGTTGGAACATGTCTTATTTTATATATTAAGCTTCATAATTCTCGGTCGGTCTTCTAATTTTCTTATAAATTCTTATCCCTTAATTGTTGCTATAAGTACTATAAAAGTTGTTTTAAAACCAAATAGATGCGCAAACATGTGTTAGGTACAACCTCTACTCTTGCTCATAACAACTTATACACTACAACTGCAAATTGGGGATGCATCCAACATTACTTTCAAATGTATGGTTAAAACAGGAAAAATTATAAAAACTGGTAATATATTGCTTCCCCATAACTGCTCTGAATGTAGGCATAGAATATTATTGGTTTGTCAACAACTCTTAGGTTGAAAGCAGGGAAACATCATGAAATATGTTGTGTACTGGTCGTCGCACATTACGATATTAAGCAATGCTCATCTCTCTGTGCTTACAATGACAGTAATTCAACTGTTTATTCCTTCATTTATGTCATTATGCAAGCTTATCTTTTGTTGTGATTTGTTGTGTTACCTATATTAGATAATTGTGACCGAAGTGGGGATAACCGTATTGTTTATCCTTCATTTATCCATTACTGACTTAACATTTTATGAGTTATTCATATATTTCCCACTCGATCAATTGACTGTGTTCATTCGAAACAAACAAGTCTGTGAGTGGAAATATGTGCGTTTGTGGCAGATATTACGGTGTGAATGATAACATTTTTTTCAAAGGAAGCAAACTTTCTTTTTTCTAAGATTTAAACTTATATGTTATGATCATTGCTCGGCTGCTACAGAAAGCTGTCACTGGCCATAAATTACGTATGCACTGGACTACAGTTCTGACTATACGCTTCCATGTTTCGGAGCCGATAATCTTACGTCCGAGTATATTACTAACATCCATTGTAGAAAGTGTTTCAACTATACCATTTCTGCCCACCAAATATGTGTTTTTGTAATTTATTAAAATGTTTTTTCAAAGTTAGATAAGAGAAGTTATACAAGGTCTGGTCAAGTTTATATACAATTAGCATTGGTTATGATAGTACATTTGTGCTTTTACATTTTTTATGTTGCTCTAAAAAATTTATGAACTAACCGTCCTCTGGAAAATAACTAAGCAGGATTGAACATGAAATTTTTATTGTACTTCTTAGAAGCATATTTTTTTTCTTGATCTCCCCTTGCTTTGGATAGTAATGAAATTGGAGCAGACAAGTTTTGGAATAAGATTATCTTCATTTGCACACTGCATGGAAAGCTATGATTCAAACCCAGAAGATTATCTAAATTGCATGTAAAAGAATGTTAGAGGAGGGTATTTAAAGAGAATTGGAAATTGATCTAAACATGAGAATAAAGATGCATGTTCGGGTTTGAATTTGATAGATCATCATCTGTTTTGTTAACTAAATGATCAACAATGACTTCGTAAAGGTAATTAGATTTTCTATGAGACTAAATCAGCCCAAAAAAAAAAAAAAAACACGCGCACACACAGAATCCGAGAATGTTGAGCCTGCAAAATTTTCGAAGTCTGACATATGCTAGCAATTCCTGTTGGATGTGAGTAGCTTTATATTTTCTGTTAGTAAATTTTCATAGGCTTACTTTTTTCTAGTGACAACTTGGTTTTGGCATTTCAGTGGCTATTTTCTTAGAGGCTTTTGTATTTGAGGACTGAAATTACATCGTTTGAGCACTTTTGAGTCCAGCTTTTATCAGGCCATTTTTATTATGCAAATGAAGTCTAAGTCTTGCTAAAATTATGCATATTTTTTTCTTGATCTCCCCTTTCTTTGGATAAATATCTACAGACAACTCAGGATTACTAGGAACAATGGCTTCAGCCATTTATTCATACAAATGGATTGGGAAAATGATAGAATACATGTTGCAGCTGCAGTGTTCTGTGGTAGTACAGGACGTTAAGCTACAAATTATCGAAGCTACAACAAAATGTAGTTTAATCACATTAAACTTTGTATGAATGTTGCTTCATTTAAGGCTATTTATGAGTTTGGCCAGTATAGTTAGCATGAAACCAGGTGCCTACAGCCCACCATTCACGATATCATACATCCTCCTTACAGGCCTTAAATTGCATTTTTGTTATGTAAGTTTTGCGTTGTCTTCGTCAAGAATGGTCTATTATTTCACGTATTGTTTAGTTATAAGGATAGTACTACTGACAATTTGCATGATGCATCATCTCATGTGTTCTGTCTGTTTTGCATGGTTGTGATATATAGAAACTTTATGGAGTGCGTTGCTCATATAATAACTGTTATCGTTGGTGCCAGTGTTCTGTCTCTTGCATGGAGCATAACACAACTCGGGTGGATAGCAGGAATCATTTCCTTGATCATCTTTGCAGTTCACATATGTATCAGCCCATCTGCTCTCGGAATGCTATCGATGGCCCGACATGGTCACCAGAACAAGAAACTTTTATATGGATGCTGTTAGACTCACATTAGGTAACACAATCTTTTATTTATGCATGAACACAAAGCCTTGTGGTTATGACTGTAAATGCATACAGGTAAAAGAGGACAATAGTGTGTGGTACTATTCAATACCTTTGCTTGTATTGCGGTTGTATTGCCTACACCATCACTACTTCAATTAATATGAGGTACAATCTCGACTTTATCATCAATAATTCATTATGTATGAATTGGTTATATGAGGTGCTTATGTATTAAATATTACAGTTTAGAAATGCAGGGCAATACTGCATAATCATTCCTACCACAAGGAAGGGAAGAATTCCTTGTCAACATATGGAACAATTATGTTCATGCTATTTTTTGGAGCAGTAGAAATAATATTATCACAAATATCAATTTTTCACAATTTATCGTGGTTATCCGCTATGGCTGCAGCCATGTCATTTTGTTACTCAATCATTGGATTTGGACTTGGTGTTTCAAAAGTCATAGGTGATGTATAAATTATATATAACATCCAATTATTATGTCATGTAGAAACGCGTATTTAAAGACGTCAAACAAAAGGAAACATGGAACTGAAATTTCACGTTGTATCAAAATATTCAACAACGTTATCTGATATCATTTGAATTTATATGAATTCAGGTAATGGAACAATAAAAGGAGGAATTGGAGGTGTTTCAAGTAGCATATATCAAAAAGTATGGTTGGTCTCTCAAAGAATGGTGACATCGTATTTTTTTATCTTCACTCATATATTTTACTAGAAATCCAGGTAAAATTCGTGTAAATTACCTATTGGTTTGAATTTTTTCACTGATTTTATTTTATTTCCATTGGTTTGAATTTTCAGAAAGCTCTACCATTCACCGAAGACATGCATGAGGAAAGGCTTTGAGCAATTAAAGTTCTTAATGATGCATTTGGTACTCGCAGTTTTAAATATGAACTATGTTTTGTCTTTTGTTAACTCAATTTGACATCAATATGGAGTTGAAAACATATGTATTGAATTTTGTGACTCATGTATTGAACTTATTTTTTGTTAGTTAATGTATTATTTTGTTATCATGAATATGTGTTACATTTATTGATTATTATATTTTGTTCGTTTATACATTGCTCTTTAAATTGTTATGCAGATCCATTTTGATTCCTATAATTAAAATGTATTATATACGAGCTGTAGATCTAGCAATATTATAACATGTTAATTTAATAGCGCCGTATAGCCGCTATCGAATAAACATGTTATAGCGGCAATACCGTGTTATAAATATTCCCACTTTCATTGAGATTTGGATGTATTATAGCGGTGAGAACGAGCTATTGTCTTTATGTAGCATAGCGGCAAATTTGTGTTATAAAACTATGCTCTTTTATAGCGGCAGATTGAGCGTTATAAATATCCAGCAGTTTTTTTATAACGTGTCGATATATAGCACTTATCAAACCGCTATAGTATTCATTGATAGCGGCTGCAGGCCGCTATTAAAGACCATTTCTGTTGTAGTGTACAACGGTGGGCAAACCGCCGTGTATTAAGAAGTTGTAATAGACTAATATCTTTTACAACTTTTTTACACCGTTGTAATATGTATATTTTACAACAGTTATGCACCGTTGTAATAAACTTTATTACAACAGTTATGCACCATTGTAATAAAATCTGCTACAACTGTTATGCACCGTTGTGATTGACTTTTGGATTTTTAAAAAAATAAACATCTTTTGCAACTGAAAAGAACAATACACTAAATATAACAATACTCCATAAGCAAATCCGATATTACAGTTATTTGCAAACTAACTTATTAAAATACTCAAATATTCAGTATTACAAACAATAAGTTTTAGACAACATTTCATACATTATTACATACTTGACCGTTATAAAGCAACTTAGTACAAGCACAAGTTATCCACAAAAAATTGCATATCCTACGGGAGTACACTAGTCGAAGACAAGGAAATCTTTACGCCATTTATCTTTTTGGTGCAAGAATTCAGCTGCTCACCCCTTGTTGGTCACTCGAGTATGGAAAGAACGCTGCAAAGGATCGAAAATGATTTTGTAAAAAATCTACGGTAAAATCAATATTCTATGACGGATCACAAAGCAAATTACCAAAATGCCACGGGGAATTCCTCCAAATAACCCCAAATATCATGTTCTTATGCCCGTAGCAAAATCCTAAAATTTGTCAACTGAGGTTATAAGACGACCATAATTGGTCAAAAAGGACAGCACTTTTCTTGTTTCACGATTCAAACAAGGAACTATTTTCCTTTCACCTTTATGGCCATAATTATTGATGATGTACTGGATACATTAAAAATAAATGGAAGGTTTGGTGTATGCTCGAAAGCATACACATACTGTGTTGTATGGTCCATTTAAAGGGAAAAGTAGAAACATGTAAATTAGCACTTCAAATTTGGTAAGGGTAATGTACCACTGAACATGATAAGCAGGACAGGTTTCAAAGTACAATTTCAATGCAAACAAATTAGAACACTTGTAACATGTCATATTGTTTTTATGTTTTATCTGAAAGAAAATATTTACCGAATTAACCTGTGTATTGACAAATTGATTTTTGGCACTTTTTGATGAAGGCACAGTCAATATATATTTTTGGTTAACAAATATACTGCTTATATAGACATGTACAAAGGTTTACCAATTCAGGATAATTTTCCAAATATACCCAAGTATAGAGATAGAACAGGACTAAAGGAAATTTTCCAATATTAATTTGAAGGTTTTATGTGCAGTGATGAAAAAAAGAAGGTTGCTTAAATGACCAACTAATTGTTGCAATCAAGCTAACAAACTTGCTGCATTTGTCTTATATAGAACAGGAAAAAAAATGAAGCATACTAAGATACAGAATATATTTCACTAAATGCATATACATACAGAATAACTTACATGGTCCTCAAAATCAGGGTTGGTCAAGTTCATAATAGATTTCTCATCAGTAACAAAACCTACACAGAAGTTATAAAAGTCAGAACTGCATAATGATTATATCACACTATGATATATGATCATTAATAAAACTGCAAATGATGTAAAGCAGAAGATATCTTTTAACAAACTAACTGATGTGCAGTCGAGTCAACTATCCTCTTACCCCCTTTCTCAATCCAGAATCTCCAACATATCTACTACCATTTCTATTGTTTTTGACAATTGGTTAACATCTAATTGTTGCATAAATCTTCATGCAACAACTTAATGCATGGATACAAGGTACACCACAAGCTCAACTTTATGCCCTTCAAGTTTTTATCATTTAGCCTTTATCTATACCCAATTTACGGAGCCACTATAAGTGGATTTTATACACTGCCTGAACTTTTAGGGGAATACCAGCTAAAACTTCTAAGTTTCCATCTTCCACTAAAATCGTTAAAAATAATCAAATATTTCTGATAAATATTTCTAACTTACTATCCATGTGAAAGAAAATAAGCTTCAATAGGAAGAAGTGTTATTACCTTCCATTCACAGCATCTTAGTCTGGTAATATACATAACAGTGCTAATTGAGAACATAATACATAACTGCGGGAAAATGGCACAAGACAACAATCTTGCTATTCACCAAGCATAAGAAAACATAATTCAGGTTGAATAAAGCATACTGTCTCGACATCAATTGGATTCATGTCATTTAGTGTCTCCAACTGATCACTTCTGCACTGATCAAATACGAAAACAGATTGGCTACATGTAAAGCCAAATAACTCTCTTCAGTTTCTTCATTTTTTTAAGTGAGAATCCCGCAAATTACATATCAAATTGAGAAACAAGTATAACCACACATTAACCAAGTCGATCCTGATAAAGAAATATGACAAAAAGACTACCTGATAGAAAGAACAAGCAAGATCTTCATGAATCATTATCAGGCCCCAATGTTACTCAGGGACAAGTAGAGACCATTGATGTGCACATAAATGTGCACATTTATATTCAAACATTTATTCTTATTTTAATTAAATAAATAACATAAAGGGGTTAAAAAAAAGAACTCACAAAGGACACACAAACAAAACAAAAAATGACCAAACTCTCAGGCTCCTAAACAAATAAAATGTGTCACACCCGGTCCACAAAATGATCACAAGCCCAAGACTATTATGACCAAACCGAATCACAAAAGCACACCCAGTCTTCCTCAGAAAGAACACAAAACTGACATATTAACTTCAAACCAGTTCGCAAAAGAAAATTCTTGAAATCATGTCTGTCAAAAATCGTGATTCTTGAAATCAAAATTTGAGTTTTAGGTTTAAGTGAGGTTGGATTTTGGAGTTCGTCGGCCGTGTAAAGTGGTTTCGGTGATAGGGATTTAGAATTTCGGGAATTGGGTTTGAATTCGAAGGGGGGTTCGATCTTCGGGTGGAAGTCGTGAATTTGAGGAAGGTGGTGAGAGCAGAAGCGGGTGAAGTGACGTTGAGGAGTTTAGAGGCTGAAGCGCTAGATGAATTCGGGTTCGATAAGGTGAAGTTTGTGGTGATTTGCGGTTTTAAGTTGATGGTGAGGTGCAGAGGGACTGGGCTGATATGGATTGGGGGTTGAGGGTGAAGTGCACTGATGGTTTGGTATTGTGGAATTACTGGAGTTTGTGAATGCAGTGGAGTTGAGTGATGGAGGGATTGGTTATTGAATGGTGAAGTGGTATGACAGTGGGGTAATGAAGGAGACTGTTATGAGGGTGGATTGTAGATGAAGTGGTAGTTTGTGTGAGGTATTGCTGTGAAGTTGTGAGATGAATGAATTGGTGGGAGTGTATGCTATTTAAAGAAGAAGTGGTGAGACAGAGAAGATGTGAAAAGTTATGAAGATGGTGGCGTACCTGAGTGGAGCTTGTCTGCTGAGGCTTGTGTATGGGTAGTTATATGGATGGAAGCGAACTATGTTATTTTGTGGGCTGACTACGGACTGGAGTTGGGTAAAGGCAGTAGGGGATGATGGTGAGGTTTTGCATTGCTGGTGGTATGTGACTTCGGGTTTGATTGTATATGGTTTTGAGTGATATTTGTGAGTTGTGTTTGTTGGAGTGTTGATCAGAACATGGGAGGTTGACAAGGGAGGTTGGGTGGTTGCTGTATGTGAGTTGAAGTGGTTTGGATGAAGGTTGTGTTGTTGTTAACTGTTGAATGTAGAGATGGAGATGAACACTGCTTGGTTTTGTTAGGTCTTTGGTGGAGACAGAAATAAAACACAGAATGCAATTTAATGAAAACAGAACTGTATGAAACACATAATGCTTTGCTTGTAAAGTCGATTTGAGGTGAATGAAAACAACAGTTTCAAATTGAAATGCAAGGCCAGAAAAAATGCAGAACAGGAGAACAGAGAATAGAAGCAAATGAGAATAAATGAAGTGTGAAAAAAAGACACAAACTGATGCACTAAAACAAAAAACATAACACACTGTTAACTAAAACATTTAACTATAACAAAAAACAACAATTAACTAAAACAAAAACATACTGTTAATAGATTTTTTTTAAGAAGAGTGAAGAATAGAACTAGAATAGTACAGAAAGAAGTGAAAACAGGAAGGCAGAATGCACAAGTTGAAAACAGAATGAAAACTTCTTCTTCTTCTTCTTCTTTTTTGACTCAAACAAAAATAAACAATTCAAAACAAAAGCAATCAAATGAAAGCAGTAGACCCTAAACTGAAAATGCAAACTGTTTTACCAAATTAAACACACAAAAAAATGATCAAACAAACACACAAGAATTTTTTTTTTTTAAATAAGGGGACTAACACAAAAAGAAAATGAATACACACACATAAAAACAAACAAAAGTGAACAAAATGGAACAAAACAAACACACAATCTTTGTTCTAAGAGAACAACAAACTAGAAAATTAATTCGAAGAATAAAATCAAAATTAAATTCTCTCCCCAGCAACGGCGCCAAAAACTTGATCGACGACGGAAATTCTATCGAATTAGAAAACCGTCGCGAAATGTAATAAACCGCAAGTGTACGCCATGCGCATTTACGTGCACATTAACCATACGAAGAAAGCTAAAGATATTCAGAACACAAATATGTGTGCAGACTTGTCTATGGAAGAAGGCGGTATAGCAAATGATATATAGCGTAACCCCCATGTGACACAAGATCAGATTAAAGTCTCTGACTCTGAAAAGGCTTTTTCGAGAAAATACGAAGTGTGAGCTACATCAGAACATCGCTGAAAAAACTGATACTGACCCTATAGAACAAAAGATGCCTCGAGATATTCCAGAAAACGCAAGATGGAGAGTCTCCACACAAACCGGGTTTTAGATCCAAACAACACCAAAATAAAGCACCCAGCATGGAAGAGGAAGAAGCTATAAATTTATTTGTTTAAATTTACAAACATGCGAAAAAAGAAAAGAAAAAACAGCAGTCCTAATGTTAGCAGGGTAGAGGAGCATAACGTGGTAACATGGTGAACATATGACTGGTTGCAGTAATTCATGCCGGTTAAATACTTTCTTTCTAAACTCATCATAAGGGAGAAATATATACTGTTGCTTCTAGTTTAACTTTATACTGGAAAACATATCATGGAGTTATATGATTTCAACATGATATAAATGGCTACCCATGGCGATCAATGTAAACCTACACTGCAATAAGGCTAGAAACTGATACACAGCAGGATGCTCTGTTTGGATACTGCTACCACTGTCGATGTAGATTGATACATACACATAAAAATACTCTAAAAGAACAAAACAGTTAAATACTTTCTTGCAAAGAGGATGTTCTTTTTCTATGTTATATCCCTATCTCTTTCTTACTTGTTCATTACACAATTGCTACATTCCTATTCTTTTGTATGACGCCATATGCACGTTTACAGTAATCACAACACCAAAAGGGTTTCAAAATCCAATCATACAGGCAACACAGGTATGCCAAAATTCACTCCTTAAGTCACGGCACAAACTGAATTCAACCCATAATGAAAAATCAATCAACTATTTTATTCTAATTCTTATGAAATTATCTTACTTAAAATAAAGACTAATCGTAAGACGAAACTTACCATCGCAGCGGCAAGTAGGAACAACAGGAAAGGATTTTCGCTACTTCACGACACAGCAGGCTTGAGCAATGCGAATTGGCAAACGCGGTGGAGCTTCAGGTTGACGGAGAGAGCTACGCCGTCGATCGAAATTGGAGGTATGGCTTCGATTGGAGAGGGAACGGTGCAAAAAGTGGTTCAGATTTGGCAGTGGAGGCGGAGCTTGCCAGGGAAGAAGTGGATCGCATGCTACAGATGGGTGCGTGACTGCTGGGAATGGAGATGGCGGAAGACCCAAAGAGGATCGGCAGACTACAATTTGATTTTGTGGTAAAAAAAATGGGAAAACTTAAATTTTGGGTAAGTGCTGAAGCAAAAAGGGGACGATGGAACCATGATTCGTGATAAAAAGGAGGAATTGGGGATTTTGATTTTGACATACAGACTAGAAGTGGAGAGGTCGACCAATAGAAGGCACTAGAAATACAAGACGCGAATTATGGTTTTACCACCCTTAAGTTTTATTGTTTTGCATTTAACATGACTGTCAGTTTTCCATCGGTTACAATTAAAATCTCACCAAAGCTTAGAGAATCAAAAATTATAATTTAGAATTAATAAATAAGATTTTATATTAAATATAAATATAATATGAATTTCTTGAGAATTGATTTTTTCTATAATATTAAATATTACTGATTAATAATAGTTATTATTAATTATTACCTATTTCTTCAAAGTTATAATTGAATTCCAACTATTAAAAGTTAATTATTATGTAAATGTTATTGATTATATACTATTAAATATTTATTAGTAATTTTTAAAAAGTAACTATTATTTATTAATCATCAATTGAGCGGTTTCTATCTATTCTAATAGTAATTAACAGTAATTGGTATTAATTTGTAAATTAATTATTGAATATGAATTATTCTTAAATGTTAATATTACTAATTATTAAATATAAGTTGTTATTAATATTTAATAGGTCTCTAATACAAGAAATAGAAAAAAGAGTTACAAAAAATAAGTTTAAACAACTTTCTAATTTAACTATTAATTATCAGAAATTAATTAGTATATATTAGTTATTACAACAGACAAAAAAGAAAAGTTGTGATATATATGTTTATTACAACGGTGATTTTTTCACAGTTGTAAAAAACATTTATTACAACAGTGCGTTTTGCACAGTTGTAAAAAAACATTTATTACAACTATGTTTTTCGCACAGTTGTAAAATTAAAGTTGCAATATGGTGTTTTTGTTGTAGTGCAATATATTCCGAGACTGCCCTACCATTCTGCTTAAGCTCCAGAAATTTCCTAAACAGCTCTGACTTCTGAGCAGTTGGGATAAACTTATCATTGAGTCGGGCCTTAAACTGATCCCAAGTAACTTGATCCTCAAGGGTAGCTGCCTTAATAGCATTCCACCAATTCATAGCCCATCCGTGCAACTGACGGGATGCTAGCTTCCTCTTCATCGCATCCTCGATACCCAAGTCTTCAAAGATACGCTCATAGCTATCCAGCCCATCCTGAACTTCTATAGCCGATTCCGTTCCGTGGAATGGCTTTCCACAAAGACTAGTGTAATCCTTGCATAGCTTAGCGAAATCGGCCCTAGGCGCCTGCACTGCTGCACCATCACCGTTAGCAGCATTAGGAACTGCTCCTCGAGCATCCCTAAGCATCTCTCACATGAAGGTAGTAAACATCGTCCTCATATCAGGAACATCCCTATTGTTTGCTCCTGAGCCTGTACTCCTCATATATCGGCTCATCGTTCATTCTGTAAAGAGAAAACGATTAACCATCTCAATGTGGTGCTAGTGCAGTGCGACTTCCTCCTTAGATATACTAATAATATATATACATATATATATATATATATATATCTTTTGAAAACCAAAATATCACAAGTACACGCTCTCATATACGTATACTATCTCTCCCTGGTGTCTTTCCCTAGGTTAGCTACGCAACCTAGAGCTTTGATACCAAATGTGACTGCCCGCCCCGCACCAACCGACATTTTCAATGACATGTTCTGTACCAATGTCCAACCAGCACGGGACGGTCGTCAAAGAAAGGAAAGCAATTTAAACTAGCAAGGAACCTGTAGTATATCTCACAGCGCATGGAACAAAATATAATAATAACATAACTTTGACATAAAACAGGTGAGACAGTGCATAAGGTGAAAACTAAATCATCATAGCAGCGGAAAATCCAAAATACAGCTTATATTCCACATCATCATTATTACAACTTTTAAAACTGTCTCCAAAGCAAAATAAGGAAGGTACACTACTAATGCCCAAAGTAGTGACCAGCAGCGATATAGGGAGAATATATAGAGAATAGTACGTGTAAGCCTCCTGCTCGTCTCCGGACAGCTACTCGTGCACAACCAGCAAACCTATCTCTTGTCTACCCGTTTAAGAGCACCCAGAGTAATAAAAAGAGACATAAAACTCTGGGTCAGACAAAAGTCTGGTATGAGTGATAAGCAGCAAAACAGAAAAATAACATGTATACTAAACCATACCTGAACCTGGACCTGCAACCAAAGAGTTAGCACAATAAGATGTACAATACTCTAAGGTGACATTAACATATGGTGCGAAGATACAGGGGTGTATGTGCATGTCATAGTGATGTCAAACAATCAAGCATAGCAACCATCCTCACATCCCTCACTCAGTGCGTAAAGCATACGATATCCACCGCTTTGATCACCCAAATTCTTACTATGACCACTCTGCCCCATGGAGTCATGGAGACTCCACTGCACTGATCCATAGCCGCTAGTCCTTGCTATGTCCACTCTGCCCCATGAAGTCATGATGACTTCACTGCACTGGCTCATAGCCATGCTACAATCACTCTGCCCCATGGAGTAATAACCACCCCATTGCAATGATCCGTAGCCTAACATCCATCTCGGTGGTAAATCAAAGTTATGGACGTCGATAACCCCTTAGCACACGTCCTGCAACAAAGTCCAATCATGAACTTCACTCGTTGGTTCCCATCTGGATCCTGTGTAATGACTTCCCATTTGGACTACCTTTGCATCTCGGGTTTGGTCATTATCCCGTTCCCACTTCGGTTCCCATTCGTGTCCATACTTCAGCTCAAATATGCTCGATTCGTGACTCCTTCATTCATGGCACTACGGTTCGTGACTCTTGGGCGGCTCGTGATGAGCATCTGGGTCATGGTCCACCTACAAGCATGGATCATGATCCTCCTCCAAGCACGGATTGTGGTCCTTCTCCAAGCATGGATCATGGTCTTCGTTCGTCGCCATTGGCTCGTGATGGGGTGGTACGCCTCATGATGGTCCTTCACTATCGGAGGTCGGTTCGCCATATGTGTTCACAAACGGGGTCGGATCGCTATGGTGCTTCACGAACGGGGTGTCAAATTTCCCGCAACTCGTTCCAACAAGCTATTTACGCCATTCGACGACGTTTTCGATCAATCCAAATTTTCTATGCAATCAAAAATCATTCCAAACAGTCATAGCAACATGTATGATCAACCATAAACACCAAAACAACAAATAATCATGATAATATAGATCAAACATACCTAAAAACCCTTGTTTTCCCCATACTCATGTTTAAGCATAACTAACCTTAGAATTAGCAAAACTTAACCAAATTAATCCAAATTTCTAATAGAGGCCTAAATCAACATTTAAGAATTTCTAAATATTTTTCCAGAATTTAATAATGTATGAATTCGCTAATTAACACTAGTTACCCTTAATTAACCGTAATTAGTGAAAAATAATGCAAATCACTCACCTTGGCCACAAATAAAACTTTCAGAACTGAAACTCCACTGATCTGGGAGAATACCGATGTCTAACAGCAGCTCCGACCTTGCTTTGGTGCTATTTCTCCTTAATTTGACGTTGCTAAGCTTAATCCTTGATTAGAGAGCGATTTGGGATGATTTTAGAAGGTGGAGGCCATTATTAGGGTTTCTAAGGGGTAAATGGCGGCTAGAAAACTGAAATAGAATGAAAACCTAACTCATCTCAGCCTCCCCATAACCCTAATCCCGAAATGGGTTATGGGCTCATTTGCTAATTACCCTAATCAGCCCACTTAAGCAGTTTTTCACCTTCTAAACCTTGTTTCAGCCATATCTGACCACTCTAAGGAAAGGTAAATCATCATCCGGATCTAATGGAAGTGGTTTTAAGTCTAAACTCCTTACCTCCAAAAGTTATGGCCAAAACAAGATCAGCTAAGGGCAAAACGGTCATTTAAAAATTGGCAAAAATCATGAACATGGGAGATGACCCCAATAGTCGTCTCCCAAAGTTACATGACCATACGACTTCGTATGAGAAAGAAATAAACATTCTACGATCCTTCGATGCGTAGAATGCGGGTCGTTACATATTCATTATGTGATTCATATACTAATTCATGTTAGTTTAAGATTTCTATAAATTCCTTATAAACACTATTCACCTCCCCTCTAATGTTAATTCTACCCGCATTCTGCATCCTCAACAATTGGTATCAGAGCGTGGGTTTTCAAAATTTCATAATCTGAATTTTGGAAAGATTAAATGGCAACCAACACTAGTAATAATAGTTCTTTTGTAGAGAGTCAATCCACTGTTACACCACTACTATTTAATGGCAGTAATTATTCTTACTGGACTTGTAGAATGAAAATATATTTACAACCAGTAGGATTAGGTACATGGAATATTACATAAACTGAATATGTTGAACCCACTACAAATTTTGAACAATGGACAAATGATCAAAAGGCTACTACACAAAGTAATTCTAAGGCCACGAATATGTTATTCTATTTATTAGATAGAAATGAATTTAATAGAGTGTCAGTTTGTAATTCTTCTTATGAAATATGGAGAACATTGCAAGTTACTCATCAAGGAACCAATAAAGTTAAACAGACAAATATATCGATGCAAATTTATTAATTCGAGTTGTTTAAAATGAATTAGAATGAATCCGTCTCGGATATGTATTGCAGATTCCAGGAAATCTTACATTCGTTAATGGGTCTGGGAAAACTTATTCAGAAGAAGACCAAGTCAGGAAAATACTTAATTCATTGACTCCAGAATGGGATCATAAAACACTAGCAATTGAATAATCCAATAACGTCAGCGAAATGAAGATTGACAAGTTAATAGGAATTTTATGTCATTTGAAGTTCAATTATAGAAAATAAAGGAAAATAAACCCACAGAAAAGAAATCTATAGCATTCAAAGCAACAACAAATGGTTTTGATTCAAGCATTGAGGACGATGAAGAAATTTCTTTAATGATAAGGAATTTCAGAAAATTTCTGAGATATAAAAGGAGAAATAATTTTCAGATAAATAATCAAGGAAATTCATGAAGAAATGATGATAGATGTTATAATTGCAACAAACCGGGTCATATAAAGAGAATGTGTCCATATCCAGATAATTCAAATCAATAAATAGACAATAGTAATTCATCAAAGAAGAGAAAGAGGGCATACGCAGGCTCTTTAGATGATTCAGATTCATTATCAAGTGATGAAGAGCCAGAAATCGGAAATTCAAATATGTGTTTCACAGCGATTCAGAATTCAAAAAATGTCGAAGAAATGGATCAAAAAAACTAGATACACATTAATTAATTTTTAATTTTTTGGTTGATTTGGATGAATGGATGTTTTGTTTGTTTGCCTTGTTTGAATTTAAAATTTAAATTTTAAAAAACTTATACATGAACTTTAAAATTCAAATTTTGAAATTTGAATTCCAAATTTCAGAATAATAATATAATTTTAGATGTTTTGATAGGATTAATATTGATTCAGGAAATAATAAGCCTAAAATATAAAACATTAATATAATAAAACAAAGTCAAATCAACATGTATTTTAAAAACTAACATATATGCCGACATACAGAAATCGACACGTCGACATATAGGCCAGTAAATGAATTTCAAATTTAAAATTTCAAAATTTTAAACATTCAAACTTCCCTCAATCTTTTCACCAACTCCCAAGTTCTGAAAAGGTGTCTTTAATTTCAGAAAAGTTATGCCCATTCAATCTCTATTTTTTGATTTACATGTGGAACCTAAGACTTCACTCAAGTCATTGCTTGTCGGTCTTAGTAAACCCCACGGGTAGTGATATACCCTGATTTTTCAATGCCTTCACACTACCTAGGTAGTCACCCCTAGAAATTGGCAAAGGTGGCCCTCGAACCTGAGGCCTATGTCTCATCCAATTCGCCCACCTCTAACCAACTGAGTTAGGAGTGTCGGGTTATTCAATCTCTATTTATTTATATATTCAATCTTATTCTCTCTACCTCTCATTTAAAATTCAAACAACTTTCTACATATCTATTCTCTTCAAAACATATCTCCAATGGCTTCCTCTAGCACATCAAAAACCATGAGATTGTCCAAAACCCTCAAAGGACATCTCTACAATGATAAGGAAGCTATTCAAGCCTATATTGACTATATGGCAAATGGAAAAGTCAACATGAGAGCCTTTGTTATTTTCAAAGATTTTCCTTCTTATGATCTTCGTTTTCTTTTCCATTAAAATGTAGTTCTAAGCTTGATTGACTCTCGAGATAACGATGAAGCATGTTACCCGAATCTCGTCAAAATGTTTTATGCAAATTTGGATCATGGCTTTTACGAAGGAGATGAGAATCAAGTATGGAGTAGCGTAAAAGGCACTCAAATCGTTTTGGATTGGAAAATTTTAGGTGCTATTTTAAATTGTAAGAGTATGGGATTGGATTTTTCAGAATTCGAAGTTAATGAAACAGATTTGGAAACCTTTCATCACATATTTGAAAGCGATGATCATTTGGAATTTAAAAATCACTTTTTCCTCTCAAAAGCAAGAATCTTCAACCACCTCCTTCAACATATTCTCACACCTTATTTCGAAAAATTAAACAACCTTACCCTCAAAGTTCAAAAAGCCCTCTTTGCTATTTGTGGTGTTTATGACATCAATTGGGCCGATGTTATTTTGAAAAAATTTAAGCCCAAAGAAATGATCACCAAGGAAAACACTCTTTATCATGGAGTTTATCTTACCCGTATCTTTAAATACTTTGGAGTGGATCTCAAAGGAGAAGAATTTGTGCCAAGAAAGGTTTTTAACTTGGGAAATATAAACCTTGTGCAAATTCCTATCATTTTTGAGCCTTGTGAAATTTTTGTGGATAAACAAGCTCGAATGCAACAACAAGAAGAAAATCCAATGGAAATTGACGAAATAGAATCCTCTTTGTAGAGTGTTGAATGTCTAACAAATAGTAGGACTATAACCAAAGAGACACTTGTAAAAAGTAAGTTAAGTTAGCCAAGAACCAAAAGAAGATCAAGAAGACTCTTACCTAATGTCTTCTAAAATGAACAAGTTCTTTAGAAAAGTAGGAAGAAAACTTGGTTTATCATCTTCCTCATCATCATCCGCTGAAGTCTAAGCTTATCTAGTTAATGTTATCTTTCGTATTTGCTTGTATTTTCTTTCGAATATCGTATTTAGTATCTTAATTCCTTTAAATGTATTTGCTTTTAAGTAATAATGAATGATGTTTATTTTTATTAAATCAATCTTTATTGATCACGTCGGATCAGTTGAAGAGTTTTGCCCCTATGACTTAGGACGTAGACACAACAATTAATAAGTAAAACCGAGGGCATACAAAATTGAATTCATGAGTGTTGAAACTGGATTTTACTTATCGAGAGAGAAAAGAGTGCAAACCTTGAAAGGAGAAATTCAATGAGAAAAGAGATTTCCTTAAAAATAGAGACCTGACATAGCATTCTTTATCTTTCAAGATGCATGTAGATATTTGGTTGAATAAACTTTCATATATGGATTTCTCTTGAAAAACTAAGCAATTTTTTTTTATAAAAATGAGGTATTAAACTACTCATTTAATAAGTTTAGTCTGATTCCTTTTTGTACGAGCTTCTCTTCAACTTGGGAAAGTATCTGACATTTGCTTGTTTCATGTCCGTTCAATTGATAATAAACACAATAGTTCTTTCCTCTCAGATATTTTTTGGTAGATCGGGGATAATTTAGATAGTAAAGCTCTCCATGAGTTTCTAGGATTATCCGAGGTAGACTTCAATTGAGCGGAATAAGGACTTGATCGCGTTTGGCCTTCTTTTTAGGTTGAAGCATATGGATAACAAGGAAGAATCTTTTAATAAGGAAAGATGAACCTTTATTTATTGTTATCACAGTACCCAAATCCTTAATTTTGTTTTCCATAAATTTAACTATTCTTCGTAGCTGAGCTGACTATTGGTGGGTCTCTTAAAGATAGTTCGAAAGCTGCCTGATCTGAGTAGTTTGTAGTTTATAAACATAGCCATTATGTTTCTCTGTAATGATGATGACTAATCTCTTATTGTTGTCTTCTTGAACAAGCCGAATGCAGAGGTTGAAGGATAACTTTAATTGGGTTAGTTTCTCATCATAAAAGTTAGTCACGATTGGAGGGATCGATGATATCATTGGACTCTCCAGGTATTGTTGGTGTGATTCAAGCCCTCCTTCAAGCATCAAAATTTTTAATCTAGAATTTCGTCCATACCAACACTTCAAAATCTGAAGGCAAAGCTTCAATGGCAAGTATAAATACTGAATGAGGTGATTCTCGAGATTTAATACAATCAAACTTGGGTTGTAAACCGTTGAATAGCACATAAATAATAGTAAAAGCCGAAAGGATATGAGTGCAAAAAATAAATAACACTGGAAACTTTATAGTAATTTGGAGCAGAATGTGCACAATCCTTTCATTGCTAGTGTGAACCGTACTATGCATACAGATTTGCTTTAGAAAAATTATATTACTATCTTGCAAATAAAGTAGTAATGTTGAGCTCATATCAGTTGCAAATGGTGCTATATTACTTGCCGAATATCTAGTTTTTAGTTGACATGCAGTAGTTGTTATATATACACACATACATATATGCTTAAACACACGCATATGTATAAACAACTATAATATTAAACATGGACATTGGCCAATTCATACAGAAGATTAAAACAGTATGTCCATAGGGAGTAGGCAAATTGAAATAAAAGTAATGATTTTAGTCTTCTAGCACAAAATATTCACATGAAAAATATAAATGTTCGGCAATTCACAATTATTATGGACAATTAAACCATTGCTGAACCAAAAAGCAACAAAGATGGTGGAACTTAGTAAGAAAAAT
The DNA here is from genome assembly GCA_030737875.1 of Allium sativum. Lineage (NCBI taxonomy): Eukaryota > Viridiplantae > Streptophyta > Magnoliopsida > Asparagales > Amaryllidaceae > Allium > Allium sativum. The sequence goes on along the minus strand of CM060912.1, from coordinate 730,806,803 downwards.
ATAGTTTTTTGTGTGATTATTACAACTAAACATAATATTTGGGTAATAATGCAACTGCTAGGACCATGTTCTCCTCAGAAAGCAAGTGAGCATGAAGGAATTGGCTTCTATCTTTTTCCTTAGCCATAGAATAAAGCTCTCCAGTCAGTTTGTTTCAACATGATGATCCTGCAAGTAACGTGTCAAATTTCCTAGCACTAATAGTAGCACTTGAAGCTATATCAACTCTATAAAAGAATGACAGTGGGAATTGTACTTTTTTGGCTAAAAAAGAAAAAGCGGAAGTGACGAAAAACCTATGGCACAACTTAACGGATGGTCATGTGTTGACATGAAAAATAACAAAATAACTTGTACAGCCCTTAAAATTTATGTACTGTTTTTCCATCTTATTCTTGTTAGGAATGAATATTGTGTCTTTGCTCTAAAATTGAGATAAAAGAAAGCAACATAAATATAAACTCCACAACATAAATATAAGGGTGTGGAAGAAAGGCTGAAAATATTCCTCTATATTTTCACGTAGGAAGGCCGGACTATATTTCTTGGAAAGCAAGCAGAAACTAACTAAAAATCCACTAATAAAATTTTAATCTGATGATGAACCATCAAATAAAGCAAGCAAGATGTAAAATAATTTGTAAACTTTGATATAAGTTAGTCCATAACCATACGTGACTAAATTCGCAAATTTGAATTGATGTACCACGTAAATTTTATAGCCTATTTTTTGGTTACAAATTTATGAGCTTAAATTATATGAAGTTGGAGGATATTATCAAAGGACTTCTTAGTCCAGTATAATAATGTATAATGACAACACTTCTGAAAAATTAGTTTTAAGGATAATTTACAGGAAAATGATAAATAAATTTATCATACTCGGTTATATGTAAACAATCTTAAACAAATTGCCCACAAAACTAATTATTTAGAAGTGCAATCTTTAAATTTTATTATTCTAAAGGAATACCTTCAACTTGGTTTTCATCATGAAGTTGTATATATTCTCAGATAAGTTCTAGTCATCTTCGTTATTATGTTGTTGAACACTATAAAATAAAATTTTACTTTAGCAGATGGTTAAAAAAATCCTCCTTGAATAATCAAAAACATGAATAGTGTATGTGTAAGGGGTGATCAATCCCTTTCAACGGAAAAACCTCAATAAGTTCTTGCAATGATGTGATAGAACAAACATATTGAAATGATTATCAATCACAGATCGCAGAAAAATTAAAGGCAACAGAGAACACACAATATTTATAGTGTTTCCACTGTCGCGAGATAGTGTACGCCCACTTCAATAGGGAAGATATTTTATTAATATTCAAGAGATTACAGAGTTTTAAAGTAAAATAAAGAAATGAAGAAATACAGATAACCTCATCAAAATAACATTCTCTATGCCTCTCTTTATATAGAGGAAAAAATTACTTAGGGATGAAATAATTGATTTATGTAAATAAATCAATTCATGGAAGACTAATATTCCCATTAATTTTATTGTCATAAAATTGATTGATAACTTTCTCTTTTCTCCATCAATCAATTCTTAAATTTCTTTCCATTTCTTCTTCCATGAAATACGGCAACAAAATATATGGTGAATATCTCAAATATTCCTATCTCCTTAATATTCCTTTCCGTTTCTTTCTTGCAGAAAACGGGTAACCAAATTACCTTGAATATCTCCAAATCTAATTAATTTTGGAAATATTGCATCACCGAAATTCCAATAATCTCCACCTTGATACAATATCTCTTGCAAACAAGAGACTCTAATGTGAATGCTTCCCAAGGAGTTCCTGCAAAATCCACCTCTCATTGCACTTTGTTAGTGGACTCTGGCAAGGCCACCGCCCACCAACAAAGTGTTGGAAGCATTCAAAAATAAAGTAGATGTCGTGCAACCAACTGCTATCTCTTCATACAAGAAGAATACCACATCTTCTCTTGACTTCAACCAAGTCACTCTCTTCCCTATAGTGCCACCATGTGGCACCTAGCACTTTATCAAGTGAATCAAGTTTGAGCAATGCACGAACTTAGTAGCAGGTAATGCATTTGTAAACATGTCTGTTGCGTTGTCATTTTTGTGAATCTTCTGAAGACGAACTAACTTCTCCTCATTCATGGAGATAAGGAAAGACTCTCTTACCTCTATATGCTTTGTTTTAGAACTGAAAGCCAGAATTTCAACTAAATGAATTGCACTCTAACTGTCACAATTCACCAAACAAGCATCTTGTATGAAGCCCAAATCACACAATAACTTCTTCAAATAAAGTGCCTGCTTAGCTATCTCAACTGCAGCTATCAACCCTACCTCTGTAGTAGACAAAGCAACTATAGTCTGCAACCTCGCTCTCAACTAATAGCTGTCCCTCCAAGAGTGAACACATAGACTGAGGTTGATTTCCTTCTATCTCTATCTCCGACGTAGTCTGAAACACAAAATCCGACCAAGTTGAAATCCTTACTTCTGCCGCAAAAAAAAGCTCATAATCTGATGTTACTCTAAGATATCTAAAAATGTACTTCACTGCCTCCTAATGTGATTTTCCCAGATTTTCCGTATATCTACTAACTAATCCAACAACTTAAGCAATGTCAGGTCTAGTGCACACCATAACGTACATCAAGCTACCTACTGCACTCGCATAAGGCACCTTTTCATATAGGCCTTGTCCTTTTTTGTGATCGAAGAGCCCTGGCTAGAAAGCTTTATATGTGCAACGACCCGGATTTTTGGTCTGTTAATTTCAAATATTTAATATGGATTTAAATATTGAGTTGATAATATAAATCGATTTTTATATATTGAATTATGGATTTAATAATCGAAATACGGTTTATTTCGAATATATATAATCATCGTAATACGAAAATGAATTTAATTGAATTCATAATTTAAAACTTAATTGAAAACAGTTCAGATGATCAATACAAAATTCTGTTTGAATTAGAATAATAATATTAATTTATTATCAAGGAATTAATTGTTTTGAATTTAATTTATATCAATTTAAATTAATATCTTCTTCAGATGATCAATTGAGGCTTCGAAACATGTTCCAGTATGTTCAGGATAGTGGTATAACCCCAGGAATGCTAGTTGTTGCATTCAAATAAGAGTTCAAAATCAATGGGATAATTTAATTAATTAAAATCACATTTGTTGATTCAAAATTAAAAATAAACAAAAATAATTCAAAAAAGGGGGTTTCCTTCCTTCCTAATAATTAACAAAGGACACTGTACTTGCGTTGACAAAATTACTTAATGGCTAAGTATGCATCTCCTATATAACCGCGGCCTCCCTTTTACCTCGGATCTCGTTTCACAGAGGAGCTTCAATATGAAAATGGTCACTCCTCGATCACTCAAACAAACCGAATTCCTTTAAGTAATTAAGTGGTTGCTCCCTTTTTCCTCATAATTATCTTTCTTAATCAATTTCATTCAGTCGAATGAAGTCCTTTGTCATTTTTTTCTTCGTTTCTTCCCTTAGACATCGCGAAAACTAAATACTCCGAATCAAATAAAATTAAAAGGGTGAAAACAGAAATCGCGATACACGTTATTTCCTTGTTCCTGAAGCTCAGGGAAACAAGAAGAAATCAAAGATGGGGAGATTGGGAAGCGAAAATTGAAACCACGAATCTTTGAAGTTCGGGACATCATTCTGGAACTGTGCGCGAGTTAAGGAGGAGATAGGGTTTGTTGTAAGTATTTTTTTTTGGAGTTCGTTCCTTGTTTAGGGTTCGATGGTGTGATTTGAAAGGGGCAAGATGCGATTGAGGGACAAAGTGGTAAGGTCTGAAATAGAAGATGCGTTGTTGGAGCAGTTGACTGGGTTGCTGCTTTCACGGACCAGAGCATGGACATGGCCTGAACACAGTACTATTTGGGGGTTGAATTCGTGAAGGGCGTTGAGTCTGTTGTTTTAAGGGATGGGGGATAAATGGCGCAATTAAGATGGGGTTTTAACACTAATGTTAGCTGACTGGTTCGACAATTGGATGATGTAGGGGTTCATATTTTGATCTGGGGATAAGGAGAAGGAATGTTGGAAGAAGAAGTCATTGTAGATGGACTGAAGGAGTTGAAGCTGGTTAAGTCATTGTTGATGCTGAATTTGGTGATTGAGGTGGAAAATACAAGTACTAGAGTTCGAATTACTGTTACTTGTTCTGAAGCGATGTTGGGGTTCGACAGTATGGTTTCAAGAGAATTCGAACTGTATGTTGGATTGAAGTATTGAGGTGGATGAGGAAGCTATATTTTTGGAACAGAATGGAGAAGAAGGATTTTTAGCGTGAATTATGGTAATTATTTTTAGTAATTGAATTTTTAATTACATTTAAATCATTCAACCGCTTAAATAATATATGTTAATTGTGTATACGAGGTCCAAATTCAAGAAATTCATCACGTGGACTCGTAACAAGGAATGTAGACGAGCTGGAGAGAATTTGGGAATCTTTAAAGCTCGATAAATTTAAAAATGGATCAGATTGCAATTCAAAAATAACGGTAAGTAGGTCTTACACATATTTATTTAAAATTTATTTTTATTAATTAAAAATAATTGTTCGTTGGTTGTTTGCATGCACTGAAATATTACTGTGGCTATTATATATATATATATATATATTAGTTATTTAGGCTTGGTGGTTATGGTTATTATATATATTGATGCTTGGATTCTCCTAGTACCATTAGCGGATTCCCGTAGTATCATTAGCGGATGACCCTATGCGCCTCACGCTTTGATAGTGGATGACCTTCTATACCGCGATATCCTGCCTCAAAGCAGGATGGGTATTACTTATGTTGACTAACGTCTGTGGATGCAGGAAAATAGGTTGGAGAGATCCAACTGGATTCCTCAAAAATATTATTATTTGTTTGTTTCATATATATTATCATATATGATGTGTTAGAAAACCTGTGATTGATAATTGAGTGTTTTGGGGTGTTCAAATATCACGGGGGCCTGAATATGGATTTATAAAAATATTGTAAAAAGGATATTTTGAGATTTAAAATGGAAATGTATTTTTCTAAAAATAGAATTTGAATTTCGAATGGACTAGAAATATTAACTTGTTTTGATTAAATAAAACAAGTATTGAATCTATAAACGATGTTCATAAATTAAATAATACAGGAAATTGAAGTGATGAATATATAAACGATGTTTATAAATTAAATGACGTAGGAAATTGAAGTAAATTTATAAATGGTGTTTATAAATAAAATGGAATGATTTTCATTGGATAATGCAGAGAACTAAAGTGAATTTAAAAACGATGTTTATAACTGAAATGGAAAAATTATCATTTGGATAATTTAAATATTTAAATTCAAAAATGAATTTAAATTGAGGATTGGGAATCATGTTAATAAGGAACGAGGAAATTATTCCAATGGTTGGAATGAGAATTGAATTAAAAGAAATCCGTATGGATTTAGGATTTGAATTCGATTAGATCGAATTGATTTGAATAAATATTTTCAGAAAACAAAAAATATTTGGATTGTATTAAATAGAAGTTTAAATTTTAAATATGAAAATAAATTCACTGTATATATATATATATAATTTATCATAAATAAAGTATCCCAAATATAGAAATTTGGTTTCAAATGGGTATTGAAATGGAACTTGTTTAATGTATAAAACAGGGAAGAAAATTTATAAATGATGTTTATAAAGTGGAATAATTATCATGGGATAAATGTGGAATTATAAATTCAAATATGTATTTGAAAGTGAATTGGAAATCGTTTCGAAAATGGAACAACGGTTTTTATTTCGGAATTCGGAATATAAACTGAATTGGACAAATCCAAAGGATATATATATATTTAGAATTCGATTTCATGAATTCTATATAATAATTTATTTCTAATGGAATTAGAAAATAATAACAGAAATGTAGTCGTAATTGAATTGATAACTGAGTAATGGGAAATCGACGATTAGAGATAATCGGAAATATTAAGTTGGATTTGAAAACTGGATTTAATATATATAAAATATATATTAGAATGGAGTTGAAATTTATTATTAACGAAGTTTAAACGTTTATATTTAAATATGATTAAAACGAACTCGCCGCAGCGCGGCAGTTTGTAAATTAGCATTTTGAACTTCACCTGAGTATATAGAACTCAATTTAAGTCGGAATTGTGTGAAACAAGAATTGTCAAGATAGGTCGAATAATAGTTCTCTAATGGAAGAGAAAAATCTGGATTTCATCTTATAATTTTGAGTTATGTCAGAATCAAATTTTCAGAAAAACAACGCCATAACCGTTATAAAACCATAACGGTTTATTTAGATAAATAAAAGGGTTTTAAGTAAATAAAATCAGAATTTCCATTAGAAAATCCAGACTTGAGATGTAAAATAAATATGAACTCAAGTGGAGTAAGTGAACTGATTTTTTTGAAACAAAAATCAGATTTTTAATTTTTGAATAGAATTAACTAATTTGGAGAATAAGTAGTTAATCGTGTTTTGAATCGAAATTGGGTGTTGGATAAGTGAATGAGGTTTATTAGTTCATATTCGAAATCGAATATGAAACTCGAGTTGAAAATGGAATTAGATTGGAGTTTAAGTAAATTAAAAATATATACTAACGTGATATGTTCAAATAAAAGTGAAATAGGCTAAAATAGCTAATTAAAGAATAAATTAGCGAATTGAGTTAAAAAGGATTGGATTGAGTCAGAATAAATTAGGAATGGACGTATATGGGTTAGACAGGTATGGAATGTAGTGCTTGAAGATTATAAATTAAGTCCCCAACAAAAAGGTACAAGTTTAAATTCCGTATGAGGTTTTATGCATCGAATCGGCAAGCCACTTGGCTTTTTTGATTTCCTTTTTGGATGGAAAGGGCCCTGAGAGGCGTTTTGTAGTTATACCGAGTGACCCATACGAAGGATGTTATAGCGAAATTTTCCGGAAATTTAAGGAGTTAGAATATTTTTATGAAAATTGGATAACTAGAAATCAATGTATCGATATATATATATATAATTCGATAAGGAAACGAACTTAAAAATATAATATTATAAACAAAAGGGAAATCTATAATTAAATCTAGTAAAATTAGAAAGAGAAACATATATGGGTTTAAAATTGAACAATTGGTTTTTATGATGTTGATTATTCGAGGTAAGTGGTCTAGTCCGTTTTGAAGTTAAGGATGTTTTCAGTCAAGGTCTGAGAGGTAGTTATACCCTAACTTGATTGATTTCATTTTTAACCGATAAATAGCAAGATCAAGTCTCGAAGAGAAATATTTGAATAAGAGTTAGTTGCATACAGTATTTTGGGTTGTTTGTAACGATGTTTTACACAACAATCGATTTAACCCCAGTAAGTGGAATTTTGGAAATATAAAGATAAATATTTCCTATGTATTAAAATAAATGGATGGTCATGAAAGAGATAAGTAATTGGAATGTTTTCCAATTATAAATAGAATATATTTTCTAAGTATAGAAGATAACTAAAGGCAATATATGGAAATGTGTTCCAAATGGTGTAAGAGGCCAGATAATTGTTGAAATATTGGATTAACGAATATTGATAAGGAAATAGAGAAATGATTTAATTAATGAAATATTAATTAAGAGGCCTAGTGATTGATTGATGTTTTGAATGGATGTTTGTTTTTCTTCAATAGTCAAATAACCGACTATCCAAGTATTTGCCAATATCGTTGTCAATATGGGGAGACCGGTTGGATTATTATCAGAGAACCACTCCATATTGGCAATAGAATTGCGAATCATATTATATGAAGATAATCAAAGACGGAGTAAAGTGCAAGGGATTTTTCTATTAATGGAAATTGCGCCTTCGGTTTCGTTCAGTCCCAGAATGAACGTGTATGGATGAGTGTCTGGCAAAGTATTTCCAATGATCGCATATGTTGGTCTGTATAAATATATATGGATGATTTATTCTCTTAGCATAATATCCAGATTATGTTTATGTAAATCAATTAGTGATTAACGAATCTGACAATGTGGCATTCAAAGCTATTGTGCTATAATTGAATGATAAGTAAATCGTAGCCTCAGGCCTCAACAACCGGGAAATGACAAAAATCGGGCAGGCAGCATGGCTAAGTGGGTAGCTCCCAATTAGGGTGCATTATCACCTATCTAAATAAATTCATTTCATTCTTTGTTCAATTCAATGCTGTCCCATTCCGAAAAACGATTGCTGACCCCAACCGTTGGTGATATACATTCGATACAGTCAAGCGAAATGAGTGGTCGGTCATGTGTGGTCGGGTTACAAGATGTTCTTGTTGAACCCAGTGTATTCTCCTCTAGAGATACACTATCAGAAGGTGGTTCCATACCTTGTCATAGTTGGAAATGCATTACCCAATAAGTGTTCGCGTTTTTTGATTGTATATTATATATATGACGTGAGATGCAAATGTTCCATTAGATTGTTATTTATTTGATTTAGACACTACTATAATATCAAAAAGTTTTGATATAAAGATTATCGTTTCTTTCAAAAGGATTTTTGAAAGTTGAATCAAGTGTTTTGGATTCTCATAAGGGAAAAAACCGTTCCGTGTTATACAGCGTGGTCTTATGAGATATCATTTGTTTTCTCAAACTGTTTTAAATTGTTTACTCATACCAGTCCCATGACTGACCCAGAGTTTATTTTGTTCTGTTTTACCTAAACTCTTAGGTGCCTAAATTTGTATGGGTAGTCAAGAAGTTCAGGATTTTACAGATCTATCTAAAGGAGCTTGGAGCAGGAGGCTTCAGTGTTAAATATATAGTATCTTTATTTCCGCTGTGTTGTAAGTGTGTACTGATAATTGTATGTTATATAGTTAAAATTTTGTATTCAAAAGTTATGATGTATTAGATTTTGTTCCGCTGCGATGTGAGATTCTGTTTGTTATTTCTGTTCTTCTTCTACCATTTTCTTCTTAAAAAAATGATTCGTATTTCTGTGATATTTGGGTTGGACGTGTGATGTATGTAGTCAACTCAGATAGTACGGATTTGCGGGCCATTACAATATGCAAAGGCATGGGTGTACTGAAAGTCTTTGCTTCATCCATGCTAAATCGAGCAAGCATCTTTTGAATGTATTCCTTTTGAGTAAGTCTCAAAAATCCAAGCTTTCTATCTCTTTGGATTTCCATCCCTAAAATTTTCTTTACTTCTCCAAGATTTTTCATATCGAATTCCGCTTTTAACTTCATCAACTGATCAATTTCAGCTTTATCCTTGGAAGCGATCAACATATCATCCACATATAAAAGCAAATACACCCAATTATTATTCTTGGAATGCTTAAAATAAACACATGCATCTATAGCACCATGATTAAAACCATGTGAAAGCATAAAAGAATCAAACCTTTTGTAGCATTGTCTAGGCGACTGTTTAAGACTAAAGAAATTTCTTCAACCTGCATACCCAATCCGACTTTCCACCTATAATAAATCCTTCTGGCTGCTTCATGTAAATGGTTTCCTCCAATTCACCGTGCAAGAAAGCGGTCTTCACATCAAGTTGTTCTAACTCCAAATTGTGAGCAACTACTACTGCAAGTAGGATTCGAATTGAAGTTTGTCTGACAACTGGAGCAAATATTGCATCATACTCTAGCCCCTTTCTTTGTGAAAACCCTTTGGCTACTAATCTTGTCTTGTATACACCATCAACTTTTACCTTGAACACCCACTTGCAACCTATTGCTCGACTTCCTTGAGGTAGTGGTACCAAATCCCAAGTCTTGTTCCTTTAGAAAGTCTGTATCTCCTTTTCCATAACGCAATTCCACTTCGAGTTATCACTCGACTTCGTGGCTTCTTCAAGGCTTAATGTTTCATCATGAATTACATGTAAAGTATACTCAAACTGATCATCAAGGTTCAAATTTGTATAGAGCCAATCTCCATATCTAATTGGAGCTCTCTTTGGTCTTTGACTAGCCCGAATGACTATATCGCCCGACTTTCCTTCAGCTCCACCTTGAGTTGAATCCTCTCTAGCTTTATGACCATCACCATCAATGCTAGAGGAAATCTGTGGACTGTCATATGACGTAACATCAACTGCTATGTCACTATTTTCAACAATAATAGCTCTACTTCGGGTTTAAAAACTAGGAATCTTGGACTTTTCAGGCTTCTCATCAACTGAATCTGAAACCTCTGATAAACCTTCCAAAGGTTTAAACATTGTTAACTTATTAAAAGTCACATGTCTGGAATGTATAACTTTTTCCGTAACTGGATTCCAAATTCTATATCCTTTTATACCATCTGTATAACCAAGAACAACACAATTGGAGGCCCTAGGCTTCAACTTATCATGTCTAATCCTGTATTGTGAAGATAAACTGGACATCCAAATATACGAAAATAACTTAATAAAGTGTTTTTACCTCTCCATAACTCCTCTGGAATCTTCCCATCAATGGCTGAGCATGGAATCTGATTTATAATATGTGCTGCAGTCAAAATAGCTTCAGCCCAAAAACCCTTAGACATGTCCGTAGTCAATATCAAGCAACGAGCCTTTTCAAGTAGAGTCCTATTCATTCTCTCAGCAAGCCCATTGGATTGCGGATCATCATGTGTAGTAAAATGTCTTCTAATACCACGTTGTCTGCAGTAGTCGAGGAACTCTTTGGAGACATATTCGCCACCATTGTCAGATCTAATAATCTTCAATTTCTTTCCTGTTTGGTATTCAACAAGAGCTAACCAAACCTTAAATTTCTCAAATACTTCCGACTTAGCTTTCATTACATACACCCAAACCATGAGCGAGTCATCATCAATGAATGAAACAAAATAATAAGCTCCACCAATAGAAGTTGTAGAGTATAGCCCCCAAACATCTGAATGCATATAATCAAGTACCCTCTTAGAAGTATGCATGCCATCACCAAAAGAAACTATGGTTTGCTTTGCCAATACACACTCCTTGTAAAAGTCCAACTTGTTGAAGATTTCTCCCTTGATCTTTTTCTTCTTACGAAGAAACTCTAAGTTCTTCTCCGAAGTATGACCTAATATCATATGCCAAAGCTTGGTAGCATCCAAACTTTTAGAACTATCGACTCCAACACATAATTCTCCATGGATAGTAGTACCCATTAGCAAATACAGATTTCGCACCATAACACCCTTCATCAATACAAGTGCCTCTTTAGAAATTCTCAAACCATCTCTGGCAATGGTTATATTGCATCCCAATGATGCCAATTGGCCTAATGATATAAATGACTTCCAAAGACCTAGGACATGGAAAGTGTGCAAACAATCCCATCATACATGCGAATGTGAACTAATCCAACTCCCATAGATTTACATGTAGCATCGTTCCCCATAAGGATAGAACTTCCTTCTTTGGCATCGACGGAAGAAAAATAATCCTTATTAGGTGTAACAACACGGAAAATAGGAACCAATTTAAAAATTTATTTTGACAATTTTAATGAATTTTGAATATTTAAAATGATTTATTTTAAATAATTACGACTAGAAATTTATTTTGAATAGAATTAGAACGTAGAAATTTATTTAAATCGAAGTTAGAATATAAATATTTATTTTAATTATAAAAGGAATTGAAAATGGCGTGATAGTTCGAAAATTCGATTTCAAATTTCAATTTAATGTACAGGATTCAAAATAAACCGGATTTTAGTAAAACCAGAAATATTTGAATGTATTTGAAAATATCTTTCCAACGAATGGTGAAAATCCAGATTTCATAATGGGAATAAAAAGTTATGTCCAGTTGAAAATTCAGAAAAGTTGCTATGGAATTTATATAACATAAAGCCATTAAAAATAGCGATTTTGCAAATGACCTCCGTTTTTTGACGAGACCACTTTTGTTGGATCTGGAATGTCAAATTATTGCTTGATTCCAATTTTTCATAATTTTTGGAATCAATATGTGAGCATGGTGAATTTAAACGTGTTTGGTAATTTCAATTTGAATTTTATTGACTAGAAAATGACCGTTTTTCAAACGGTCTCCAAATTCGACGAAATTACCTTTGTTAGGACCGTATCGTCAAAACGTAGCTAGATATATTTTTCTAGAATTTTTGGAGTCAGTATGTGGCCCTAGTAAATTAAAATGTACATTGAAATTAATTTAGAATGTTATTTTAATTTTAACGAAAACCGATCGAAACGATGGCTTACGGAACATATCCCATTGTGTCCGGAATGGGGGTAATTAGTTGGGGGCAACACTCATTGGGTTCGATTTGGAGTTTAAAGACTAAACAGATCATTTTTTTAATTAAATAAAATATTTATATAAATATATGGGTCAAGAATATTTGGTCAAACCCCTCACAACTCTCCAGCGTGGTCAACGCTGCTGAATCCTTCGCCCATCTTTTTTGAACAACAGCGGAAAAAGCTTGATTTTTCCTCCTTGATTTTCACCAAATCCGTGAACAATTAGATCCTCCTCCTGAAGCAAAAATCAAAGCCCTTTCTTCCCCCTCCCAATCCACACCCCTTCCGACAGTTATCGTGAAAGATTTTGGGGGAGAAGCAGCCAACTTTGGAGCGTGTTTTCTCGACAGAGGGGGGTGCGAGTTGCACCCTACTTGGCGCGCCGCTGGAGGAAGTTTAGGGCTGTCACGTGGCGGTGTTCGATCGGAGCCACGATGAACGGGGGAGGCGCGGTTGTCAGCCCTAGGTGGCGACAAAATGGGTTCAACGGTTTCAACGTTATGGGTTGAAGAAGGAAATCGAATTAGCAAGGTTTAAAAGCGTTATTAAAAGGTTAATTTTATAATTATTTAAATTAATTACTCATTTAATTATCCCGATGTTTAAAAACCAATATCTTTTTCATACGAGTTCCAAATCGCGCGAAATTGGATCCATTGCGATCGTGGGGACAAGAGCTTCACAACAAGACTAACCGGGTCCAATTTGGAGCACATTGGAATTTCAAGAAAATTTGAACGCGAACAGAATCAAAATAGAAATTCAGAAATAAAAATGGCGGAGTGGATCCCAAAGTGAGAACTCCTTCTCACTAATTATTTTATAGTTAAATATATACTAGGTTGCAGACGGGGCTTAGTAGCTCCTGATACCGTCGTCCACAGACCATGGACGGCTTGTTTGATTGTATTGTGTTGTGGAAATAGACTGTATTGTGATTGTTGATTGTGTTGTGTTAAATAAAATATTTGAACTACAAAAATATCATTTTTATTGAATGAATAAAATATATAACATATTCATGTATGGAATAAAATATTTGAACAATAAAAATATATTTTTTATTGAATATATGAACCATATAAAATGGTCATGTGTTGAAAACAAATATTCATTTACAAATCAGACGATTTGTTTATGTAAACCAATATTGATTGGGACGATAAATTTTACACATCGCCCAACTGCATGAATAATGTTCAGTATGTGTTGTTTGAAAACCCCATACGAGTATTGAGATGATATTTGACATACACTAACCCTGATATTTAGTTGTATGTCAATCGATGGGTTGACAGACTATTGTAAGCGTTAATTATTTATATTTAACGCTTATGCAGTTGTGCATTGCACTCTGAATGATGGCTGACTGTGTATGATTATTGTTGTGTACACGTGTGTATGTAATCCATATAAATAACATTATATGGTAATTGACTGTGTCTGATTCCAATTCAGAAAGAATGAATATTTTAAATTAAAGAATATTTTGAAATAACGATTATTTTAAAATAATATTCAGTAAAGGATTAAGATCTGATTTGATGTCCGATTTGGGATGGACACGAAAATATTAAAAAATATGAAGCCGTGTTGATTAGATATGCACCATTTGGATGCAAACGATATTTATATTGATTTTATTCATTTTTATAATGAATATCGAAAAGGAAATGATTTCAAAATCTGATATTTTGAAAATGTTATCATTTATATATTATAATGATAAGGAATATTCAATTTTGATTTAAAATTGAAAATGAAGTTAGAATCATTTTAAAACGAATTTATAAACGATTTATAAGATACGTTTTAAATGAAAATCGACGAAATATAAATGGTGATCATCCAGACGTACTTGGAGATCGACCGGATATGCAAGGATCTCTCTCCTGTATTGGACATATGGAATGAGGAATAAGGTGCCTCCGATTTTGTTCAGACTTAGAATGAACTTGTAAGTGGATGTGTGTTTGACATTGGATTTTATTCTGTGTTGATTGATATTTATTAAATATATATCTATTTGATAGCAGAGAATTTATTCTCTTGCTTAACACCCTTCTCTAAGATGTACGAGCTCAGAGGTTATATATCGATAGACATCAGTCGCATGGCATGAATTGCCTGTGTGGCATGATGAGATGCAAAGGATCAAGGCTTCTGTTGAAAAGAAAAGTCTTATGGTTGATGATCAAAGCACAGCTTTAATATAGCATAGCTTTGTGCAGCGTTAATTCGCGAGCTTCACACCCCGGTATGAACCAAAAACGGGATGAAGGACAACAGAGAGGACATGCATTTCTTTCTAGCTAGGAGTGGTGTCATGGAATGGAGCCCAGATATTTTTTACTTATGTGGATGATGGACAGCGAGGTACCTCGGATATATCGGTCACTACGGGGCCGATGGATTATATGGTTGACATACAGACCATTATGCCCCATAGGGCGGGGAAATGCATTGTTTAGGAATAACCAATCCTCAAACGTAAGAGAGGACCGGCTCTGGCGCTCCTTGGTGCAGTTGCGAATGTAGCTTGAGACATGGTAGGCTAGATTGTCTCGAATTCAGTAAGGACGATCCCTTGTCTTGGTTCACAGACGAAAATCCAATTTCCAATACGTGACATTTCGGTTTTGATTGTAGAGCCTAGTATGGCGACATTATAGATGGTACCCATGCTACCTATGACTAATACATTTATATTTGAAATTGTTTTATACACTATGCACTTATAATAGTATCAAGTGATTTGTTTTAAACGTACCACGCATGTTTGGCTATTATAAGGAAAACACTATCCCCTGGCTTGCGTTGCATTATGTGATGGGACCTGGGTATTATAATAGCTTCATTTTTCCAAAAAGCATCGCACTGTTCATTTTATGCACTGATATCCTTAGGAGGAAACCCGTTCCATGTTATACGACGTGGTCCCTTGATTTACTTTTAAAGTAAAAGATTTAATAACTGTTTTAGTTCTCACACCAGTCACATGACTGACCTGGAGTTTATTATTTTAGCCTAAACTCTGGGTGCCCTTATTTTCCACATGGGCAGCTAGTAGTTTTGGTTTTGCAGATATTATATTCACAGGATCCTGGATTTACAACTGGAACTATATTCGGAAAGCTCTGTATCTGCGTATTCTTTTCAGTTGTGTTAAGTATTATTTTCCGCTGCTATGTATTTAAATGTAATTTAAGTCTCTGATATTTATCAAATGTATATTGTTTGTTCATACTCTGTATATTCTTGTACTCTGATGTAAATTGTTGTAATAAGCAATGAAATGTTCTTCTGTTTGCATTCTAATTTATCGTGTTCTCAACTCAATCCGAGCTTTCCCTTACGGGCGAGTTTGGGTCATTACATTAGGGGTCACATGAAATGATGCTCCAGAATCTAAAATCCAATGGTCTGCAACATCTGATACAACCACTGTCAATAAATCGCTACCATCTTTCTCCATCGCAATAGATGAAGAACCATCAGTCTTCTTCTCCAAATCTGGACAGTCTCTTCTCCAATGGCCTGGTTTCTTACTATTATAGCACTTTCCATCTTTAGACTTACTCTATGAATGA
Organism: Allium sativum; assembly: GCA_030737875.1. Lineage (NCBI taxonomy): Eukaryota > Viridiplantae > Streptophyta > Magnoliopsida > Asparagales > Amaryllidaceae > Allium > Allium sativum. The sequence goes on along the minus strand of CM060912.1, from coordinate 730,790,928 downwards.
GGCTTCCTAGAATTGGAACGCCTCCTATTATTCTTCACTTTCTTCTCTGCTCTTCCTCTCTCAACAAATAAACCTGAACTACTACTTCCTCCACTACTATCACCAACACCAAACTCTTTCATATGATCTCTCAACTCTTCACTGAGCAGACGTGTCTTCAAATCATTTAATTTCAATGCATCTCTACCATATATAAGGCTGTTAGCGAAACCAGTGTATCACTATGGAAGCGAACACAACATAACCATTGCTTTTTGTTCTTCATCAATTTTCAACTCAATAGACTTCATCTTCATCAACCGGTCATCAAACACACTTAGGTGTGTCTTAATTGAAAAACCTTCCTTCATCTTATAAGTGAGGAAGGTCTTCAGTAGGATCATACGGTTAGTTAGGGATTTCTTCATGTAGAGGTCCTCCAACTTCTTCCAAATGTCTTTAGTTGTTGTTTCCTGACTGATTTCAGAAATTACATTCTTTTCCATAGCAAGTTGAAGAGTAGTAAAGGCCCTTTCTTCCATCTCTTTTAATTCCACTAATAAAATATCAGTAGGCAATGACTCTATATCAAATACTACTTGATGAACGCGATTTCTTCTCAAAAATGCTTTCATCATCCACTGCCATTTTCAAAATCTCCTTCACCATTCCACTTCTTTATCGTCAACTGTGATCCTGATGCCACATATGAGCCTCTAACGTATGGTGCAACTACCGACACTGAAGTATTATTTGTACTATTTTCATCTTCCCCTACCATTCTAGCAAATGCTTTTTTTGCGAATCTAGCTCTGATATTAGTTGTAAGGGGTGATTAATCACCTCAATAGGATCTTGCAATGATGTGATAGAACAAACAGATTGAAATGATTATCAATCACATATCACAGAAAAAATAAAGGCAACAGAGAATACACAATACTTATAGTGGCTCCACTATCGCGAGATAGTGTACGTCCACTTCAATGGGGAAGATATTTTATTAATATTCAAAAGATTGCAGAGTTTTAAAGTAGAGCAAAGAAATGAAGAAATCCAGATGATCTCATCAAAATAACATTCTCTATGCCTCTCTTTATATAAGGAAAAAATTACTTAGGGATGAAGTAATTGATTTATGTAAATAAATCAATTCATAGAAGACTAGTATTCCCATTAATTTTATTGCCATATAATTGATTGATAACGTTCTCTTTTCTCCATCAATCAATCCTTTAATTTCTTTCCATTTCTTCTTCCATGAAATACGGCAACAAAATGTATGGCTAATATCTCCAATATTCCTATCTCTTTAATATTCCTTTCCATTTCTTTCTTGCACAAAATGGTTAACCAAATTACTCTGAATATCTCCAAAATCTAATTAATTTTGGAAATATTGTATCGCCGAAATTCCAATAGTATGTGTGTATATAACCACCTCGTTTGATTTCAAAGTTGATTACAGTACTCATTACCTAAAATTAGTTGTGAATCTGTTTACTAAATCGTATGAATGAATGGGGGTTCAAGCCACAAGAAGGTTATTGAAAGGAATAAACATAAAAATTATTTGAGTTATTGCTTTTTTTATAATTTTTAATGTATTTAAGTTGTTGTGAAGTGGTTTGCATATATCTAAATTAAGATAAATTCGGGTCTTTAGTTATGTGTTGGAGCATACATGAACCTTTTACAAAATACTTAATTAAAAAAGTACAGAAGACTATCAAATTCTTGTGCAAATATATTTCTACAACTGACAAATCGTTTATTGTGAAGCAACAAACGTTTATGGACTAATGGACATACCTATGATGGTAACTTAATGGCTATAGATCCTAGTTCTAAGGGAAGGGTCCACTATTGAACTTGCATGAGCTAAGATCAATGTATAAACTTTTGGTGTCTATGCAAAAACTACTAATGAAATTGTTAGCTTGTACAATTACCTGCATATGAGTAGGAATCAGTTTCATTCTATGTATGTTGGCTTTAATATTTTGTTTGTGAAGTGAGATACTTCGTTTATACAATTTCATAGCTGCTTGTTGTCGTGTTGAATGTAGTTCCTATTTATTTTCAGATCCCGCTCCATCTACATGCTTGTGTATTGCAAAACCTAGTGGCTGAGTCATGGTAGTTAGTAATATTACATAAAATGGAGAGGCTTATTTTAACGGTGCAACGATGTTTTTGGTGTTAGCAGCTTACATTGATACACACTATCATATCATAATGTGAAGGTAGCTTATATATTTACAGAAGTGTGGTTAGGATTGAACTATAGGTCATTACATTGATACGGATTGTCATAGGCAGTGTATATATAGGAATTATAAAGGTATCTTAACTTAGAGTATAAAGCAGCAAATCCAAAGAAATATTTTCTAAAAGGAAGTGTATAAAACTGAAATATTAAATTCTACTTTTCTAAATATTAATATTTATTTTTCAAAAGAATAAGAAAATTTTTAAAATTGTTTTCCGAGAAAGATGTAATTTTGACATTTGACTCAATGTAAAAATGTGAGGTTCATAAAGATAACGTAATTAAAATCGCACTTATATTTATAATGTGTAGGTACTCTAGAGCCGACAAAGAAAAGTTATTATTGACAAATTGGGTGATCAACATACATATTTACAAACTTTAGGACTAATTTCTTTTAAAATAAAATAGACATCCTATTATAGTTTAAAAACAGTTCGACGTAGACTCTATAGAAATGTGCATATAGCGTATGTATGTATGTATGTATGTATGTATGTATATGTGTGTATGTGTGTGTATGTTATGCACACAAGTTTGCATCAAAAAATCTATTGTGTAAGCACTGCGTGATTTTTCTAGCTATTTGAAATGAAATATGTATAAGCAATGGAGTAGACTGTTTTACACTAATAGTCTCCTAAGTGAACGCTTTCGTTCATGAATGTCTCATTCAGCTAAATGTCATCGGTAGTCGGACTACTTCTGGAATACGAATTACTTGACGCTTCAAATGTGTAAAAGGTAAAATCCGTAGATTGAATCATCTACTAAATTTAGCTAATTAATCTGCATAAAATATAAATAAATACTCCTAGCTTCGCTCATAGCTGCCTGCCTCCTAAAGCCTTAGCTACATCCGACCCGGATCGCTCACCGGACAACCCTAGCATCATTCTTAGGCTCTCGCTATATCGCTTCGAAAGCTCTATTGCTCTAAGTCGAGGAACTCTAGCAACATCTAGCTACCCGGACATAGCAACAGAACTCTTACTTGCTTCTCTTCTTACTGGAAAGGTGCAAAGTCTATTTGGTATTTTGAACTGTATGAATAAACCATAATGTCTACTTTGTCACACTACGTAGTATAAAAAGGTAGGACACTATGAATAAGCAGAAGATCATATATGCCTATATTATCAGAACATACATGCATGATAAAATGATAAGATATATTAGTATAATTATCATTAATACCATACCTTAGGTCGAAGTGATGATGACCTCATAATCTTTAATAATAGTTGGAATAGGTTTGGTGTCACACTTTTTTGGTGTACACGCAAACTACCGAAAATGCCCCTTACAATAAAAATGCAACTTAAAATATTTGGAAAAAAATCATACCAACTTCGTAATATATTGCATCAGCGACATAATAGATCAATTTAACATAATATTACATCGGCAATAATTATTCTATCTTATCCAAGAATACCATAATCAACATACTAGAATTTGTTTCATTTAATTACTCTATCTTATCCAAGAATACCATAACCAACATACTAGAATTTATTTCCTTTACGCACTATTACCATATTTTAAATCCTTTACACACTAATATCCTAAATTTCCTCTATACCATACACTAATATCCTAAATTTCCTCCACGCATATGTAACTGGGATAATTAATGCAATTTGTTTACATACGCACTAATTTGTTTCCTCTTTTGTTTCCGCAAATTGTTTACATACACACTAATTTGTTTCCTCCTTTGTTGTCGGGTCATCGTATTTCAAAATAGTTTCCAACTATTATTAAAGATATGTAAAATACATAACATATGAGGAATAAAAATCCACGCGCGAAGCGCGTGCCATGACGCTCGTATCCATAATCCAGATCATATATTTGCAAAATATATCTTTCTCACAAAAGATTCTAACATGTGTATATTCTAAATAGCAGTGGTTATAATAAAGTCTCGCATAATTGTGATAAACATATATTATACCGAGGAATTCCATATGCTAAATTTAAAGCAAATTCAAAACGCCACTCATAGAAAAGATTATGTATCACAATCATTTTTCTTCTATTGCATTTTCATTTCCGTGGCTTTATTTTTCACTATAACGTCCATTTTCATCCTTTCCAACCTTATAAACAATAACATATTAAACATTAATAACTTTTAGATTAAAATTACAGTGGTAGAAATTGTATTTTTTATTAATAAGTAATTAATTTGGATCTAGGATCATCATGTTTATTTAATTTTCATCTAATTTTAAATATTTGTTTCATATGAACTTTGCGTTTAAGGCTCAAATCTATAATAGCACCAAAGTTTATGTATAATAGCATTAACTAAAAAATAACAATTCAAGTATGAATATATTTTTAGGCAACTGGTTGTTGATGATGTAATTTGAATCATGTTGGTACAAAAAATTAAATCATGTTAGTATAGAAAATTATCCAGCATTGATCACAATATTGTTGGATGTGAAAAAATTTCTTGTTAGTTTGACATCGACATAAAAATGTTTCAATTTTTTCTGGAAGTTTAACGGGCTAGAAAAACACAACCCGACATTTTAATTTTTAATAGCAAAATAATTCAGTTGTGTCATATAAAATATCCAAACTATATGTCATATTCCAATTCGAAGTGTAGTGTACTTCAAATATAATAAATTGAAACATGGGTTCATTTCCGACATAAAGATCATATCTCTACCATTTTAAAGTCAAGAATAACAATTCGATATAAACATCCTAATGTAAATGCTTATAAACAATATTAGGTTCAAAAATCACATAATTTCCACACTAACTTGTAGGATCATCAGGCACTTAAATATAATTTTAAGTGTTTGATGCATTTTAGGTTGAGAGATGGATGTGGCCCAACGATGAATGTCGACTCACTTGAATAAAACCGAAGACAAATTGAAGAAATTAAGACCTAACTACATAACATAAACATGCATTATACCAGTAATTTGACTACAACTATGAAACCAACATAACATTAAGCACTTCTGTAAGAAAGATATCATCGTCTAGTTGATAATAGGAACATCAAATTGTGATCATTCCATAATATTACAACATTTATACTTACATAATACAATAATTAGTGAAAGCAAAATATGCATATTAACATAAATATAATAAAATATTGCCTTTAATCATGATTCAACATCGGTAGACTTATTTGTTAAGGGTTAACTTTATGCAAATACCTTTTAGATTGAACTTAATGTTGAAGAATGATTTACTTCTTCAAATAATAAAATAAATAACTTTTCAAACTAATTTATGTAAATAGCTAAGATTTATAATAGGATTAAATGCCGGAGGCAAAAGATTTAACAAATAAAAAGCTATCCATGCAAATTGATTATCGAAGCAAAAGAAATGAAGGAAATTTGAATAAATACTAACCAATATATAGTTGTATATGTCAATCATGCTTCGCTACTATAACTTTACCTGCATATGTTGAAGCTAAGAAGGAAACAAATTTATAATATACAATTTCTAACTTAAGAACATAAATATTAAAGGAAACAAAAAATTACGGTAAAAATGTATAATTAAACATAACCATGCCAGGTTTGTTTAATGTATGTTGCAAATTATAAATGGTATTCAATTGACCACGAATACCATGAGACTTAAATTGCTTGTGGAAATAAGTGAAATCCCATATGACATGATGTATTAAGATAGATTATAGCCGGCGATGATGGAATCAGTAGGTACAATGGAAATTTGTTACGAATAACATGCTTGAGAATATTGATGATTTACTAAACAAGGGGAAAATGGAAATGGCCAAATAACACAAACTAAATATAAACGTTTAGCATGGATTGAATGATTGGAACCAAGAAGGAGTCTAAAAGCCTTTTTTTTGCAAATAGACTTTAGTTTACGATATGTTGCATCGCGTTAAAGGTTGAAAGGAGTAGGTAGCGAGTATGGTGATAGGATCTTCCCTGCAATCACAAGTCGAACAAAAGAGAACAACGCGGTTTAATAGTCAAAAATGGAGATAAAAGCATGGTAGGAATGACATATATTACTTACTATTGATGATGAGGAGAGAGAACCAAGAGAGAGGAGAAACTATAGAGTAAATATTAGATTGGAGAAGAAGAATGGTCGGCTTCAAAATTATTTTAGATTGAGAAAGTTGTCCCGGTAATCTTTTTAGTTTGAAAGTGAATCCAACAGATTCAATTCTTTGTTGGGACAGATATCATTGTGTATAACAAATTAATTTTGTGTCATTTATCATAATATTATTGAATAAATCAAAACTGAAACATTTATAATCAAGTTAATGCGACTACAAATGGAAGTCATTTCTTATGTACAGAGTTATGTTGATTAGGTCTGCACTTATGGTTTTTTTCTTTCATTTTTGACTATCTCATTCTGTTCTCTGTAAAGTTGATCCTCTTGAAAAAGTATTTCCAACACATCGCTAAAGGATACAAACCTACAAATCATTGCTTCACGAAATATAGTTATGCAAACAAAAGAAATGCCAAAATTGACTTTTCTTATATAGTTAATGCTAAGTACGTAAAGCGCTGAATTGTACCTTAGTCATTCATTATGGCAAGGTATATTAGGAAAAATAATTTCTTAAACGGTTGAGAACATGAAATGAAACAAAGCATATTTACATTTTTCAATTAATTTATCAAATCAAATTTAGTCACCTACGAGCAGGGTCGGTCCTGAGACTAATGATGCCCAGTGCGATTTATTAAATTATGCCCTCATTGTAAACATTTGTGCGATGATACTGTATACTATTCTAATTTATAAGGCAATGTTAGGCGGTGTTTAGTTTATGCTTTTTAATTTTTTGTTTTTGCCCACAGTAAAATGCTAATGATGCACGTATAACGTCAAAAACAGTCGTTTTAGAAAACAAAGTTAACATGCAAAATAGAAAACAACTTTTATTTGTTTTTCTTATTTTCAGAATTAACACAAAAAAAATGATATATTATTCTGTCGTCCCTCTCTACTTTACATGGTCCCTTCATCACCGTTTCACTCCCTCCTTGGTCTCTTAACTTTTCTTATTTTTTGTTATCGTTATTGAAAACTCAAAATACATTTCAAACCAAACACTACCTTAGTTTTTGAAAACTAAAACACTGCTACTATGAACTAACGTTAAAACGAAGACAAATAAAAAATAACATGGTTATAATGCAAAACATTGTAAATAATAAGCCTAAATATATATATTTTACATTCAAAATTTGAATTGTTCTTATGTCCAAATCCACAAGGTTGCAACTAAAAATATCATTGCTTTCACTTAAATCTTTTTGTTTTTAAAATATATTGTCAAATTGATTTGCATTATGAAGAAGTTGTCAAGCATACAAATTTTTATAATTCTAGAATAAAGTTTATGTTATTTGGTAAAATGAAAATTTTAGAGCTTGATTTTTTGGAAAAAGTGGAACATCTCATAATATAGTAAGATGAGATATTTTCTAAAATTCAGAATATATAAATTTTAAATCCATTGAAAGCTAGCCAATAGTTTAAAAAATCAACTTTTTTTAATTTTCAAAATAATCAACAGTCCTGAACGAAAAGTAAAATTTTACTTGTACACTTTTTTATGTTGTTTGCAAAACAAATTGAACAATAGTAAGAATGTCCATCGATCCTAACATTTTGGATAATACTTGTGTAGCATCATACCTTGTTTAATTATTTTTGCTCTTCTTTTAGCACAATAGTTTTTGGCAACTAATACTGCAGATTGTAAAATTATAATAAGATCATATGGGAAAAAATATCTTAAAAAATTAGGTTGAAATAATAGGTTTAGTTATCTAAATTGCTAATTACAATATAAACTAAGCAAACTAAGCAGGATAGGAAAAATTGTAAAAAGAAAAAAGGAAAAAACATAAGCACATAATTGAAAAATAAATTACAAAACAAGCGATCGGTGATTAAAGTAAACTATAAATTACCGCTTACCTTTTTTTGTTGAATATTGAAGACTAACAATAGATTTACTTTAAAATGACAAGCTTCAAAATATCTGCTATTATTTTTGTCCTTTTAACAGTCGTCATTCATTTAGGCAAAACAAACAGAGCAAAATCAATAAGAGTTATTTAAAAATTAGGGTTAGGGTTACTTGAGATCATAAGCCCTCAGATTCTTCTTCGTTACTCTTATTCTTACTTGCGCGCATCTCTTTCTTCCTTGCGCGGCTTGCGCCTCTCCTTCATCTTCCACGTTCCCAGATCTTGCTTTTATTTTCTCGTTTTTTTTCCTGCTACCCATTTTCTATGTCCGCGTAACTTTTTTATGCCCTAATGCTTCTGGATGCCCCGTGCAATGGCCCAGTTAGCACTGGGCCAGAGCCGGCTATGCCTACGAGTACATTAAATGTAAAATAATATCCTTATTTTTGGCATCCGCTAACTTCCATCATTTGCACAAATTGGACATCACATTTCATCTTTAAATATTGCATTTCAATATTGATGGTCATACAACTTACCCAACACTGGCTCATGTAGGTATATATTTTTACTACCTTTTTTGAGAATTCATACCTTGCTTTTTAAAGACCATAACTTAGTTTGAGGTTGGTAATATACCAGTAACGTTTTAAAAAAAAGTAATAGTTACGTTCAAACTTTGCGACTAATAATAATTACCAATGAATATCAGAGGGTAATCTATCAACATTTTATCTTACCCTATTTATTTCCGAGGAAAACATCAGTCAAAATGGTCTTCGATTCAAATGAGGCCTTCCATAAAGCCAAATCCTGTGGAAAATACAAAGAAGAAAAATTGTTTTAGCAATAGTATGTAGGTTTTCTGCACCGTGAATGCATCATAAACTAACAACAAACGCCAATATTACATAATCTGATTAAAAAAATACTGGATCCATACCAACACACAATACTTCCTCCCAAATCACATTCATGTCCATTGCACCAAACTTGCTTGGTTGAGTCAATCCAGAAATAGTCAGCATTGGTATGATTGTAAAATCATCATCCATAAACATATACGTTACCAATCCCATAATGGTACCTACACTTTTCGCCTCCACATTAAGTTTAACATCTTCACTCTGAATACCTAAGATGCATATATTGTGCTAAAGTGTATGAACCCGTTGACCTTGCGACATATCTAATGGAAGCTCTTAGACCATCAATAATAATAGTAATTTATTTTAACATAATGATACATGCTAACATAGATTAGCATCATCATCACCCAATGGCTCAGCAGTTAATTCCCTATTTAATGGATGATCTTTGTAGCAGCCAGTGTTATTTCCCCAACACCGGTTGTATGTACTACTATCATATCAATATTAGGGAGTTGAGACAGAAGTCACAAAGAAATGATACTCTATTTACTTATTAAATATTTGGCACTTAACAAAAAATGAACATAACAGTTTCTGCTTAGTAATTGTGATTCGCTTAAGGTTTTCTCTCTAAATTCAAGGGTTGGTTCACCCGAAATAGCCTACCCTCTGATTCCATGTCTTGCCTACCCACCATATCACTTCACATTCTCAACCTCACATTATGCTGTGATATTTGGTAAAATAACATAAGCAGGGATCCCACGTTCTTTCGCAGCTAAAGAAATAACTCTTGCATGGTTTTGTTGCTACGAGTCACCACACTTATACAGACTTAATTATAATGAGGAAAACGGAATTTAACAGAACATTGGTCCTTTGCATGGTTTTCACCCAATTCCACTATTCAAAGACGACTTAGAGAGATCTGGAGTTTAACGGATATATTGTCCAATGCAAACTTGTGATTTTTTATATTGAATATTAGCTACATCACTGTAATTTAATCACTCACACCTGGTCCAATGCAAACTTGTGATTTTTTATATTGAATATTAGCTACATCACTGTAAATTTAATCACTCACAATTTCCCTTAAACCTTTGAAGTACTGCCTAGTTGGAATTAGGAAGTTCATTTTTGCTTATTGTCCTTTAACGCTGAATTTAGGATGCAATGTCTGAAAATATAATTAAGCTTATATTATGAATTACTAATCTCTCTTTCACAAACAATTACCAAATCCAATGCCTCAGTAACAAAAATCATTGGAAGTATAAAACTAAATATCTCTTCTTTAATTAACATTTCAATTTTATATCAAAATATGCAATTTCACTCTTTATTAACAATTACTATGAAAACAATGCCAATGTTCTTTTCAAGATTAGCTCTACATTCTAGACTATATATTGTACAATTAATAATTGACTAACCGAGTTTCAAGGAACAAAAAATGAAAATTTATGCAAATTTAATTTTAAATTAAAGTGAATAATCTGATCCAATCATATTACAAGTTCCACCTGACATAGTTAATTAGATTTAAAAACAAATGAATCCAAAGTTGAATTCATAATATAGAAAAAGGTAATTGATCTAGTCTAGTTTGAAAAAACAAAGGTTATAAACAGCACAAATCAATTTCAAGTATAAAAGGGAAATAAATATTTGTCTATGAGATAAAAAACTGAATTGATACAAGGAAGGAAATCTTGAAAATTACCTAAACATAACGCCGGGCTTCAAAATCTAGACAGAACAAAAAATGCTTCCAATCAAGAATTAGCAGTGAGATTCATAGAAACCGAAGGATCTAAGCAGTAATCGCGGGTAGCTAAAATGAGCGTGAGAGGGAAGTAAATATTAGGGTTTGTGACTTTTGAGTGATAGAATAGCCTAATTGATTGAATTAAAAAATAATGTGGGTGCCCTATAGAATCAGTCTGAAGGAGATTATAACAATATTTCGAAAGAGTGGTAAGGAAAATAAGGAAACCGTTGATGGCAAGGAAAAAATCGATTTGACTTTTCCCACTATAGCAAAGAAACCTAGAGTAACAAGAGAAATTTTGGAGAGGGAGTATAAAAGAAGGACATTGATACAAAGAATAAAAGGGATGAAGAGGGAGAGATAGATACGAATAGAAGGGAACTAAAATGTAACGTTTGATTAAGAAACGTGAAGCCATGGTGTAACACCCCTAAGTCCCACATCATGAAAGCCTATGTGAAGTGGGTACTTATATAGTAGAGCCCATCTCTTACTAATGCCGAGGCCTTTTGAGGAACAAAACCCCACACCCATACAGTGGCTAAGTTGGGGACAATACCTTGCGTGAACGGAGGTACAGGCTGTTACAGTGGTATCAGAGCCAATACCCAGCCGGAATTGTGGCTCCTGTGTGGACCACAACGCCTGGGTGAGGTGTTTGTGAGCCAACGGGGACGTTGAGCTCTGTAGGAGGGGAGAATGTAACACTCCTAAGTCCCACATCATGAAAGCCTATGTGAAGTGGGTACTTATATAGTAGAGCCCATCTCTTACTAATGCCGAGGCCTTTTGAGGAACAAAACCCCACACCCATACGGTGGCTAAGTTGGGAACAATATCTTGCGTGAACGGAGGTGCGGGCTGTTACACATGGTGAATCATTGGATTTGAATGTGTATTTTTTTGCGAAAATGGAACCGAAAGGTCTTTGAAGGAACATTGAGCTTGTTGTATATAATAATATGATTTTTTTATGATAAACAAACATATATATTATTATATAAATACGTTTGTATCTGTACTATTTCATATTTCATCACATACAGAAATAAATATCTATATTTAAATAGAATATTATTGAACAAGAATTTAAATATTCAAACAATGTTTTATTCAAATATAATATTCTAATTTAACATTTGAATAGTACAAACTTCTAACTCCAATATTATATATCTCAATGATTTATTACATTCAGTCCTCACTACAACACTCAGGTTTCACTAAGTTTACACATACAGACTCATATAGTCAGTCACTCATATCCACTTTCATATACATACTCTGTTACATACTCTGACACACACATACACACACTGACTTACTTGTCTTCAGTCTTCTTCATAGGCAGTCCAGTCACCTGCATACCTATCACAGAAACATACACAGAGAACTAAGTAGGTTTATATTCTAGCAAATGTAAATTTATTTTAAATTTTATTTGCCTTAGAATTTTGGTGCGTTTCTCATATTATTTCTTGACTTGGTATGATATGTATATACATCTATCTGTGTCTAAAAAGCTTATGATATTCATAGTGAATTCACTGTAAATACCATAAGGTAGACTACATATCTTGCGCCTGCAAATCAGCCTTAACACAACTATAGTGGTCTGCTGATCAAGACCAACGTCAACTCGCAGTTGTGGTCTGCTGATCTTGACCAGCCACGACACAACGTATAGTGGTCTGCTGATGTAAAATAAAAATAAAAATTACACATTCACGATACATGTATACACAAACATATGTACGTACAGTTGTGCGCACACACACACACACACACACACATATATATATATATATATTAATGTGCAGGTGAGTAAGTCGGATATGCAAAACAAAATGGAACGTAAACCATACCAGTATATACAAGCTATAAGAAGGTAGGCTCAACCTAAGCAGTCACAAGATCATGCATACACAGGAAAATGCTCGAGCCAATGCACATTCATTCAAGCACACAAATCTGGACATTCAAGTGCAGTGCACAATATAAATATAAATAAATAAATATATATATATATATATATATGCACAACATAACATATATATAGCCTCATGCCAAGTAACAAATACAATGTGCTACAGCCAAATACATGCAATGGTGAAGCAAATAATTCAGATTCAATACAAATATACATGGCAGTAGGATGGCAAGCAACAAGCAGTGGCACAAACAAAACTCTAAAGCATCAGTTCAATTTATCTCAACGAAAAGTATAGTATATGCTTTTACCAATGGTTATAGCAACTACAAGACAAGCGAGGAAGTGCACATACAAGTATTGGCCAAGCCAACAAATATAGTGCAAGTCAAGACAGAAAGTGGTATGCAAGTGTACAGGTTAAGGACCAGCATCGATATGGGCACCAACCAAACACAAGGGAAAATATACACCCATGAAATTACACAACAAGCCAAATACAAGCTAAGACCACAAGTGAAAAGCAATTCGAGTATAGTCGTGATCGACAAAACTATCTCAAGTGCAACATCCATTCAAATGACCAGTATAGTTTCAGTTCTTAAACAATGGAGTAGGTCAAAATATGTCAATGCACAAGACAACAAGATGAACACAAAGCAGAGGAGCTGTCAAGCTACACTGATGCAACATGATGACTCGAGCAACATGGAGACACATTAAGGGTAAATATGCAAGCATATATATATATATATATATACATACATATATATATATATAGCAGTGTATATATACAGATGTAAGCAAGTACCACAACTTCAAGTGAAACGACATGATGCACAACAAAGTGGACTGGTGCAACTACACATAAGTATAAAGGAGCACATGGACATAATGGGCATACAAAGCACATAATCAAGAACATGAGTGCAACATGCACAAATACACAAGCAGGAGAACAAGGCATAACTGCATGTATATGGTGCAGCTAGCATAGTGAATGCACACATACAAGGAGATCAAGTATATGGCATGCATTAGGATACGAAATGATTATGGAACAGCCAAGACACAAGATGCACCATGCAACATAGTGGAAAGTACACATGGTCGGCTACAAATGAAAACACAAATTATGAATGATTCAGATGCATGGTGAAGCAGTATCCAAAATTGCATGACAATAGGGCAGCATAGATCAGGTGTATATGCAGCAAGAAGGGGAACAAGGTTAGCAATGCAAATAAATATGGTTCATATACATAAAGGCAAACAAATGAACAATAAAGAATTTGCATGAATAGGTTCAAACATGAAAGTAATAAATTCCTCAATCTTGGCAAATGTTAAAATTGGCAAGATGATATTGCAAAATAAATGGTCTAAATTCACAGGTTGAAATCTTTCCAGAAATTCGAACATATTTATTTTTGGAGAATAAAAATCAATTCGAGAGTTTCCTGAAATCAACCAATCAAACATGGCAAGAATGACTCACGTTTTAAAAAGCATTCCAGAATCTCAAGTGCTATTTGTTCGGGCCAAGAAAATCATACAAAGTTTCCAGAAATCATTCAAGCAATCACGCATGTTAAAGCCGAGAAAATCAAAGGGGAAACTCATGCAAATCACAGACCAAATCACACAATGGAAATAAGAGGTAATTAAGCATTTAAACCCTATAAATTCAACAGCATTGTCATCATCGGTATTATCGAAACCAAGCAACAAAATTTGAGAGCAAACGAAATTAAAATCAAAATTATCACAGGTTTCGATATCAAAGCCAAAGCCAACTCAAACGACATGCGAGCGACAATTTCAAAGCAATTAGAGGATTCAATTTGAGAGAAAACAAGAGTCGTCGTTTGGAGCGCAAAACCCTATCTTTAATTTCAGTCACCATTGAAGATAAAGGAGCTTGTTTGAAGCCGACATTTCAAGTGATATAAAATAAAAGGAGGTCGACTTCTTTTTTTTATTTTGTCTAGGGTTTTGATTTTATTTTTTCTAGGGTTTTGATTTTTTTTTTTTTGTAATCAATCAACGAGTTTTCTTGTTTTCCAAACTAGAGTTTACGAGTTATGAGTTTGTTATTCAGGGAAAATCTGATCTTGGGGATAAAGATCATTGCAGGGTTTTGAGCATAGGATTAGAACAGTTGGGAGTGGGAGTCGTGAGTTTACGGGGAATTTGTAAGCATAGAGATTATTTTAATACCTAGTAGAAACCTTAGGGAATGCAGCAGTAGGCAGGGTTTGCCGAAGCTGGGTAAAATCTGCGGTATTTACTTTCTACATTTATTTACTCTATTGTGATCTGTACTGAGATATTTTTTATATTCCTCAAAACTGCAATAAACCCTATTCATCCCCCTCCAGGGTTAATCTAGATCCTATAGAGCTTTCATATAATACAATAGATTAGTTGCTCTAGCTTAGCCGAGAGACTTGTAACATTTAATTCATACATTTCTGTCATTAATGAGTTCGGGTATTGTTATTCGCACTCCCGTTTTAGTTAAGGGGTGACACATTTTAATGGCACTCATTGCATTTTTAAAATTGTTAAGGGGCCACACCAATAATATTTTCAGCTTACTATTTTACCCCTACATTGAAAACACACGCACGTTAAAACCAAAAAACACCTTTTCATATGAACGCCTAGTCGACTTCCCTCCCAAAACATACGAAGGCCTTTTTCATCACATGGACATTAAAAATCGTGACTTTTCTCCATTATCGGTTCCGAGATGGTACGGTTCAAGCATACGGCAAGGAAGACGGTGTAAAGTAGTGCGATTGGAGAACGCGCCGACAATATGTGAGTTTGGAATGTTTAATTTGTTATTTTTATTCATGAACATGATTGGTTAGGTTAGTTACTGTCTTGTTAGCAAGCTTGTTGGAGAAGAAGGGGATTTCGTGTGTTAAAAGTAAGGTTTTGGTGTTGTTGGAGAAGAAGGGGAATTCGGTAGGTTGGATTGAAAATTGGTAATTGAAAAATGAAATGCCCTGGCCATAAAAGATATGTACTTGTTGTTCTTAGTAAATTGGGGTAAAAAATATATCTACTTAAAATCAGACAGTAGTTGTCTTGTTACTTAATTATTTTCGACAATCTGTAGTCGTTTTACATATACGATATTATGTCTTTATGATATTTTTAAATGATAAAATGGTGTCGCATATAGTTGAATTACACGGTAAGTATTTGTCGACTTTGGTTTTATAATATAGCTTCCATATGACGAAAATCATGTTACAGATATATGTGTATGTCACCTTTCAAAACGGCAATACTAGACCGTTTTTGGTTTGTAAGTTTGAACTTATGCTATCGTTTTTTGGTTGGTGTCATATATACATGCACATATATCATTAACTATAGTGTAAATCAAAATAATACATTTAGATTTAAGCAATTGCCATGTTCATATCCATATACATTTTTGTTCATAATATAAGTATCTAAAACGGGTTATATATGTTTGCATGTTTGCAGGAAATAAGGGTGAAACTTGGTCCTCTCGTCTACAGCCTACGACATCAAATAGAAAGAAACTTGCAGCCGAACGACAGAAGGAACTACAAGAGAAAAAATAAAAGAAACAATAGTATTTAAAGTCATAGAATATGGATCGGGAGAAAGTTCAAGTGAAAGTGGCGGTAGTGGTGCTTACGATGCGAAGGAACGTAGTGGTTATGGTAATGAAGGCCAACAAGAAGATGTACATGTAGAGGAGGAAGAGGACTATGAGGACGAAAGTGGCAAGAAGAGAGTAGAGGGAAATGATCGTGATGAAGGTGAGCGAGATGAGCGAAATGACCGTGATGATGTTGAGTGCGATGAAGGCTTCGATGACGACGAGCATGATGACATTTGTGAAGAAGTAGAAATACCGGAGAAAGAAACATTGACAAGTATGGAAAAAGGCAAAAAACGACGAATGAAGCAAGTTAGTCATACTGATTATGATTCCGAAGATCACGAAGGCGAAGATAGTGAAAGTAAAGAATATAGCAGTGAAGAATATGTGGCAGAGGAAGAGGTGCATGAACTTGAAAAGAAAAGGAGTATTAAGAAAAGCAAGCGACCACGAAAAGAATTCCCCTGAACCAGCAGACACCGATGATCATCCTAAGTTACTATTTGCATACAAACACCATATCGCTCATAAAATATGGAACAATAATGTAAGTTTTTTTAGGTACAGTGTTAGCAGATTATTAATTTAGATAATGATAATTTTATTTGTATATGTGTGTATAATGTAAGAACCACGAGGAGAAGCAAGGCTTGTAAGAGTTTATAGTCATGTCGGCACACAACGACTGTGAGATTTTAGAAAGAAATATTCTTTTGTTCAAAATCTTGTAGTTCAGTCAGGACTACATCGTTTTGTGCTACATGCTCATCAGAAATTAGACAAAGTTCTGATCAACGCATTTGTCGAAAGATTTTTATCCAAAGACAAACACATTTCATCTACCTTTTGGTGAGTTGGGAATCACTATCGATGAAGTTGTGCACATCATTTGCCTTCCCGCCGAAAGAAGAACAGTCACAGGTTCGCTTGGTGGCTCTAAGGGAATAAGTTGTGATGATGTGTACCAACTACCGGAGGAATGTTTAGGGCTTGACAAACCAACGTCTATTCTAGTATTGGGCGGAGATAAAAAAATTAAGTTCGAATGGTTAAGAACTCAATTTGAGGGTTCGAAGGAGGATGATAGTGGGGAATGAAGATACAGTGCGCCAGAGCTTACCTTTTATGTACGATTGGATCTATGGTATGCTGTGACAAGTCTGGTAATAAGGTGTCGGTTCATTTTCTACAATGTTTGAAGGATTCAAAAGAAGTAGGTACATATTCTTGGGTTACGACTTGTTTGAATTGGTTGTTGCGCAATGTAGGCCTAACTACTCGAAGTGATGTTCACCAGATGACCTGATGCATATCATTACTGCAAGTACATGTTGCAAACCTTTTTTTAGTTCAATATGATGTAAATTGCTATGGCTCAAATGTTCACTTGTACATATTCTACTTGGTTGCAGGTTAAGATATTTGAACATTTTCCTAGTCTAAGACGACATAACCGTTGTATTGGTGTAGTCGACGATGATATCCGAGTTGCGTTCTATTTTGCAAACGATAAGGGTATGGATTTAGCCATTGACTTGGTGTTGCTTAGAGAAAAAATTGATGATTTGAAAAGCAATGACATTATTTGGGATTGTTTTAAAGGAAAAAGAGATTTATACCCATTTCAACAGTGTTCTTTGTATAATGGACTGATGATCTGTTTTGAAATTGAATAATTATATCTCCCTTAAAGATTTCTACGCCAATTTGGATATGTTCAGCGCATCCCCACCAATCCATTCACGCTTAATAAGAAGAAGTTTAAATCTTCGACACTTGGGTTTAAAGCCACGTACCATAATCTTGTGGAGTTTGGCTAGAGCAAACGGAGAAATCATCTCCTGAATGAAACGTTAACATCAAAAGTAGTAGTTCATCCTTGGGATTGTGGTGATACTACATGCAATGGTACCAGAAAGCTTCTTATCATGTCGCGTTGAATCCATCGAAATCCTGAATGAAACGTTAACATCAAAAGTAGTAGTTCATCCTTGGGATTGTGGTGATAGCTACATGCAATGGTACCAGAAAGCTTCTTATCATGTCGCGTTGAATCCATCGAACAGAAGCGCACCACAAAATTGATGAGAAGTCTCTTCTTACTCATATTGTAAATTTGGTGTACACGTACTTTTAATACAATTTGACTGAATGTGTGTTATGCTTACTTAATTTTCATTTGCAGAAATGTCGTCTTCGACAAGTTGCTGATATTATCCGGGCTTGCAGACCTAGCGAGTCAGTCACTGAAGCGATACAAATGGTCGAGCGAATAGAAGAACCTGAGCCTTTTGATTTGTATGGGAAGCAATTGGCTACTGATGAAGGTAAAGCCGACATTGAGTCGGTAAATGGTAAAGAAAAAGGGAGGCATGGTAAGAAAGTTGCAGCAAAAAAAAGGATTGTTGCAAAAAAAAAAAAGTAGTTTGACTTGTTATTAGTTGTCCTATTTTGTTTGGTTCAATGTGCATATCGGATATGTCCTATTTTGGTTTAAACGATGTGCTTGGTTGTTGCGATGGATGTAATATTTTGCTTGCTATTGTGGTTTATGGACGTTGTTTTACACTTTGAATGAATGTGCACGTTTTGCTTTACACTTTAGCTGTCTTACACTTTGAATTAGTTATTGTTTATGATCAACTACACTTTGATAGAATGGTTTGTTTACCCATTGAATGAATTTCCTGTTTCAGTTTGCACATTGAATGTCATGTTTGTTTAAGGTCTGAAATGGTTTTCCATGTTCAGGCGGTAGGTTATTTCCAATTTACTTTAATTAGAAGGGTGAAATGTTGCCATTTTATAATTGTGTTTTAACCATTTTCATTTTCGGCTGTGTTTTACCGTTTATCTTTAAAGTAAATGGTAATTTTATTTCAAAAAATCTCGAGATGGACTTATTACTTTTAAACTTGAGCAAGCAGTAGGATAATACCGATTTTTTTAACTTAAAACGGAGAGATAGCTCTGTTTTATACGTATGGGTTGTATCCAGTATCATTTTCGATGGTGTTCAGGTGTTTACATATAATGTAAACGGTGGATTTATTTCGAAAATTCTCGGGATGGACTTATTGTTTTAAAACCTAAGCAGGAGGTAGGTTATGACCGATTTTTATTAATTAAAACGATAAGGTATTGTCGTTTTAAAAGTATGGGTTGTACCCAGTTTTGTTTTTGGTGGTGTTCTAGCATTTAGATATAAATTAAGCGGCGGACATATTTCGTAAAGTCTCAGGATTGACTTATCGTTTTTAGACTTGAGCAGGCGGTATGTTACCATTGATTTTAATTATTTAAAATGGTGATATATTGCCATTTTATATGTATAGGTTGTACCTAGTTTTGTTTTCGGTGGTATTTCTATTGTTCAGATATAATGTAACTGGCCATTTAATGTCGAAAGGTCTCGGGATGAAAATATTTTTGTTGAAGATGTTCATCGGTAATGAAATACCGAGTTTCTGCAATAAAAACGGTAATATTCTTCCATGTTATATGAAAACCTATGCAAAAATTTTTTGCAACCATGTTATGTCGTTTACTTGTCTGAAATATAACATTGATGTTAATTTTTTTCCCTTATATAAATAACATATTGAACATAACAAAATACAATACCTCACATAACAACTGTAGTAAATAACATGATAAATATAATAAAAAAGATACCTTCCATTACAACTTCAATAAATAACATGTTGAACATAACAAAACATGATACCTTACGTTACAGCTATAGTAAATAACATGACAAACATAACAAAACACGATACCTTCCATTACAACTTCAGTAAATAACATGTTGAACATAACAAAACACGATACCACACATTAAAACTCAAAGTACATGCTCTAAACTCATATGCTCACAAATCATAGTGCATGGTCATAGCTCAAGGTATATGCTCAAATCAATACTACTATCATTTGCTTCAATAGCCCCATCCTCTTCACATGACACGAACTTGGAAATTCTTTCCGCATATGAGTTGACCCAATCTTCATCATTGATATTGTATATTCGATGGAAGTATGAAAATGAAGGGGTAGAAGGTAAAGCAGAATTCGGCTGTAGCTTTACACCAACAAAATGTGAGTTTTTACGTATCCCATAGCGATCATCATGTCCCTGTTTAACAAGGTTACATGTACTATGGTAGGAACGAGCATATACAACTCATCTATTTTATTTAGCAAGACAACAGTAGTGCCCAATGTTTCGACAATTATAAATCCGGATTCAGGCATTTGCATCCACCCGCTTAACCCATCTGCGTTATGACATTATATCCTCGTTTTTATTTATTCGAAGCCATATTCATCCCACATTGCTTTGTACGTATTCAAATGAAGCATTAAATTATCAATCATGGCCTCTCATACGAACTTACAAGGATTTTCCAGTATTCGATTATGGAGATTTAGTTGATTGACTACGACCCAGTAGCCACAATTATCATCAGTAGGCAAGTTGTCTATACGAGTTATATACGGATGCATACATTTGGACATTTACAATAAATAATCATAGTCAACCTCATTGCTTTTCGTAACCTTTGTCTTCCTGCCAACCTTCTTTAAGTATTGACCAACTGGAGTAAGATTTGAGCTAGAAGATAACGACGCTTCCACATGCTCAAAGTAAGATGGATCTCGTTTTGTGGATTTATCTTTTTTGACAGTATTCTCTTTTTTATAGTCGCAACAGGGAGTTCTAGAATATTGGTTGACGGAGGGACAACTATCACTTTTAGATCTTGTTGAATAACAAGTGTCACATTATCTGTAGCATCTTCATACCTACGCTTCAATGCTTATAATTCAAGTAAGTCCATAAAATTAAGAGTGGAACGACTCAACATAGGAGGAGCACATGACACTTGTTTCCGATTACAATCGATAACACTTAGAGGTATGAAGGCTTGTGAGTGTCTAAAGTTTGTCAGCATATGTGCACCTGGTAAACGATTAACTCTCCATAAAATACAACCATAATTCTCAATACTCATGCTAATATTTGCAATGCTACATAGTTCCGTTTGCAATAAATCAAGTGCTTTGTGAGAAACAAATCCCAGTAAATTTTTAAACATTGGTTCAACATGAAATCTTTGTTGTGTTGCAGATGAACTCATTTCAAACGCATGTTCAATTGCTACTAATTCATTTTTACAACAAAGATGTGCGCTAGTCTAAAACTGTACAAAACTACCTGCAACTGAGTCAAAATACAGTTTGAGATGATGATGTGTAACTTCAACTACTAGTTGAAACGTTGTCAAAGTGTTTCACTTCATTGGTCGAAGCCAACACAAACATCTCTTTGTATTTGGTAAGCTAGTTTTTCATTACATATTTCACTAAAAAAAAATTGCTTGACAAGCCAGGCATCCTGAAAAGCGTTTAGGTTTCGATGATGCTCTTCTTTAGACAACGAATTTATCACATGTCCAGTCTTCCCAAAAAAATTCATATTCTTTCTTTCCTTCCTCATCGTCTAATACAACCTCTTTATCCCTAATCATGTCTCGTTTCTTTTTTTATAAAATTAGGTTTACAATTCGCTTGAACATTTTTAGAGATATGTCATGCACAAAGAATGTGTTGCGCTGATGAAAACACACTAGCAACTGCATTTGCAAAAGCAATTTCAGCGTCTGTAATGATAACAGATGGAATTTCTCTACATCGATAGCATTTTCTAACACACTCCAAAGCCCATATGTATATGATTCTGTAGTCTCACGATTAATAAAAGCTAACGCAATAGTAAGCGATACCCCCGTTGATGTTTGCGACATCATATGAAAACAAGGTAACTTATACCCATTTGTCTTGAATGTGCAATCCAAAAACAGAATTTGGTGAAAATATTGAGCAAGTACTACATATGTTGGAGGACTGAAGAATAAATCAGTAACTTCATTAGCGACAACATCAACTCTATGGTGCACTGAATAATGATGACTATAAGCCAACTTCATAAATTGTTGCATAATCGATCTACCTTTTGTGTTAACAAGTTTTAGCTTCACTTTTGCATGGTACACGTTTCTTATTGTAGATTTGTTATCGGGATTGTCGATTTTAATAGCAGTAAGTATATTCCGTGGCTTAACACCACTATTTGCAATTGTCTCTATGGTCTTCACTTCATTGCCTTTTAAATGTGCAACACAGGGATGCCCAGTTAATACATTAGGAAGATTGTGATTGTGACGTCCATTTTTCACTTTCAAAATCCACTTTCCACCTTCTATATAATGTGCCTTTAATTCAAATGGACATTCATATTTCCTACTCCCCGTTCTTCGTCTTTTCTTGTTGGTTTACGAACATACCCCTTCGCCTTATGATCGACATACTTTTGGCTTCTTTCACAAACAAAGACCATCCATGGCCCTTTTTCATCATTTACCAACTTTCACATTTTTCTTCTCTTTATAACAATGATAGAGCTAACGCTAATTCGACTCCATGCACCATTCTTATATGCTTTCTTTTGAATAAAGCAACTACATCAACAAACAAATATGACGCTTAGAACAAAACTAATACACAAGTAAAATTACACTTTCATACCTCATTAGTAGTGAAATAAGAAGTTAAATCGGGGTACTCACAAAGCGGTAAGTTCTGTTTTCCATGTTCATCGTTAGTTGCATCATCATTTTCCGCTTCCTTACAACCATCTCTCACTTTATCACCGTCGGTATCAATATAGTGTTCAGAAACTATTGCATATTTCTGCTCATCTACTTCGTTGGAAAAGCCATTTGAGGTATCCTGCTATGAAATGAAACAATACATCTCCATGTTAGGGTTTGGAACTTAATTGTTAAATACGGTAACAAAATACCCCAAAAAATATATTAAAACGGTCATAATTTGCCGTTTATTTGCTTATGAAACAGTACTATGGTTCCGTTTATCACTTTCTTTGTCCCGAACTTGGAGCCAACAGAAAAACAGTACGACCCCACCGTTTTTTTGCTAACGTTGTTCCATAACGAGACTTTCCATGTTCAACGTTATTTGCATCAATTCAACTTTGCATTACTAGAAAAAACAAATCTGATCTTGTTCAATTTTATCAACATGTGCAAAATTTTCACTTTGTTGAGTACAAATCATATTATCTTCATCCTTCGGGATAGAGTTAGGGTTTGGATCTATTGATCTATTTTTTTTCTTAGTGAAGATAGTAAAAAAATGTTTACTGCAGTAGGCAGCCTTGGTAATTAATTGTCTAAGGGTAAACTGGTCGAGCAATGAATTAATTATAGGGGGGATTAGTGGCAAATGTTCTCTCTTTAACAAATTTTAAAAACAAAAAATTGTGTCACTCCTTAACTAAAACGGGAGTGCGAATAACAATGCCCATGAGTATTCAAGAAGGTCCTAATACTCGAAAGCATAATATATTATATATTCTTTTTATACTAAAAGATCCTTGTGTTATGGGATTGTTGTCTATTTATAGCAAATATTTTGTAATGTCATTGTAACGAGCAGTAATTTCGATCAACTTAAAATTACTAAATCATATAGACTTTTTTTTTAAATGTTTGAAATAAAAATTTATGATACCCTAATGAAAATTATAAAATGCGATATTTAATAAAAAAAAAGATAGATTGAGATTAATAATTATAATATTTCAATAAAATAAAACCAAAAGTTATATGTTTTTGCATTAAATTGAATTATCATTTTAATGAGATTAAAATAAAACTTTGTGAAAATATTGAAAATAAATTATACATTTTCATCTTTATAGTTAGAAAATGGAAATCTGAATTATGAAAACAATATTTTACTTCTATTAAATAACATCCGTAAACGATGCAGAAATGATTTTTGACCAAAACTTAAGAACTTACAATTTGAATTTACACATGGGTAGCATGTGTTTAATTAAGTTAAAGAAATTAAATTGATCGTTAAAACGAAAATTTATTCGATTTCGAAATGTTAATGTAAAATCAGTTGGCAAAATATCAATTTTCGAAATATAAATATTTTACCTGAAATCGTTCTAGAAAATTTTATAATTAAAACGTTAACGTACATTTCGTCAAATTTTTATTTCACTAGTCGTGTTTAAATCATCCTATGTGAACAGTTAACGCTAACAATTATATCGAAAACGATGAAATTTTGCGTAAACAAATAAATTTACGCTTTCAGTGTGTTATTCCTTTCGTATCGACTTACTGAACACAATAATATTTTATGAATTATATTTTATTTTATTGCTTAAACACTCGAATTGGATTGTAAAACAGTCGAATTTTGATTTGGGTATTTGAATAAAGGACGTTGCTACATCAACCGGGGAAAAAAGCGGTGAAGAACGCTGAAATTAAGATCGGACGAACGAAATTCATGGGGAGTGAGCGAAATTCATGGGGAGGGAGAGAATCGAACGGTTGTTGGAAGTACCGCAGTTTTTCAAAAAAAAAAAAAAAAACGGTCGAATTAGCATTTTGGTTGATTAAATGGGCTTGCGCCGGGTATAATTCACCAGTGTAACACGTGAATTTTTATTTGGGTATTCTGTTACTTACCGTCAGATCCATTTTATTTGTTCGAAGTACGTACTGACCTATTCCTTAGTGTTTTTTTCAGCCTTTTAGGTCCTCCTACAGTCCTACCCATCGCCGCAACCAATCTTCAGTCCTCCTCCACCCACGCGCAGGTCCTCCGGCGCCGACATCTGCAACAGCCGCCCACCTCAACCGAACTCATCAGCCTTTGCCCACTCTCGCCACCGTACCCATCCCTTTTTTTTGGTCGCAACAGTTCCTCCATCAAATTACTTCCACGGACTACTCGGTTAGTACTTTTAACAATCCCAGTGAGTTTCAGTCTGTGATTTCACGGTTACATGATTCAACCCCGTTAGTTCAATTTTAATTCTATGCACTTCTGATTATTTAAACTATAGATTCGTCTCATAAATCTAATTTGGAACAGTGGCTTAGCTTATGTAGGTGCTACTTTATTTAATCATGAAAGCTGAGCTGTTTTTGCTACATGATAAGTTTTTATATTTCTTTGTGGCAACCTCAAAAATCAAAATACTCATAGTATACCTTTCTTATAATTTTTATGGAACATAGGTAATGTTGCATATGATAAATTTGATGCATTGTTTCTCATTGATGAAGCATTGTCTTCTGATATTTATGCAATTGTAAGAGCAGGCAACTAAAACAATTACTGGAACTAAAATTTTTAACTGACAACAAAATTAACATTTCCCCTCTCTATCTGATACAATGATGGAGTATTGTCCCAACGCTTTATATGCACTATTGATCGTAAACGAACTTAATATTTCTAGGTCTGTCGATTGTTTCTACAAAACATACAGTTCAATTCAATGCATAAAGTTTCCAAGTCCTCGATCTCTTTGGTTATATGTTTTTTAATATGCAGACTTGGGTATCTTTAAAAAAAAATCATTATGGGGTACACTGAAGTTTCATCCTCCTCGTAGAAGCTAGAAAGTTAAACACAATTGCATGATTACTCCTTTCTGTCGACATTTCAGATTCAACGACAGACATTTCTTATGTTTCTATGCAATTTTCAATGGACCATTGACGTGCTACTGTTTGGGCGATTGCATACCGCTTTTGAATGAAAAATTTGCCTGCACCTCTATCGTTTTCCTCTTAAAAATTTCGGTGAGGTGTTACCGAATTTCCTTGATGGGATAAAATAGTAAATTGACTGGGCTGAACCACACATATTATGTTCCATCTGACAAACTTTTGTTTGTTTGGAGTCCATGTAAAAATATTCTTCCTTAACAATTTCAGTGTTTAGCGCCCTAAAATATCCATATTAATAATTATAACAACTATTAATAAAAAAAAAAAAAAATCAAAATTTCTTATAGTTTTCAGACAAGTGAATTGTTGAACTTAAAAAATATTAAGTCAAGTTTGTAGAACACAAGTATAATATAAAATGAACAGATGGAAGTTAAACATGAAAAATGGTTATCTTGAGAAGTGTAGTGATATGGGAATATAATGAACATAGTTGAATTGATGTTTCTTTAAAAAAAAATCAAAATATATGATTTGTATCACTGCTTTAAAGCTTGTGAATATCATCCAAGATTCTGCTTGAGATCTCATTTTTCAACTTGGACGCAATTAGATTTTGCGAAATAAGACATTAAATTTGGTTCACACCTTGTTTGGCACTCATATTGTCCGAGGTATAGATAAGTATTAATAAAAGATCTTATTCGTAGATTTTTTTTTTTTTCATTTATATATTTCTTTAACTTCTTATGAAGGTCTAATAGAAATTGTTTTTTTGATGACTTTTAAGTAGCTCTCTAATTTTATTTTTATTTCTTAACGAGTGCAAATAATTAATTATTTTTTGTTTTAGATATTCAAATGTATAGAATTCATTTAATAAATATCAAAAGTTCTAAGTTACTCCAAGATAGTTCCGAGATGGACTTAAAAAACCAAGACGTCAATCCACAATATACACTTGGTATGCACTCATCTCACCCATGATCTCGTACGATACGAGATATTGTGTATAGAATTCCCTTGATGAGACACAACCGAAATTTGAGATTTAAAACCTTGATTTGAACACGGGACCTTATATATGCCAAATTTTTAGTTCATCACGAAAGATGATTTATTTTTGAAAAATAAAATGAATTTCGGGATCATGACCTAACTTCAAAGCAAGGGCAATTTGAAAAGTATGCGTGCGACTAAAAAATTGAAATTCAAACTTGTGATCTCATATGCATTTTGAAGAGTGAGGAAGTATGAGTGATGATGAAAAAATTATGAAGGTATCACCAGTATTATTAATGGCAATGTATTGTTTGTCGTTTGGTTATGAACACCACTACACAAACTATAATCTGTTTTTTTACTGTAGTAGACTAGTAGCATGAGTCATTGACTTAATTGTCTTGCAGTGGTGAACTACATGTGTGTGGAGGTTTAAAGACTGCTCAATTCAACAATAAAGCCCTGTAAGGAGTCTAAAGACCAAATCAGCAAAAATAAATAAGTGAAAACATTTGAAAATATATATTCCCAGTTAGCACAATTGCATTTGTCTTTACTATAGGCTTACCATTTGCTGTTATGAAAAGGAATTTTATTTTTAATCAATCAGAAATGCCATAATTTGATGACATAGGCAATACTTTCTGAGTGACCGAAAATGCAAAACGCGCTATTTGCTTCATATTCTTGGGGAGAAAGGTGTACCAATGATCAAGATGACTCGGAAAAGCATATATTACCATCTTCAAAAAGGGTATGTAGTTTCTATAAATTCTTCCTGGATTACTTTTTGCGTTTGTACCACAAGGTTCCTTTTATCTGTCAATGCTTATCATTTTCTTTTAGGTAAAATTTGCCAATAACCCAGCCCAGGTGGAATTTCCAGTGAGATCTGATGGTAAATTCTGTACACTTTTATTTTACATTGTTTTTTTAATCTCTATATAGAATACTACAATGTTACTTATAACTTCTATAACAGAGTCAGTATCAATGCTTCCATTTGATTTTATTTGTGTGTTCAGTACATGTTTCAGAACCAACAGTTAAAAACGATAGGTTATCCTGCCATTTCTCATATAGTACATGTTTATCTTACCTTGAGATTTTTAGTTTT
The DNA here is from genome assembly GCA_030737875.1 of Allium sativum. Classification (NCBI taxonomy): domain Eukaryota; kingdom Viridiplantae; phylum Streptophyta; class Magnoliopsida; order Asparagales; family Amaryllidaceae; genus Allium; species Allium sativum. The sequence continues at coordinate 730,762,786 of CM060912.1, read as the reverse complement.
TGTACTTGTAATATGATGACAAAAGTAAACCAAGAAATTGCTTTTGGGCCAACTTAAAACCATTATTATCTTTTGGACGTTGTAGCGTTCTTTAATTACCATTGTAGCATGCATGACTCTGATATATATATATATATATATATATATATATATATATATTATATGTCTAGTTAAATACATTTTCTTATTTAATATCTGTATTAGCTAATTTTTATGTCTGATTTTATTATCACATGGGTTAACTTCACTAAATATATATCATTTTGAATGTTCTAATCCTGTCAAAACTACAACTTAAATCAATAGTACAGGAAGATAAAGTTGTATTTTGTTTTAAAAAAAATCTTTTTTTTTTTCCTAACAGCCCAGGAAGATAAAGATTATGCTGGTGATTTCGTTGCTTACACTCCTGATGATGTCACAATACGTATTCTTTCTTTTTTGGACACAAACAAGTCATATTTTGCCAGACTAAAACTCGTCTCAAAAGCATGGAATGCCTTTTTGTCTACACGATGGTCTCAACTGTCATCCAAATCAACTTTTTCAGGTCTTGTGTGTACATTCAAAAACTTTGTCCGTGGGGATTCTGATATTCGTATTCTTAATGTCTACCCTGGTGGGACTGCCAAATCCTGTTTTGTTGGTCTAATCAACATGGGATATGTACTTATAGACTCAAACAAAGGAATATTGCTCTTTTTGCGGAAATCTACGGATGAGTTAACGGTTTTCCATTCCTCTACTGGAGTTTTTGACCGTCTTCCTTGCGCATTAACAAGCGTCTCATCTGATAAACCGTTGGTGCATATGAATCATGGACTGATTTTATCCCATGGATGTTACAAAGTGGTAACACTCTTTATTCTTTCCAATGTTGCCAGCTTTTTTCTTAAGGTATTTTCTTCTGACACTAAGGAGATTGTTGAAGTTGAAGTAGTGGTCCCTACTGAAGTAGTTGTCTCTTCTGAGGAAAAAATCACTTCTTTCTTTTCCTTTGAAGGTATGCTTTGCTTCATGGTTGTTAAATGATTCTTGGAACTAGGTTAGTCCCGTGCAGATGCACGGCTGAAAAAAAATATAATTTTATGGGAAATTCTATAGGGACACAAAATTTTGACACAAATGGTGACACAATTGATTTGCACCATTGGATCACCCCATGAATTACACCTCTCCATGTAAAGACAAAAAAATCCAACAGTTGAGGCTTTGTGTCTCTCTCTTTGTGTCAAATTTTGTGTTCAAATAGCCTCCCCCTAACTTTATATTAATACTTTTATAAATATAGATATAAATAATTTTAGGTGCATGATTACATGGTAATACATCAATACTAAAAATTATTATTGTGATGTTATAATATATTATTTTTGAAATGATTATTTTCGATAATGATTTAAGTTAATGGCAAAAAATTATTCATGCATGTTCGAGTCATGTTTGAATCATGGGCACTTCATGTTGAGTTCAATTTTTTTAGATGGGGTTTTATAAAATAGAACAAAATAAAGCATTGTACATAAAAGTCATTTATATAGTTATTTATATAAGACGCTTTAGACAATAAAAATATCTAATATTACATGTTTGCACTTGTTGCCTTACATATGTTTAATCGATGTATCTAAAATAATTTTAGATTGTCATGTAAAAAGGCCCATAAACAATTCCTCATCAGAATAGTTTAACCAACCAATCACATATAGTATTCATTTTCCATGTGTTGTGCCAACATCCATAGAACACATCATAGTGGTATATGCTGCCATTACCAGGTTTCAAAAGGTTGATATAGCAATTTAAAATTAGATCAAGATCACCGTGAATTCTCTTATAGCATGAACATTTGAAAAAAACCAAATTAACGACATTTGATAAAGCTTTCATAAAGAAACTTTACTTGCTTGGACCTACAGACTCATCTCATTGCAAGTAGTATTTAATTTATATATGAAAAGTATGTGGAAATGGGTAAAGAGAGACAAAAGGTCAATGAAGGGAACGAATACAGTTTCCATTAAGAAACGAAACACACTGCTTCAGCTTATCAGGTATACATATCAATAAATACATTGCTGTAGTTCAATCAATACTATAAGTTCTTCTTGTTGAAACCCAGATAAACATCGTATGTTAGAAGACCAAACTATGAAAAGATTTGGACAGTAAGCAAATAACCATAAAAAATTTGTTAGGGTGTTCCTTCAGTTCAATCAACTCCACTGACCGTTGTTTAGCTTCTCCTTCCCTGTCATCTCAATAAAAAACTCTTGATATCTTCATTTTCTCCATTCGTGCATCACCCACCTGCTGCTGCAGTTGAATAAAAAAAAAAAAAGAGGTTTAACCAAATAAGAGCAAATAACCAAATATGCTGTTGTTCTTAAATTAGATATTTCTTGGTTCCATTTGGAAACCCAATGAGTGGATCCATGTAGTTTGTGAAGGCAAATGGTTGGAGTAAATAATCTAACTATATAGCTGGTGTAGCAGCTTTCAAGTTAATAGAATAACAATACCTTTCCCCCGCAAGTTGAAGTAGATAAAGATAACTGAATTGCAGAAGCTTTCTGCTACTATGGTTACCTACAATTAGATACTTATCAATCAAGGTCATGAATATCATGTGATTATTTAGACAAAACAATATGTTAAACTGGCCATGTTTAATGAAATAACAAAATCCACTCAAATATACTCTCAAGATCATGTTCTTTAAGTTCCTTGTAAACTGGCCATGTTTTTTGATACTTATTAATCGAAATATGCTATCAACTTTTTGATGTATAATATGGAATCAGAGCTGCAAAAATGTTTTCAACTACATATATTCAATGAAAGAGTTTTTATTTCGTACTTGCAAATTGAATATAATGAGAACAAACTTTGGTCAATGAAACTAAAGATATCTAATTTTTATATTGAGAAACAGGAGGATTTGATATAGAAATGAATATTAGGTTCCAATTGTGGGTTTTATTTTACAATGAGTCATCTGTTGCCATTTTTTCATCAATCAGCGTGCATATCTTTCAACAGACATATATCGGTCAAATGAGGTATATATAACATCAATCTACCAGTATTAATATGATAAAAAGATAATTTTTAGAAATGAATTAATATTCTATCATTTTTTGAGGAAGTTTTCCATATTAATTCCCATCTATGATATATGACATTTAGAAACATTAATCAAGCATAACCATGCATGTTACACCTATCAGTACTAACGATGCAAATAATAGTGATACATATCCAAGTTAAATTTGGAAAATACAATTAAAGGTTGAGAAATAAAAGTTACTTATATAAGCAGTCATCATAATAATTCACATAGTTAGGAAATTTGGAAAATATATATAATCTGCAAATAAATGTCTAGAAAATTAGGTTCTTATTTCCTTTAGTATTCTGATAAACCCTCCTGCAGCAAACTAAAGTGGGCTATAATCTTTGCCCTGTATATTTTAAACACTACTATGATATATTTATTATAACCTGTTTTGGTAAACAAATATATCTACAGAGCTAAAATCATGGCTAGACAAACAAAATACCCATATTACATGTATTAAAGATTTGTGTTTCAATATTCCAAAAAGGCAGCAACCTAATAATTAAGTCAAAGCCATCGAATTAATTTGTCTGTAGTAGATAAATATAATAAATAAAAATGAAATCATATGTTCGTGACACTGTTCGTCCAGCTTCCTTTCTAACAGAAGTATAATGAAATATCAACTAAACTTCATACCTGATTCAATTAAATAACCAAATATTCAAAATTTTGAAATATATCATACATTACTTTTGTTACTAAGAATATACATGAAGAAACAATACCTATTTGTTCTTTTAATCCTCTACTAAACGAAGCATTGCATCCAGGGAGCGTAGATATTCTGGCATGAACAACTACAACTGTAGAAGCATGTGAAAGGACCGGTTTTTCTTAAAAAGCACCTTCGGGTATGCTAGGATGCATTAATGTTTTGAGTAAATACTGATTACAGGAAATTCATATGAAATCCAATACATATCCTATGTGAAAAATATGGTTGGAACTTGATATAATACCATTATCAATGAGCTCAAACAAAAAGAAAATTCACTAAAAACGTTCCAGATGTAATATAAATTTATGTATGACGCTTCTTTATAAGTAGAAAAATTAAGAAGATTTGATTATGAAAATTTGAGTAGGAGAGAAGTTACATTGTGGAAACTGTGAACCTATATTCTACAACCCAATTGAGACAAATATGTATTCAGGCCCACTCCATCACAATCTTGTAAAAATATCAAATAAGATCAGTGATAAAGTATAGAAACTTTAGAAGATTTAAAGCTATAACCGTTGAATGGTATGCAAACAGAACATAAAACGTAGATAGAACAAAATCTGCATATATATTTTTTTTTAATAAAAATCATACAATCAAAATTATATTTTAAAAAAAAACTTGTAAGCATTGTAAAAATAGTATAAAATGGGATAATAGTCACTTGATCCGCCAAATTAATTTTCCATTTCAAATTTCGACATGCTAATGCCGTTATATTCATCATCTCTAACCCCAGACAGTTTTAATCACGAATGATGCATTCAATCCTATTTAGAGAAAAAGAAAAAAAACCAAAACTAAAGTAAGATTTACTTGTGTGGATAGATAACCTCAGGAGCCAACCTTTACGCACTCATTTAGGCTACAAATTGTAATGGGCTGCCTGTATCAAAGTTCCAAAACACACTTTAATCATAGAAAATGCACACTTGAACTCTGCATATCAAAATTCAAATAAAAAACAAATTTCACCTTGATCTAGCGGAGAACGAATACACAGTTTAACACTGTAATGTCCCCAATTCCAATTGGATATCAGGTAAATTGAAAATCGAAACTAAAGAAGAAAGATTTAGTCGGTTAGAAGGAGAACCTCAGTAGAATGAGCTACTATAAATAATTGGCGGAGAGGGATCCAGATAATTACCACATGAGGAGGAAGAGCAACTTCATTTTTACCAATGGCTTCAAGTAAACAACGCAACCACGTCAAAGGCAAACCTACAAGGCTTAGATGAATCAAATACATACGTAAATTGGAAATTAAACTTAGGAAAGTAACAGTTAAATAAACAAGTATCCAAAAAATTTACTTAAATAAGTATCCAACAATAAATCTGACAGTTAAATAAAAGACCCAACATCCAATTCTAATTAAATGTAGATTCTAACGCAATCAACCCCAGTCTCATCTAGGAGACTCATAAGAGTTGTCAATTGGAATGTCAGCTAACACCAGCTGGAAAAAGAAAAAGAAAAAGAGTTTAACCAATCCGATTTACTTAAATAATCATAACCCAAAATATAAGAATATTAACATTTACACCATTTAGATCCGAAAATTTTGCAAAGTCAGCCAAGGCTAGCTGGACAAAAAATAAAATAAAAAATCAAGAGTTTAACCGATCTGATTTACTTAAATAATCATAACCCAAAATATAAGAAAATTAATACTTACACCATTTAGAACCGAAAACTTTCTGTTCGATATTCTGTTTGTTAAGTTGAGCCAGCACTTTATCTGGTATGGCTTTTCGAGGAAGAACTTGGATTCACCATCGACATACAAAATAAAGTTGTTGGTGCTAGGTCAAAGTCATAGGTAGGAGCACTGATAAAGAGAACGGTAGGGTATGAGAATGTAGAGGGGATTTCGTCGGTCGATCTCCGTAAGCTTGCCTCCACGAAATTATATTAATTATTAAATCGATGATTGGATGGATGAAACTTATGATGATGAAAGATCTGAGCGTATCTATAAGCAAGAGTCGAAATAGAAATTGCAATGCCTGAAAGGAGGCAGAAATTTGAGTAGGTAGGGTTTTGCAATAGCCACCGGAGAGGTGGACATTGATGGATAGGATTAGGCAAAAATCAGTAGGTGAAGAATACTTAGGGGTTGAAGGGCAGGATAAAAGATGCGGAAGGAAAGATAAAATATGCGTGCAATGATTTAGTGTGGAGTTGGAGCGATCGCGTTTGATCGGGAAGAAACGGAAATTGTGATTTGCATCTAGTGTTTTTTACGAAGGATCTGGACGTTTTGTTATTATTAAAATGGCCGTGAGCCTTGGAAACTAAACCAGTAATAATTACACAGTGTTTTGTTATTATTGAAATGGCTGTGCATCTTGGAAGCTAAACCCATTAATAATTATAGGTGTTTTTTATTATTGAAAATGGTTGTGCATCTTGGAAACTAAACCCAGTAATAAACATTGAGGCATTTTGGCAGGAAAACAATTAATGTGGTGATGACACGTGGCCTCTGTGACCTTTGCTTTAGTATATTGTATTTGTTAAAGTGGTCTTTATTTTGATGCCTTCCATCATGTTTAAATTTAAGTTTTACACGCGAGTTGACTCGCTTGCCTCGTATTTTGATGCCTTCCATCATCTTTATTTTGATGCCTTCCATCTGTTACATTTTGTCATACTCAGAGTCTGATGTCAGCACTTGCTGCACTTCAACTTGGTGATCAAAATTACCCATTCACTTAAGGATTGTCCATAAAAAAAAGTCTTACTGCTTTCTTATCTTTTGAAGGTGTGCTTTGTTATACTATTCTGGATTGGCTATTCATGTACCGACTGAAAGATGGTTACAGTAGATTCTTAAAGTTACCTTCAAGTGGTTGTGTTCCCAAAAATGCAAGATTAATGTGGCAATCTGAGGGCCATTTATACTATTCACTCGGGTACTCGTATCCTCAACCAGGATTTCAGATATGGGAGCTTGTTCTTGAATGGCAACACTACTATAATATTAAGGAAATTAAAGGGTCTACATGGAAGATGATATGTTCTCATCTCCTTGCTGACATAGAGAAGGACTGCAAACGATTGTATAATAATCATGGTGATTTGTCTGTGTGCAAGCCTTGACGATGATTTCCAAATCCTTTTTATTGAAGTGCAAGAAATGGTTATTTCTTATCATCTCAAAACTCAGTTGTTCAAGAAGGCATATAATTTTGGATATAGATCTCGCTGGTGGTCACGGGCAATATTTCCATTTTATTTCGCCTCCGAAAAGGTTAATTATCCGGGACCGAATGACATACTTCACTTAGGGTGGCTAAAGCCTATACACTAGTTATAAGTGAGCATCATTTATTATTATAAAAATGTAATGCAGCTGTTAATGCTGGGACCTTTGGGCAGTAACATAAAGATTATTATTATACTTACGTAGTGCTTTTGAATTGTTGTATTAATTTCCTTATTGAGTATTTGGTGCATGGCAAAAGCTCTACCATGAACCGCTGTACAGTGGCGGAGCCAGGGCTCTAGGCTAGTGGGGGCCGAAAATTCATTAGGCTTTTTTTTCCGTTGGATTAACCAAAATTTAAGTGTTAGTTGTAAATGTTGATCGTTTGTTGCACGTGATTTTCTAGCTATACTCCTACTGTGTTGAGCTACTAGGATGATCAATGCTATTTAGTTATTTAGGTAGTTATTATTATTATATATCTATATTTAACAATGCTTATTTTGTTATCATGAAAGCTGGACGTGAATGTTGTTACTGTTAGTGCCATTGTATCGCAAATATAATGCTGACATGGTGTAGTGATCATTAATACATTTGTGTCCCACATGCCTTCTAGTTATTTTTGATATAAGCAAAAACAGTATAAAAAATAAAAATAAAAAGTCTAGTGGGGTCCAGTGACCCCACTAGACCCCCCTAAATCCGCCCCTGCCGCTGTACAAAGTTCACTGTTAAGTTCATTGGAGTAAACTGTGGCAACATCAATTTTACATTATTTTTTAAATTTGGAATTGGGTCTTGGTCACTGCATCTACCAGTAGGGCTGTAAATTTTGTTCGAATGTCCGACGTCCGTTCGTGTCCGTGACCGAAATACGTCCGTCCGAGTCCGTCCGATTTTCATTTAGGACACGAGTTAGGACAACAAAATTTGTACGAGAAAAAAATCATGTCCGGTCCGAGCTCGTCCGAATTCGTCCGAATTACTTGTAATTCGACATATAGTTGAGAGAAAATCTAGTAAAATGTACAAAATGTGATATAAATAGCCATGTCCGACCAAGTCCGATCGGTCCGAACATGTCCGTGTCCGACCGATTTTATTTAGGACACGAATTAGGACAACGAAATTTGTCCGAGAAATTTTTTGGTCCGGTCCGTGTTCGGTCCGATTTTATTTAGGACAGAAACTGAACACACCTCCGTCCGGTCTGGTCCGACCGATTTACACCCCTATCTACCAGTGAGCGGGAAAGCGTCTTCTACAGTTGCCTTGTACCGTATCAATTCAACTGGTAATAGGTAAAGCCAACCTTGGAGGGCATTGAATCATATTTTATTGTTTTCCTTTTTTTAAATATACATACTTATTCTCGTATTCAACCTCAGTAGTATTTGAGATGTCAAAGACCTCATCTCAGATGTAGATCATGCTATTAGAACTACGCTAGTTATGTATTGTTTTATGTTAAGTATTTAGATTACTTAGAGTTAGGCCTGTCAAAAGATATCTGAAATAGTTGATATTTGTCAGCGGTTTATTTTAAGAGATGATCAATATTTGATATCTCGGAAAACAGATATGGATGCAAAAATGACATCAAAATTTATGATTTAATGAATGTCAATTGCTTGGAACTATTTACTATATTTGTTCGTCTTTCATATGTTAGCCTACTTTGTGGTTACACCTTAAAGTGATTTATATCGGTTCGGTTCGGAGCCCCTGATACCAATCCGATGCATGATTCATCTTCCGATCCGAACCAATGAAGGCCAGCACAGTAGTTACACCCAACGTTCCAAAAGATGCGGAGCGGTTTCTACCCATTCTCCCACGTTCATCCACGACCGGAATGCGCTGTCACCATCTTGCTTCCTTCGAACCTGACTCTAACGAGATGATCTCTACGTGTACCCGAACCGGAAGCCCTCCAGAGGGATTTTCTGCCTGTAAATACACCACCAAGCATTTTTGGGGGGATCTTTTGAAAAACTATTGACTCAAATTCTCTTTGCAACCGACTATCCCTGCCTCATTCAGATCATCATCAGTTTTTGGAGTGCATTTCTTCAAAGATTGAGTGAATTTACCAATTGTAAAAGTGAGATTGAGTGATAATCATCATTGTACTTGTACTTGAATTATTTATCAACAAAGTATAAAGTGGACGTAGGCTCTTTAACGTCGAACCACTATAAATCGTGTGTTCTTTTTGTTTTTCATCTCTTAATTATCATTAAATTGAGTGTTAGGACCACATTTTGGTCTAACATTTTAGTGCTTTCACTGAGAGTTTTTGAATTCTTGATGTCTAGGATTATCATTCTACTATTTGGACCTTCAAGTTCAAAGAAGTTAATCCGCTTTTTTGGGTATTTCTTGGAATTTTTTTGAATAATCTCCAACGAATTGGACATCATGGCTAAAGGAAAAGGAAAAGAAGTGCAAAGTGCTCGGAGAATGAGGCGAATGAAGATCAACAAGCTATGGTAATTACTAGATCAAGGGGACAAGGTTCAGGTTCGAGCAGGTCAGGGAGAACGTCTCCGATCCAATCTGGGGCAGAAACTCCGAACCGAACAGATAATACCGACCCGAACCGGATCGAGAACCAGATCGTTGTTGGCCATTCTCCTCCAACCCGACCCGAGAATATGATTGCTACCCGATCCGACCCGAACGCGGCAGATGTTGGTACTTCTACTCGAGCTCCTGTCAATGCTCCGATACCAGCTGTGGCAACTAGTGATCAACCAACTCCCTCTGCGCTCGTCACACACAGAGACTTTTCGCGCTTACTTGATATGCTTGAGAGCACTAGGGATGCTTTGGAGAATCATAAACGTGATAGTGTTTGTAGCACCCCGTAATTCTGTAACATTAAGTTTCGCAAATAAAAGTATAATTACATTTTAAAATAAGAATCAAGGGGAACGGGTTGCGCCATTGCGTTCGTCTCGAAATTCTGCTTGGAAACGAGTCCGAGTTTTCGAGAAACGGGGTCCGTATGAGGGAGATATGACCCTCCGAAGTATCAAGGATTTTCAGAATAGAAAACAGCTCGAAATTCGAATTCAAGTTCGAATTCAAAACCCAGAACAGGCTGGGCGTGAAATTTCTCGCCTAGAGCCAGGTCGACCTGGGGGTCGACCATAGTGTCGACCTCCCATGGACCAGGTCGACCATAGTGTCGACCTTGGGGTCGACCTGGTGCCGAATTCCAGTTTTTGAACCCGATGCATTGCAATGTATTTAGACGTGTTTTCTGACTAGATTCGTAATCCTAAACCTATATAAACCTCCCCTAATCCCCACTACTCACACCATTCTTCTCTATCCTTATGCGGCACAAATTCTTAATGAACAAGATGACTTCTTCTTCTCCAAAGACTACATGATTCAAATTAAAACAAGATTAATCAAATTAAGAGAGTCTTTCTACCTTCTTCTTCAAGCAATGCGAGATTCGCTAATTGAAGATTCAAATAAAGATTAAAGAAAAGAATCAAAGGCTAATTGTAACACCCCACCTCCGCTAGGGTCACTCACAAAGGGAATGCCCTAGTTTTGGAGGGGTATTATCTAGTAAACAGGCACAGAGATAACACAAGACAGAACATAGATAAAATAGAGTATATAAAGCAGCGGATATAAACTTTAAAACCTAATCTCATTACTGAAAAATAGAGTCAAAACCTCTTACATCAAAATGCCAAGTCATTATTTCATTACATCAAGTTCTAAAGAAGCAAGGTACTTAAAACAACATAAGTAAAATATTATTCCCCAAAAAGTGCATGAGTGCAGCCATAGCATAGCTCAAGACCAAACCGTACATGAGCTGTCAGAAAGCAAGCAAAGTCCAAGCTAAGAGCTAGAGTTTCCTCCCTGAGAACCTGGGGGGGGGGGGGGGGGGGTGAAACGAAAGACAAAGAGGTAAAAGAAAACGGGTCAGTCAAAAAGACTGGTAAGCCCTAGTGACTATCAGCATAGAAACTAGTAAAGTTAACAAGACATGAATAAACTGGAATTAAACATAGGAATGATGATAAGTCTGACATGATAACTAAGCTAACAAGATAACTCAAGTCTAACATTGTGTATTCAAGGTTCGCCATACCAGCTATACTGGTATACTAATCCCGTGTCAACTATAAATCAAGAAATAATCCCTTGACCCAATATCGTGAAGTGACCCAATTCGGGGTCCAATGGTATGATCTAATCGATCGGCTCCCTACAAGTCTAGCTCGTCGTGTGTCTGTGTCATACGGCCTTATCACGAATGTAGTCACCTGTGCTAGGTCCACCACAGGGTGTATCAAGCCCTAGGGTGCCAACCACCGACACGAATCAAGAATGCACAGATAATCCTACTGATGCCCAATGCCTGCTTTTTCAACTCCGGACTAAGTGCACGACCCTAGTCCGCCTGAACCTACAATGGCGCACCAACTCAGCCGTCGTTCTGGTCGCTTACAATCAGCCCAGCAATCGTGCCCCACCCTGCCTAGTCCCAGGGTACCATGATACATCTAGTGGGTTACTACTGAAAAGGACCGCGTAACTAGGGTTTCGTTCAGCAGGTTAAGTTGTCATTTAAAATCGAGACTTAACCCCATCTACGTGTCATGTCAAATTGACTAAGTGTGTCGTTCTAGTTCAAGACTTAGTCCTACGAATCATGTGTCAGGTTGGTTAAGTGTGTTCAAGTGGTTCATGACTTAACCCTATCCAGTGGCATTAATTTACTTATTGCACCCCTAACCTCTCACATTAGACTTGGTTATGGTTACTGGATGTGCCGGGCGGGTCCGGGCAGTTTTACACCATAACCTAGTCTAACCTCGGGTTTCGAGTGCGATATGACCAACTACTCACATTGGGTCCTATTGTTTGCTGTTATTGGATTCGCCGGGCGGTTCCGGGCAGATTTATACTGCAAACTCAACCCAACCTCGAGTTGGCCACGTTCAAGTTATCTAAGTGTCATGTCCCAAATTCATATTTTCAAGTATAATTTCATGTCAAGTTCATGTTCCTATCCAAGCTCAAGTTATAACGATATTCATGTTTTCAAGTTCATACTAAATTCAGGTTTCCCTAAACTACCCAAATCGCAACCCCAATGCTCGTGAATTCGAATCAAGGCAATAGATGTAACTAGGGAATAACATAACAAGGATGGGTATAAAGTGGCAAAGGTGATTTCAAGGCAAGAATGGTGTAACTTGAGATATGACCATAACATCACTGGCATATGAAATAGGGTGATAAACATAGCAATAAATGACGTAAGATGATAATCCTAAACTTGTGACTAGCAATGGTTTCAACATCACAACATCACAGGCATGTTAAAATAATGATAGGGTTTAGGTTATGACATGAACAAGCCCCTAAATCAAGTTCTTATCAGTATTCCACAAATCAAGGTTCAATATGAACGGTACTAGGTTCAAGGTGAATAGATCTAGGGTGAACAAGAGTAGATCTAAAATAATAGATCAAAAAGGAATAGTCATAGATCAAAGATATACAAGAGTAGGTCTCAAGTAGTTATCATGTTTATGTTCAACTTCAATTTACACATGTCCATATTAAGTTTAGAGTTTAGATCTAAGAGTAACTGGGGCTTACAAATCGTGGTTTTTGAGAACTAAGAACAGAAATTGTCGTAGGATCGTTGTTGAAGTTTCAAGCTTGAAATGAGTTGCTTAGGTTGATGTTGATTAGCTTCTAGTTTTGATTCCAGCAGAGTAGCGACGCCATTTTTATTTTTATTTAGAACAGAGGCAGAGTAGAAGCAGAATAGAATTGTGTGTAGAGAAGGCTAGGTTTGGGGCTGTTTAAATAGGTTTAGGCAGACGAATCTAGGCAGAAAACGAGACCAGATACATAAGAATGCACCCAGACCCAAAACCAGGTTCGGGGACCAGGTCGACACCCAAGTCGACTGCGCAGTCGACCTGGTCCTGGGGGTGTCGACTGCCCAGTCGACTCCCCAGTCGACCTGGGGTGCTGGGCGGGAAATTTCCCGCCCAGTCTGTCTGGGTTTTGAAATTCGAATTTGAACTCGAATTCGAACTGTTTTGAACTCTGAAAATTTCTGAAACTTTGGGGAGCCATAACTTGGTCATACGGACTCCGATTTTCGAAAACTCGGACTCGATTTCATGCAGAATTCCGAGACGAACGCAATGGAGCAACCCGTTTCCCTTGGTTCTTATTTTAAAATTTAATTCTGCCTTGATTTATTGTTATAACACGTTATCAAAATACGGGTTGTTACATTCTCCCCTCCTTAAAGGATTTCGTCCCTGAAATCTCGAAGTTAGGAAGAATGTATCCTACCATCCATCATCCATCTACTCAAAACATCATCCACAAGCAAACATTGTCCTTAAGATATTTCTAATGCTGTATGAACATATGCAGAAAGTGTGTGTATATGTTCGTTATCTAATGCAAATGATCAGGCCTGATTGATCATTCTAATGCAAAATATGTTTAGTGTCATGAATCTAACATGTATGCAAATAATCCTAGTCACGTAAGCACTATATGTGTGCACAAACATTCATCCATATGAAACATTCATATGATAACACATTCAATTTCATCCATAAATAAGTATAAACACTCATGCATATGCAATATGAAAATGTGTCTGAGCCGATCTAGTGCCTAATGTGTGTTATGCAACCACGAGCAATCACTTGCAACCACTTGCAACCATTCACAAACATCAAGCATAACATGTTTCAAATACATGTTTACATTCATAGGATTCTACCTAAGGTTCTCAAGACAGGACCGAAAGGATATACAAGATAAAACAGAGTATCTAGGGAAAAGAAGTTAAAGATGTACCCCTAGAAGGTCCTTCTTGCGGGGCTTGCCCTTGCTTCTTAGGGCAGTTCTTGCTGATGTGTCCAGTTTCAGCGCATTGAAAACATGCTCCTATCTTCATCTTCTTCTTCCTACAGTCCTGGACTATATGCCCGTCAATACCACAGAAGTTGCATTTTCTTTTCTCACGTGACTTGTCATTCTTGTTGTTGCTGTTCTTTCCTTCTTTCTCGGAGTCTACCTTCTTGTCTTGAGACTCATTCGCCTTGACCTTCTTCTTGCCATTCTCGTCTTCTTCATGAAGTAGGGCCATATTCACCAAGCTTTCAAAGGTCGCCCCCATGGGTACATGAGTCATGGCCATAGTGTGGAGTGGCTCGCTCAATCCTCGAGCAAAGCGTAGAGCCTTCTTCTCAGCCGTGTTGACTAAGTCCAAACCAAACAGAGCAAGCTGATTAAACTTATTCACGTATTCCCTAACTGACATGTCCCCTTGCTTGAGTGCCAGGAACCTCTCCATCTGAAGACTCGCTTCTGCGGATGATAAAAACTTAAGCCCAAACCTCTCTCTAAAGTCTGCCCAAGTCTCAATTGGCCTGGTAGCGTTGGTGACTTACCACCAAAATGCAGCTTCCTCTTTCAACAACCATGCTGCCAACTGAACTTTCCTATGATCCTCCATATCGAAAATAACAAACAAGTCTTCAGTCTCTTTTAGCCAGTTTCGCTCCTCAACGAAGGTTTCAGTTCCAACAAAGTTCTTGCCGCCCATTCCTATAAAGTCCTTGCATATTTTGGCGAAGGCGGTACCCGGAGGAGGAGGAATCGTGGCCACCGGGGGTGGAGGAGGAGGGATATCTGCCGAGCCCGCGCCGTTGGCCCTAGCTTCCAAGTATCTTCGGAACCAGCCAGGTATGGGTACTCCCTCTGGAAGGTTAAGATCAGACATGCTGAAAAGCGAAATGGAAAAAGATTCAAACGAGGAAACAAAGGAAAGTGCTAATGGCTTTTGGGGAATAGCCTTTTCTTAAAAATAAAACTTTTCTTGAAAAATGCTTCTTTATAAACGGTTTTGAAAATAGTTTCAGAAGGTTTTAAAAACTTTTGCCCAGTCTGGTAACCTTATGCTCTGATACTAAATGTAACACCCCACCTCCGCTAGGGTCACTCACAAAGGGAATGTCCTAGTTTTGGAGGGGTATTATCTAGTAAACAGGCACAGAGATAACACAAGACAGAACATAGATAAAATAAAGTATATAAAGCAGCGGATATAAACTTTAAAACCAAATCTCATTACTGAAAAATAGAGTCAAAACCTCTTACATCAAAATGCCAAGTCATTATTTCATTACATCAAGTTCTAAAGAAGCAAGGTACTTAAAACAACATAAGTAAAATATTATTCCCCAAAAAGTGCATGAGTGCAGCCATAGCATAGCTCAAGACCAAACCGTACATGAGCTGTCAGAAAGCAAGCAAAGTCCAAGCTAAGAGCTAGAGTTTCCTCCCCGAGAACCTGGGGTTGGGGGGGGGGGGAATGAAAGACAAAGAGGCAAAAGAAAACGGGTCAGTCAAAAAGACTGGTAACCCCTAGTGACTATCAACATAGAAACTAGTAAAGTTAACAAGACATGAATAAACTGGAATTAAACATAGGAATGATGATAAGTCTGACATGATAACTAAGCTAACAAGATAACTCAAGTCTAACATTGCGTATTCAAGGTTCGCCATACCAACTATACTGGTATACTAATCCCGTGTCAACTATAAATCAAGAAATAATCCCTTGACCCAATATCGTGAAGTGACCCAATTCGGGGTCCAATGGTATGATCTAATCGATCGGCTCCCTACAAGTCTAGCTCGTCGTGTGTCTGTGTCATACGGCCCTATCACGAATGTAGTCACCTGTGCTAGGTCCACCATACGGTGTATCAAGCCCTAGGGTGCCAACCACCGACATGAATCAAGAATGCACAGATAATCCTACTGATGCCCAATGCCTGCTTTTTCAACTTCGGACTAAGTGCACGACCCTAGTCCGCCTGAACCTACAATGGCGCACCAACTCAGCCGTCGTTTTGGTCGCTTACAATCAGCCTAGCAATCGTGCCCCACCCTGCCTAGTCCCAGGGTACCGTGATACATCTAGTGGGTTACTGCTGAAAAGGACCGCGTAACTAGGGTTTCGTTCAGCAGGTTAAGTTGTCATTTAAAATCGAGACTTAACCCCATCTACGTGTCATGTCAAATTGACTAAGTGTGTCGTTCTAGTTCAAGACTTAGTCCTACGAATCATGTGTCAGGTTGGTTAAGTGTGTTCAAGCGGTTCATGACTTAACCCTATCCAGTGGCATTAATTTACTTATTGCACCCCTAACCTCTCACATTAGACTTGGTTATGGTTACTGGATGTGTGATATGATCAACTACTCACATTGGGTCCTATTGTTTGCAGTTACTTGATTCGCCGGGCGGTTCCGAGCAGATTTATACTGCAAACTCAACCCAACCTCGAGTTGGCCACGTTCAAGTTATCTAAGTGTCATGTCCCAAATTCATATTTTCAAGTATAATTTCATGTCAAGTTCATGTTCCTATCCAAGCTCAAGTTATAACGATATTCATGTTTTCAAGTTCATACTAAATTCAGGTTTCCCTAAACTACCCAAATCGCATCCCAACGCTCGTGAATTCGAATCAAGGCAATAGATGTAACTAGGGAATAACATAACAAGGATGGGTATAAAGTGGCAAAGGTGATTTCAAGGCAAGCATGGTGTAACTTGAGATATGACCATAACATCACTGGCATATGAAATAGGGTGATAAACATAGCAATAAATGACGTAAGATGATAATCCTAAACTTGTGACCAGCAATGGTTTCAACATCACAGGCATGTTAAAATAATGATAGGGTTTAGGTTATGACATGAACAAGCCCCTAAATCAAGTTCTTATCAGTATTCCACAAATCAAGGTTCAATATGAACGGTACTAGGTTCAAGGTGAATAGATCTAGGGTGAACAAGAGTAGATCTAAAATAATAGATCAAAAAGGAATAGTCATAGATCAAAGATATACAAGAGTAGGTCTCAAGTAGTTATCATGTTTATGTTCAACTTCAATTTACACATGTCCATATTAAGTTTAGAGTTTAGATCTAAGAGTAACTGGGGCTTACAGATCGTGGTTTTTGAGAACTAAGAACAGAAATTGTCGTAGGATCGTTGTTGAAGTTTCAAGCTTGAATTGAGTTGCTTAGGTTGATGTTGATTAGCTTCTAGTTTTGATTCCAGCAGAGTAGCGACGCCATTTTTATTTTTATTTAGAACAGAGGCAGAGTAGAAGCAGAATAGAATTGTGTGTAGAGAAGGCTAGGTTTGGGGCTGTTTAAATAGGTTTAGGCAGACGACTCTAGGCAGAAAACGAGACCAGATACATAAGAATGCACCCAGGCCCAAAACCAGGTTCGGGGACCAGGTCGACACCCAAGTCGACTGCGCAGTCGACCTGGTCCTGGGGGTGTCGACTGCCCAATCGACCTGAACCCGAGGTTAGATTGAGTTACGGTATAAGACTGCCCTGAACCGCCCGGAAAATCCAGCAACCACAACAATACCTATCTAATGTGGGTGGTTAGAGCATTGAGCCCAAAAAGGACCCAAGGTTAGACTGAGTTGCGGTGTAAATCTGCCCGGAACCGATCGGCACATCCAGTGACCGCAACAATATCTGTCTAATGTGAGTGGTTGGTGCTTTAAATGAATAATTTAAAGCTAAGAAACAGTTAAGTTAGAATGGGAGGGTTAAGTAAAATACACTTAGCCAATTTAACATGTTAACTCGACAAGAATGTGGAGTTAAGTAAACTTAGAACACTTAGCCATCATAGTGTGCCAAATGAATAAGGTTAAGTTAAAACATGAAGGGACAATACTTAACCATTAGGGCATGCGAATTAAACAGATGTTAGGGTTAAGTTAACTAAGAGAACACTTAACCGTTATAACGTGTTAGCTAAACAGATGAGCAGGGTTAAGTTAAAGGGAACACTTAACCAATACAAGATGAAGGGGTGGGGTTAAGTAATAAGAAATACTTAACCAATATAACTTGATTTGTGGTAGTGTTAAGTCAACATGAACTACTGATAACACTTAACCAGTTTAACATGACAAATGAATGGGTTAAGTTAACTTGAATTGACTAATGACACTTAACCAATCCAACTTGATGAGAGAAAAAACAAAGTAGTAAACCTTAGTTAAGAGGACTAAGTTGTAAGCCTTAGTTAAGAAAACGACGATTAAGGAACTAAGTAGTAAACCTTAGTTAAGGGAACAAAGTAGTAAATCTTAGTAGAGCACGAGAAGGAGCGAACGTCCATCTGATCTTAAAGAAGGCTCCAACAAACTGGGTTACGAGGCACGCAGCTTCGAGGGGACGTGAGGGTACTCTTGGTATCCCTCTGTGAGGCTGCAGATGATCCTTCTGGGCTCACAGAGGTTAAGGTCTGCGTTAGAAGAACCAAGGGTATGCCTTGGTTGCAATATAAGGCAACCTAAAGACTAGGATGGACCAGCGTGATTCGGCGAGACCAGTAGCCCTGTGATAGCAACTCGTTGTCTACCTACCATCTTGAGTCAGTCGAGACACGTACAACGAAAAGGCGGAGAACTCCAATAGACCATATACTTGCTATCTAGTTATGGATGCAGACGGCCATAGGTTAGTAGGGCATAGAGGGCCTGTGTATAGTTCTCAGTTTTCAAGGTGTGCCTTTCATTGGTTGAGGGAGGGGTCAAGTGGGACCATAGCCACTGGAAAAACATACCTTAGCATCTGCATCGACAGATATCTGAAAGCTCCCGAACAAGTTCTGTGTTTCATGATTTGCCCTGCCACGAGAGTCGGGTCGCACATACAGAGGACATGTGCATCTAGACAGCGATAACGATCCACGACACATACGTGGGGAAAGTCTAGGAACATATACCACTCTGGGTATTGTGTCCTAGATTAGGGGCGTCGTTCGATAGGTAGCATAATCCCTAGTTGGACCTAGGTCGCGTAAACCCTAAAATCCGAGAAACGTTCAATAGGTAGCATAAACCCCAATAGCCCTGGGTAGCGTAAACCCTGGTTGGATCTAGAATGCACTCGATAGAAAACCCTAGATTAGATCTAGGTAATAAATAATAGATGTATACCTGAAACAACCACAATTGCGGGAATTGGGACCACGTATCTGTTCTTATCAGTTTATATAGATTACAAGTTAGGTGGTGCAGAGATATTGAAATTAGAATAACAAGGTAGTAGCAAAGCAGAGAAAGTATAGAAGTGCATCCAATTTATCTTACCTTATCATATCTTGTGCTAACCTTATGATTCCCGTCATCATGGTGTTGTCTTGTATTAAGTTAAATTCATGTCATGTTGCTTTTTCCTGTTCACATGCTGAAAGCTACTGAACTTACCAGACTTTATGTCTGACTCTGTTTTCTTTCGCTTTCTTGTCTTCTGTTCCCCTCCCCTAGGATTCACGGGGAGGGAATATTACTACTTAGCCTAGTTTTCTTTCCAAGCTGAAGAATAGTCGAAGTTTTGCTTGGATTCTCTTTTCCATTGCTATGGCTGGCTCACGCTACATTGGGGAATATAAATGTTATTTTATGCTTCTTTATTTTGTAAGACAGATATTCTGGTATGGGAAAACAATTGTTGTACAAACTATTTTATCAATAAAGTAAAGTCCTATTTTCCGTTGTTTTAATTTTGTCTGTCTTGTAATTTATCTGTATCTTTTACCTATAACTCTCTACCGAAGTTAAGGCATTCCCTTTGTGTGTGATTTTAACGGATGTGGGGTGTTACACGTGGTATCAGAGATGAAGGTTACCGGATCAGATAAAAGATTTGGAAAATTTTCTTCAAACGGTTTTAAAAGAAGCATTTTTCAAAAGAAAAGTTTTGTTTTAAAGGCATATTCCCCAAAAGCCATACGCACTATCTTCTGATCCTCTGTTTGAATTCTTGTCCCCTTCTTTCTTGAGTCTTCGGGGCTCCTGGCTTTCTGGGAGGTAACCTCATCGCGACACAGTTCCGCAGGCTTGATAAGACTACGATACCTATCGAAGGGCAAAGTAGTGCCCGACTTCCATCTATAGCCATAGTAGTTTCACCTGCATCTAGTTTTCTTTCAATCTTTGAAGGGTTTTCCATGCGATGGAGGCAGCTTTTGAGAAACTTGTCAATATGATTACACAGGGATAGTAAAGATGAGGATGAGGGAGTTTGGCTAGGGAACTCAACGCAAGGATGAGAAATTCATGGATATAAACTCGACTCACGAAGAAAGAAGGAATTATAAAACCTAAGACGAGAGGAAGTATCTTTTCCATGGTATAATAGGGCATATAATTAAGGACAAGGGCAAGGACGAGGGACAGGATTTTCAAAAGGGTGAGTACATGCTTTCACCACCAGAATACCAGAGAGAGAGTGTAACGACCCAGAAAATCTGAACCAATTGAAATTTTTTAAATTGGCTAAAATAATGGATTTTAAATATTTTAAATAATAGCAATGAAAACGGAGTTTGAATCGACATTTGAAAACGAATATAATTAATTATAATTATAAACAAGGCCTGAAAAGGCGCTGCAGTTCAAAAATTGAAGTCAAACTTTGTCGGACTGTACCGGGTGCAAAACAAAACAGATTTGAGTGAAACCAAAAATATTTAAATCTGTTAGTGAATACCTTTCTAACGAATCTGAAAAATCGAATTTTCATAACGGAAAGCAAAAGTTATGGCCAAATGAATTTTCAGAAAGGTCGCTATGGAATTTATATAGCCCGTGAAATTGGCCATTTTGCATACGACCTCGGAATTCGACGAAACCACTTTTGTTGGATCCGGGATGTGAAGTTATTGCTAGGTTTCAAATTTCATAATTTTTGAAGCTAGTATGTGAGCGTGGCAAAGGAAAACGTGTTTTGGCCAATTATAGTTAAATTGGATCGACCAGAAATGGGCCTTTTTGCAAACGGTCTCAGAATTCGACGAAACTAGTTTTGTTGGGACTGTATCGTCAAAACATAGCTAGATTTATTTTTCTGGAATTTTTCGAATCAGTTTGTGGCCCTGGCAAATTGAAATGTACGTTCAAATAAAATATTGAATGTTTTATATTTTAATTTGAATGGAAACTGACTGAAATAGTCGAATGGGCCTACGAAACATATCCCATTGTGTTCGAAATGAGGGTAAAACACTGGGGACGACAGTCGTTGGGTTTGGATTGGTGTTCGTTCGGAGGAAGGGTTATTTTCGGATTTTAAATAAATTAAAAATTAAAATAAAGGCCCAAACCCTAATTCATTTACATCAGGGCGCCGCCGCTCTTATGCGATTTACGGCCAGATCGTTCCCGTCTTCCTCCTCAATTTTCTCTCCATCCACACAATAAAATTCCAAACCACTAAAGCGAAATTGTCCCTCTCCTCAAGCTCTTCACGAGGAACGGTGTTGATGGGGTTTCACTTCAAGGTTCAGGAGAATTTCTGGTCAAAAGTCGTCGAGTTTGAAGCCGTTTTCTGGTGAAGAGGGCTAGCCGAGTTCATCGGCGTTCAGGGAGGAGGTGTCTCATCTGAAGGGCTGTCGCGTAGGCGGGTTTGATCGTCGGCAGGAGGCGTCTCTGGCGAGCGACGGTGGGGTTTATCCATGGAGCGCGGGTTCGATTTTCTACCTGTAGAAGAAGCGTGAAGAGGAGGGATTAATTCCCTTAATCATGTAATTAATTAATAAATAAATTAATTATATAAAATTTTGTATTCAATGTTTAAAATTGTATAACTCTTGCATACGACATTGAAATTCAGTGAAACAAGAGACAGTGGACTCGTGTGGACGTCTTCTACATTTTAGAAGAGACACATATTTTTCTGAGCCTTCTGCTATTTTTGGTGGAGTGGAACCCAATGTGAGATTTCTAATTTATAAACGATATGGAAAACGACGATGTATAAATTATATATTCGATGTATGAGTTATACAAGCGTTGTACACCTCATGTATAAGCGTTGTATAAGTTGTACGTTCGATGTATTAGTTGTATATGCGTTGTAAAAATTATATATGTGTTGAAATAAAAGTGAATTGCTATATATATATATATATGTACGCCCCTCGTCCACAAACCATGGACGATATTTATTGATTGTGATTGGTGTGAAAATTGATTGATAACAAATGGTTGATTGGGATTGTTTGTGGTTGATATTGATTGATTGTGGTTGAAAAATACCCACTTGTGGTTGAGAAATATTTGGTTGAAACCACATAGGATTAGTTTGTGGAAATGAAATAAATATTTACTTGCCGCCTGCGTGCGAACTAGATGCATGATCCCCATTGTCAAAAAACCGCGAGGTTTTAAGGTAGAGCGAGGAGCCGTACTAGGGACGGTCCCGGTTTTAACTACCCTGCCGTTATGCTGCCGAAATTTTGAATAATATTCATGTGTTTGAATTATTTTCATTTGCTGAAACTATATTTATTCGTTGAATAGAAAACCTTCATGTGTTGAATCGATATTCATTCGTTGACTAGAAATTCATGTGTTGAATGGTATTCGTGTTTTAAATATAAAAATCACATTTTTATCTATATATAGAAACTATAGAAAACCTTCATGTGTTGAATCGATATTCATTCGTTGAATTGAAATTCATGTGTTGAATGGTATTCACATTTTGAAATAAATTGTTTTATAATAAAAAATAACTTTTTATCATCTATATGAACAATGTAAAATGACCTTATTTTAAAATAAATTGTTTTTTTAATAAAAGTCACCTTTTTATCATCTATATAAACTATATAAAATAATAGTGTTTTGAAATGAATCGTTTTACAATAAAAATCACATTTTTATTATATAAATGAATTGTTGAAATGTGTAGTGTTAAAAATAGCAACTCGTTCAAATAAATATGCATGAGTCGAAATATTCATTAATTAGCTAATGATATGAATTTTGCCTATGCATGCAACATTAGAATGAATGGTGTTTTTAAACCAAATGGAATCAAATATGAAGTTGAATGGAAAATGATAAGTGATAAGAACTATACATATGTACATGCATATTTATTGAACAGGTTATATCAAAGGGGCTAGAGAAGAGGAATAAAATTTTGTGCCCGACAAATAGGTACACATTTACTGTTTTGTTTAGGTGATGATTTTATGAGCCTGTTGGCTAGCCGCTTGGCTTTTTCTTTTTGACATGAGACGCCCGTGTGGCTATTTGGGAATTTTCCCAGCCCCTCCCATACAAAGGAGGTTATGGCGAATTTTTCCGAAATTTAAAGGCGTTAGTGAAATATTTGAAGTGAAAACGATATAGGAATTTTTGAATGAACTATATTTAGATAAATATATAAATATAAATAAAATTAAAACGAAATGTGGCCGTGCAGTTCGTGTTTTGAAACCGTGATTTCAAACGATTAGTACGGGAGATCCGACCATCGGATTTTCCTGAAATTGCAACCGTTGGGTTCGCTTTGGAAAAATCTTTCCAACGACACCAACTTTGTAAAAATCCAACAGTTGGATTGTCTGGAATATTTAATTCAAATCTGAAGAAAAACAGCGCCAGAAACGATTATATTTATATATATATAAATATAATTATATTTAATCGATTAACGACGCTGCAGTTCATATTTTGAAATCGAAACTTCAAACGATTGTACAGGGAGATCCGACCATCGGATTTTCCCGAAACTGGAACCGTTGGATTCGTTTTGAAAAGACCTTTCTAATGAAGTAAATTTCGTGAAGATCCAACGGTCAGATTTTCAGATATGTGTAAATCAAATCTGAAGAAAAACAGCGCCACGGCCGCGTTATGGCCCGAAGCGTCGTTTTGAATAAATTGGCTATTTTAAAATAAATAAAAATAGCAATAAATCGTTATAAAATATCATAAACGATATGGAATGGAAATAAACTGAATTTGCTCGATTTATATGGTATTTGATGGTTGAATGTGTTTGGTGTGAAAATTGCATTAAAGAACAAAATTGGTGTTGTCGAATGATTTAACCATTGAAATAAATTGATTTGAAATTCTAAAAATACGTGATTTATTTGAAAAGGCCGAGTTAATTCTCATTTCAAATAATTGACCGACGATTGAAAGTCGAAGCTGAAGACGATGGTCGAAGACCGGAGATCTTCACTTCGTTTGGATGATAACCGAGGTCCTGATTGGGAGGCATCCCGAAATATGGATAATGAGTGGTGATCGTCCAGGCGTACGTGGTGATCGATGGGTTTGCGAGGTATTTAGTGCCTCCGGTTTCGTTCAGATCCAGAACGGACTTGTAAATGGACTGTGTGTCTGACATTGGATTTTATTCTGTGTTGATTGATCTCTATTAAATATACATCTGTTTGGCAGCGGAGAATTTATTCTTTTGCTTAACGCCCTTCTCTGAAACGCACGAGCTCAGAGGTTGTGTATCGATGGACATCAGTCGCATGACATGAATTGCTAGTGTGGCATGCCTAAGTGGCAAATGATCAGGACTTCTGTTGAAAAGCAAAGTCTTGTGGTGATGATCAAAGCACCGCCTGTGTGGCGTAGCTTTGTGTCTAACGTGAAATCGCGAGCCTCACACCCTGGTATGAACCAAAAACGGGAGAAAGGACCTTAGGGAGGGCCTGCGTTTCCTCCTAGCTAGGGTGGTGTCAGTGACCTACCAGCCCTGACATTTATATACTTTTCACCTGTGTGGTTGTTGCTGTTGCGAGGCGCCTCGGTTAGATCGGACGATTCGGGTCCGATGGAGTCACTTGTTGGCTCGCTTACGCCCCAAAGGGCGGCGAAACGTAGTGCTCAGGCATTTTAATCCACTCCGTGTGGACCGGCCCTGTCGCTCCAAGGGTCGATGCGTTCTGATCCTGAGACTTGGGCTAGGCAGTCTCGAATTCGGTAAGGACTATCTTTTGCCTTGGTTCATGACGGAAATCCAATTTCCAAATACGTGACTGTGCGGTTTTGATTGTATACCTATATATGGCGACATAGTGGTATGGGGCATTAATGCCGTCTATGATTGATAGTTATGATTTGAAATTATTTTCAAAACATATAAACACTAGCAATAATATCAAATGCCTTTGTTTTGTTCGTATCAAGCATACCTTGGCCGTTATAAGGTAAAAACTCTATCCTCCGGTTTGCGTTGCATTGTGTGATGGGAACTGAGTCTTATAATGGATTCATTTTTATAAAATGCATTACGTTGTTTAAAAGAAAGATTTGTTTTAAAGCACTGGCAATCCAATGGAGTAAACCCGTTCCACGAAAGTGGCGTGGTCCTGCGATTAACCAAATTATATATGTGTTGAGTAGATTTCTCATACCAGTCCCATGACTGACTCGTAGTTTATTTCACTTTCAAACTCGGGTGCCCCTTTTTCTACATGGGCAGCCTTGTATTCAGGTTTAGCTGGCTTTCTCTGGATAGCTGGAGCTGAAGATGGATTCTATCATTTATATCTTTTTATGCTGTTCAGCTCCTATTGTACATATTTTGTTTGTTTTCCGCTATTGACATCTATGTATAGCTGAACTGTATTTGTACTAAGTATGATCCTGTATACTGTGTAACTCTGATGATTACTTTTATCCAGTATATTCTATTGTTCTTTATCTGGTGTATTTATTTAATTCTGTTCTGCTATTATCTGTTTCTGTGTTATATTCCACGGATTACCCTTGCCGCCGTCAGTACGGGGTTTGGGGTCATCTCATTTGGTATCAGAGATTTGGTTAAGCTTAGTTCTGGAATATAACATATTAACGAACTCGTCAGAAATAGAACCAGTAGTGTTCTAGAACGGGCAACTCAATACAGATAGGATCAGTAATGTCCTAGTATGAGTAAAGCAGAATGAAATAACACCTCGATAGACACATTTACATTGAAGTATATGTTTCTATGTTTTAAAAAAAAATATCTTTTCTGTGGCCTGACACTTGATCTGTTGTTTGCAGAAGTACTAGAAAATGAGTGTCAGAAACAGAAGGAATGCAGAACCGGATATTGAGGCCCTATTAATCAAATATCGAAATATGGGTGGAATACCATTCTCAGGTGAAGAATCTATTATGAAGACACAGGCTTGGATTCGTTCGGCTGAAAAGATCTTTGATGGTTTAAAGCTGAGGGATGACCAGAAAAGATTACTGGCCTCCTGGGCACTCAAAGATGAAGCTTTGTTCTGGTGGAATTCTGTTATTAAGGATAATCCAGGAGGTGATATACCTGGGACAGATTCAAAGTGATTTTCCTAGAAAGATTTACTCCTCCAGAAGCGACTGAGTGATTATGCGACGAATTTTCTTATCTGATACAAGGTGACATGACCATCCCCGAATATCATAAGAAATTCGACGAACTTTCTCATTTTTCTCCTCATCTGATTAAAGACCCAAAGAGGAAAAATCTGAGATTTATTCACGGGCTTCAAAGAAAATATCAGAATAGTGTAATGAGGAACGTGAAGCTCCCCTTTTCTGAAATGATATACATGGCTTATCAGTATGAAGATCTCGGCAGGAAAGGTATGCTACAGTACAAAGAAGAAGTCAGCTCTAGTAATAGAAATGAGTCTGAAACTGATCGTCCTGAGGCCAGTACAAAGTCTGATGTCAGTAGGAAGCCCAGTGCCAAGAGAAAAAGGGCTAAATCTAAAAAGGAACCGGCAACGACTCCCACATGCTCTAATTGCAATAAACAGGGGCATCTGACCAGGAAGTGTAAAACCTCGAAGAAACGAAAGAAGGGGTCTAAACCCGACAACCAGTTTCGAGAGAATAGAAAGTGCGTTCAATGCCGTCGGACTGGCCATCTTGAAAAAGACTGCAAGCAATTTAAGAAGCCCATAGTAGCGCAAGTAAATGAAGTGGTAGAAGTACCTGCATCTTCGTCTGCCCAGGAGAGGTCTGATGTTTTAGAAGGCACGCTCAATGTCAAGAAAATTCCAGTTAAAGTACTGTTTGACACAGGCGCGTCACGAAGCTTCATTTCGAAGGATGTAGCTAAGAAACTAGATTTGAATTTGAAAAAGCTCAAGGAACCAATGACTGTCCAGAATCCGGTTGGGGGTTCCGTCGATCTCAGTTGGGTTTGTGCAGTACCTGTCTCTTTCTCCTGCTATAAATTCCCTACTATCTCCATCGTCATGAATTTTAAGGAGTTTGATCTTATATTGGGGTTGGATTGGTTAACCAAATATGAAGCGGAGGTTAGATGCGCTGAGAGAGTGGTTAAAGCAAAGGCACAATCGGGGAATTATATAACCATACCATGCGAAGGCCCGACTTCAAATAGAAAGGACTTCTGGGCAGCTTTGAATGTTTCTCCAGCCCAAATAGAAAATATCCCTGAAGTTGCAGAGAATATTCCCGACCTCATCAAAGATATTCCTGTCGTCAAAAATTATGCGGATGTGTTTGAAGAAGTTGTTCGCTTACCCCCGCAGAGAGAAATAGATTTCAAAATCGCTTTGATTCCGAATGCAAGGCCGGTAGTTCACGCTATTCGAAGAATGTCCTTGAAAGAGAAAGAGGAATTAGACAATCAAACACGACAGCTAGTATGGAAAGGTCTGATCAGGCCTAGTTTCTCTGATTGGGGTGCAGCAGTGGTGTTTGTCCCAAAATCTGACGGTACTCTACGGCTATGTGTGGATTATCGTGATTTGAACAAACAGACAATAAAGAACAAATACCCATTGCCGCGAATAGATGATTTGTTGGATCGATTAAATGGAGCACAAGTATTTTCACGAGTGGACCTAGCTACAGGCTTCCGTCAACTTCGAATTGCCGAAGAGTGTGTTCCAATGACAGCATTCAGAGGTCCCGACTTATTCTACGAGTTGTTAGTAATGCCATTCAGCTTATGTAACGCTCCTGCTTACTTCGTCGATCTGATGAATAGAGTGTTCAAAGGGGTTTTGAATAAATTTGTTCTGGTTTTTATTGACAATATTCTAATCTTCTCTAAATCGAAGGCCAAACATGAAAGGCATCTGGAATAGGTTCTAGAAATTCTTAGACGGAATGTATTAAAAGCCAAATTTTCCAAATGTATCTTCTGGCAAGATGAAGTAAAATTTCTAGGCCACGTAGTATCGAAAGAAGGAATTGCTGTGGATCCAAGTAAAATCACAGCTATTCAGAACTGGAAGCAGCCCAGTACCCCCACTGAAGTCCGCAGTTTTCTCGGATTGGCTAGCTATTACCGGAAGTTCGTTAAAAACTTTTCGAAGATATCTGGTCATTTAACGAAGCTTACGAAGAAGCACTCTAAGTTCAAATGGACTCCAGAAAGTGAGGAGGCTTTCGAAGAGCTAAAGTTAAGATTAACGACAGCTCCAGTGTTAACCATCATCGATGGCAACCAGGATTTAAAAGTCTGGACTGATGCTTCTAGAGAAGGCCTTGGCGCAGTGTTAATGCAGAGGGGACAAGTGATTGCTTATGCTAGCTGTCAACTGAAGCCGCACGAAAAGAACTACGTAACTCATGATCTTGAGTTATTGGCTATAGTATTCGCCTTGAAAATCTGGAGACACTATCTTCTGGGTGAGAGATTCGAACTGTTTACAGATCACCAGTCGTTAAAGTATCTGTTCACTCAGAAAGACCTGAATTTGAGGCAGCAACGTTGGCTGGAGTTTCTTGCAGCATATGACTTTGAAATTATATATACTCCAGGGAAAGCCAATGTCGTGGCCGATGCGCTGAGCCGAAAGAATGTAATGATCACCAGCTTTATTATCACGACTTCCTTGATTGACAAAATATCTATTCTTCAGAAGGAGGATAACTTTATTAAGGATATGATCAAAAGGATTCAGAAAGGCGAACCCTCGTGTTTTCAAATAGATAACGACGAGACTTTGAGGTTAAAATGAAGGATTTGTGTTCCTGACATTCCCGAGCTCAAAAGGGAAGTGTTAGATGAGTGTCACAAGTCCAAGCTGAGTATCCATCCTGGTGTGGCCAAAATGTATAACGATCTCAAACGAACATTCTGGTGGAAGGCTATGAAAAGAGACGTTTCAATATATGTTAGCCGATGCCCTACTTGCCAACTAGTCAAGAGCGACCAACAGAAATTGGCTGGATTGTTACAACCGTTAGAAGTTCCTGGTTGGAAGTGGGAGCATATTTCTATGGATTTCATTGATGGTCTGCCCAGAACCAAAAAAGGGAATGACAGTATTTGGGTGATCGTAGATCGCTTCACGAAGACCGCCCATTTCATACCTGTCAGATCAAACAGAACTGCTCAGAGTCTGGCGCAGATATACTTCAAGGAAATAGTTAGACTACATGGAGTGCCGCTCAGTATAGTCACTGATAGAGATACAATATTTACTAGTAAATTCTGGGAGGCATTTCAAGTAGAGCTGGGAACGAAGCTGAACTTGAGCACCGCTTATCATCCTCAAACAGACGGCCAGACTGAGAGGGTGAATCGTATTTTAGAAGATCTATTGCGGGCTTGTGTTCTAGATTTTGGTGGATCATGGGAAGACCATCTGCATTTGGCTGAGTTCTCTTACAATAACAGCTACCAGGCGAGTCTGACAATGTCGCCATTCGAAGCATTGTATGGTAGACCATGCCGATCTCCTGCTTGTTGGGTCGAACCTAGAAATAGACTTGTGTTGGGGCCAGATATGATCAGAGAAGCTGCCGACAAAGTCGATTTAATTAAGAAGTGATTACATGCCGCTCAAAGCCGACAAAAGAGCTATGCCGATAGGAGAAGAAGAGATATATCCTTTGCTGTTGGCGACTATGTATATTTGAAAGTATCACCGATGAGAGGAGTTATCCGGTTCGGGAAAACTGGAAAGTTGGCGCCCAAATTCATTGGTCCGTTTCCTATTCTGGAACGGATCGGAACTCTCGCTTATAGGGTCAAACTGCCTGATTGGTTACCTGGAGTTCATGATGTATTTCATATATCTCAACTTTGAAAGCATGTTCATGATCCAGACTTGATCGTGGAAGAAGCAGCTCAGCAGGATATTGAAATTACTCCAGAACTAGCTGTGAGAAGAGAGCCGCTAAAGATTATCGGCAAAGAAACCAAAGAACTGAGGAACAAGAAGGTTCACTTAGTCAAAGTGCAATGGAGCGGAGATCCACGAGATTGCACTTGGGAAACCGAGGAGAGCATTCAGAAAGCTTATCCTAGATGCCGAGTGGATATCTCTGATTGACTCTGGTGCAAGGTACATTTACCCTACTTTGCATTACCATTTAATTCTCTACTCTGTTGTTATTTTCTTTCCATGGATGTGCACTTTTAAATTCTATGGTCTGAATGATTTTAAAGGAGAATAGGAATTAATTTGTATGGTTTTGAAAAGTTAAAAACAATTGGATTGGTTGTTGTGTTGTGTGATTGTAGATTTATCAAACCACTTTCGACTTTGTTCCTTTTCGGGGACGAAAAGTTTTAGGTGGGGGAGATTGTAACGACCCAGAAAATCTGAACCAATTTAAAATTTTTAAATTGGCTAAAATAATGGATTTTAAATATTTAAAATAAATATTTTAAATAATAGCAATGAAAACGGAGTTTGAATCGACATTTGAAAACGAATATAATTAATTATAATTATAAACAAGGCCTGAAAAGGCGCTGCAGTTCAAAAATTGAAGTCAAACTTTGTCGGACTGTACCAGGTGCAAAACAAAACGGATTTGAGTGAAACCAAAAATATTTAAATCTGTTAGTGAATACATTTCTAACGAATCTGAAAAATCGAATTTTCATAACGGAAAGCAAAAGTTATGGCCAAATGAATTTTCAGAAAGGTCGCTATGGAATTTATATAGCCCGTGAAATTGGCCATTTTGCATACGACCTCGGAATTCGACGAAACCACTTTTGTTGGATCTGGGATGTGAAGTTATTGCTAGGTTTCAAATTTCATAATTTTTGAAGCTAGTATGTGAGCGTGGCAAAGGAAAACGTGTTTTGGCCAATTACAGTTAAATTGGATCGACCAGAAATGGGCCTTTTTGCAAACGGTCTCAGAATTCGACGAAACTAGTTTTGTTGGGACCGTATCGTCAAAACATAGCTAGATTTATTTTTCTGGAATTTTTCGAATCAGTTTGTGGCCCTGGCAAATTGAAATGTACATTCAAATAAAATATTGAATGTTTTATATTTTAATTTGAATGGAAACTGACTGAAACAGTCGAATGGGCCTACGAAACATATCCCATTGTGTTTGAAATGGGGGTAAAACACTAGGGACAACAGTCGTTGGGTTTGGATTGGTGTTCGTTCGGAGGAAGGGGTATTTTCGGATTTTAAATAAATTAAAAATTAAAATAAAGGCCCAAACCCTAATTCATTTACATCAGGGCGCCGCCGCTCTTATGCGATTTACGGCCAGATCGTTCTCGTCTTCCTCCTCAATTTTCTCTCCATCCACACAATAAAATTCCAAACCACTAAAGCGAAATTGTCCCTCTCCTCAAGCTCTTCACGAGGAACGGTGATGATGGGGTTTCACTTCAAGGTTCAGGAGAATTTCTGGTCAAAATTCGTCGAGTTCGAAGTCGTTTTCTGGTGAAGAGGGCTAGCCGAGTTCATCGGCGTTTAGGGAGGAGGTGTCTCATCTGAAGGGCTGTCGCGTAGGCGGGTTTGATCGTCGGCAGGAGGCGTCTCTGGCGAGCGACGGTGAGGTTTATCCATGGAGCGCGGGTTCGATTTTCTACCTGTAGAAGAAGCGTGAAGAGGAGGGATTAATTCCTTTAATCATGTAATTAATTAATAAATAAATTAATTATATAAAATTTTGTATTCAATGTTTAAAATTGTATAACTCTTGCATACGACATCGAAATTCAGTGAAACAAGAGACGTGGACTCGTGTGGACGTCTTCTACATTTTAGAAAAGACACATATTTTTCTGAGCCTTCTGCTATTTTTGGTGGAGTGGAACCCAATGTGAGATTTCTAATTTATAAACGATATGGAAAACAATGATGTATAAATTATATATTCGATGTATGAGTTATATAAGCGTTGTACACCTCATGTATAAGCGTTGTGTAAGTTGTACGTTCGATGTATTAGTTGTATATGCGTTGTAAAAATTATATATGTGTTGAAATAAAAGTGAATTGCTATATATGAATAAATAAATATATATATATACGCCCCTCGTCCACAAACCATGGACGATATTTATTGATTGTGATTGGTGTGAAAATTGATTGATAACAAATGGTTGATTGGGATTGTTTGTGGTTGATATTGATTGATTGTGGTTGAAAAATACCCACTTGTGGTTGAGAAATATTTGGTTGAAACCACATAGGATTAGTTTGTGGAAATGAAATAAATATTTACATGCCGCCTGCATGCGAACTAGATGCATGATCCCCATTGTCAAAAAACCGCGAGGTTTTAAGGTAGAGCGAGGAGCCGTACTAGGGACGGTCCCGGTTTTAACTACCCTGCCGTTATGCTGCCGAAATTTTGAATAATATTCATGTGTTTGAATTATTTTCATTTGCTGAAACTATATTTATTCGTTGAATAGAAAACCTTCATGTGTTGAATCGATATTCATTCGTTGACTAGAAATTCATGTGTTGAATGGTATTCGTGTTTTAAATATAAAAATCACATTTTTATCTATATATAGAAACTATAGAAAACCTTCATGTGTTGAATCGATATTCATTCGTTGAATTGAAATTCAGGTGTTGAATGGTATTCACATTTTGAAATAATTTGTTTTATAATAAAAAATAACTTTTTATCATCTATATGAACAATGTAAAAGGACCTTATTTTAAAATAAATTGTTTTATAATAAAAGTCACCTTTTTATCATCTATATAAACTATATAAAATAATAGTGTTTTGAAATGAATTGTTTTACAATAAAAATCACATTTTTATTATATACATGAATTGTTGAAATGTGTAGTGTTAAAAATAGCAACTCGTTCAAATAAATATGCATGAGTCGAAATATTCATTAATTAGCTAATGATATGAATTTTGCCTATGCATGCAACATTAGAATGAATGGTGTTTTAAAACCAAATGGAATCAAATATGAAGTTGAATGGAAAATGATAAGTGATAAGAACTATATATATGTACATGCATATTTATTGAACAGGTTATAGCAAAGGGGCTAGAGAAGAGGAATAAAATTTTATGCCCGACAAATAGGTACACATTTACTGTTTTGTTTGGGTGATGATTTTATGTGCCTGTTGGCTAGCCGCTTGGCTTTTTCTTTTTCTTTTTGACATGAGACGCCTGTGTGGCTATTTGGGAATTTTCCCAGCCCCTCCCGTACAAAGGAGGTTGTGGCGAAATTTTCCAAAATTTTAAGGCGTTAGCGAAATATTTGAAGTGAAAACGATATAGGAATTTTTGAATGAACTATATTTATATAAATATATAAATATAAATAAAATTAAAACGAAACGTGGCCGTGCAATTCGTGTTTTGAAACCATGATTTCAAACGATTAGTACGGGAGATCCAACCATCGGATTTTCCTGAAATCGCAACCTTTGGGTTCGCTTTGGAAAAATCTTTCCAACGGCACCAACTTTGTAAAAATCCAACGGTTGGATTGTCTGGAATGTTTAATTCAAATTTGAAGAAAAACAGCGCCAGAAACGATTATATTTATATATATATATAAATATAATTATATATATATATATATATATATATAAATATAATTATATTTAATCGAATAACGACGCTGTAGTTCGTATTTTGAAATCGAAACTTCAAACGATTGTACCGGGAGATCCGACCGTCGGGTTTTCCCGAAACTGGAACCTTTGGATTCGTTTTGAAAAGACCTTTCTAATGAAGTAAATTTCGTGAAGATCCAACGGTTAGATTTTCAGATATGTGTAAATCAAATCTGAAGAAAAACAGCGCCACGGCCACGTTATGGTCCAAAGCGTCGTTTTGAATAAATTGGCTATTTTAAAATAAATAAAAATAGCGATAAATCGTTATAAAATATCATAAACAATATGGAATGGAAATAAACTGAATTTGCTCGATTTATGTGGTATTTGATGGTTGAATGTGTTTGGTGTGAAAATTACATTAAAGAACAAAATTGGTGTTGTCGAATGATTTAACCATTGAAATAAATTGATTTGAAATTCTAAAAATACGTGATTTATTTGAAAAGGCCGAGTTAATTCTCATTTCAAATAATTGACCGACGATTGAAAGTCGAAGCTGAAGACGATGGTCGAAGACCGGAGATCTTCACTTCGTTTGGATGATAACCGAGGTCCTGATTGGGAGGCATCCCGAAATATGGATAATGAGTGGTGATCGTCCAGACGTACGTGGTGATCGATGGGTTTGCGAGGTATTTAGTGCCTCCGGTTTCGTTCAGACCCAGAACGGACTTGTAAATGGACTGTGTGTCTGACATTGGATTTTATTCTGTGTTGATTGATCTCTATTAAATATACATCTGTTTGGCGGCGGAGAATTTATTCTTTTGCTTAACGCCCTTCCCTGAAACGCACGAGCTCAGAGGTTGTGTATCGATGGACATCAGTCGCATGGCATGAATTGCTAGTGTGGCATGCCTAAGTGGCAAATGATCAGGACTTCTGTTGAAAATCAAAGTCTTGTGGTGATGATCAAAGCACCGCCTGTGTGGCGTAGCTTTGTGTCTAACGTGAAATCGCGAGCCTCACACCCCGGTATGAACCAGAAACGGGAGAAAGGACCTCAGGGAGGGCCTGCGTTTCCTCCTAGCTAGGGTGGTGTCAGTGACCTACCAGCCCTGACATTTATATACTTTTCACCTGTGTGGTTGTTGCTGTTGCGAGGCGCCTCGGTTAGATCGGACGATCCGGGTCCGATGGAGTCACTTGTTGGCTCGCTTACACCCCAAAGGGCGGCGAAACGTAGTGCTCAGGCATTTTAATCCACTCCGTGTGGACCGGCCCTGTCGCTCCAAGGGTCGATGCGTTCTGATCCTGAGACTCGGGCTAGGCAGTCTCGAATTCGGTAAGGACTATCTTTTGCCTTGGTTCATGAAGGAAATCCAATTTCCAAATACGTGACTGTGCGGTTTTGATTGTATACCTATATATGGCGACATAGCGGTATGGGGCATTAATGCCGTCTATGATTGATAGTTATGATTTGAAATTGTTTTCAAAACATATAAACACTAGCAATAATATCAAATGCCTTTGTTTTGTTCGTATCAAGCACATCTTGGCCGTTATAAGGTAAAAACTCTATCCTCCGGTTTGCGTTGCATTGTGTGATGGGAACTGAGTCTTATAGTGGCTTCATTTTTATAAAATGCATTACGTTGTTTAAAAGAAAGATTTGTTTTAAAGCACTGGCAATCCAATGGACTAAACCCGTTCCACGAAAGTGGCGTGGTCCTGCGATTAGCCAAATTATATATGTGTTGAGTAGATTTCTCATACCAGTCCCATGACTGACACGTAGTTTATTTCACTTTCAAACTCGGGTGCCCCTTTTTCTACACGGGCAGCCTTGTATTCAGGTTTAGTTGGCTTTCTTTGGATAGCTGGAGCTGAAGATGGATTCTATCATTTATATCTTTTTATGCTCTTCAGCTCCTATTGTACATATTTTGTTTGTTTTCCGCTGTTGACATCTATGTATAGCTGAACTGTATTTGTACTAAGTATGATCCTGTATACTGTGTAACTCTGATGATTACTTTTATCCAGTATATTCTATTGTTCTTTATCTGGTGTATTTATTTAATTCTGTTCTGCTATTATCTGTTTCTGTGTTATATTCCACGGATTACCCTTGCCGCCGTCAGTACGGGGTTTGGGGTCGTCTCAGAGAGATAGTTAAAGTCTCTGTTGGAAAAGTTTAGCTTTTCATTTTGATCAACCAGTTAGTACTCTTTTGATCTTAGCGCTTCGTATTTGTTCATAACTACTTCCATAGTTGAGTCTCTGCACCTTAGTACTTGTATAGTAGAAGATTCCATTAGTGTCTCAGATCCAATTGGTGGTTCGGCCCGTTTACCTTTGTAAGGATTTGAGAATAACTATATTAAGTGTTGAGTTTAAGCGTAATGCTTATGTTTTTGGTTCCATGGGCTATGAGTTGATTCTAGGCATGGGCTGGTCGGCAAGTAATTCTGAAAGGAGGGTAGTTAGACTTTTGACTTGCCTTGGGAATACCCTCGAGATTTCGTACCAAGAATCAGTTAGGCTTAACTAGCTAGAATCGCTTAATGCAATTATCGATGATTTGCAATCCGTTGGGGTAGTCCATGAGTATGCAGATGTTTTTGATTAGGTTAGGAGTTTACCCCTAAAACGCGAGATAGACTTCCGCATATATCCAGTTGACAATGCAAAACCAGTTATCCTATCAACGACAGTTTTGGAAATGGAGGTCAAGACGCTTCGCAATCATGAAGATTAATTAGATAAGGTACAGAATAGTGAAGCTCAAGAAGATGCGACTTAGAAGACTGAAGACTAGAGATATGCATCATACCCTTTTTCATAAAGGTACATCCTTGATCTCTTTTTCTAGGAATTCTATGCATACTTTCTTGCTTTTAAGGTATATCCTCTAGGGCGTATCATCGATCCTTAGGTAGAAGCCTATGGATGTAAACATGTATTTGAAACATGTATTTGAAACAGGTATTTGAAACATGTATTTGAAACATGTTATGATTGATGGTTGCAAATGGTTGCTCGTGGATGCATATACACACCATAGGCGCTAGAACGACTCAGTCACTTTCATATTGCATTCGCGTATATGTATTTTCATAACGGATTTAACTTGATATGTTATCATATGGATGTTGCATATGGATGAATGGCTATGCACACATGTAGTATTTACATAACTAGGGATGCTTGCATACATGATTGGACGCATGGCACTGACACGATTCGCATTAAGGAGGTCAATTGAATCAGTAGACCGCCTGATTTTGCATTAGATAAAGACATATACACACACTATGCATATGAACATGAACGCATTAGAAATCTTTTTAAGGATAATGAATGCCTGTGATTGAATGGTTGAGTAGATGGGTGATTGGATGGTAGGATACATTCTTCCTAACTTGAAGATTTCGGGGATGAAATCCTTTTAAGAGGAGGAGAATGTAACACCCCGTAATTCTGTAACATTAAGTTTTGCAAATTAAAGTATAATTAAATTTTAAAATAAGAACCAAGTAAAACGGGTTGCGCCATTGCGTTCGTCTCGAAATTCTACTTGGAAACGAGTCCGAGTTTTCGAGAAACGGAGTCCGTATGAGGGAGATATGACCCTCCGAAGTATCAAGGATTTTCAAAATAGAAAAACAGCTCGAAATTCGAATTCAAATTCGAATTCAAAACGTAGAACAGGATGGGCGGGAAAATTCCTGCCCATGGCCAGGTCGACCTGGGGGTCGACCATAGTGTCGACCTCCCAGGGACCAGGTCGATCATAGTGTTGACCTGGGGGTCGACCTGGTGCCAAATTCCAGTTTTTGAACCTGATGCATTGCGATGTATTTAGACGTGTTTTCTGACTAGATTCGTAATCCTAAACCTATATAAACCTCCCCTAATCCCCACTACTCCTCACACCATTCTTCTTTATCCTTATGCTGCACAAATTCTTAATGAACAAGATGACTTCTACTTCTCCAAAGACTACATGATTCAAATTAAAACAAGATTAATCAAATTAAGAGAGTCTTTCTACCTTCTTCTTCAAGCAACGCGAGATGCACAAATTGGAGATTCAAATTAAGATTAAAGAAAAGAATCAAAGGCTAATTCAACGGTTGCGAGCAACGTCATGCAAATCATAGAAAATCTGATTATCCTTTTCTGAAACCGTTCAATGTAAGTCAATTACTTTTTACATTTGAACGTCTAGATCTATTTGTGTCATGGATCTAAATGGATATAAGAATATTCCTGATCCTTTCATTTGAATCTGTGCTTGTATATGCCTTTGGATCTAATTAAGAACTATTGTGGTTAATTACCGATGAGACTGTGCCTATGCCTATGATGTTGAAACTATTGTTAATGGCCTAAGACTATGACTATGAACATAAGACTATTGCCTATGACCATGATTCATGACTATGAGATTATTGCCTATGACTATGAACATAAGACTTTTATCTATGGCTATGACCTTGAAAATTATTGTGATTAATTGCCTATGACTATTGAGGCTAATGGCCTAGGACTATTTTGGTTAACTATCCATGACTATTGTGGTCAATCGCATATGATTTATAACTGTGAGACTACTACCTATGACCATGACTATGACTAGTGTGGTTAATTGCCTAAGACTATTATGGTTAATTGTTTATGCCCATAACTCTATAGTTACAAACCATGTTGTACACCGAACTGGCATTTCGTTGGATCTCATACCTAGAGTGTGACTTGCTTAGTTTATTCCTATTCGCTATTATGTACACCAAAACCATTGGATCAATTATCCTTGTATTTGGCTCGCTTTTGCATGCCTATTCTTTTATGTCAATTCTCATGTTTATCCATTATTCCCTTTTTAGATTCATTTCATGAGTATTTAGAAAACTTGTGAAATCATGGTATACGTACGTTATGAATGCGGGGTTATTT
The DNA here is from genome assembly GCA_030737875.1 of Allium sativum. Lineage (NCBI taxonomy): Eukaryota > Viridiplantae > Streptophyta > Magnoliopsida > Asparagales > Amaryllidaceae > Allium > Allium sativum. The sequence continues at coordinate 730,724,080 of CM060912.1, read as the reverse complement.
GGGTATAACATGAAATCTATATTATTTGGCATAATTTAGAGCATGTATTATAACATGACTATTAGATGCAAATTGGGGAAATTTGACGTGAATTATAGAAGATGTAATTTGATATATTGAATCTAAATTGTAAAATAGAGTGTCTAATCTAGTTTTGACATGAAAGGTAAATGGGAATACTAGATCTAAAACTGCAAGTTGGGTTAAATGATAGGTAAATCATGATTTGGGCCTAGAATATAAGTCTGTTAATTGGCATGACAAATGGATACGATATAGGCCAAATTTGTTTAAAAGAGTTGTTAGCAATTTACATATAGACAAAAAAGGATAAATATGTAAATCTAGGAAAGACGAATACGCCTAACCCGAGGTTAGATTGAGTTACGGTATAAGACTGCCCTGAACCGCCCGACAAATCCAGCAACCACAACAATACCTATCTAATGTGGTTGGTTAAAGAATTGAGCCCAAAAAGGACCCGAGGTTAGACTGAGTTGCGGTGTAAATCTTCCCGGAACCGATCGGCACATCCAGTGACCGCAACAATATCTGTCTAATGTGAGTGGTTGGTGCTTTAAATGAATAATTTAAAGCTAAGAAACAGTTAAGTTAGAATGGGAAGGTTAAGTAAAATACACTTAGCCAATTTAACATGTTAACTAGACTAGAAGGTGGAGTTAAGTAAACTTAGAACACTTAGCCATCATAGTGTGCCAAATGAACAAGGTTAAGTTAAAACATGAAGGGACAATACTTAACCATTAGGGCATGTGAATTAAACAGATGTTAGGGTTAAGTTAACTAAGAGAATACTTAACTGTTATAACGTGTTAGCTAAACAGATGGGCAGGGTTAAGTTAAAGGGAACACTTAACCAATACAAGATGAAGGGGTGGGGGTAAGTAATAAGAAATACTTAACCAATATAACTTGATTTGTGGTAGTGTTAAGTCAACATGAACTACTGATAACACTTAACCAGTTTAACATGACAAATGAATGGGTTAAGTTAACTTGAATTGACTAATGACACTTAACCAATCCAACTTGATGAGAGAAAGAACTAAGTAGTAACCTTAGTTAAGAGGACTAAGTTGTAAACCTTAGTTAAGAAAATGACGATTCAGGAACTAAGTAGTAAACCTTAGTTAAGGAAACTAAGTAGTAAATCCTAGTAGAGCACGAGAAGGAGCGAACGTCCATCTGATCTTAAAGAAGGCTCCAACAAACTGGGTTACGAGGCACGCGGCTTCGAGGGGACGTGAGGGTACTCTTGGTATCCCTCTGTGAGGCTGCAGATGATCTGTCTGGGCTCACAGAGGTTAAGGTCTGCGTTAGAAGAACCAATGGCATGCCTTGGTTGCAATATAAGGCAACGTAAAGACTAGGATGGACCAGCGTGATTCGGCGAGACTAGTAGCCCTGTGATAGCAACTCGTCGTCTACCTACCATCTTGAGTCAGTCGAGACACGTACAACGAAAAGGTGGAGAACTCCAACAGACGATATACTTGCTATCTAGTTATGGGTGCGGATGGCATAGGTTAGTAGGGCATAGAGGGCCTGTGTATAGTTCTCATTTTTCAAGGTGTGCCTTTCATTAGTTGAGGGAGGGGTCAAGTGGGACCATAGCCACTGGAAAAACATACCTTAGCATATGCATCGGCAGATATCTGAAAGCTCCCGAACGAGTTCCGTGTTTCATGATTTGCCCTGCCACGAGACTCGGGTCGCACATACAGAGGACATGTGCATCTAGACAGCGATAACGATCCACGACACATACGTGGGAAAGTCTAGGAACATATACCACTCTGAGTAGTGTGTCCTAGATTAGGGGCGTCGTTCGATAGGTAGCATAATCCCTAGTTGGACCTAGGTCGCGTAAACCCTAAAATCCGAGAAACGTTCAATAGGTAGCATAAACCCCGATAGCCCTGGGTAGCGTAAACCCTGGTTGGATCTGGAATGCGCTCGATAGAAAACCCTAGATTAGATCTAGGTAATAAATAATAGATGTATACCTGAAACAACCACAATTGCGAGAATTGGGACCACGTATCTGTTCTTATCAGTTTATATAGATTACAAGTTAGGTGGTGCAGAGATATTGAAATTAGAATAACAAGGTAGTAGCAAAGAAGAGAAAGTATAGAAGTGCATCCAGTTTATCTTACCTTATCATATCTTGTGCTAACCTTATGATTCCCGTCATCATGGTGTTGTCTTGTATTCAGTTAAATTCATGTCATGTTGCCTTTTCCTATTCACATGCTGAAAGCTACTGAACTTACCAGACTTTATGTCTGACTCTGTTTTCTTTCGCTTTCTTGTCTTTCGTTCCCCTCCCCTAGGATTCGCAGGGAGAGAATATTACTACTTAGCCCAGTTTTCTTTCCAAGCTGAAGAATAGTCGAAGTTTTGCTTGGATTCTCTTTTCCATTGCTATGGCTGGCTCACGCTATATTGGGGAATATAAATGTTATTTTATGCTTCTTTGTTTTGTAAGACAAATATTCTGGTATGGGAAAACAATTGTTGTACAAATTATTTTATCAATAAAGTAAAGTCCTATTTTCCACTGTTTTAATTTTGTCTGTCTTGTAATTTATCTGTATCTTTTACCTATAACTCTCCACCGAAGTTAAGGCATTCCCTTTGTGAGTGATCTTAACGGATGTGGGGTGTTACACGTGGTATCAGAGCTGAAGGTTACCGGATCAGATAAAAGATTTGGAAAATTTTCTTTAAACGGTTTTAAAAGAAGCATTTTTCAAAAGAAAAGTTTTGTTTTAAAGGCATATTCCCCAAAAGCCATACGCACTATCTTCTGATCCTCTGTTTGAATTCTTGTCCCCTTCTTTCTTGAGTCTTCGAGGCTCCTAGCTTTCTGGGAGGTAACCTCATCGCGGCATGGTTCCGTAGGCTTGATAAGACTACGATACCTATCGAAGGGCAAAGTAGTGCCCGACTTCCATCTAAAGCCATAGTAGTTTCACCTGCAGCTAGTTTTCTTTCAAGCTTTGAAAGGTTTTCCGTGCGATGGAGGCAGCTTTTGAGAAACTTGTCAATATGATTACACAGGGATAGTAAAGATGATAATGAGGGAGTTTGGCTAGGGAACTCAATGCAAGGATGAGAAATTCATGGATATAAACTCGACTCACGAAGAAAGAAGGAATTATAAAACCTAAGACGAGAGGAAGTATCTTTTCCATGGCAATAGGGCATATAATTAAGGACAAGGGCAAGGACGAGGGACAGGATTTTCAGAAGGGTGAGTACAAGCTTTCACCACCAGAATACCTGAGAGAGAGATAGTAAAAGTCTCTGTTGGAAAAGTTTAGCTTTTCATTTTGATCAACCAGTTAGTACTCTTTTGATCTTAGCGCTTCGCATTTGTTCATAACTACTTCCATAGTTGAGTCTCTGCACCTTAGTACTTGTATAGTAGAAGATCCCATTAGTGTCTCAGATCCAATTGGTGGTTCGGCCCGTTTACCTTTGTATGGATTTGAGAATGACTATATTAAGTGTTGAGTTTAAGCGTAATGCTTTTGTTTTTGGTTCCATGGGCTATGAGTTGATTCTAGGCATGGGCTGGTTGGCTAGTAATTCTGAAAGGAGGGTAGTTACACTTTTGACTTGCCTTGGGAATACCCTCGGGATTTCGTGCCAAGAATCAGGTAGGCTTAGCTAGCTAGAATCGCTTAATGCATTTATCGACGATTTGCAATCCGTTAGGGTAGTCCATGAGTATGCAGATGTTTTTGATTAGGTTAGGAGTTTATCCCTTAAACGCGAGATAGACTTCCGCATATATCCAGTTGACAATGCAAAACCAGTTATCCTATCAACGACAGTTTTGGAAACGGAGGTCAAGACGCTTCGCAATCATGAAGATTAATTAGATAAGGTACAGAATAGTGAAGCTCAAGAAGCTGCGACTTAGAAGACAGAAGACTAGAGACACGCATCATACCCTTTTTCTTAAAGGTACATCCTTGATCTCTTTTTCTAGGAATTCTATGCATACTTTCTAGCTTTTAAGGTATATCCTCTAGGGCGTATCATCGATCCTTAGGTAGAAGCCTACGGATGTAAACATGTATTTGAAACATGTATTTGAAACAGGTATTTGAAACATGTATTTGAAACATGTTATGATTGATGGTTGCAAATGGTTGCTCGTGGATGCATATACACACCATAGGCGCTAGAACGACTCAGTCACTTTCATATTGCATTCGCATATATGTATTTGCATAACGGATTTAACTTGATATGTTATCATATGGATGTTGCATATGGATGAATGGCTATGCACACATGTAGTATTTACATAACTAGGGATGCTTGCATACATGACTGGACGCATGGCACTGACATGATTCGCATTAAGGAGGTCAACTGAATCAGTAGACCGCCTGATTTTGCATTAAATAAAGACATATACACACACTATGCATATGAACATGAACGCATTAGAAATATTTTTAAGGATAATGAATGCCTGTGATTGAATGGTTGAGTAGATGGGTGATTGGATGGTAGGATACATTCTTCCTAACTTGAAGATTTCGGGGACGAAATCCTTTTAAGAGGGGGAGAATGTAACAACCCGTAATTCTGTAACATTAAGTTTTGCAAATTAAAGTATAATTAAATTTTAAAATAAGAACCAAGGAAAACGGGTTGCGCCAATGCGTTCGTCTCGAAATTCTACATGGAAACGAGTCCGAGTTTTCGAGAAACGAAGTCCGCATGAGGGAGATATGACCCTCCGAAGTATCAAGGATTTTCAGAGTAGAAAAACAGCTCGAAATTCGAATTCAAATTCGAATTCAAAACGTAGAACAAGATGGGCGGGAAAATTCCCGCCCAGGGCTAGGTCGACCTGGGGGTCGACCATAGTGTCGATCTCCCAGGGACCAGGTCGATCATAGTGTTGACCTGGGGGTCGACCTGGTACCAAATTCCAGTTTTTGAACCTGATGCATTGCGATGTATTTAGACGTGTTTTCTGACTAGATTCGTAATCCTAAACCTATATAAACCTCCCCTAATCCCCACTACTCCTCACACCATTCTTCTCTATCCTTATGCTGCACAAATTCTTAATGAACAAGATGACTTCTACTTCTCCAAAGACTACATGATTCAAATTAAAACAAGATTAATCAAATTAAGAGAGTCTTTCTACCTTCTTCTTCAAGCAACGCGAGATTCACAAATTGGAGATTCAAATAAAGATTAAAGAAAAGAATCAAAGGCTAACTCAACAGTTGCGAGCAACATCATGCAAATCTGATTATCCTTTTCTGAAACCGTTCAATGTAAGTCAGTTACTTTTTACATTTGAACATCTAGATCTATTTGTGGCATGAATCTAAACGGATATAAGAATATTCTTGATCCTTTCATTTGAATCTGTGCTTGTATATGCCTTTGGATCTAATTAAGAACTATTGTGGTTAATTACCGATGAGACTGTGCCTATGCCTATGACGTTGAAACTATTGTTAATGGCCTAAGACTATGACTATGAACATAAGACTATTGCCTATGACCATGATTCATGACTATGAGATTATTGCCTATGACTATGAACATAAGATTATTGCCTACGACTATGAACATAAGACTTTTATCTATGACTATGACCTTGAAAACTATTGTGGTTAATTGCCTAGGACTATTGAGGTTAATGGCCTAGGACTATTTTGGTTAACTATCCATGACTATTGTGGTCAATCGCATATGATTTATAAATGTGAGACTACTACCTATGACCACGACTATGACTAGTATGGTTAATTGCCTAAGACTATTATGGTTAATTGTTCATGCCCATAACACTATAGTTACAAACCATGTTGTACACCGAACTGGCATTTTGTTGGATCTCATACCTAGAGTGTGACTTGCTTAGTTTATTCCTATTCGCTATTATGTACACCAAAACCATTGGATCCATTATCCTCGTATTTGGCTCGCTTTTGCATGCCTATTCTTTTATGTCAATTCTCATGTTTATCCTCTATTCCCTTTTTAGTTTCATTTCATGAGTATTTAGAAAACTTGTGAAATCATGGTATACGTACGTTATGAATGCGGGGTTATTTGGGTATAACATGGAATCTAAATTATTTGGCATAATTTAGAGTATGTATTATAACATGACTATTAGATGCAAATTGGGGAAATTTGACGTGAAATATAGAAGATGTAATTTGATATATTGAATCTAGTAGTGGCTAGTAACATAAGCTTTAGGCATAAATTGTAAACTAGAGTGTGAAATCTAGTTTTGACATGAACGGTAAATGGGAATACTAGATCTAAATTGGCATAAAACTGCAAGTTGGGTTAAATGATAGGTAAATCATGATTTGGGCCTAGAATATAAGTATGTTAATTGGCATGAAAAATGAATATGATATAGGCCAAATTATTTTAAAAGAGCTGTTAGCAATTTACATATAGACAAAAAAGGATAAATATGTAAATCTAGGGAAGACGAATATGCCTAACCCGAGGTTAGATTGAGTTACTGTATAAGACTGCCCGGAACCGCCCGGCAAATCCAGCAACCGTAACAATACCTATCTAATGTGGGTGGTTAGAGCATTGAGTCCAAAAAGGACCCGAGGTTAGACTGAGTTGCGGTGTAAATCTGCCTGGAACAATATCTGTCTAATGTGAGTGGTTGGTGCTTTAAATGAATAATTTAAAGCTAAGAAACAGTTAAGTTAGAATGGGAGGGTTAAGTAAAATACACTTAGCCAATTTAACATGTTAACTAGACTAGAAGGTGGAGTTAAGTAAACTTAGAACACTTAGCCATCATAGTGTGCCAAATGAACAAGGTTAAGTTAAAACATGAAAGGACAATACTTAACCATTAGGGCATGCGAACTAAACAGATGTTAGGGTTAAGTTAACTAAGAGAACACTTAACCGTTATAATGTGTTAGCTAAACAGATGGGCAGGGTTAAGTTAAACGGAACACTTAACCAATACAAGATGAAGGGGAGGGGTTAAGTAATAAGAAATACTTAACCAATATAACTTGATTTGTGGTAGGGTTAAGTCAACATGAACTACTGATAACACTTAACCAGTTTAACATGACAAATAAATGGGTTAAGTTAACTTGAATTGACTAATGACACTTAACCAATCCAACTTAATGAGAAAAAGAACTAAGTAGTAAACCTTAGTTAAGAGGACTAAGTTGTAAACCTTAGTTAAGAAAACAACGATTCAGGAACTAAGTAGTAAAACTTAGTTAAGGGAACTAAGTAGTAAACCTTAGTAGAATACGAGAAGGAGTGAACGTCCATCTGATCTTAAAGAAGGCTCCAACAAACCGGGTTATGAGGCACGCGGCTTCGAGGGGACGTGAGGGTACTCTTGGTATCCCTCTGTGAGGCTGTAGATGATCCGCCTGGGCTCACAGAGGTTAAGGTCTGCGTTAGAAGAACCAAGGGTATGCCTTGGTTGCAATATAAGGCAACCGAAAGACTAGGATGGACCAGCGTGATTCGGCGAGAGAGCCCTGTGATAGCAACTCGTCTTCTACCTACCATCTTGAGTCAATCGAGATACGTACAACGGAAAGGCGGAGAACTCCAAAAGACCATATACTTGCTATCTAGTTATGGGTGCGGATGGCATAGGTTAGTAGGGCATTGAGGGCACTTCGAGAAACGTTCAATAGGTAGCATAAACCCCGATAGCCCTGGGTAGCGTAAACCCTGGTTGGATCTGGAATGCGCTCGATAGAAAACCCTAGATTAGATCTAGGTAATAAATAATAGATGTATACCTGAAACAACCACAATTGCGAGAATTGGGACCACGTATCTGTTCTTATCAGTTTATATAGATTACAAGTTAGGTGGTGCAGAGATATTGAAATTAGAATAACAAGGTAGTAGCAAAGAAGAGAAAGTATAGAAGTGCATCCAGTTTATCTTACCTTATCATATCTTGTGCTAACCTTATGATTCCCGTCATCATGGTGTTGTCTTGTATTCAGTTAAATTCATGTCATGTTGCCTTTTCCTATTCACATGCTGAAAGCTACTGAACTTACCAGACTTTATGTCTGACTCTGTTTTCTTTCGCTTTCTTGTCTTTCGTTCCCCTCCCCTAGGATTCGCAGGGAGAGAATATTACTACTTAGCCCAGTTTTCTTTCCAAGCTGAAGAATAGTCGAAGTTTTGCTTGGATTCTCTTTTCCATTGCTATGGCTGGCTCACGCTATATTGGGGAATATAAATGTTATTTTATGCTTCTTTGTTTTGTAAGACAAATATTCTGGTATGGGAAAACAATTGTTGTACAAATTATTTTATCAATAAAGTAAAGTCCTATTTTTCGCTGTTTTAATTTTGTCTGTCTTGTAATTTATCTGTATCTTTTACCTATAACTCTCCACCGAAGTTAAGGCATTCCCTTTGTGAGTGATCTTCACGGATGTGGGGTGTTACAGTATTCTTATGAGGGAGAACATGAGTGTTATGAGCGAAGACATAAGCGAACTTCGTAGACAAAGAGTGTCCTCTCCGATTTGACGTCCTACAATGGATCATTCATCATCTTCAGACGAAGAGTGGCCCTGTGAAAGGAGGCCATATGAAAGGCCCGAGAATCTGGACCAGTTGACATTCAGACCATTGGGATCCCGTGAAGATGCGGTCCGCGTTCTAAGGCCCGACAATCCGAGTTTGAAAGAACCAATGTTGTTACCGATGCGAGGATCACACGTTCTTCCCAGAGATCCAAACATCACCATCCCCACTCAGGGGCAGCTTCTTTAACCCGTTCATCCGGTGAATGATCGGGATCGCAGGGGGCGAGGAAATTCAGCCGCGAACCGAAACCAAAAGGCATCACCTAAGGGCGCCATACGTGTTATAAGAGATAGAAGCATAGATCCTGAACTAACTTTGACCAACGCCGAAGTGGAAACAATGGTGCGTCATATCATGGCCGATAGTCGACGCTATAGTAATGAGGACTGGGGTATTGAGCGTAGTCATACCCCGTTCATCGATGACATCTTGAATATCCAATTCCCTCGACGGTTCAATCTGCCACAAATGGACCGATATGCCGGAAGAACGGATCCGTGACAACATTTAATGAGATACGCATGGTATATGAATGCAACAGCAGCACCTGACGCTGTGAAATACAAAGCTTTACCGATATATCTGGAAGACGTTGCGCTGATGTGGTTTACACGACTTCCTCCCCGTCAGTATCAAGCTTTAAAGAACTAAGTGAATGTTTTATGAACCAGTTCCAGCTCCATGCCCGGAAAGCTAAAAGCATCATCGAGCTATCAAGAATCAAGCAGGCACCGGGTGAACCCCTGAAGTTGTATCTAGACCATTTCAACTTGGCAGTTACTAAAATAAGCAATCTCCATGAACCAACCATTTTGATGGCCTTGATAGATGGGGTCGATTCAGATACTGAATTCAGGGGATATCTCACTGGAAAACAGCCAATGACAAGGGAGGCGTTCTATGAAAAGACAAGTATTCGCTTACGGGGGGAAGAAATATACGCTAGTCGAAAAGAAAATCCGATGGAGCTTCAAAAGAAGATATTCTAAGTAATGTTGTTGTGAAATAGTCTGGCGACAGTTCAGGGAAGGTCGAGGTAAACGTTGGCAACAAGAATGAAGGAAGTGGCAACAGGAACATAAATGGCAATAAAAGAAATAGGAACCGAGGGAACAACTCCGAAAAATGATCTCGATTCCAAACCTTTGAAAACTACACGTCGTTGAACGATACTCTAGAAAACATCTATCTAGATACGTATAATGTCTTACAGTACAAAAACCTCCTCCCCGAGACTCTACTGAGAAGGAGCTGACAACTAGAAGATTTTTTCTATTTCATGGAACTCACAGACACTCCACTAACGAGTATTGTCATTTAAGAGATGTTGTTGAAAAAATACTGCGAGAAGGAAAGTTAGATGAATATAAGGTCGCTCCCAGAGACAGGGGGCAAGGGGGAAAACCCCGGATCAAAACCAACCTGCTCCTAAACCCCTAGCTCAACAGAAGGGAAAGGGCATTGTTATAAACACCATAGTTGGAGGATCGCATCCAGCTAGGTCCAGTAACAGGGCGATGGAATAGAACGTCAATGCCGCTAAACATCCCGAGACAGGAGAATGTAGCAACATTGAAGAAGCCACACTAATAAAACAACAAAAGACTGCTGCTGATGATATCATCTTTTGAGATAGAGAAAGTATTGGAGTTGAAGCGCTAATGTAGTGACCCGCTTTGGCAAAGGTATTACAATTAATTTATTTAATTATATAAATAGTGATATAGTGAATTAAATGGTCGTGGAATTAAATAATGGTGAATATTTAATTAAAATAATAAATTAAATAATATATTTAATTCTGAAATAATCAGAATTGGCTGAAATGGCGATATGGTGTGAACTGGATCATCTGTGATATTTAATTCAGTTTAGAATTGAATTAGAATAACGAATATATTATTTGAGCGATAGTTTGAACGTATAATTTTATATTAATTAAAATCGAGCTTGAAATTGCGCTGCAGTTCGTAAATTGGCGATTCGAATTTCAACTGAATGTACATGATTCGTTTTAAGCCGGATTTCTGTGAAACAAGAAACGTGTGGAGCTGGTGGAATATATCTTTCTAGTGGAAGAGAAAAATCAGGGTTTCGTTATGTAGATTTTGAGATATGTCCAAATCAAATTTTGAAATAGTCGCTATAGAATCGTTTATCGACCGTAACAGTTTATTCGATATAACTAGATATCGGGTTTGAATTTAGACAAGGTTCTTTTGGGAAGTAGTGATAATTTAATTTTTGGAATTTTACTGTTATTTTTAATTAATTTAATAAGCGACTTTTTATTTGAAGTATTTCGCACCCTAAAATCAACATTTTGAAGTTTCAAAATATGAGTCCACCTACCGATATTATTATATTTATGGAGTCGGGACACCTCGCTCATCACAATGATATTTTTATATCAGTCCGTAAACGAAGGAGTTTTTCATAACAGGATACTCTCTAAAACTGAGTTTTCAAAACAAATGGAGGAGACAAAACTAAATGGACAAAACTGATGGAGTCCACAGAGCCACGTTTAGCCACGTAGCAACATAAACTCTAAATACCCTAAATTTGTTACTTGGTCAAATTGAAGGCCACATTTCAAAACACATCCCTATATAATACCTTTTTATTCCTAACCCTAAAACTTATTTTTTCTCTGGTCACTCAAGAACGCCGCCACTTCTGTTAGAACCGAGAGAAAGAAATCTCAAAATAAAAATCCATGTATATACAAAAATCCCAAGTTCATATATGTATGACATCCTCAGATCTTCCTCCTCATTCCTCTATGACTTCTATGAAGATCGAATGAGATTCTTTTTCGCTGAGAGGGGTGACACCATAGCTTTCGAAACTGGTCTGAGGTCGCTGTCGTGAGGGAGGATGCAAGCTGGAGCTGTATGGATGGAGCGAGTGTAAGACATAGTCGTGGGTTCCGGTGTGAGAGTAAGTGACGCACGGTCACTGTTATCATTCGAAGCTGGAGCAGACGACTGCAAGTAACATGCACGTATGAGCTGGATCTCGAGTGAATGGAGAGGAAGAGAAGGAGGGGTTTATCAGAATCGTCACTGTGTGTTTGAACAGATCGAAGAAACTGCGACCATGGTAAAGAAGGGGCGCGGTTTGTTACTGGAGGGGAAGGATTTGGGTGATTAATGATAATTAAGGGGGAGTTTTGTGCGGTGAAGTAGGGGTTAACGGCATGGAAATGGTGCAGATTTTAGTTGAAGGCTTTGTTTTGAGTAATCGGAGAAGAGGGAGTATTGGGGAGGAGATCTCCAGCTAAATGGTTTGTTTAGTCTACTGAAGCCCGGAATTTGCTGGATTGAGATAGACACTGTAGTATACGGTGATATGGAGCGGTGTGTTTATTTGGGCCAAGAATTTACGTGTAAGCCCAACCATATAGCGTTATTATTTTTAGTTAAGTTCTAAAAAATTAATAACGTACAACTTAGAAAATTTATATCTTATTCATACGTAATCAGAATTGAGCGCCTTTGGATCCGTCAGGATCGTATGGACGGGAACTACACACTGGAACTGACTGGAAGTGGATTGAAGCTCGTTTGAATTTATGGCGAAACAAATTTGTTTGATTCAGATCAAATAACAGTTTATCGTTCTTTAACGATGAACTGCCAAAGTGAGTAAATCTCACTAACTCTGAACAGTTTATAATTTCATGTTGTATTTATAGAACTATTAAATATTGGCTGATTGACTGTGTGTTGACTGTTTGATTGAACTGCTAGTCAGTTGATTGAATTTCTAAATTGATTCTGTTTAACAGAATATAACATATGGAACTGAAAGTGATGTTATCTATATTGTTTAACATCTGTGATGCAGGGAAACAGGTTAGAGGAATCCAACTGGATTCAACATTTATTTTACTGTGATTCATATATTGTGATATATGATGTGATATATAATTTGTTGTTGATTATATGTGTTTGGACGATATTTATCGTTGCTATATGGTATGTTAAATACCATAAGAAATACTAGAAAGATAAAAGGAGATTTTCAAAGTATATTTTGAAAATCATTTATTTATATAAAATCACTGGATTTTATATACAAGAGGAAAAAGGATTTTTATATAAGGAAATAATTATAAAATCAATAGAGTTAAAGAAAAATATTTGTGAATCAAATATAAAGGAGTTATATTTGTCAAACAACTATAAAAGGAGTTATATTTGTCAAACAAATATAAAGAAAAATATTTGCAAAACAAATAGATTAGAAAAAAGGTGATATTTATAAACCATTAACAAATAGGATTTAAAAGGGAATATTTATCTTGGGATAAATATATATATATATATATATATATATATATATATATAAGTCAGAACTTATATATGGAGAAAAACAGATAAATGGAATAGATAAATTTATAAATGATATTTATAAATTTAGTAATTATTTATCATTCGATAAATGGAATATATAAGTCTGAACTTATATAGATAAGAGATATTGGTTTTAACACCGATAGTTTTAAATAGAATGGGTACACAACACTTGTATAAGTGAAGTAACGTTATTAAAGAGAACATTTATGAAGTGAAGATCCGTTACCAAAAGTAAATCTTTATAAATGAATAAATGTGATAAAATAAGAGTTATTCGAATAAGAGAAATCGATTAGAGTTAGAAATGATCGATTAGAGTTAATCAGTGAGGGTTGACCAGTTAGAGTTAGAGTTAACTAATTAGAGTTAAATCAAATAGGAGTTAATCGAGTAGAGTTATCGAATATCACTTATTCGAAGTAGAGTTATCGAATATAGTGTAATCGAGAGAGGAATAATCGAATATTGGCTATTCGAGGTGAGTTAATCGAATCTAGTTATTCGAAGGAGTTATCGAATCTAGTTATTCGAGAGGAGTTATCAAATCTAGTTATTTGAAAGTAGTTATCGAATAGTTTATTCGAATAGAGTTAGAGTAGTTATCGAATAGTTTATTCGAATAGAGTTAGAGGAGTTATCGAATCTAGTTTATTCGACAGGAGTTAAGTGAATAGAGTAAATCAAATAGAGCTAAGCAAATAGAGTTAATCCAATAGGGTCAGTCCAATAGAGTTAATTGATAAGAGTTAAGTGAAAAGAGTTAATCGAATATAGTTATTCGAAAGAAAGGTTAAGTAAGGAAGTTAGTTAAAGAAATTTAAAAAGAACTTTGCCTATTTCAAGGTTAGAAATGTTATTCAGTTAAGGTCTGAGAGGTAGTTCTACCCCAACTTGATTGGCTTCATTTTAACTAAGGAATGGCTAAGGGTCGGCAGTAAAGGATGGTAAAGTGAATTTAGTAATTAAAGGAAATGGTTGAGTTGGCATAGCGATGTTTTATCTAAACATCTGCTTAATCCAAACATAGGAGTTTTGGAAATGTTTTCCAAACAAGAATCAGAAATGTTATATAATATAGAAAACAAGAAATGGAAATGTTTTCCAGTGTTAATAACGTATATTTTCTAAGTAGGGAAAATAAGGAATATATATATATGTTTGATGATTGATTGATATAATTTCCATCTGGAAATAATATCATTGTTTGCACACTTGTTTTTCTTTGATAGTTAAATCACAGACTATCGAAGTTTTGTCCATTTTAACGTTGTTAATATGGAGAGACCGGTTGGATTATTATCCTAAGAACCACTCTGTATTGGCATAAGCGTTGCGAATCATATATGCCAAAGATAATTGAAGACGGAGTAAAGTGCAAGGGCTATTGTATAAGTCTTAGATAACAGTGCCTAAGATGGATGTACTGAATAGTGCCTTCGGTTCATCCTATTCCTGGATGACTTGTATGGATGAATGTATGACAGAGTATTTCCAGAAAGGTCACATACATTGATTTCTTCAATCGTACCAAGAGTGGAAGCGGAGAAGGAAACTTCTTTTGCTAACACGTAATGTACTGTTGTAGACGTCAATTAGTGATTTTCGACGGATCTGACAATGTGGCATTCGAAGTGAATCTGATGTGATGATGAAGTGTAACCTCAAGCCTCATCAACCGGTAAATGACAGAAATCGGGTAGGCAACATGGCTAAGTCGGTCGCACCGAAGTAGGGTGCATAATCACCTGATCTAGGGTTTCATTTACTTCTAAAAATCTTTTGTTGATGCTGTCCCATTTGGGAAACGGCTGCTGATCCCAACCGTTGGTGATATACATTCGATATACTCAAGCGAAATGAGTGGTCGGTCATGTGTGGCCGGGTTGCAAGATGTTCTTGTTGAACCCAGTGTATTACTTTCTAGAGGTACACTAGCGAAAGGTGGTTCCATACCTTGTCATAGTTGGAAATCCAGTACCCAATACGTGCTTGCGGTTTTGATTGTATACTATATATGTAGAACGTGAGATGAAAGTGTTTCTGCTAGATGATTATTATATTGTGGTTGATAGGCATTATTATAATATCAAAAAGGTTTTTGATATAAAGATAATTTGGATTCTCATAAGGGAAATCCCGTTCCGTTATATGGCGTGGTCTTATGAGATATTGTTTACTTGTCCAAACTGTTTTAAACTGTTTTACTCACACCAGTCCCATGACTGACCCAGAGTTTATTTTGTTTTGTTTTCCCTAAACTCTTGGGTGCCCAATTTTGTATGGGCAGTCAAGTAGTCGGGATTTACAGATATACTGGAAGAGCTCGGAGCAGGAGGCTTCAAGATTATATAGCTTTAGTTATTTCCGCTGTGTTGTAAGTGTTGTACTTTGATAAAGATGTATATTCAAGTACAGATGTATATTTCAAGTTATGTTATATATATTGTATGTTATTCGTTCCGTTGTGAGATTCGTATTACTCTGATGTTGTGTTCTTCTTCTATTCTAAGTTTCTATCTTATCTTTCCTCACCCTCTGTTTTCTTTCTATTAATTTCTTGATTTTCAGTTTAATTTGGGGTTGGACTTGTGTTTTTGGTCAGCTCAAATTGGACCGGATTTTCGGGTCATTACAATTGGTATCAGAGCTTAAGTTAAGTGAATTACCTTGGCTCTGTGGCGTGACTCAGTAGAGATGGGGTTAGTAATACCCTAGATTGAGTTGAGTGTATATATACGAGTGAACGTACTTGTTATTGATATAAAATTTTGTTTTATATTGTGGAGATTTATTGGTTGAGTTGTTTATGAGTTCTGGTCGATCAGTTTGATCCACTGTATCGGTAGGAGTTACTAAACACTCGAATACGATGGGTCGGCACGATATGTTTTGAAAAGAGGGCAAATGAAAATAAGTTTACCCAAAGTATATTTTGATATTTATTGGATATATTAGTTGTTATTATAATCGAGTAAGATTATAAATTAAATGGTTATGTAAATAACCAATCAGAATTCATATAAGTGAAATACGTGAAATCAGATGAGTTAAATCTGAAATTTAAGCCAGAAATTGAATTAAAATTCTGGAAAATTGGATAAGTGTTTGTAAATGAATTTGGATTAAAAATAAGGAAAATTTAAGATCCTGGGAGATTTTAAATTGTTTTACAAGCCGTGTGAATTATATTTTGTAATGAATTTCAAAGTGGAAATGTTTAGAAATGAATTTATAGTATTGAACTCACTTCGATCGCTGGAAAATAGATTCTGATGATGACAGCTTCATCATCAGTATTCATTTTCGAGTTTTAAGTGACGAATTACTACCAGAGACACTTTTTTGAATTTGTTTTGGTAAAGACAAGTTGTGTTGAATTTCAAAATGGGATTTATAATATAGAATAATGAAAGTTTGAAATAGAAATTGAATATAGAAATTCAAAGGGAGTTTGAATATGAAAATTCAAATGGAATTCAAATATAGAAAATATAAAGGAATTCGAATATAGGATTTGAATATCGAAAGTGAAATGAAATGTGAATATAGAAATTCAAATGGAATTTGAATATAGAATTCAAATAAATTTAAACTATAGAATTTGATATGTAGAATTTGAATATATAGAATTTGAATATAGAAATTTAAATGGAATTTATAATATAAAATTTGAATAGAAATTGAATAGAATTAACTAAGTCGAAGAGGAATTAGTTAATCGAGTTTGGAATTTGAAGTTGAACTTTGAAAGGTGAATTGGATTTGTAAATGGATATTCGAAATCGAATATAGAACTTAAATTTGAAATTTGGATTCAAATTAGTTAATAAGCAAGTTAAAATATATTTTGAACGTGTCATGTTCAAATATAAAAGTGAAATAGACTAAAGAGTTAATTAACAAATTAATTAACGAATTGAGTTAAAACGATCAGGTATAGTTAAAATAGATTGGGCAGGTATAAATATACATGAGATAGGTATGGATAAGGTATGAAGGTATATAAATAGAATGCTCGACGAAAAGGTATGTATTTAATTCATATATGAGATTTTATGCGTCGTATCGGCTAGCCGCTTGGCTTTTTCTTTTGGATTGGTGGGGGCCATGGGAGGCTATTTGAAATATCCCGATGCTCCTGGTACAAAGGAGGTTATGGCGAATTTTTTCGGGAATTTAAGGAGTTAGAATATTTTTAAGATAATTTGATAGTTAGAAATCAACGTATCGATATATATATAGAAGTCGATAAGGAAACGAACTTAGAAATAGAATAGTAAAATAAAAAAGGAAGACTAAGAATAAAATCTAGTCAGAATAGAAAGAGGAAGCGTATACGTGTTTAAAGGTGAATAAGTAGTTGTATGGTATCGATTATTCGAGTAAGTAGTCATATCTGTTTTGACGTTATAAATGTTATTCAGTCAAGGTCTGAGAGGTAGTTATACCCCAACTTGATTGATTTCATTATTAACAAATAAATAGTAAGATTTCAGGCTCGAAGATCAATGTTGAATAAGAGTTAGTTGAACATAGTATTTGGGTTGTCGTAACGATGTTTTACACAACATCCGTTTTAACCCAAATAAGTGTAAGCTTGGAAATATAATAAAGAATATTTCCAAAGTATAGAAATAAACGAGATCGGAAAAGAGATAAGTAATAGGAATATCTTCAAATTATAAATAGCATATATTTTCTAAAGTTTAGAAAATAAAGAAAGGCGATATTCAGAAATGTTTTCCAAATAACGTAAAAGGCCAATATGGTTATTGAAAATATTTGGTTAACAATTATTGATAAAGAAACAGAGAAGTGATTTAACTAATGGAATGTTAATTAAGGGCTCGGTGACATGTTCAAAAGGAAAATTTGATTTTTGAAAAGAGTAAACTGTTTAAAAACTCCCAGGTAAAGACTGTTTGAATTAAAAACTAATTTAACAGAAATTTGTGAAAGCAAAAGTGAATTTAAGTAAAGCCAGTAAAGTGGTAACTGAGATTGAATTAGAATGATATCAAGACAAATTGGATTGTGAGATTCAAATTTAAAGTGTAATGTGATAATCAAGTTAAGAGTTGGGAATCGAGAAGAAACTCGAGTTAAAATGATATTTGGCTCGGATATAAGCGAATGGTTGTGCCATGGATACAAGCAGGTTGGAATTTGATTGGGATGACCCTTGTATCCGCTGAATTGACAGCAGGTGAAAGTGATAGAGTTGATATGCCCGACAAAAAAGTATAAGTTTATTTTCGATATAAGCATGAGATTTATGAGCCGAATTGGCAAGCCGCTTGGCTGTTTGATTTTCTTTTGGGTTGGAGATGGCCCAGAGAGGCGAGTTGGAGTTTGACCGATTGACCAGTACAAAGGAGGTGCTGGCGAATTTTTTCGAAAAGTTAAGGTGTTAGAAATATTTCAGGATTTTTGAAAATTTTCGTTGATAAGAATTAATTAATAATTTAATTGAAATTAAATTGGTTTAGTTGAAACTGAAATTAAGAAGTAAACAAATATGTTCAAACCAGTCGATAGGGTCGTTCTCTACCTTAGCAATTTCAAGGACGAAATTATTTTAAGTGGGGAAGATTGTAATGACTTGCACTGGCAGAGGTATTACAATTAATTTATTTAATTATATAAATAGTGATATAGTGAATTAAATGGTCGTGGAATTGAATAATGGTGAATATTTAATTAAAATAATAAATTAAATAATATATTTAATTCTGAAATAATCAGAATTGGCTGAAATGGCGATATGGTGTGAACTGGATCATCTGTGATATTTAATTCAGTTTAGAATTGAATTAGAATAACGAATATATTATTTGAGCGACAGTTTGAACGTATAATTTTATATTAATTAAAATCGAGCTTGAAATGGCGCTACAATTCGTAAATTGGCGATTCGAACTTCAACTGAATGCACAGGATTCGTTTTAAGCCGGATTTCGGTGAAACAAGAAACGTGTGGAGCTGGTGGAGTATATCTTTCTAGTGGAAGAGAAAATCAGGATTTCGTCTTGTAGATTTTGAGATATGTCCAAATCAAATTTTAAAATAGTCGCTATAGAATCGTTTATCGACCGTAACGATTTATTCGATATAACTAGATATCGTGTTTGAATTTGGACAAGGTTCTTTTGGGAAGTAGTGATAATTTAATTTTTTGAATTTTACTGTAATTTTTAATTAATTTAATAAGCGACTTTTTATTTGAAGTATTTCACACCCTAAAATCAACATTTTGAAGTTTCAAAATATGAGTCCACCAACCGAGATTATTATATTTCTGGAGTCGGGACACCTTGCTCATCACAATGATATTTTTATATCAGTCCGTAAACGAAGGAGTTTGGCATAACAGGATACTCTCTAAAACTAAGTTTTCAAAACAAATGGAGGAGACAAAACTAAATGGACCAAAACTGATGGAGTCCACAGAGCCACTTTTAGCCACGTTGCAATTTAAACTCTAAATACCCTAAATTTGTTACTTGGTCAAATTGAAGGCCACATTTCAAAACATATCCCTATATAATACCTTTTTATTCCTAACCCTAAAACTTATTTTTTTCTCTGGTCACTCAAGAACGCCGCCACTTCTGTTAGAACCGAGAGAAAGAAATCTCAAAATAAAAATCCACATATGTACAAAAATCCCAAGTTCATATATGTATGACATCCTCAGATCTTCCTCCTCATTCCTCTATGACTTCTATGAAGATCGAACAATATTATTTTTCGCTTAGAGGGGTGACACCATAGCTTTCGAAACTGGTCTGAAGTCGTGAGGGAGGATGAAAGCTGGAGCTGTATGGATGGAGCGAGTGTAAGACATAGTCGTGTGTTCCGGTGTGAGAGTAAGTGATGCACGGTCACTGTTATCATTCGAAGCCGGAGCAGACAACTGCAAGTAGCATGCATGTATGAGCTGGATCTCGAGTGAATGGAGAGGAAGAGAAGGAGGGGTTTATCAGAATCGTCACTGTGTGTTTGAACAGATCGAAGAAACTGCGGCCATGGTAAAGAAGGGGCACAGTTTGTTACTGGAGGAGAAGGATTTGGGTGATTAATGATAATTAAGGGGAAGTTTTGTGCGGTGAAGTAGGGGTTAACGACATGGAAATGGTGCAGATTTTAGTTGAAGGCTTTGTTTTGAGTAATCGGAGAAGAGGGAGTATTGGGGAGGAGATCTCCAGCTAAATGGTTTGTTTAGTCTACTGAAGCACGGAATTTGCTGGATTGAGATAGACACTGTAGTATATGGTGATATGGAGCGGTGTGTTTATTTGGGCCAAGGATTTACGTGTAAGCCCAACCATATAGCGTTATTATTTTTAGTTAAGTTCTAAAAAATTAATAACGTACAACTTAGAAAATTTATATCTTATTCATACGTAATCAGAACTGAGCGCCGTTGGATCCGTCAGGATCGTATGGACGGGAACTACACACTGGAACTGACTGGAAGTGGATTGAAGCTCATCCGAATTTATGGCGAAATAAATTTGTTTGATTCAGATTAAATAACAGTTTATCGTTCTTTAACGATGAACTGCCAAAGTGAGTAAATCTCACTAACTCTGAACTGTTTATAATTTCATGTTGTATTTTTAGAACTGTTAAATATTGGCTGATTGACTGTGTGTTGACTGTTTGATTGAACTGCTAGTCAATTGATTGAATTTCTATATTGATTCTGTTTAATAGAATATAACATATGGAACTAAAAGTGATGTTATCTATATTGTTTAACATCTGTGATGCAGGGAAACAGGTTGGAGGAATCCAACTGGATTCCTCAACATTTATTTTACTGTGATTCATATATTGTGATATATGATGTGATATATAATCTGTTGTTGATTATATGTGTTTGGACGATATTTGTCATTGTTATATGGTATGTTAAATACCATAAGAAATACTAGAAAGATAAAAGGAGATTTTCAAAGTATATTTTGAAAATCATTTATTTATATAAAATCACTGGATTTTATATACAAAAGGAAAAAGGATTTTTATGTAAGGAAATAATTATAAAATCAATAGAGTTAAAGAAAAATATTTGTGAATCAAATATAAAGGAGTTATATTTGTCAAACAAATATAAAAGGAGTTATATTTGTCAAACAAATATAAAGGAAATTATTTGCAAAACAAATAGATTAGAAAAAGGGGATACTTGTAAACCATTAACAAATAGGATTTAAAAGGGAATATTTATCTTGGGATAAATAGATATATATATATAAGTCAGAACTTATATATGGAGAAAAACAGATAAATGGAATAGATAAAATTATAAATGATATTTATAAATTTAGTAATTATTTATCATTCGATAAATGGAATATATAAGTCTGAACTTATATAGATAAGAGATATTGGTTTTAACACCAATAGTTTTAAATAGAATGGGTACACAACACTTGTATAAGTGAAGTAACGTTATTAAAGAGAACATTTATAAAGTGAAGAACCATTACCAAAAGTAAATCTTTATAAATGAATAAACATTATCAAATAGGAGTTATTCGAATAAGAGAAATCGATTAGAGTTAGAAATGATCGATTAGTGTTAATCAGTGAGGGTTGACCAGTTAGAGTTAGAGTTAACTAATTAGAGTTAAATCAAATAGGAGTTGATCGATTAGAGTTATCGAATATCACTTATTCGAAGTATAGTTATCGAATATAGTGTAATCGAGAGAGGAATAATCGAATATTGGTTATTCGAGGTGAGTTAATCGAATCTAGTTATTCGAAAGGAGTTATCGAATCTAGTTATTCGAGAGGAGTTATCAAATCTAGTTATTTGAAAGTAGTTATCGAATAGTTTATTTGTATAGAGTTAGAGTAGCTATCGAATAGTTTATTCGAATAGAGTTAGTGTAGTTATCGAATAGTTTATTCGAATAGAGTTAGAGGAGTTATCGAATCTAGTTTATTCGACAGGAGTTAAGTGAATAGAGTAAATCAAATAGAGTTAAGCAAATAGAGCTAATCTAATAGGGTCAGTCCAATAGAGTTAATTGATAAGAGTTAAGTGAAAAGAGTTAATCGAATATAGTTATTCGAAAGAAAGGTTAAGTAAGGAAGTTAGTTAAAGAAATTTAAAAAGAACTTTGCCTATTTCAAGGTTAGAAATGTTGTTCAGTTAAGGTCTGAGAGGTAATTCTACCCCAACTTGATAGGCTTCGTTTTAACTAAGGAATCGCTAAGGTTCGGCAGTGTGACGATCCCAAAACCCCGTTACACGGTGTTAAGGATTTTCATTGGAAAATAACACATTAATCATCATTAGCAGATCACAGATAATAGCATAAACATAAAATAGAATAATTTACACACATATGACAGCGGAATCATATAGATATCACCACATTAGAGAGCACAGTGCAGGATACAACTTAGTGCATAATAATACATAATCAGTCACCATTGCCAGAGGCGGAATCATACATAGAGAGTACACAAAATAAATATCAGTCTACATCGCCAATGGCGGAATCATAATACATATACTATAATGGCGGAGAGAGTCAAAGTCAGCACGATGTAGTCAAGCCTCGCCATGAGCCAAAAGTGCACCAGATACCTGTAACTAGGCTGCCCGTGTGAAAATGAGGGCACCCGAGTTTGCAAGGTGAAACAAACTACGAGTCAGTCATGGGACTGGTATGAGAAATCTACTTAACTTATTAACAACAATAATAAGGCAAATCAAAGGACCACGCCACTTTCGCGGAACGGGTTTACTCCAATGAGTGCTAGTGCATGAAATAAAGTAAATAATTAAATCATCGCAATGCTTTTTACAAAATGAAGCCATTATAAGACTCAGGTCCCATCACACAATGCAACGCAAGCCGGAGGATAGAGTTTTACCTTATAATGGCCAAAAATGCTTCATACGAATAAAACAAAAGTGTTTGATATTATTACTAGTGCATATCTGTTTCAAAAGCGATTTCAATCATAAATATCAATCATAGGCGGCATAAATGACCCATACCACTATGTCGCCGTACTAGTAATACAATCACATCCGAAATTTCGTATTGGAAACTGGATTCCTTCATGAGTCGAGGCAAGGGGCAAGCTCCTCTCCGATTCGAGACACTCTAGCAAATGCCTCGGGACCGCACACAGCAATCCCTGGATCCTCCAAGGCCGGTCCTCTCTTACTTTTGAGGATTGGCAATTCCTGAACACACGTTTCCCGGTCCTTACAGACCTATAATCGAGGCGCCTCGTATTCCAACAACCACACAGGTGAAAAGTAGATATAAATGTCAGGGCTGGGAGGTCATTGACACCACCATAGCTAGAAAGAAACGTCGTGCACTCCTTGGGTCCTTCTCCCGTTTTTGACTCATACCGGGGTGTGAGGCTCGCTAATTCACGTTATACACAAAGCTACGTCACACAGACCATGCTTTGATCATCAACCACAAGACTTTGCTTTGCAACAGAAGCCTTGATCATATGCCACTTAGGCGTGCCACACAGGCAATCCACTCCATGCGACTGATTTCTATCAATACATAACCTCTGAGCTCGTACGTCTCAGAGAAGGGCGTTAAGCAAGAGAATAAATTCTCCGCCGCCAAACAGATATATATTTAACAGAGATCAATCAGCGCATAACAAAATCCAATGTCAGACACATAGTCCATTTACAAGTCTGTTCTGGGTTTGAACGAAACCGGAGGCACCAAATTCCTCGCATATCCGTACAATCAACAGTATGTCTGGACGGCTACTACTTCAGCTCCTTCAAGATAGCTACTCCGATCACGAGCATCAGTAACGCCCATCCATCCAATGTGAAGATCGTCGGTCTTCAACCGTCTTCGACTCTTCGACTTCTCAAGATCGATCGATTATTTTAAATGAGATGAACTCGGCCTTTTCAAATAACCCACGTATATTTAGATTTTCAAATCAATTTATCACATGGTTAGACTATTCAACATTCACATTTCAGTTCTTTAGTTATAATTTTCATGTTAAATACATTCAACCATCACATATCAAGCAAACACAACAAAATTGGTTTATTTCCACTCTATATCGTCTATAATATTTTATAACGATATATCGCCATTTTTATTTATTTAAAACGGCCATATTTAATTAAACGACGTTTCAGGTCTTGCCGATGCACTGGCGCTGTTTTTCACTAAATTTGTTTTACACATATCTGAAAATCTAACCGTTGGATCTTCACAAATTTTATATCATTAGAAAGATCATTTCAAAACGAATCCAACGGTTTCAGTTTCGGGAAAATCCAATGGTTGGATTTCCCGCACTAGTCATTTGAAGTTACGATTTCAAATTACGAACTGCAGCTTCGTTATTCGATTTAATTTAATTATATTTATATATATAATCGTTTCTGGCGCTGTTTTTCTTCAGATTTGAATTAAACATTCCAGACAATCCAACCGTCGGATCTTTACAAAGTTGGTGCCGTTGGAAAGATATTTCCAAGGCGAACCCAACGGCTGCGGTTTCGGGAAAATCCAATGGTCGGATTTCCCGCACTAGTCATTTGAAATCACGGTTTCAAAACACGAACTGCACGGCCACGTTTCGTTTTAATTTTACTTATATTTATATATTTATATAAATATAGTTCATTCAAAAATTCCTATATCGTTTTTACTTCTAATATTTCACTAACGCCTTTAAATTTTGGAAAATTTCGCCATAACCTCCTTTGTACGGGAGGGGCTGGGAAAATTCCCAAATATCCAAACGGGCGTCTCATGTCAAAAAGAAAAAGAAAAAGCCAAGCGGCTAGCCAATAGGCTCATAAAATCATCACCCAAACAAAACAGTAAAAGTGTACCTATTTGTCGGGCACAAAATTTTATTCCTCTTCTCTAGCCTCTTTGCTATAACCTGTTCAATAAATATGCATGTACATATATGCAATTCTTATCACTTATCATTTTCCATTCAACTTCATATTTGATTCAATTTGGTTTAAAAACACCATTCATTCTAATGTTGCATGCATAGGCAAAAATCATATCATTAGCTAATTAATGAATATTTCAACTCATGCATATTTATTTGAACAAGTGGCTATTTTTAACACTTCACTTTTCAAAATTGATAATTTTGGCGAACTAAAATATATTTCAACACATGACTATTTTATTTAGTTCCTATGCATGTTAAAAATAATATTTCTCTCACAAATATTTATTTCAACGCTCGCATATCTTTAGCATATCACATATATGATAAAAATGATATTTTAATCATTAAAAATATTTGTTCAGCAAATGAATGTTTTTAACGCTTTATACTTTCAATAAAAATTTAGTTTTTATTGTTCGATCTTTTTATTCAACACATGAACTTTTCCAATACACACACTTCTCAACACATGAGCACCTCCACACATGGATATTTTATATATGTTGTTCATATAAGAAAGATGAAATTATTATTGTTGAAACTATTTATATATAAGGCGAATATTTTACATACTTCATATATATTATAAAAATGTAATTTTTATTGTTTAAACACTTCATTCATTCACAAATGAATTTAATTTTCACACATCACTTCTCAACACATGAGCATTTCCACACATGGATATAGTTTCAACACATGACTTAAATTTCAACGCATGAAGATAATTTCAACATATGAAAATAATTCTAACATATGAATATTATTCAAAATTTCGGCCGCATAACGGCAGGGTAGTTAAAACCGGCACCGTCCCTAGTACGGCTCCTCGCTCTACCTTAAAACCTCACGGTTTTTGACAATGGGGATTCATGCATCTAATTCGCACGCAGGCGGCATGTTTTATTTTTATTTCCACAATTATTTCCAATTCATTTCAATCGCCAATGGGTATTTTTCAACCACAACCAATCAATATCAACCACAAACAATTATTCAACCATTCGTATTTTTCATCCAATATTTCACACCAATACACAACAATAAATATCCATGGTTTGTGGACGAGGGGAGTATATACTTATATATATATATATATATAATTGCTATATTTCACTTGCATTTCAACACGTATATCAATTATTCTATGCATGTATAATTCATACTTCTCTTATATAGCTTACACCACGCATGTACATGAGGTATACAACACGTGTGTAATTTATATTTCGCTTATATAATTTATACACGACATTTTCCATTCAAATTCATTTAATTTAGATTTCTCACATTGGTTTTTGGAGTGCCAAAAATCGTAGATGACTCAGAAAAATCCGTGGTCTCTTTTATGTGGTAGAGAGCTTCCTTGCGGTCCCGATGTTTCCTGTTTCATCGAATTTCGTCAACACACCATAAAGATATGATTTTTCAAAGTTGCAACACTTAAAAGTGTTAAAATAGTTCAAAAATTGTAAAGCCGTATACCTCCTTTTAATCTTCAAAACTAGGTTTAGAATTTAAACCAAATCCGTAGCTCGATGTCCAGATCAGCCTATACGACGTCGAAGAGGGTCGGAAGAGCTTTCTGTCGACGGTGGTGAAGTGTAGTTCAGTGGGCTCTGGCAATCGCGGAGGCAGCGGAAAGTGCTCGACTTTGGGTCGACGATTCTGGCGATGGAGGTGGCGATATGGGTCGAGCTTGGGTCAGATTTGAAGAGGGGAGGGAGGCGCGTCGACTGCTGGTGGCGGAGGCTGGAATCACCTGTGGCGGCGGTGATTTGGAGGAGAAGAATCGAATGATGTGAATCGTCGATCGGGAGAGAAAACGAGGGTTTCTGATGTTTTTTTTAAAAAAAATAATGAAAGAAAATTTCTGATTGGCCAATGGTTTTAATAAATTTTTAAATAGTGTTTCTCCACACGGACACCAATTCAAACCCAACGACTGTCGTCCCCAGCTAAATACCCCCATTCCGGACACAATGGGATATGTTTCGTTGGCCAATTCGACTGTTATAGTCAGTTATTCTTCAAATTAAAATATAAAACATTTAATTTTTACTTTGAACGTACATTTCAATTTGCCAGGGCCACAAACTAATTCGAAAAATTCCAGAAAAATAAATCTAGCTATGTTTTGACGCTACGGTCCCAACAAAACTAGTTTCATTGAATTTTGAGATCGTTTGAAAAATGGCCATTTTCTGGTCGATCCAATTTAACAGAAATTGACCAAACACATTTTCTTTTGCCACGCTCACATACTAGCTTCAAAAATTATGAAATTTGAAACCTAGCAATAGTTTGACATCCCAGACCCAACAAAAGTGGTTTCGTCGAGTTCCGAGGTCGTTTGCAAAATATCTTTTTTCCAGGGCTATATATTCTATATAGCGACCTTTCTGAAAATTCATTCGGCCATAACTTTTGATTCCCGCTATGAAACTTCGATTTTTCAGATTCGTTAGAAAGGTATTGATAAACAAATTTAAATATTTTTCGTTTCACTAAAATCCGTTATATTTTCCACCCTGCACAGTTAGTCAAAGTTTGAATTCAAATTTTCAAACTGACTCACTATTTCTAATTCACTATTTTATTGAAATATCCTATTTCAATTGTTCAAATTCCTTTAAAATAACCAATTTAAAAAATTTAAATTGGCTCGTATTTTCCGGGTTGTTACAATCTCCCCCACTTAAAACTTTTCGTCCCCGAAAAGGAAACAACAGTAAAGTAGGAAACAAAATGTAAATGCAAAGTATTGTAAAAGTACCTTGCACCGGAGTTAGTCAGAGATGTCCACTCTGCATTTGGGGTAAGCTTGCTTAATGCTTTCCTCGGTCTCCCAAGTACAGTCTCTAGGATCACTACTCCACTGCACTTTAACTAAATGAACCTTTTTGCTTCTTAGTTCTCTAGTTTCTTTGCCAACAATCTTGAATGGCTCTCTTCTGACTGCTAATTCTGGAGTTATGTCTATATCCTGTTGCGCTGCTTTTTCTACAACAAGATCCAGATCATGCACATGTCTTCTAAGTTGTGATACGTGAAATACATCATGCACTCCAGGCAACCAATCTGGTAATTGAACCCTATAAGCAAGAGTTCCAATTCGTTCGAGTATAGGAAAGGGACCAATAAATCTCGATGCCAACTTCCTAGTTTTGCCAAATCTGATTACTCCTCTCATCGGAGAAACTTTCAAATAAACATGGTCACCAACAGCAAATGTCAAATCTCTTCTTCTAGAATCTGCATAACTTTTCTGTCGGCTTTGTGCGGTTCTCAATCGCTTTTTGATGAAGTCGACTTTATCAGATGCTTCTCTAATCATATCGGGTCCTAACACAAGTCTGTTGCCAGGTTCTACCCAACATGCTGTAGATCTGCACGGTCTGCCATATAATGCTTCAAATGGCGACATTCCCAAACTTGCTTGATAGATATTGTTATATGAGAATTCTGCCAAATGCAAGTGATCTTCCCATGACCCACCAAAATCAATTATACAAGCCCGCAATAAATCTTCTAGAATTCTATTCACCCGCTCAGTTTGGCCATCTGTTTGAGGGTGATAAGCGGTGCTCATATTCAGTTTTGTTCCCAATTCTGTCTGGAATGCCTCCCAGAATTTGCTAGAAAATATTGGGTCTCTATCACTGACTATGCTGATGGGAATTCCATGCAGCTTAACAATTTCTTTGAAATAAATCTGTGCTAGACTTTGAGCGGTTCTATTGGATCTGACAGGTATGAAATGGGCAGTCTTTGTGAAGCGATCTACGATTACCCAAATGCTGTCATTACCTTTCCTGGTTCGCGGCAAACCATCTATGAAATCCATGGAAATCTGTTCCCATTTCCAACCTGGGACTTCCAACGGTTACAACAATCCAGCTAGCTTCTGTTGGTCGCTCTTTACTAATTGACAAGTAGGGCATCTTCTAATATACAAAGAAATATCCCTCTTCATTGCCTTCCACCAGAAGGTGCGTTTGATATCGTTGTACATTTTACTCACACCAGGATGAATGCAAAGTTTGGATTTATGGCATTCATCCAGCACCTCTCTTTTGAGCTCAGGGATGTCGGGAACACATATTATTCTATTCAATCTCAGAACTCCCTCACTATCCACTTGGAAACTGGAGCCTTCGCCCCTTTGAATCCTTCTTATCATCTCTTTCACAAAATTGTCACCTTTCTGAAGAACAGATATTTTGTCAATCAATCCTGGCGTAATTATAAGATTGGCAATGATTGCGGTTTTTCTACTAAGCGCATCCGCTACCACGTTAGCCTTTCTCGGCGTATACAGGATATCAAGATCATACGCTGCAAGAAATTCTAGCCAACGCTGCTGTCTCAAATTCAGAACTTTCTGGGTGTATAAATACTTCAATGATTGATGATCTGTATACAGTACAAATTTCTCGCCCAATAAATAATGCCTCCAGATTTTCAACACAAAAACAATAGCTAGCAACTCAAGATCATGAGTTACATAATTCTTCTCATTCGGTCTTAGTTGGCGGCTTGCATAAGCGACTACTTGGCCTCTTTGCATTAACACTGCACCAAGACCTCTAATAGAAGCATCTGTCCAAGCCGTCAAATCCTGATTGCCATCAATAATGGTTAACACTGGAGCAGTTGTCAGTTTCGATTTCAATTCCTGGAATGCTTCTTCATAGTCGGAAGTCCACTTAAATTTTTCATGCTTCTTCGTGAGCTTCGTCAACGGACCGGATATCTTCGAAAAATCCTTAACGAACTTTCGATAATAACTAGCCAACCCCATAAAACTTCTAACCTCCGTGGGTGTAGTGGGTTGTTTCCAGTCTTGAATCGCTGTTATTTTGCTCGGATCTACAGAAATCCCTTTCTTTGACACAACATAGCCAAGGAACTTCACTTCTTCTTGCCAGAAGACACATTTTGAGAATTTGGCTTTGAAGAGTTCTTTCTTAGAATCTCCAATACTTGTTCTAAGTGTTTTCATGCTCGGGTTTTGATTTGGAGTAGATTAAAATATCATCGATGAATACAAGGACAAATTTATTCAGAACTCCCCTGAACACTCTATTCATTAGATCGACAAAGTATGCTGGAGCGTTGCATAGGCCTAACGGCATTACTAACCATTCATAAAATATGTCTGAACCTCTGAAAGCTGTCAAAGGAACACACTCCTCTGCTATTCTCAATTGATGAAAACCTGTAGCTAGGTCCATTCGGGAAAATACTCTCGCCCCATTTAATTGGTCTAGCAGATCATCGATGCGGGGTAATGGTATTTGTTTTTGAGCGTCTGTTTGTTGAGGTCTCGGTAATCAACACACAATCGAAGAGTACCGTCTGACTTTGGGACAAACACAACAGCTGCAACCCAATTAGAAAAGCTAGGTCTGATTAGACCCTTCCACAACAGTTGACAAGTTTGATCGCCCAATTCTTCTTTTTCCTTTGGAGTCATTCTGCGAATTGGATGTACCACTGGTCTGGCATTAGGAATTAGATCGATTCTGAATTCTATTTCTCTTTGCGGAGGTAAGTTTTCGACTTCTTCAAACACATCCGCATAGTTTCTAACAATAGGAATCTTTTCTAAGGAAGTGGGGATAACTTCTAATGCAGACCAAAATTCCTCTCTATCTAGATTCGAACCATGGCATGGTACAGTAATATATCCAAGCTTCGTTCGAATTTTAACGATTCTTTCCGCACAATTTACTTCGACTTCATATTTCGTTAACCAATCAAGCCCGAGAATGATATCGAATTTGGGAAAATCCATAACGACTAGATTGAAAGGAAACTGGTATCGGAAGAAAGAAGTAGGCACCTTACAACATGAACTGAGAATAATAGAACCCCCTATCGGGTTATGTACTTCAACCGATTCTTTCAACTTTCTTTGTTTTAACTTTAATTTGTACACTGTGTTACTAGCAATAAAACTACGCGACGCACCCGTGTCAAACAATACGGAAACAGGAATATTTTTAATTTTAAGGGTACCTCCCAAAACATCGGGTTTACCTGCTCCATCGGAAGCAGCTGGCGGGTTCGACCCGTCATACACGTGAGCTACTGCGGCCTTTTTCAGCAAGGGACAGTTTTTGATAAGATGATCCGTCTTGCGGCAATTAAAGCAGGAGCGAGGGTTCCGAGAGCCCTGGCTTGAACCTTGAGAATTTGTCTTCAGCCTCTTCGGGGCTGTGCAAACATTAGAGAAGTGCCCCATTTTGCCACAATTATAGAAGCTTCCTCTTGGCGGCCTGCCAGTCTGTGGTTTCGAGGATGCTGCTTGGCTTGACTTAGCTTGATTCACAGCAGGCTTGCGTTTGTTTCCGGCTTGGCTTTTAGCGCGATCCTACTCCAGGTGCCTTTGGTCAAGGTCTTCGTAGTTGCACGTCATTTCCACCAATTCATTAAATCCCAGCTTGATGTGGGCCATTGCTCTATCATGGTACTGTCGCTTCAGCCCGAGGATGAACCTCTTATTCTTGGAATTTGCAGTGGCGACAAGCTCCGAAGCATAGGGGGACAACTATGAAAATTTATTCAGATAATCCTGCACTGAAAGATCCCCCTGCTGGAGGTTGGCGAAGTCATCGTGCATGCGTTCTAGGGCTTGTTCCGGGACATATTTCTCTTTGAAGAGTTCTTTGAATCCGTCCCAGGTTCTACCAGCTTCTCTATTCCTGGCGGTGAGAGATTCCCACCATAGTTCAGCTTCTTCCTGCATAAGCCAGGCGCCCATAATAGCTTTATCTTGATCTCCAAGCCTTAGGCCTTCTAGTACCTTCTCGCATGTTTTGAGCCATGCAAGGGCCTCTATTACAGTGCCAGTTCCCGAGAAGGTCTTGCCTCCTAGGTTTTTGTATCTCTTAGCTACGCGGTCCAGCTCGAAGTATTGAGCGGCCGGGGGTTGTATCAAGGGTCCTTCTTCAACTGGGACTTCTCCTCGTCCTCTGCCATGGTCACCACGGCCTCCTCTAGCAGCGGCTGCTCGGGTAGCCATTTTTCAAGTTCTGTATAAGAAAGGAAAAGAGTCAGCTTACAGAAACGATAATTTATTGTATGGTTAAGCAGAAAACTTAAGGAAAGATAACGATGAACTGATCAAATTGTGTTTGCTATTCTGCTTGGCTCATTCTAGGACTTTACTAGCCCTATCTCTAATGAGCTACTCGCCTTAGAATACTACTGATTCTATTTTGACGAGGTGTTTAATGTGTTAGACTCCAGAACTAAGGTTAACCAAAGCTCTGATACCAGCTGTGACGATCCCAAAACCCCGTTTCACGGTGTTAAGGATAATCATTGGAATATAACACATTAATCATCATTAGCAGATCACAGATAATAGCATAAACATAAAATAGAAAAATTTACACACATATGACAGCGGAATCATATAGATATCACCACATCAGAGAGCACAGTGCATGATACAACTTAGTGCATAATAATACATAATCAGTCACCATCGCCAGAGGCGGAATCATACATAAAGAGTACACAAAATAAATATCAGTCTACATCGCCAATGGAGGAATCATAATACTTATACTATAATGGCAGAGAGAGTCAAAGACAGCACGGTGTAGTCAAGCCTCGCCATGAGCCAAAAGTGCACCAGATACCTGTAACTAGGCTGCCCGTGTGAAAATGAGGGCACCCGAGTTTGCAAGGTGAAACAAACTACGAGTCAGTCATGGGACTGGTGTGAGAAATCTACTTAACTTATTAACAATAATAACCAGGCAAATCAAAGGACCATGCCACTTTCGCGGAACGGGTTTACTCCAATGAGTGCTAGTGCATTAAATAAAGTAAATGATTAAATCATCGCAATGCTTTTTACAAAATGAAGCCATTATAAGACTCAGGTCCCATCACACAATGCAACGCAAGCCGGAGGATAGAGTTTTACCTTATAATGGCCAAAAATGCTTCATACGAATAAAACAAAAGTGTTTGATATTATTACTAGTGCATATCTGTTTCAAAAGCGATTTCAATCATAAATATAAATCATAGGCGGCATAAATGACCCATACCACTATGTCGCCGTACTAGTAATACAATCACATCCGAAATTTCGTATTGGAAACTGGATTCCTTCATGAGTCGAGGCAAGGGGCAAGCTCCTCTCCGATTCGAGACACTCTAGCAAATGCCTCGGGACCGCACACAGCAATCCCTGGATCCTCCAAGGCCGGTCCTCTCTTACTTTTGAGGATTGGCAATTCCTGAACACACGTATCCCGGTCCTTACAGAACTATAATCGAGGCGCCTCGTATTCCAACAACCACAAAGGTGAAAAGTAGATATAAATGTCAGGGCTGGGAGGTCACGGACACCACCATAGCTAGAAAGAAACGTCGTGCACTCCTTGGGTCCTTCTCCCGTTTTTGACTCATACCGGGGTGTGAGGCTCGCGAATTCACGTTATACACAAAGCTACGTCACACAGACCATGCTTTGATCATCAACCATAAGACTTTGCTTTGCAACAGAAGCCTTGATCATATGCCACTTAGGCGTGCCACACAGGCAATCCACTCCATGCGACTGATTTCTATCAATACATAACCTCTGAGCTCGTACGTCTCATAGAAGGGCGTTAAGCAAGAGAATAAATTCTCTGCTGCCAAACAGATATATATTTAACAGAGATCAATCAGCACAGAATAAAATCCAATGTCAGACACACAGTCCATTTACAAGTCCGTTCTGGGTTTGAAACCGGAGGCACCAAATTCCTCGCATATCCGTACAATCAACAGTATGTCTGGATGGCTACTACTTCAGCTCCTTCAAGGTAGCTACTCCGATCATAAGCATCAGTAGCGCCCATCCATCCAATGTGAAGATCGTCGGTCTTCAACCGTCTTCGACTCTTCGACTCTTCGACTTCTCAACGTCGATCGGTTATTTGAAATGAGATGAACTCGGCCTTTTCAAATAACCCACGTATATTTAGATTTTCAAATCAATTTATCACATGGTTAGACTATTCAACATTTACATTTCAGTTCTTTAGTTATAATTTTCATGTTAAATACATTCAACCATCACATATCAAGCAAACACAACAAAATTGGTTTATTTCCACTCTATATTGTCTATAATATTTTATAACGATATATCGCCATTTTTATTTATTTAAAACGGCCATATTTAATTAAACGACGTTTCAGGTCGTGCCGATGCACTGGCGTTGTTTTTCACTAAATTTGTTTTACACATATCTGAAAATCTAATCGTTGGATCTTCACAAATTTTATATCATTAGAAATATCATTTCAAAATGAATCCAACGGTTTCAGTTTCGGGAAAAATCCAATGGTCGGATTTCCCGCACTAGTCATTTGAAGTTACGATTTCAAATTACGAACTGCAGCGTCGTTATTCGATTTAATTTAATTATATTTTTATATATATATATATAATCATTTCTGGCGCTGTTTTTCTTCAGATTTGAATTAAACATTCCAGACAATCCAACCGTCGGATCTTTACAAAGTTGGTGCCGTTGGAAAGATATTTCCAAGGCGAACCCAATGGTTGCGGTTTCGGGAAAATCCAATGGTCGGATTTCCCGCACTAGTCGATTAAAATCAAGGTTTCAAAACATGAACTGTACGACCACGTTTCGTTTTAATTTTATTTATATTTATATATTTATATAAATATAGTTCATTCAAAAATTCCTATATCGTTTTTACTTCTAATATTTAACTAACGCCTTTAAATTTTGGAAAATTTCGCCATGACCTCCTTTGTACGGGAGGGGCTGGGAAAATTCCCAAATAGCCACACGGGCGTCTCATGTCAAAAAGAAAAAGAAAAAGCCAAGCGGCTAGCCAATAGGCTCATAAAATCATCACCCAAACAAAACAGTAAATGTGTACCTATTTGTCGGGCACAAAATTTTATTCCTCTTCTCTAGCCTCTTTGCTATAACCTGTTCAATAAATATGCATGTACATATATGCAATTTTTATCACTTATCATTTTCCATTCAACTTCATATTTGATTCAATTTGGTTTAAAAACACCATTCATTCTAATGTTGCATGCATAGGCAAAAATCATATCATTAGCTAATTAATGAATATTTCAGCTCATGCATATTTATTTGAACAAGTGCCTATTTTTAACACTTCACTTTTCAAAATTGATAATTTTGGCGAACTAAAATATATTTCAACACATGACTATTTTATTTAGTTCCTATGCATGTTAAAAATAATATTTCTCTCACAAATATTTACTTCAACGCTCGCATATCTTTAGCATTTCACATATATGATAAAAATGATATTTTTATCATTTAAAATATTTGTTCAACAAATGTATGTTTTTAACGCTTTATACTTTCAATAAAAATGTCTCTTTTTTATTGTTCGATCTTTTTATTCAACACATGAACTTTTCCAATACACACACTTCTCAACACAGGAGCACCTCCACACATGTATATTTTATATATGTTGTTCATATAAGAAAGATGAAATTATTATTGTTGAAACTATTTATATATAAGGCGAATATTTTACATACTTCATATATATTATAAAAATGTAATTTTTATTGTTTAAACACTTCATTCATTCACACATGAATTTAATTTTCACACATCACTTCTCAACACATGACAATTTCCACACATGGATATAGTTTCAACGCATGACTTTAATTTCAACGCATGAAGATGATTTCAACATATGAAAATAATTCTAACATATGAATATTATTCAAAATTTTGGCAGCATAACGGCAGGGTAGTTAAAACTGGCACCGTCCCTAGTACGGCTCCTCGCTCTACCTTAAAACCTCGCGGTTTTTGACAATAGGGATTCATGCATCTAATTCGCACGCAGGCGGCATGTTTTATTTTTATTATCACAATTATTTCCAATTCATTTCAATCACCAATGGGTATTTTTCAACCACAACCAATCAATATCAACCACAAACAATTATTCAACCATTCGTATTTTTCATCCAATATTTCACACCAATACACAACAATAAATATCCATGGTTTGTGGACGAGGGGAGTATATATTTATATATATATAATTGCTATATTTCACTTGCATTTCAACACGTATATCAATTATTCTATGCATGTATAATTCATACTTCTCTTATATAGCTTACACCACGCATGTACATGAGGTATACAACACGTGTGTAATTTATATTTCGCTTATATAATTTATACACGACATTTTCCATTCAAATTCATTTAATTTAGATTTCTCACATTGGTTTTTGGAGTGCCAAAAATCGTAGATGACTCAGAAAAATCCGTGGTCTCTTCTATGTGGTAGAGAGCTTCCTTGCGGTCCCGATGTTTCCTGTTTCATCGAATTTCGTCAACACACCATAAAGATATGATTTTTTAAAGTTGCAACACTTAAAAGTGTTAAAATAGTTCAAAAATTGTAAAGCCGTATACCTCCTTTTAATCTTCAAAACTAGGTTTAGAATTTAAACCAAATCCGTAGCTCGATGTCCAGATCAGACTATATGACGTCGAAGAGGGTCGGAAGAGCTTTCTGTCGACGGTGGTGAGGTGCAGTTCGGTGGGCTCTGGCGATCGGGGTGGCGGCGGAAAGTGCTCGACTTTGGGTCGATGATTCTGGCGATGGAGGTGGCGATAGGGGTCGAGCTTGGGTCGGATTTGAAGAGGGGAGGGAGGCGCGTCGACTGCTGGTGGTGGCGGAGGCTGGAATCACCTGTGGCGGCGGTGATTTGGAGGAGAAGAATCGAACCATGTGAATCATCGATCGGGAGAGAAAACGAGGGTTTCTGATGTTTTTTTTTAAAATAATGGAAGAAAATTTCTGATAGGCCAATGGTTTTAATAAATTTTTAAATAGTGTTTCTCCACATGGACACCAGTTCAAACCCAGCGACTATCGTCCCTAGCTAAATAACCCCATCCCGGACACAATGGGATATGTTTCATTGGCCAATTCGACTGTTACAGTCAGTTATTCTTCAAATTAAAATATAAAACATTTAATTTTAACTTTGAACGTACATTTCAATTTGCCAGGGCCACAAACTGATTCGAAAAATTCCAGAAAAATAAATCTATCTATGTTATGACGCTACGGTCCTAACAAAACTAGTTTCGTCGAATTCTGAGATCGTTTGAAAAATGGCCATTTTCTGGTCGATCCAATTTAACAGAAATTGACCAAACACATTTTCTTTTGCCACGCTCACATACTAGCTTCAAAATTTATGAAATTTGAAATCTAGCAATAGTTTGACATCCCGGACCCAACAAAAGCGGTTTCGTCGAATTTCGAGGTCGTTTGCAAAATATCTATTTTCCAGGGCTCTATATTCTATATAGCGACCTTTCTGAAAATTCATTCGGCCATAACTTTTGATTCCCGCTATGAAACTTCGATTTTTCAGATTTGTTAGAAAGGTATTGATAAACAGATTTAAATATTTTTGGTTTCACTAAAATCCGTTATATTTTCCACCCTGCACAGTTAGTCAAAGTTTGAATTCAAATTTTCAAACTGACTCACTATTTCTAATTCACTATTTTATTGAAATATCCTATTTCAATCGTTCAAATTCCTTTAAAATAACCAATTTAAAAATTTTAAAGTGGCTCGTATTTTTTGGGTTGTTACAGGCAGTAAAGGATGGTAAACTGAATTTAGTAATTAAAGGAAATGGTTGAGTTGGCATAGCGATGTTTTATCTGAACATCTGCTTAATCCAAACGTAGGAGTTTTGGAAATGTTTTCCAAACAAGAATCAGAAATGTTTTCTAATATATAAAACAAGAAATGGAAATGTTTTCCAGTGTTAATAAAGTATATTTTCTAAACAGGGAAAATAAGGAATATATATATGTTTGATGATTGATTGATATAATTTCCATCTGGAAATAATATCGTTGTTTGCACACTTGATTTTCTTTGATAGTTAAATCACAGACTATCGAAGTTTTGACCATTTTAACGTTGTTAATATGGAGAGACCGGTTGGATTATTATCCAAAGAACCACTTTATATTGGCATAAGCGTTGCGAATCATATATGCCAAAGATAATTGAAGACGGAGTAAAGTGCAAGGGCTATTGTATAAGTCTTAGATAACAGTGCCTAAGATGGATGTACTGAATAGTGCCTTCGGTTCATCCTGTTCTTGGATGACTTGTATGGATGAATGTCTGACAAAGTATTTCCAGAAAGGTCACGTACATTGATTTCTTCAACCGTACTAAGAGTGGAAGCGGAGAAGGAAACTTCTTTTGCTAACACATAATGTACTGTTGTAGACGTTAATTAGTGATTTTTGACGGATCTGACAATGTGGCATTCGAAGTGAATCTGATGTGATGATGAAGCGTAACCTCAAGCCTCATCAACCGGTAAATGACAAAAATCGGGCAGGCAGCATGGCTAAGTTGGTTGCACCGAAGTAGGGTGCATAATCACCTGATCTAGAGTTTCATTTACTTCTAAAATTCTATTGTTGATGCTGCCCATTCGGGAAACGGTTGATGTTCCCAACCGTTGGTGATATACGTTCGATACACTCAAGCGAAATGAGTGATCGGTCATGTGTGGCCGGGTTGCAAGATGTTCTTGTTGAACCCAGTGTATTACTTTCTAGAGGTACACTAGCGAAAGGTGGTTCCATACCTTGTCATAGTTGGAAATCCAGTACATAATACGTGCTTGTGGTTTTGATTGTATACTATATATGTAGAACGTGAGATGAAAGCGTTTCTGGTAGATGATTATTATATTGTGGTTGATAGACATTATCATAATATCAAAAAGGTTTTTGATATAAAGATAATTTGGATTCTTATAAGGGAAAACCCGTTCCTTTATACGGCGTGGTCTTATGAGATATCGTTTACTTGTCCAAACTGTTTTAAATTGTTTTACTCACACCAGTCCCATGACTGACCCGGAGTTTATTTTGTTTTGTTTTCCCTAAACTCTTGGGTGCCCAATTTTGTACGGGCAGTCAAGTAGTCGGGATTTACAGATATATTGGAAGAGCTCGGAGCAGGAGGCTTCAAGATTATATAGCTATAGTTATTTCCGCTGTGTTGTAAGTGTTGTACTTTGATAAGGATGTATATTCAAGTACAGATGTATATTTCAAGTTATGTTATTTATATTGTATGTTATTCGTTCCGCTGTGAGATTCGTGTTACTCTGATGTTGTGCTCTTCTTCTTCTTCTGTTCTAAGTTTCTATCTTATCTTTCCTCACCCTTTATTTTCTTTCTATTAATTTCCTGATTTTCAGTTTAATTTGGGGATGGACTTCTGTTTTTGGTCAGCTCAAATTGGACCGGATTTTCGGGTCATTACAGTTAAGCACCGATCCATTAGTGATAACGACGGTTACTGGACCTGCAATAGTTAAAAAAGTTATTGTGGATAACGGGAGTTTTGTTAACATCCTGTTTAAAAAGGATTTCGATCAAATAAAATTAGAAATGGAGGATGTGAAGCCATGCGATGGTTGGATTCGTGGATTTAACGGAATCTCAACCGCCCCGATTGGAGCTATAGACTTGCCTGTAGAGTTAGGCGAGGGAGAGCGTAGAAGAGTGAGAGTTCTCCAGTTTGTTATCCTGGACATCGACTCACCATACAACACATTCCTAGGACGGACAACCCTCTCTGAGTTCAGGGCTTGCATTGCCCCATTATGCCTACTAATGAAATTCCCAACGGATGCTGGAGTGGGCATGGTGCGAGGCGACCAAGTTACCGGAAGGGCCTGCTACATGGCAGAGTTAGAAATGTTGCGTAATGGAAAGAATTTAGAATCTTAAGACACTTCCTCTCCTCCTAAGGGAAATTCATCATAGCAGCTAAAGACTATATACCGCCTAGGGAATCGCCCGACGAAATTTCTGAATATATCGATCCCAGGGAAGACGAAAAACCAAGAACTAGAAAGGCGACGCTCAATGAGGCGGCTGTTGATATCCCAATCGATAACGACGACCCGACAGAGGTCTTGAAGATTGGGTCTCATTTGGATTCTTTCCGGACGAAAGAACTGACTGATTTTTTGAAAGCGAACCTCGATGTGTTTGCTTGGACTCATGCAGGCATGTGTGGAATTTCTCCCGCAATTATGAGTCATTCACTTAGTTTGAACCCAAACCATCCTCCAGTTAATCAGAAAAGACGTATGTTAGGTCCAAAAAGATCAATAGCCTTAAAGGAAGAAGTAGAGAAGTTAAAGAATAACGGGTTCATTAGAGATTCGACATATCCCGACTGAATATTGAATCCGTTCCTAGTCAAGAAATCAAATGGGAAATTGCGAACATGCATTGAATTTTCCAATTTGAACAAGGCTTGTCCAAAAGATAGCTTTCCACTCCCCAGGATTGATCAGCTGGTGGACTCAACAGCCGGACACGAGCTTCTCTCCTTCATGCATGCGTATTCGGGATACAGCCAGATCCCCATGCATGTACCGGATCAAGAGCACACAAGTTTTATCATGAATTTGGGATCATACTGTTATGTGGTGATGCCATTCGGACTAAAGAATGCCGAAGCCACGTATCAATGTTTGGTAAATCGAATGTTCTATAAAAACAATGGAAGTCTATGTAGACGACATGCTTGTAAAGGCCAGGCAGTCTTCCGATCGTACGAAAGATTAGGCAGAAATGTTCGACATTCTATGGAGGTACGAGATGAAATTGAACCCCTTAAAATGCTCATTTGGGGTTGCATCAGGAAAATTTCTCGGTTTTGTTGTAAGTTCTCGAGGGGTTGAAATTAATCCTGACCAAATAGCAGCAATCAAGAACATAGAGGAGCGACAAAAAATTAGAGATGTTCAAAGTTTGGCTGGGAAAGTCGTCGCATTAAGCAGGCTCATTTCCAAAGCCACGGAAAAATGTATCCCCTTCTTTGACTTAATTAAACGGGGGAAGCGAAACTTTGAGTGGACTCCCAACTGCATAGAGGCCTTCAAAAATTTGTTAAGTTTGTTGGAGAAACCCCCGATATTGTCAAAACCGGTGGATCATGAATATCTGTTCGTATATTTGGCGGTGTCGTCTCATGCTATCAGCTCAGCTTTGGTGCGTGAAGAAGACCGGATCCAAAGGCCGGTACACTACGTAAGCAAGAAGCTAGCCACGGTAGAGCAAAATTATCCGAAAATAGAGAAGCTTGCTTATGGTCTTTTGATCATATCCCGAAAGCTCCGTCATTATTTCGAAGCTCACCCACAATCGAACGGACAAGTCGAAGCGATAAATAAAGTTATTAAATCCATTCTTAAAAAGTGTTTGGAACGAGCAAAAGCCATGTGGGTTGACGAATTACCACTAGCTTTGTAGGCCTATCGGACGACCTTCAAAATGGCGACTGGTCATACCCTTTTTTCACTCTCCTTTGGATCAGAAGCGGTAATTCCGGTGGAGCTTAAAGTCCCCTCCTATAGGGTGACGTATTATGACCCGATGACGAACAAAGCGCTCCTCTTAGAGTCCCTGGACATGGTTGAAGAGAAGAGGGACGAAGTGGACTTGCGTGCCTCGAGGCACCGATGCCAAGTGACATGCTATTATGACAGAGAGGTTCACCCTCGGACCTTTGAACCCGGAGATTTAGTATTAAAGTGAGTCTTCCCGCCTCCAGTTCATTAGGTTCCAAAGTGGGAAGGACCATA
Organism: Allium sativum; assembly: GCA_030737875.1. Taxonomy (NCBI): domain Eukaryota; kingdom Viridiplantae; phylum Streptophyta; class Magnoliopsida; order Asparagales; family Amaryllidaceae; genus Allium; species Allium sativum. The sequence continues at coordinate 730,682,389 of CM060912.1, read as the reverse complement.
TACCATCCAACGGAAGCTTAACATGGGAGCTTTCAAGCTAACGACCGTTGATGGTGAAGAAATTCCTAGAGCTTGGAATGCCCAACATTTGCGGTGATACTTGACTTGAATTGTACTATTTTCTTTTGTTTTATAAGCCATGTAAAAAGGCACGACTTGGTTAGAAAAGTCTAGTTAATATAAACAAAAGATTATAAAGTGGACATAGGTCACGACTTGGCCGAACCACTATAAAATATTGTGTGTGATTTTTAATTTTTCCCTTTCGAATTTTGTTTCATGTATATTCTGTGAATGTCATTAGAAATTTGAATCAGCGCCAAAGCAAATGTAACAACCGTTTGCATAACAACATAAAGAGGATGGGAAGACGACGTCCCAAGCTCTAACTCTCATGATTCGAGAGAGAGTATAAAGGATGGGAAAATGACGTCCTTAAGGCGTGAAGGTGCACCATGACAAAAGACCGCCTCAAATCCACTTTAGCCTTACCATACGATAGGAGAGTATAAAGGTACTAGGAATAAGTACCAATGAAGAAGAATCTTAGTCCCGCTAAAAGAGCTGGGGCAGTTTAATGTCAAACCTAATCAATCTCGAACAAGACCTGGCCAGGCGTTATATTCAAGATTGATTGGGGGCATACACATCACACCCCCTATCATCGATTATTTATTTTATTAAGCGGCAATTTATGTGAATGATATTTTCCATGCCTAAACACTTGCAGGGAAACGTGATCGCGACTTAAATTGTTGTTTACCACTTATGCTTATTAACTTCTTGACATTAATAGAGACAAATAATGAATTTGCAAGTACTTGACATAGTGGGAAATAAACTATTTTATTTACGTAACCGTAGATTCATACAAAAAGACTAAGCAAAGAAATGTGAGGGCCGCACTCGCTACAACAACAGCTGGCCAGGGAATAGACAAAACAAAGGATAAAGCTGCCTTTCATTTGGACTTCAGAGCGAACTTCACTTTTTTGGCAGCCTTAAGTTTTTCCTTCTCTTTTTCAGCCTCGGTCATCATACACTTTGGTTTCTTCTTCCCTGGAACTGGAGCGTTGGGATCAAGAGAAGACTGTTTAGTAAGCTCTTCAGTAATTGACCTAGTTGAGAGTTTGACAACTAACCTGGACCTAGGAGGGATTGTTGCGAGAGGTTTAACAGCCTCGGAATCTTCCTTCTTTGCTTTGGCTTTTAAGAGCGTATCTTGCTTGGCTTTCATATCAGCTAAGGTCATGTCATCGACATTCAACAAATGCCCAGTCGTGACAACATCATCATCTTCCCCATTCCAATCATTGCCACCATCGTCTTTTAAGGCGTTTATCACATCCTTGTATTGCGGGTTTTCAGTGCTAGATGGCCTGGAAGCTCAGCAACCTCTCCCTTATCCTCAACCTTCTCTACAGATTTCAAGCTAGTGGCTCCATTATGTTTCTCTTGGGTCTCCTTAGTAGACTTTGTATCAGTGATCTCTTCTCGTCGCTCATCGGCCTTTTCAACTGGAAGTGCACCTATGGAATGAGAAGTAACTGGTATTAGCTCAGGAGAAACAATAGGTTCTTCGATTGTCTGTTCAATAATGTGATGAAAGGTTGAAATAGCCATAACAAATTGAGGTGAAAAGGTAGAGATACCTTCGGATGATTTCTTAATTGGAATAGTAAGATTCTCTAATATCGTTTCGACAATAGGAGATAAAAAGTATGCCTTAGGGATTCCCTGATTCTCTGGATCATATCCCTCCGTCTGGTATCCTCGGGGGCAGTAGAAGAACCAGTTTCAAGGACATTTTTCCCCTTAGCCTGACACTTCTCCTCTTCCATAGCCGCAGTAATAAGTATGCATCCTTCGGCCAAGCGCGCCAGTTTTTAAACCCTTAGAAATTTCTCTGTTCATGGGCTTTTCGGGCATCCCATCAAAGCATAATATGGCGGTGAATTCATAACCGGAGTATTCGACTTGGGCCAGTCGAAGAGGCCCGACATTAGAGCTCTCTTCCCTTGCCAAATGCAGTCCAGGAGAGGTCTGGTATGACTAAGCATGATCAGCTACGATACATTCAATATGGCTCGGGAAGTCCACCGTAAGAACAGCTCATCACAGATATTTTCTACTTGGAAGTCACTCAGGTTATAAGGACCAATTGCCACTTCACGCCAATAAGGAAAAGAGGACACCGATTCTTTGGGATAGGCCAAATCATTCAGGAGTGGCTATTCTTTAGGATCTTACAACACGTATTCAAGATGGCCGAATACTGTATCACCTATAAATACCCTTTTTAATACAGAAAGGGGGATCTTTTTTCTTTTCGGAGTAAGAAAATTGCAAAGAACTCTTAAGTGTTTGTGTTTAATTCTCTCATTCTACCATTATGATTATTCTGTTGATAATGGAGACTATATATAAAAAGTTTATAAAGTGGACGTAGGCTCATTAACGCCGAACCACTATAAATCTGTGAGTGAATTCTCTCATTTTATGTTTCTTATAATTATTAATCTTCATTTAATCTCCACACAACTTTCTCTCTGGGTGTTGTGCCAATTTTTGGTGTCAACATTTTGGTGCTTTCATTGAGAATTGAAATTCTTAGCCTAGTCCAGATTTTTGCTCTACTTTCGGATCACCAAGTTCAAGACAAAAATCTCATCTCTATCTCTGCATTGTTAAAACTATGGCTGGAAAATCCGCTCGCAATACTAGAAAGCAAGCGCAATTTGGAACCTCTGTTGAAGTAGCTGGCGGATTAGCCACACTTGAAACTACTCGGGATCAACCTGCCTCGCTTCCCACGGTAGATCCAACTCCTTCCTCAACCTTCGCCACTCGGGACGAGTTTATGGCTGTGCTGAATCAACTTCAGGAGACAACGAAGGCTCTAAAGACCCGTGCTCGGGAGAACGCCGCGATACGACAAGACATGACTCGTATGATGAGACAATGGGAGGAGTTCAGAAACCAAGCCTAACAAGTTCGGGACCATCAACTCCCTCCCCAGCTGGAGCAAGTGTCGGAAGGTTCCTCTTCATCCGGGGATAATAGAGATCTGCGTCGATCTCTGCGCCCATTGTAAAGAGCTGAAATTGCTTAGCCTCTGCTCTCCAAGAGATACCCAGGTTCTCCAAAGGAAGGCGACCAAGCACAAGTTGGCCAAGCCGAGGTGGAAGTTGTTGCACTGGTAGCTCCTCAGCACCGAGAGGTTTCTCCCACTGCGAATCAAAATGCTGCTCGAAGGGAACGGGCCCCAATCCATCCTCCTACGAATCTTGTGATTGACCAAGATATCCGAGGAAGAAGGAACTACCAAACGATATCTCTCGGCGAAAGGGCCAGAAAAGGTCAGTCTATCGAGGAAGTTGACCCAGACACGACCATTCCACCAAATCTGACCGCCATGGTGCGACAGATTATGAACGACAACCGTGGATATAGGAATGAAGATTGGGGAGTCAATCGAAGCCATACCCCGTTCACTGACGACATCTTACAAGCAGAGTTTCTAGGAGGTTTAATATGCCCCAGATGAACCAGTACGATGGTATCTCTGACCCGCAACAACATCTAATGAGTTATTCCTGGCACATGGAAGTAGCGGTGGCCCCTAACACTATCAAATGCAAGGCTTTTCCAATCTTTTTAAGTGGAATAGCACTCATGTGGTTTGTACGCCTACCTGCGAGGTCGGTCCCTATCTTTAAGAATCTAAGTGAAAAATTTCTGACTCAGTTCCGCCTCTACGCTACCAAGTCAAAACATGTTATGACACTTTCGGCAGTTAAGCAAGGAAGAGGTGAATCCCTGAGAAATTACCTCAATCGATTCAATCGAGCTGTTACTAAAGTTAGCAACCTCAACCATGAAACTGTTCTGATGGCCATGGTCGATGGCATTGACAAACCAATGGAGTTCGGAAAATATTTGATCGGGATGCCACTGATCACAATTGAAGCTTTTAATGAAAAGGCCCATATCCGGTTGAGGCAAGAAGATGCGTAGTTGGAAGAGGAGGATAGGCCGAAAAATGCATATACCCCATCAATCCAGAATAACGTTGCGGTTAAACCATTTGGGAATAACTTGGGAAAATCAGAAGCAAATGTTGAAAACCGCGGCAAGCGGAATAATGAAGGAACGAAGGAGACCAATGGAAGCTCGAGGCAGAGGGGGAGCTCCCGGAAATGCCCCTGATTCTAGGTATTTGATACTTATACGGCCTTGTATGACATGTTGGAAAATATCTATCTTGATACCTGCAGCACGATGCAATTCAAGAAACCGCCCCCACGAGAGTCCACAGAGAAGGAGCGAGTGATAAGGAAATACTGCCAATTCCATGATATCTACGGGCATGCGACCAATGAATGCCGACACCTCAAGGATATCATTGAGAAACTAATTCGTGAAGGAAAGCTTGACGAGTATAAGATGACCACGAGGGACAGGGGATAAGGGACTTCAGCGCCCCAATAGGACCAGGCCGCGCCTCGAGTTACCCCACAGGAGAAAGGAAAGAGGATTGTTATCAACGCCATTGTTGGCGGACCGCATCCCGCGGGTCACATTATAAGAGCCATGGAATGGTACGTCAGCTCCGTGAAGCATCTCGGTGTTGAAGAAACGAACCCCCTTGAGGCCGCAAGTCCCATCAAACAAGGAAGAACGATTAACGACGATATCGTCTTCACGACCGAGAGTCAGTCGGCGTAGAGGTCCCAACGGTTGACCCGCTGGTAATAATAGCTATCATTGGTCCAATGACAGTACGGAAAGTTCTGGTTGACAACGGAAGCTCAGTAAACATCTTGTTCAAACAGGCCTATGATCAAATAAAATTAGAATAAAAAGACCTGGAACCATATGACAACCAGATACATGGTTTCAATGGAGTTTCCAACGACCCCGTCAGCTAGGTTAAGCTATCTGTGGAACTAGGGGATGGAGACCGTCAGAGAGTCAGAATCTTGTCATTTACTGTGATGAACATCAACTCACATTACAATGCTTTTTTGGGGTGACCAACCCTAGCTGTATTCAGAGCATGTATCGCCCCCTGGCGTTTACTTCTGAAGTTCCCAACTAATAGTGGAATTGGGACGATACGAGGAGACGATGTAACAGGTCGAGCCTGTTACTTGGCGGAATGGAAAGAGTTACGAGGCAATGGTAACAAAGTGCTTGAAGAATCTCCACCCCTTGGAGGAGGGAAGCGTAGCAATTACAGAAAACACCTCGACCAAGACTGTCCATTTGCGGAGCCGAAGACATTGGCCCACAAAAGGACAATGAATCAGGGTGTAGAAAGGCGACCTTGAATGGGGCTACCGTAGAAAGTCCAGTCGATAAAGACGACCCTACCAAGGGTTTAAATATTGGGTCCCATCTCGACTCCCTCCGGACGAGGGACGATATCGGAACCTTGTACATTTTGTGGAAAGGCGTTAGATACACAATAATAGCAGTAGACTACCTCACAAAATGGGTTGATAAATTGCCTCTAGCACTGTGTGCATATTGGACCATCCATCAAACCGCTGCGGGTCATATTCATTTTGCTCTATCTCATAGTGTGGGAGCGGTTCCACCGATAAAAGTCCCATTTCATCAAGCGACTTACTCTGATCCCTTACCAATGAAGCATTCTCCTTGACCACGAGAAAGATGATTGATAAAAAACCTTTGAAGAGGGTGATCTTGTTTTGAAGCGAATCTTCCCAGTCCTCGTCCATATAAGCCCTAGATAAGAAGGACCCCACGTCATTCAAGGAGAGCTTGAAAATGGAAATCTCAGACTAACCATCGATGGCGAAACATTTTTGAAGAGCATGGAATGTGGAGCACTAATGACTTTGTCTTTCTTAGGAGTTTACTGAAGCATTTTATATTAGTTCATTTGTTTTCTGTAGTAAGCATTCTTTCGTTGGTTGCAATAGTGTATGCATAAAAGTCTCCATTCTTGCTCCCTTTTTTACTTATTGTAAAAGCTAACGATTATGACTTGATCAACCATCGCTTATGTCCCTGACGCTCTAATAGAATAGGGGCTCGACCGTGTCAATGGTACCAATTTCGGACTTTAGCCGATCGGCCCGTATTTTGACTTCCACTTTGATCGACTCAAAGTGAGACCGACACTTGTCCGAACATACTGAATGATTGTCGGAATTCAACTCTTAACCTCATGACTTGAGGGTAAGTATAAAGGATGGAAGAGCGTGAATGCTGCGCCCTGATAAAAGACTGCTCAATTCTTAAAAACTCTACCCTTTACCGACTAAAGGACGAGTATAAAGGATTAAAAGCGCTCCACTCGACTACATCCAACCCCTAATCAAGGTTGGATCCACTCGAGCATGATTAGAGAGCCCGCTACTCAAATAACTTACCCCAACACCGGGGACGAGAGCATGGACGTACGCTCCTAGTTGATGTAGCGTTCGAGTCATCCTCAATTGATAAAATGAGAATTAAAAATCACACGATATTTCTCACACATAAACGACATATGTATTTAAGAATTTAGTATATATTCATGACATAATAAAAAAATGTTGTTGTATGGCAGGTACCATTCAAACATTGTCTCCAGAAACATAAGGTGCGATAATTACAAAAGCACAAGGGCCGCACTTGCATGAGACTTTCCAAAGGGCCTTAAAGAAAACTACAACAAAAGAACTTCTAAGAAGGAGGTGGTAGTACTCCTTGGTCAATCATCTCTGCTAACTCTATTTGCTTGATCATCTCCAGTGCTTCCTCGGTATTCAGCATACGTCTTGACCCACCAAGTGTGCTCTCGAATGAACGAGGAGCTGGTGTGGGAGCTTGCAGGTTAATGGAATCCGTAGGAACATGTGTACTGACTGAAGAAAAGGTGGTTAAGGGAACAGCTCGAGTGGAATTAGTGTCCAATTGATCTTTGAATGGTTCGGACTTCGCATAAGAAATTTCCTTATCGTTCCGGGCTTTGATCTCGGCCAGGGACGGGCGATCCTCTCTTTTAGATTCCCCGACCACTTCGATGTCCTCGTCCCCTGACGAAGTTATGATAATCCTTTCCTCTCTCGAGGCTTTGTCTTTTCCCTCAGCGCTGCCTCTCTCTAACAATAGGTCCTGCCTCCACTCTCTCCCTCACCAGCAAGGTACCTGCCAAATGAGCATACTAATCAGGATAAGACGAGCAAACGAAAAATTATTGGAAAGGCCTACCTCGAACATTTGGCTCGGTTAGCTGCTGCTTCGCGACCTTGACTGGGTCGGATGGAGGAATAGACGACGACCCCTTTTCAATTACCACATGTGCGCAAGAAATGGGTGTCTTGGGCCGACTGCCTCCTGCACCCCTCTCGGGGAATGACTTCCCCTTCAATCTATGGCGTTCAGCCTTTGCTGCTTCCTTCTTCGACTCCTCATCTCTGCCACGATTGCTTGTTCCTTGTCATTTAGAATTTGGGTCATTAAAAATGCCTCGTCCACTGGCATCCCCTTCGCCGCCTGTTTCTCTTCCCACAAAATTATCTTCCATGTATCGATCAATAATCTACGGTATCCTGGCATATGAGATAAAAACCTCTAACGAAGAAACCTTGCGTAAAACAAAATAATATGACGAGTAAGCCCTCTTTTCAGTTCGGTTTTCTCCTGGGCATGCTTGGCTTCGATGGCCTTCATATCGATGTCTTGCTGAAGTTTCATATTGTTAGCAGACTCAATTGCTGCCGCAGCGTTTTCTTCAGCCTGGCTCTTAGCCAGCATAGATGAATGAAGGGCAGCCTTGAGGTTCTGTACTTCGAGGTCTAATCGAGTCCTGTCCTTTTTCAAAGATTCGATCTCCCCCTCATCGAATCGCACTTCTGATCTTTCTGTTGGACTTGAGCGTTCATATCCTCGATTTCTTTCCCGTGTTTCTCTTTGTCGGCCACTGCCTATAACTCCTGGTCTTTAATTTTCTTTTCAAGAAACCCAAAGGTTTTCTTGCCACTATCAATTTCCCTTTTCGGATTAACAATTTCGGTCAACCTTTCTTTTAACACTCCGCTTACCATGCCCGGCATACTCGCGCATTGCGTCGTACTGGGAAGGAGCGTATCTTTGGTTATTGCGCAGATGGCTGCGGAAGCTGCGTGATAATGGTTGCAGGTCGGGGGCAGGTTCAATTTCAGAAAAGACAAGGTCAGGAAAATCACGCTCCAACTCCCGGATTGATCAATGGAGGGAGGATCGACCGAGGCTCTGGGTTGACCCAATGCGGTCCGAGAATGCTCGGCCTCTTCTGCTTCCTTGGATTTAGGGTTTCCATCCCCTTTCTTCTCCTTCGGAAATTTTCCCAACTCTTCTGTATCTCCTAACGCTTGACCAAGCTTTCTCAAGCGCATTTCTCTCTGCTTGTTATTATCCCAGGTCGGCTCTTCCTTTCCTTCCCTCTCTTTCTCCTTTTTCTTCTTCTTATCCTCCTCTTTCTTCTGTCTCTCGATGTCGCTGTATATCTTCGCGTTTTTCTCCGTCCTCTCCCTCTTATTATTTTTATCTTTATCATCGTTCCCTATCCCAGCATTCGACAAAATGGGCTTGTCCAACTCTGCATTCATAGGGAGGGAAGCGAACAGTTCCCTATAAAACTCTTCATCAATGTTTTCTGAAAAAATAGAGAGAAGCCTTAAGATGGATAACTCTTAATTTACAAGAGATATAATATTGTGACATGCGATAAACCCCATACCTCTGATACCCTTTTGTTCATTCCAGAGAAACATCCCCTATGATTGATTAGCAATAAACCGGTTCGGATCTAGGCTTTGTGGTGAAAGGATAATGTCAGGAATTTGAAGTCTTTCTAAGCAAGGGAGGGGAGATGCACCATGCCCCTCCTGTGAACCATGGGTCATAGAAGGGTTCCCCTCGCCTGCATAATCTCTTGAATAAGTTTCAGTAAGATCCTCCTGATTCGGTTCTTCCTGCATCGACTTTGGGGATTTCTTGGTGGAACCTTTTCTCTCTGTCGATGTTCGAATTTTCGACGTCCGGCTTCTCGTCGCTCATCTTCTCGAATCCGCCTCTTGAAAGTAGGCTTCTTGGGGCCCAATTTCCCTTTCTTTCTGGGCGAAGGACGAGCGGAAGACTCCCCAATCGATCGGGTCATTTGCACATCCTCCGACCTCTTCTTGACTGGGGGCATCACCTCCCGGTCCGGTGCTGTTGATTCGAGTCTCTCTTCCGACGAGCCGATCGACCTACTTTGATCGAGAAGAGCATATTAGTGTAAGTTTTCATCGATCAAACACTTCCAAAACTGCCGTAGCTCCCAGTCTAGCCCGATTAGTTGCTCGTGGCATTCCTTGAACACCTCTTCCTCAGGCCTTGCAGGGTCGTCCCCTGTAAAAGGAAAAGAAAACAACAATCAATATAAGAAACTTTAACAGGAAGGGTATCAAATGGAAAAGAAACTTACTATACTAAAGCCAGTATCGAGCGCATACTGGCTGCTCTCTAATCCAAAACCAATCCCGCTTTGGGTCACCTACCTTGCTCGGAATTTTTTCAATGATCTTCCGATCCGGACAGCTTTGAAGTAAAGTAGAGAGGGGGATTGTCACTCGTTGTGTTTAAAATGGAAAAGGAAAGCCAAATCATCAAAGGTCGGAGGGAAGCCCAAATATTTCACGAACATATAATAAGTCGATAGCAGGCTACCATAAGAAATCGGGTGAAACTACATATGAGCTAAATTCATCCGACATTAGAAATTGATGATAAATGGAGGGAAATGGGGGATAGCTCCCACGTTGCACAGAAGGGAAATCTCCATATAACCATTTGGAGGATTATGGGGCCGATCAGTTTTCTTAGGGACGAGAACATCGTTAAAAGATATGTTATGCTTAGCTATCAGGTGTTGTAGCCGTTGAAAAGTGATCTTAGACCTTTCTGCATCTGGAGGATTATCCAAGATTTATGCACCTGGAAGCATGTCAGGCGCTATGGGAATGGGTATCGCCCCAGATAGCTTTACTGATACTGGGGGAACTAGTTATGGACTGGTCGACCAATTCTGAAGTTCACTGTCAAGAGTAGGTCTCGACTGATCCGATGATTCAGAAGCGCTTTTTACCCTAATGAAGAAGGATAGTCCTTTGCCCGATTCACGTTTATGGGTATCGCATGCCTTAACCATGGTTATACGGAGAGATTACCAAGATGAAATCAAAGATAAAGAAAAATAGGGTTATTGACTCCGTACGGGGTAGTCTCAGTAGAAGACGAACCATGGATGCCACAGTTCAAACTGTGAAAAGGGTGATGTCCACATATCGCATTCTCAAACACTTCTACGTGTCCTAGGGTTCAAAGGCACCCTAATACATGAAGCACTCCGAATGGGTGAGAAATCCCCTTACGTCCAGAGCACAGTCAAAATCAACAAAACTGACGGTATCACCATAAGTCACCGCATCGCTGCTGACTCCGGCACTGGTGAGCCCAACTGTAGGTCAAATCAGCCTTAGATCATAAAAAATAAGGAAGAGGAAAAGAAATACCATATAAAAAAATGATGACATTTCGATATTCTGATGGAGATGGGAATCGGTTCCTACTTGAAAGAGAGAACTTTGAGGGAGATGTCGATTGTCCTACTTCTTCTTCCTAAAGAGCAGTAAATTGATCCTGGCAAACAGTAAAAGTAAAAGGAAAAAGATAAAAGGGATTTTCTTTTTATAGTAAGAGATTGCCGTTTAAAATTCATCTGGTGTGATTAGACCGGGCTGACGTGTAAAGAAGTCGATAAGTCAGGAGCCAGTCGATGAGACGGAAGACAGACTGTTATCATCATTATCTGAAAAATCATTTATGTTATCTAAGCAACTGACAGGATTCCTCATGACTTACGAGGCTCATTAAAAGAATGGATTGGTATGACACATGAAATTCTTCGTGTAAATGAAAAGGTTTTGTTCACGATTTGGAATCACGAAGTATGCCCCATTTTCCAACGTGCCATACTTTAGGGGGGGGGGGCAGAGTGCTGATGGGCTTTTCGGGTAGCCCATCAAAGCATAATAAGGTGGTGAATTCATAACCGGAGTATTTGACTTGGGCCAGTCGAAGAGGCCCGACATCAAAGCTCTCTTCCCATGCCAAACGCAGTCCAGGAGAGTCCTGGTACGACTAAGCATGATCAACCATGATACATTCAAATATGGCCCGGGAAGTCCGCCTTAAGAACATCTCTTCACAGATATTTTCTACCTGGAAGTCACTCAGGTTATAGGGATCAATTGTCGCTTCACGTCAATAAGGAAAATAGGACACCGATTATTTGGGAGAGGCCGAACCATTCAGCAGCGACTATTCTTTGGGAGAGGCCAAATCATTCAGGAGTGGCTATTCTTTAGGATCTTACAACACGTATTCAAGATGGTCGAATACTGTATCACCTATAAATACCCTTTTTAATACAGAAAGGGGGATCTTTTTTCTTTTCGGATGAAGAGAATTGCAAAGAACTCTTAAATGTTTGTAGTTTAATTCTCTCAGTCTACCATTGCAATTATTCTGCCTGATAGTGGAGACTATATATAAAAAGCTTATAAAGTGGACGTAGGCTCATTAGCGCCGAACCACTAAAAATCTGTGTGTGAATTCTCCCATTTTATGTTTCTTATAATTATTAATCTTCAATTAATCTCCACACAATTTACTCTCTGGGTGTTGTGCCGATTTTTGGTGTCAACATTCTCCATAAGTTTGTCTTCATCGATGGAGTCCACCTTGAGCTCTTTCCTCTCCCATTCAATGATTTGGTCCCACACATAGACCGAGGTTGTCGGATAATCTTCGATCCAAGCGATGTCCCGATGACGGATCACTTAGGAAAAAAATTCTATCATTAGCTCACCGTAACCATCCAATTCCTTCTAGACAGCAGAAAGCTGTATGTGGACATCATCGGCAGATTTAATGGCAATGCTTGCATTCCCTTCGGCTAAGACCGCTCTGGATTCAGCTTCTATCAGTTTGTCTTTCAATTCAGCATTCCGTTTTGCCAACTCAGCATTTTTCTTTGCCAACTCAGCCTTCTCCTGTTCAAGGGTAGTGCAAGACGATTGTGCTTTAACAATATCAGATTTAGCATCCTCAGCTTGCTTCTTCAGATCTAAGCGTTCTTGGCTGTGGGATTCCAATAAAGTGTGATAATGCTTTTGTAGCTCCTAATGTTGTTTTTTGTAGTTGTTAGCATTCCGCATAGCAAGAGCAAGCTGAGCCTGTGCGTCTTCCAAATCTTTCTGGGATTTTTTTCAAGATGCTATCGTCATAATCGACCATTTCCTTCATGTGACCAATATCAGTAATTAAGTCCCAAATAATTTTAGAAAGATTGCACGAATGTTTATACATCTACGAATATTGCTTGTCTACTAAATCTATCTTTGCTTTAACATCATCTTCCCACTTCGAAGGAACGGGCTCAAGTGCAGGAACAAACTGCATATGATCAAAATAATGACCCTGAATTTTTTTTCTCAAATATGCCTGTTTTGCTTTGTTCTCAGAATTGGGCGACACGGGTTTGGATACAGATAACTCAATATTTCATGGCTTGGCAGCTATAATAGATGTTTCACCTTTGCCTGACCTTTTCTCAGAAACTTTATGTTTATCTTGCGAATCAACATGCTTCGACGGTGGCTTTTCTTAAAGATGATTCTCTTTAGGAGGAATCAGAGCTTTGGAATGTGGTTTGACCCCTTTACGATGATCTTAGTAGCTCTTGTGCTTGTCCGAATCTGACCGACGGGGAGAACGAGAGCGCGAAGAATAAGGACGACTGGAATCATAATGCCTCCTGTCATCCCTACCACGGCTCTCGTGCCGATCATGTTCAGTATCGAAATGAAATCTAGGCATGCTGGTACGAACTTTCCTAACATCATAACGGGGCGTGTCATTGTTCCTGTAAAACAATATAAGTGAATTTCAAAGCCAATATTTATGTAAAGCACAGGTGTTGTGACGTGCAGTGATAAAGTGTTGTGCATATCCTAAGTGATACCCCCCAACCTACCAGAGCCTGGAGTTAGGCCAGTATGTACAGTTTCCCCAGTCTTTATAGGAGTAACTTCCTCTTCGGAGGTAAGAGTAAGGGGATCCGTTCTGAAATCCCCTGATGTATAAATGGTATCGGGCAGAGGAAGCTTCCCTAGACCCTGGTATATGGAGTCATCCATTTGAGAGCCATTGCCTTGAGACTTGATAGGTGGCAACCCTGCTGGAGAATTCAATTTTTCAGGAATGGCTGCATCCTCAGGAGTGATGTATTTATCTCTATCTTTTTCTGCTATATTTGCTAATACGTCATCTTGAGTCGAAGTGGAAGGACTCTTTTGAGTTATCGTCGGATCCTTCGAACTCTCTCCATGCTCGGGTAAAATTTCAATTGGCCTCTCGACTGGAGGTATATACACATAAGGGCCCTCTCCATGACCTATGCTACGAGTTATAGCGACTAAGCAATGTCGATGAAGATACTCACAAAGCAGTCCATGATAGTTAATTTTTTTATAACCATTGAGTAATCAGTTCAAACGATCAAATTTCACCTGATGCTTCTCTTGCGGCGGGTTTGGAACTGCAAGTGAAAATAAGCAATGGTTAATATATTTATGATGGAGATCGGAACTAGAAATCAAATGCTGATGTCTTTACTTGATTTAAGCCATCTGCTGTCACAACCTGGTTGCTGCTTAATATAGAACCATTCAAGCCTTGGATCACCAACCTTGCTACTAAATGGGACAATTATGATTTTTCTTTTCAGCGCAGATTCAAAGTATACAAAGGAGGGGATATCCTGAGTTCTATGCTTGAAATTATAGAAGAAATGAACGTCCTTGAAAGTAAGCTCTACACTTAGAATTTCTTTATATGCTATGTACAAAGTTTACAGATAAGCATAGGAGTTGGGCTGATGTTGCATTGGGGCAATCCACATTTGTCTCAGAAAACCGATGACGAATGGCAGGAATGGAGGTATCGCGCCAACAAGGCACATTAATCTGCTGATGGCCATGTACCCTTTGGGAGGATTGTGAGGTCGATTTGTTTTGGAGGGAAACCCGGTATCTCTTCGAAGTATCCCATGGTTCAAACATATACGTGCGAGTTTGTCGTTATCAATTGTTGAGGCGATTGAATCACTGGGTTTCTCCAAGATAGTAACATTCACAAACTCGTCGGGAGCATGGTCATCTCCCACTCCTCCTTCATCCTCTTCATCCATGGAGACATCATCCCCGGATGACACTTCACTATCATGAGTTCCCATCTCGTAATCTGGACCCTCACTGTCCCATTCTGGATATGAGGTGGAAGGTATATCTTCAATGGTAAGACTTTCAGATGTTCCCATAGTTCCTCTTCTCACTGCTAATCTTGACAAACGTCTTTCAGTCATATCTGCTGTACTATCGAAGAAATTTAGTAGAAATTACAGTGAAGTTGCCCGTGTCCCCCTTGTGCATGAGTATAAGCTAAAGTGTACGAATGTGTGTGCTATGATGAAATTGAAGAATGTAAGGTAAAAATGAAAGAATGCAACGCGGAGACAAGAAAAACAGTTATGTATCCATAAGCAGTCCAAAAGTTTATTCAAGAAGGCCCTATCCTAACTGTTCATAAAGCCACGAGCTATATTTAGTAATGGTTGAGTTAATTAAAGTATGTTTGCATTGCAGGATGTATAACTGTAGATCGGATCGGGTCAGTGTGTCATTATCGGATCGGTTCGGGTATAACATCTGAAGCAGGTTGGTCCGGGCACTTATGTTTCAACCGGATCAGTTCGGAGATCTGAGGATGAAAATGTCGGATCGATTCGTAGACTTGTGTGCAAGTGCTAGATCAGGATGAAGATGATTGAATGTTAAAGGTGTCAGATCGGTTCGGAGTTCTAAAACAAATGGAACCAGATGAAATGAAACTTCAATATGGAGAGCCGGTAACACCGAATAGAGCCGGTTTATCATCCTAAAGCTCAAAACCTATCCACTCCACTAATTTCAACGCTTCAACCATTATCATCTCCCCCGACCCGGACCGAGATCACATGCCTTATTTCAGACGCTCTGAAATCATCCGCTCCGCCTCGAACCGATCCCATTCCCCTCTTCTCCTTCTGATCCTACTCCACTTCTCCAGCATCACCAAACCCGTTTCTTCTTTAAGAAGCACACCCGTGGAAAAGCATCTATGAATCAATGTACTCAACACCGGCTCAGACCTTCTCTATGACCGCCTCAAGGTAGTGACAAGGCTGCCAGCGACGATGGCAATGGGGCAGAAGACGCAGCGTTACGCTCGATGTAACATCGGGTAAAATCAATTAAATTGCTTCTAAATTTGGGTTTAAATCGATTAAAACCAAGTTAGTCAAAGATTAAAGCCCCACCTATAAGTTTATTTTGGAGATTGAGGAGGTTTTTCTTCGATATTTGAAATTTAGGGTTCTGGAAATGAGGAAGGCGGTGGTAGAAAGTTAAAGTTACAGAGAAGCGCGTGAATATATATATATGTGCAAGATGGGTGTCTCTTTGTATTCTGGTGGACTAGATGCTTTAGCCCGATCCGATTAGCACATGGCCCCCTAACATAAAGCCTTCCAGCCCATTAGTGTATCGATGGTTGGAGCATGGACTAGGTTGGATAAGACCAACCCGACCCGAAGCGTAGTCACCAAAATCAGTATAGCATATGAAATAAACCCAATGGAGGATGTAACAAATTATAAGTATGCATCATAAAAGTTTACCTAGAAGAGCTACTCGGACATCAAATGAAATTCTCAAAGCTATTGGAAACAACGGAAATAATTTATGCATCCCATAATGTATTTATAGACAACAAGAGATGCAACTTGGTGAAGCATCACAACTTTACAAACGAATGGAAGCAATTATTCAATGACTTCAATTCATAAACACGTGGATGTACCATTTCGAAGCACACTCCATCTCCGATGAGAGCGTACTCCGAGGGGGAAAAATGTTAGCCTACTTTGTGTCAGGCTACACAAAACTAAGGAATCAAGTGACAAGTTGTATTCAGAAGGGAAAAAAGGTGGTGGACATCAATTTGGATAGGATCGGACTTTCCTAACCGGACCATTTTGCGTTCACAAGCAAGTTAATTAGACACCCTAAAGTAATTTATACCGGTTCAGTTCGGAGCCCCTGAATTTGAACCGATGAAGGCCAACGCAGTAGTTACACCCCACGTTCCAGAAGATGCAGAGCGGTTTCTACCCATTCTCCCACGTTCATCCACGACCGGAATGTGTTGTCACCATCTTGCTTCCTCCGAACCCGACTCTAACGTGATGATCTCCACGTGTACCCGAACGGGAGGCCCTCCAGAGGGATTTTCTGCCTATAATTACACCACTAGGCATCTTTTTGGGGGGATCTTTTGGAAAACTCTTGATTCAAATTCTCTTTAAAATCGACTATCCCTGCCTCATTCAGATCATCATCAGTTTTTGGAGTGCATTTCTTCAAAGATAGGGTGAATTTACCAATTGTAAAAGTGAGATTGAGTGATAATAATCATTGTACTTGTACTTGAATTATTCATCAATAAAGTATAAAGTGGACATAGGCTCTTTATCGCCGAACCACTATAAATCGTGTGTTCTCTTTGTTTTTCTCTCTTAATTATCATTAAGTTGAGAGTTAGGACCACTTTTTGGTCTGACATCATACTTTTATAATTAAAGAGATTGAGAAATGTTTGTGCTAAACAAAAAATTTGTATCTGTATTTCTTAACTTATCAGTTGTTACTATAAAAGATAAATATTTAATGTCGATCGATCAAAATATCTCAGGGGCTAATTTCCAGCGACCTCTAAAACCAATGTTTGAAGCATCATGCCTCTAACCACTTAAGTTAGAGATCCTTGATTGTACTGATGTTAGATGTTAAAATTAGATTTGTCGACATTGTATATGATTTTTTTCACTGTTCAACTGTTTCTCTCACCCTCAGCTTATTATTTCCAGTCTGTTTGGCAGTTCGTGAAATAAAAAAAATTCGGAAAATAGTTCCCTTTGTGGGTTTTAATGGGTTTATGTAAATATTGATTAGCATTTAGATGTAGTTTGAGTTTTAAAATTATTTCTTATTTTTTTTCCGAAGTGTCCGTATATTATATTTTGCTACTTTCTTGAATGACTTAGATATACCTGCAATGATATACTTAAACATGTGTATAAATACACATATGCACATGTAGATATTGAGGTTTATATCTATTGTAGGATCTGTAGGGTAACTAGGTAAGAGGAGTAAGATAAAGGGCAATCCCTGTAAAAAGTAGCCCTACTAAAAATGCAATATATAGAGAAAGTTTGCAATAGTCTAATGAAGCAAGTAAAAATGTTTTATATATAAATATTGGTTTTTGAGTTTTAAATATTTTATATAAAAACGTTCTAAATTTTTTTGTGATTAAGACGTCGACATTCATTTCATTGAATTTCAATTTTGTTCGTTTAATAAATTTATACGATTGATTTACGATCGACGACCAATATAGTGTAAATAAAAAACTCTCACCTGAATGTTATAATACATGCTTTCAGCATGCTATCCCATTCGTAATGACACGCCAACCACACTGGTATTTAGTTACGCATTTTTGGACAATCGATTTGATTTTTCGTGGTGTTTGATTTCAAAATTGATGGTGTATGTGTTCGGAAATGGCAGTGTTTATAATTTTGAACTTAACTTATATACATACATGTTATATTGTATCTGAACTGAACCAAAATTTAATTTCAAAAATTTCAGTGCATGTCCAAATAATAGAGAATAAAGATTAAGTTGTGTTACAATTTATTAATCAAATCAAATCTAATCTACGTGGCAATTTGATCATGCATGGGTCAGGGTGAGTCCATGCATGTGCGTTTACATGTTAATGCATATATTAATATAATCAGGAAAAACGTAAGTTTGAATTTTTTAATTTAATGTAAAGTGGTTCGTTCATTAGGGAAACGAGCAAATTAGATCCAAAATTTATGGATCTCGTACGCATAAGCATTCATGTGCCTCCATCGCCTCCATCTTTCTCGTCTCTTCAATTTTGCTACTTCTGCTTCTCTTCATCTCTAATTCTGTAGAGCATTAGTTCAAAAAAAATGAGTATATATAAAAGAGAGAAAGGATCTAACTTCAGCCATGTTTAGAAGGAGAAAAAATTGAAGCTACGTTGTTGAAGCCATGCAACTAACTTTTGCCAAAAGCTCCATGCAAGTATGCAACAGTGGTTCTTCTCTTCTACATGCTTTTAGCCTTATGTTGAATGAAGAAAACTAGAAGCTTCCTTGCGTAATGAAAAAAAACAAGTATATGCACTTGTGACACCGAAAAGTGTTGAAATGATATATATCCATATTTAAATTATAAATATTTCACTTGGCCTAGGTAGGAAACTAAATTATAAACACCGCTCGTCGAAATATTGTTTTAAAATTGAAATTAAATAATGAATTATTTGAATTTTTTATCTAAGTTGTTTTTTTAAAATATCTTATTACCCATAAAGATTTGTTAATAAGTTGATATTTATGAATTATAGGATAATTCATCAACAATTGATTTTTAAATCGATTTATTTATTAAAACCCGATTTGCGAAACTTGGATATGTTGAGAAACTAAATATTTAAATATAACGACGTCAGCGAACATTGTTATTGGGATTGATATTTTTGAATATGATTCTGTGATGGCCTCCCATAACTCTTGCACTTAACAAAAGGAATAATGCGCTAAAAGATGTGTTAGACAGCTATGGACAATCATCAAGGTAAGATAACGCAAGCGGAACCTGTCGTATAGCCCACAACGCAAGGTAAAATATAATTGAACATACAACAGGCAATAATAGTGAAGCAGAATTGAGCAGAACCTTAAACTTTTACATATCACCATGAAATATGCATACAACCTTGGATTACACTATAAGAGTCTGTACAATGAGCCTCGCTACAAGCACCCAGAGAATATATTAAACAGCGGAAAACAACAATTGTAGGTAATAGGAAACTAATACGGAAGCCTCCAGCTATCGCTCAACATCATCATCCTCATCAAGATCAACTACTAGTCACCTGCTACTGAGTCTGCCCATTCACATCCGGATGAACATCCCAAGGTAATAAGCGTAAACATAAAATCTTGAGTTAGACAACAGTCTTAATGAGCGATAAAACACCTATCTAACATCATCAATAAAGTATATGAGAATAGGTAATTAATCAACTAATCTACCAATATCGACAGAGAAGAACCCAAACCCATCTTTGCCACATTCGACAGTGATAGCCTTTATAACAATCAAGTAGAAACAAATAGTACATTCATGACAATCAGTTATCAAGCATAGACTATCATAGTCGATATCGACATCTCACAAGCACAAGCCCCGAAGGCCTAAACCAGCATTAGACAAGCACCCAAGAGATATCTCATTCGACTCGAATAATCTACATAAGACGATACAACACTACGCCAAAAATGACCTTTAGCAATGTTTGAAAAACGCTACCAAAACCTTTTGGTAGCGTTTTAAAGAACGCTACCACAGGCCCCGCAACTAAAAGTCTTGTTTTTTGGTTGCGTTTTGATAAACGTTACCAAATCTTCTGCACATTTGCGTTTTCCAAACGCTGGAACTTTATTTTGCATTTCTGTAGCGTTTATTTTATGCAACTATAACTTTTTTTTGCACTTATTTTATGCTACTAAAAATTTAGATGGTTTGTTATATTTTTTCCGTAGCATTTCTTAAACGCTAGTAAAACATATTAACTATATTTTAGCATATTTTAAATGCTACTATATACCGTTAATGGTTTATATTATTTTCGACCACCAATTATATAATATTCATATTAAAACCAACAACAAATAATAAATTATATAATTATCATACTCAAATAACTAAAAACACATTAGTCACATAAATACTTTCCATAACCATTTAGATAATAGTTACTTGACCAGATCAACAAATTCACGTGCCATTAGTATTCAGAAACAAGTTTACACAATAAGTACCAACAAATATCATAATACATATAACAATTAAAGTCATGTCCATTGTTACTGATGGTCTTCACCCCAAAAAAGCTAGTTACCTGTAGATAAAATTGATAATCAACAATGAGAATTTGCCATGAATTATCAGGTAACATTTAAATAAATAGTTTATGTCAATGGAAATGATAAGATAGATGCTTTCTTTTTGTTGGAGGTTGCATGCTACCTGAAGATTGTAGCCGCAACATATTTTGACTATGAATGGTGATATTTGGTGATTAGTTGCACTGAAAACTCATGTAGTTTAGGTTCTTAAATTGTTAAACATAACTTTAATAATAGATGACATGTTGGTCTAAAGTGTTTTCAGTATCATAGTTGGTAAATAAAGCATATAAAAATATATATTTAGTTTAATTACATCAAACACTAGTGAGATTTGTTTGGTGCTATTTATATAGTCTTGCTACTTAGTTCAGCTTTCAGTCAGCCACACCACACTGACACATTCTCACTCCATACACACCATCAGGACAGCAACCCTATATCTACATCCATCTTAACCAAAACTCACCATTATGAAATTATTTTGTTATGGGCAGGGTTTGTTTTGGGTCTAGTTGCCTTACATTACTGACTTATTTAGTAAATCCTTACTCGTTCTTATCAAGTACTTTGTAAGAAGAGTGGTACATTAAATAATAAGATATAACAATATAGTAGACAGAGTTCTAACCAGCATTCTAATAGACAGCCTTCCATGACCCACAACTTGTTTCTCTATAGTCACTGGTACAGGCAATACCATCAATGCAAACTTTGCCACAGGGTTGAATACCGTCGCATAAATCGCTACGTTGGAGTAGAGTTTTCCAGCAGGGAGACTGAACGTCACTTGAAATTGTACATGATTCCCATACATGAGATAGCCCAAAACTCCCACTGGTCCATGGCTTAGCATGCATACCTTAATAGTCATTTGCAATGCTTGAGATGCAAAAATATAATAGCGAGTTTAGCTGTAAACCGTTTGGATTGGACTGAATCTTCCCATGTTAATTAAAAGGCATAATAACTTGATGTATTATAATTTTTTTTCTCTATCCCAAATGACCAAGTAAGGCAACTATAACAAGGCATGCAATCAAAAATTGTCTTGGTCCTATGGAACATAACCTTCATGTTTATCAAAACATAAAGACCAAAGCAAATAGCTGGGATTATGTAGATCGAAGTATACAACTAAAATATGGTTGACATAAGAGATAACACACAACAAGGTTAGCTTTCTTATGCCACAAAAAATGTAAATTTAATCAGCATCAAATTTTAGTTAGGCAGCACCGACAGCATGCTAAGGCTCCCATACTGTTACAAAACCATAATAACTTTCATGTGTCATTAAAGAAAAAACCATATGAGGCAGAACAATAGTTTATCCAAGTGCATTTATTAACTATACAAATACGGTAACTGATCCCATGTTATAATTACGGTCAAATCAGTTATTTTAAAGGTGTGGAAGAGTAAAGTACTTTGCATAATTGAGTAAACGGCGAGTTTACAGTCTAAAATTTTGCCACCGAGCTTTTGTTTTTCTATCATATTTATTCTATCAATTATTTTGCAAGTTAAGTCTGACATTTCTAACACACTAATGCAACAGCTAAATTGACTAATCTTTTGTACACATTATCTTCAACATAAAAGTTGATTTGGTGTTCTATATACATGTTTAGGTAAGAATGCTAAGATTCTTCTAGCTAAATAAAAAGGTAATATGTCATTATCAATTTCATCAAGTGCCTCAAATTGACAAAAAGAGAAAGGTAACACTGAATTTGACTCAACATTGTCAGCATTTTAAACATCTATTTAAAATATATTCCTATGACCAAAACTTTTATCAAATATCATGATTGGGCACTACAATAGTACATACATTCTAGTAATTAATCAGAATGCGTAATACTTTATTTGAACATAACATTCTAGTAATTTTGTGACTTTTTAGTTTTTGCATACTTTATTTGAACAAATCCAAATGGCAAAATAACAAGTACCTCATTGCTAAGTTTTCATCACCCGATTAAAGTTGCGGTCAAGAAGTCTGACAATAGTGGCTTTATCAACCCACTGTTCTATGTCATCTTCTGTGATCTGGAACAAAAGTTCATATCTTCATTTGACATCATAACATTCTCGTGCTTTAACATTTCTTGTATGCAAAAAACTGGACACAGTAATGGCTTTATCAACCCATAAACACGCCTCTGTTTGCTACAGAAAATTGTTTCACCATAATGTGATCGTATATAAACCATGGTTTGAAATTCTGATTATCCGGTGCCGGTCAAAATCGGACCGGAAACAGAAAAGGAAAAGGGGATATTGGGATTTTGAAACTTGATATACAGACAATTACTTAGTTATCATCTAAGTAAATGTACATTATGTTTTTATGGAGCACACAGTGCATGAAGACTATACAAAGAGTTCACAAGAAACACATGATGCTCATATGAAAATTTTCTTTAACTCGGGCTTTGATTGTAGTGGACTTATCAATCATGGGGGCTTTATTATGCCACTGAATTGAATAAAACATTAGGCTAACCGTTTATCCGAAAGCGATCCTAACCAAATAATATATAACTTTCACAGTATCTTTCATGAGGTTGCAAATTACCTCCTATTTCCGTGAAACAATCTATCACTACACAAAGATTTCTGCATCTTGTAATTTTAATGTATTGGATCACAGTATCTTTCTTGAGGGTACAAACGTTAAGTAAGTTCAAACTTGATTGTGACTTGGATACCATAAAATAAACCATAAAAGCCACAACCTGATAATGTATTCAAATACTCATGATGCAACTAGTATTTTTTAATATCTATAATTTGAAAAGTTGTGCTTTTTAAATACAGCAGATCGAATTTAGCATTCTCTTTATCTTTCACCATTTTAACTGGATTTATTATCTTTCAACCTTAAAAAAAGGCGTGAACTGCGTTGTTGATGGGTAATTATTTTGCCATAACAAGGAAACTAAATGCACTATGTAGACCATACCTATGGCAACAAAGGTTCAATCAACACTGCAATAGAAAAGATTTACAAGCTATTTAACATGTGTGCCATCTGATATATTTCGCACTGCTGAAGATATATTATGGTATTTCATTTTTGCAGTTTTAGTTTTTAACTTGTCATTTATATGAATTAAACTATAAGACATCATTCGAACTTTGTTCTATACTGTCCGTAATATCCGGATGCTATTTGACAGCCTGATGCAAAAATCCAGTATGATGGGGTACAAAAAAATTTAGCATGATATTACATCAGGATGCATCATGATCGAAATAGATGATTTGAACATACCCTAATTATCAACTTTAGATGAAAATCCTCAAGAAATTGACTGCGCAAATTGGCATACCTTAGTATTATGATTCGTTATAGATAGATGGTCTGACATCAGAAAATCGGGAGCAAACCGCCACGGTAATCATGTGGCAGCAGCAAAGAAAGAATGACTTGTAATATCAGGTCTGCATTTGCGGAAAAATGAATAACTTTCTAGGCGGCGGAAATCAAAAACACAGAACGACATCATCTGCTTGCCAACGTCGTTAATAGTGATTGCGTCATCCATGCTATATCAGGTTGGTTTGAACGGCAGGCGGATGCCAGCAGCGGAGGAGAAAGAAATAACTGGGAAGTTGCATGTGGAGGAATGGACAAAGTAAATTTTGTTTACTTAATTCTTGCTATAATTTGTTTTATATTATTTGTTAATTAAGAAAATTCGGTCATAGCAAGTAGTGGTATCTTAAAAAAAAAATGTTGTTTATATGAAAATCATAAAATTCAAGTAGTATGTATTAGAGACAAAGCTTACCTCTATATTAGCTAGCAAAAAAGAAAAAAAATGTAGCAGGAAATCATATTTGTAACAATGGCAGTATCTTACCTCCATTGAGTTTCTGAATGAAGACTGTCCATTTTGATTTCTGTCGTTTGATCCATAGTCAAAAGCTAAGCTCACCATCATCATTACTCTCAGTATAACAGTCATCACAATCATTTTCAGAATCATTGTCTTCCATTCCACTAAATTGGTAATCAATGTGCTCTTTATCAGCAACTTCTTTTTCATGAGATTCGACCCTTTCAAGAGCCTTGATCCGTTCACTGAAAACATTTAACTGGAAACATACAGTATCAGTCCATGCTCAAATAGGAAATGGGAAAAAATGCAAGTTATTAGGAAAACAATTGACTGATAGGGAATGAGCAGAGTTCAGGGTAATCTTTAGGGCACAACCATAAATATCTTGAAAAATTACCTGTGCAGCATGGTGTCGTGATGACTGCATCTAAAGACTTATGGATTGGCATTGCTTTAATGATGTCAATTGAAAGATGAATAAATCCGCTTCTTCTTCTTCTTAAGCACCCCGAGCTTCTTGCAATTGATGCGATGAAATCAGCTCTGCTTTAGAATACTTTGACAGTCCTTTTTCTCTGTATGCTGCTAATGCAAATTTGTATGATTCTCTGAAGAAAGTGGTCAACTATTAGGACGTAATAATACATAACATAGATACATAAGATATCCATAACTGAGGAAGAAAGGACAAACTTTTCTCGTTGCACCATTGCCTCATCTCCTGCATTGGTTAGATACACTCACATCAGAGAACTTCATACCATAACTAACTGAAGATAACAGACTAAATGAATTGCTAATTTCAATGCATACAGCTATATCTCCTAGAGCTAAGTTGGACAGACCATCCATTGAAACTTGTTTAAAACGACTAATTAAAATTAAACACCAAATAAGGTCATCAACATTAGAAATTTGGTAATCATTAATATAACGGAAAACTCTTGTAGCTTGGAATCTCGGTTGTTTGGGCACTTAAAGAACATGTCCGCTTAGGCATGAAAAACAAACTAGTATATAATGGAAGCTAATAATCTATTTGATTTGTCTATAGAAATTTCTTATCCAGTTTGGTTAGAAATTTAATTATCTTTTTGATGGTTCAGCAATTCGCCCCAAAATATCGTATATTGGACACATATATAGTGCATTATATTCTGAAGATGGCTCCAAAACTTAACCCATCAAATAAATAATTGGATTTTAAATACTGACACAATAATAGATGAAAATAAATTTTTTATGAACAGCAACCAAAAAATAAAGTAAATAAACTTCGATAAATATATAAACAGCAAAATTTTTGTGCGTGCCAAGCTCAGCTCAACGCTTACACCCATGCCTATTCACATATGAATTGTAGTTTACATTTAAGATATGCAAGTGATCAATTTTGAAACTAGAAACTTTGTGACCAATAACATGCTAGGTCTGGAAACTAATGATGAGAACTGATTATAGGAGTATTACAACAATAAGGGAACATAAAACAAACTTTGTATTCAGACTTTTTTGCTCAACCTGTAATGCTGTATAAAATTATAAAATTAATAAGATTTTTTAAATGAGAATGGATTTTTTAAGCTGATACAATGATATCTAGATGTTATATACATGTGGCAGTGAAAGATTCTTTTTTGTAGATCAGTAATTTGATATATTCTGCACTAATACGATGATTCCTTAAATTCAATATTTTTAAAGGCAACTTATTATACTATCAATGTTTGGTTAAAATAGTGAACATACTTGGTAGGTTCCATTTAAGGATAAAAATACATGTTAAGAGATAGTGAAATACAATAAATGTCATTGGCTAATAATCAATTTAAAAATTAGTTGACTGATATTAGGTGCAAACACTTTGATCTTGAAGAAGGTTCATATAAAAACATGGATACATCACTTATGTCTAGATTTTGTATTAGATAAAAAATGAACAAAAACTTCAAATAACATTACAAATATTTCAAATTACTTCATGGTAAGGCAGTAATAGAGCAAGAACCTAAGTATATGATCCATAAAGTGAAAAAAGCAATGTTCTTTTTAAGACCTGAACATTATAATGGCACATTATTATGCATGCAATGTTGCCCGTTTGTGGTCAGTTAGCAAAAAATAGATTAGTACAGTCTTTGTCAATAATATATTTTTCGTCCAGTAGTAAAAACAGCTTGAAATAGCAAAAGATCATAGTGCTACTGCAGAATTTTCTTTTTTTAAAAAAATTTGATTACTTAAATATCCGTTTGCATATATAAAGTATAGCAAGAAAAAACTTGGTGTAGACTAAACTTTTGATTAATTTTAAATGTTTCTTTTAATGCAATGTGCACGGATGATATCTTGAAATATCCATTTATCAGCTTTTCAACTGATCCAAACTTTGTATTTAGACAATTTTCCTCAATCTATAATAGTTTACAAAATCATAAAATTAATACGATCTATTTTAAAATAATAATGGTTTTCTTAGATGATAAAATTATACCCAAAATGTTATATACATGTGGTAGTAAAAGCACTCTTTTTGTAGATTAGTAATTTAATATATTCAACTAATATAATGTTTCCTTCATTTTAATGTTTTTAAGGGAAATTTATTATACCATAAGTGTTTGGTCAAAATAGTGGTCATACTTGTTAGGTGTCATTTAAGGATAAGAGTACATGTTAGGAGATATTAAAAATCATATGGTAAAAAAACAAAATCAGCAACAGAGTATAAAAGGAGAGTGATAACTACTCTTTTTTCCCTATGATAACGTTGCATTTGCATATATATTTGCAAAAAAGAGGGTGAAGCAAACAAAGGGAAGTGCAATTATCCATCACCAAACAAACATATATGATTAGTTAAACATGCCAACGTCATAACCCAAAAGTGAAATGATGTACTAACCTTCTCCTGCGTGATCTCTTTGTTCAAGTCTTTGGGAGCATATGTAGTTGTGGAACCAACACCAGAAGCACCTATACCTCCTAAGCCACCAACATACTTCTGGAGTGCTACTGCATCCATAACCCTGAAAAGAAGGAAGCGAAAATAAGTAAAATATGGAAGATAACATAAGCATAAATTGGTAAATTTTTAAGAATTCAATTCAAATTCAAAATTCTCCTACTTAGGTAATACAAGCAGTAAGAACATATTTTTTTAGTTTTTTTTAAATGTCCATTATAAAAAGTTTAACTTGTAGACTATAAGGAATGCATGGCTGCATTTAATAAGCCATGAAAAATTGTTTTACAATTATTCATACTAATCAAATTGCTCAAAATCAAACCCAAAAATGGCTCAAGGTCTAACACCTCTTGGATGAGTTCTGTTACAAATAGGTAGCATGTGAAAGGAACTTTTCCTTTTGGAATCAAGCCAGATACCATCAGATGACAAATAATTGTTGCCAGCCTGATCGTACTGATTACATCATATTTCAAATTGCGACTCTAATCATAAAAAGTCCACTAAAATTAGTAAATAAAAACATATTAGTTCAGATCATTTCTCATTTGTTTTACCCTCTCTAGAAAGAAAAGAATTAGAGAACTATTTCGGGTTAAGTTAGAATGAGTAAAAGCAAAATTTGCATGCATTATTATTATATTATAAAAAGCTTTAGAGCGTGTATTGGAAAGGCTAATTTGTTATGATCATCTCAAGAAATGATATATTTTTTAAATCGATAGGAAATTCTCTTAAGATGTGAAAATAGTTTATGCTAAATTTATTGAATGTAAAGGTTTTAAGAACCAAGGTAGGAGAGAAAAATTGAGCTTAATGTAGTCAGATGCTAACACTCCCATTTTCTATGAAGTTGGATGTGAAAATTCCCTCAATGAGGAACCACTACAAGAAATATGTCTATTCACAGCGTTGAAAAAACGTTGTTATAGCCTTTAACAACGTTTTGATGAACGCTGTCTAACAGCGTGCTGTTATAGGTCCCTAGATATATCACAGCGTGTTCAAAAATATTGTAGAAAATTGACATATTACAGCGTTTCAAATGGTGTTGTCCTTATGTTTATACAGCGTTTTATATTGTTTTAGAAATGTTGTTGTCTTCCCTTTTCTACAGCGTTTAGCCACATATCACAACATTTCTCGAAGTTTATAAGTTCTTTCCTATCGCAACGTTTTGCCACATATCACAGCATTTCTGGAAGTTTACACGTTGTTCACTATCACAGCGTTTTGCCACATATCACAACATTTTTTGCATCTATCACAACATTTACATATTGCAGTATCAAAATATTCATGCACAAACATATCAACATGTAAACATATATCAACCAACTAATTATATAACATAATATTAATACATAATTTCCATAAAAAAAATAACACCATAAACTAAATTTACACAATATCCATCGAACAAAGTCACAATATCAACAAATAAAACAAAATTTCCATAAAACAAGTTTGCGCCGAATACCAATAAAATGAACATCTAAAAGTTACTGCTTTCTCCGTAATCAGTTGTCGCAAGCGGTCTTGTTGTTGAGGGATCTTCAGGAGCGTCTAACGATATTCTGATTATAGCCGAATGCACAACGATGCCCATCTCCAATACCTATACACATGTTAGTAAATTAGTAAATACTATATAATATTTTGTATTTTTATATACTTAGTTAACTTTTATAAACTAAACTTCTTAATTTTTATTAAATTAGTAAATTTAGTTAATTCTTTATAATAGTTAGTTAATTTTAGTTATTACTATTATTATTATAGAATACTTGGTAATATTTTATATTTTTATATACTTAGTTAACTTTTATAAACTAAACTTCTTAATTTTTATTAAATTAGTAAACTTGGTTAATTTTATATAATAGTCAGTTAATTTTTATAAAACTTACTTAATTTTTAATTATGGCTATTACTGTTATAGAATACATGAAAATACTTTGAAGGACAAAATGAACAAAAAATTGTTTCATAAGGACATGGAAGCAAAATTTTGTCCATAAGGACAAATTTTAGTGTCAAGGGTGGAATTATAGTGGGCCCCTGAATTCCTCCTTTTACACTAAATTTTGTCCTTGAGGATAAAAAAAATCCCCCTTGTCCTTATGGAACAACTTTTTGTTCCTTTTGTCGTTGAAGGTAAAAACCCTTATAGAATACTTGGTAATATTTTATATTTTTATATACTTAGTTAACTTTTACAAACTAAACTTCTTAATCTTTAAAATATTAGTAAACTTAGTTATTTTTTGTAATAGTTAGTTAATTTTTATAATACTTAGTAAGTTTTTATAAGTTTTTTTTTAATTTTTATAAATCTTAGTTAATTTACTACTATTATAAATCTTATTGTTATTATTAATACAGAAGTTTAGTTATGTTTTGTGTTTTTATGTACCTTGTTAACTTTTATAAACTAAACTTGTTAAGTTTTATAGAAAATAATTAACCTACTCGATTTTTTGTTCAATTTTAGCCTCTTGTATATCGGGGGAAAAAGGATTGCTTCAAATAATTACATTTTTGTAAAAATGAAAAATTTGCATATTTGAATCTAAAAGGTCCCTTCTTTTGGTTTGGGTAACCTTACAGAAAATAATATAGTCACGACACTTGTGATTTGCTTGTCCGCAAAAGTTCCATAAAGAAACAACAACATATTTCAGTCGTTTGAATCTATTTTCAGATGTCTGACCTGGTTCAGACGTTTGAAAATAGATTTTAGACGTCTGAAATTGATTTTGACCAACACACTGAGACCATTTCAGACGTTTGAAATTTATTTCAAACATCTGAAAATATTCTCGGGCAATTCCTAGGCCTGGTTCAGACGTCTGAAATTTATTTCAGACGTCTGACCTGCTCTGATATTGTTTTCCACATCATTCCTCATTCTCCATTCATTTCTCAGCGTACAAGACTCCAACATACAAGCAAATCATGGTGATTCTAAATCGAAGTGGCAAAATAATATGGAAGAGCAAAAAGAAAAAGTCAAATAACTAGAATTAAACCTTAATGTCAGGTCTTAAGCAGTTGAGCCATCTCTTTCGGCGTTGTTTCCCCGTTCCGGAGCCATAAGTATAAATAAGCAAGTCCGTAATGGTTCTCAATGTGAACTAACAATCTACAAAAGTATAAACAAGCATCAACACTATAAATTAAAATAATACAGTAACCTGCAATGGAAAATGGATAAGTTGTGAATTTAAAATTCTAAGTATTGATTACCCTTTAATATTCAGTATGAACTGAACATTACCCTTTAATATTCAGTATGAACTGAAAATGGATAAGTTAGACACAACTAAATACAAGTGTTCATTAAGTAGGCGCTCATGGAAACTGAACATTACCCTTTAATATTCAGTATGAACTGCTTTTTGGGAGAATGAGCAACAAGAGAACCACACAATCAAATACAGTACTTGTACTGGTAAAACGAAAAGCTGAGCATCTAATTGGAAGGCCAAAATCACTGTAAGGCGCGCTACCATAAGGACTAATCTACCTCAAAACTTACACTTGAAAATGTCATGTATGGATCTCAAATAATGACAAAATTGTCCCAAGCCACTGAAGTTATAAAGGTAAATATAAATACTGAACAAGAAAACTCACATTCTCATTATCACATGCAATCAGGTCTCCAAATGACCCAGGAGGTGGCATTAGTTCTTGGTCCTCTCTGTCCCAGTCCCTATGTCAGTATATGTCACTATGTAAGGCCATATGCAGTCCTAACCTGTAGGGTTAAAGAGCTTTAGTGTCAACTATAAATACCAAATATAAACAAAAACTGAAAGCATATAAACTAAACAGCCCTAGCCCATAATCCTATGCAGAACAGCAGTCCTAGCTCTCCTAATATCCCTGCAGCAGCAATCAGAACACGCACCAATCTCCTGCACCTTAGCCACAAACCCCTACAACATTTTACTACTTTCACCCACGGCAATCCCAACCCCTTCCTCCTCCTCGACTGCAAACTCCGAAGTTTGCAACAAAGCCCCTATCCTCAAATCCAACCCCTCAATCAGTACCCTCACACTTTCCAGGTCCTTCATCGCAATAAGGTACCAGCCTGCATGAACGCCACGCATCCCTTCGAGCCTTCAGGGTGTTTTCATACTTTTCCCATAAGGAATCGAACCACTCGCCCATTGATCCGAGGGGTGTAGAATTTGCTGCTGAGAGGGCTGCCTCGATTGCAGGAGGAGCCACTGCTGCTGCCACCACCAAGCATATGACAAGTGCTATATAGGCGAATGCAAATATGATGCTGGAGATTCTTTTGAATGCTTTCAGAGTTTTCAAGCGTTTGTTGCCTTGAGCTTCTGGACAACAAGCTTCTCGATCATCAGCTGTTGCTGGCCATAGACCGCGTTGAACGTTTGGAAGAACTCATTGTTTGGATGACCTCATATCACATGATATAACCAATATCATCAAATTAAATTAATAATTTAGGCCAATAACCAATAATATCACAAAGTTGTAGCCATGAATTGCTTGCATAGCTACATGTTCTCAAATTTAGTATCTCGAAGTCCGTATAATATCCCAGTTAAAAAGGAAAATAGGTTACTTACATCAAAAGGTGAAAAAATATTCGTGGTACAGCTTTTGTAGTATAATTTAAACTCAAATTCAAATGGAACTAGTCCAATCTTGGTTTCTAACTATTAAAGGCAATTAACTACACTTGCAAAACCATTATCAGGAAAAATACAAACATAGCGATAAGATAATATTTTAGGGTTTAATTAACTAATTCTCAAGACGACAGTTATAATATTCGGCAAATTCAAATGGAAGTTATGTTATCCTGGTTTCTAGCTAGTTGGTGGAAGCAACTAACAGTAATTCCAAAGCCATTTATGTACCACCTGTGAACTAGCATTAAACACACATAATCATATATGCATAGAAGCACCACAACATATGGATTAACAAGGAAACTAAAACAAATATCAGCTACAAATTTTTTTCTGTAGTGACATTGAATAATCGATGTTGTTTCCTAACTAGTGTCAACTATAAATACCAAATATAAACAAAAACTATGTGGTGTTAAACGCTCAGACGCTTTGAGTACAACGGAGACTAATTTTTATGAAAACAATACACAATGAAGATGAGAATTATGGGGTGATATTATGCTCTCCATCTTGCAAAGAAGCATTGGACGACAAGGAAAGAGTGGTGTGCAATGCTCTCCATCTTTCCAATGTCCAAGAAGCAATCAACTGTGACACTCAATTTGCAGTATATATGAGAGACTAAAAAAGCTTAATGGTATGGGTGCACATGTTGTCTATGAATTTGACAGCTAATGGACCTGCATAATTGTCTATGAATGTGTTTTGCAGATTTGATACCAGTTTTTCAATAGGAAACAAACAAGACTGTAATACTATCAAATATTATATATTTCCATGTTATGCTTATGGACCTGCTTAATTGTCTATGAATGTATTTTCCATGTTATGCTTATGTTACACTAACTGGTATTAAATTGGATACTAGATTTTGATAACAGTTTTTCAATGGTATCGGTTAGTGTAACATAATCAATCTGATACCAATTTTGTAGATTTGGTATCAAATATATAATCAGTTAGTGTAACATAAGCATAACATGGAAAATACCAGTTTGAATCAAATATATAATCAGTAATAGAGTAGCGATGAATTCGATCAAACAGGACTGTAAAACTATCAAATCTGTAAATATATAATCAAACATATTATCAAATCGGTAAATATTAGCAGTAAATATATAACTAGTGATGTCTATTGGACTATTCACATGCTTATGGAAAATACCAGTTTGAATCTATTTTTTTTAGTATCACTTACATCCATGTTATACTTAGTGATGCATATCACCTGTTTTTTCTCCTAGTTGTATTACTGTTACATGAGTTAATTTTTCACAATAACATCTTGTTAAAGCTGTAAACATTTTTGAACTTCTTGTATTACCAACCATGAAGTACAGTTATACGTGTCGGTCTAACAATTGGAAAACAAAGAAATAAATAAATCAGCTAGCTAGATCCTCAATTAATTAGTAATATCTAGCTGATAGGTATAATATGCATGACTGTCAACCCAATCCTTTTCATAAATTGGTGAATAAGGAACCATAACTAAGCCGCAACAAAATTTGAGCCTCAAAACAAACCAGCCGACCATTTAGTATTTCACTAAAAAAACAAAATTAAAGTAAACCTTTCATATACAGTCAAAGGAAATTAGAGTAAAACGCTAAACATGCGCTGCTTATGTGTCAAATATTCAACAAGAAATATAACTTTGAAAACCATCTTTAAAATAGAAAGTTAGAAACAGTGTGTCCACAACTAACCTTTCGACTAGTAGATCTCACCAAGTACAAGATCTCGCTGAATATCTTAAACCCCTTTCAAATATCGAAGCATAATACAATGTAAATTATAAATTTAATGCTAACAAAGTAAAAAATCACAAAGGATTATAGCTTACAGCAGCAAGCTACCACTCTAAGAGATTGAAAAAATAGCAAACTTACTTTTGCGAATAAAGAAATAGTTAGAGGAACACTAGTAGCCTTTCCTTTTTGAAATTTCCTATTAGAACTGCAAAAAAAGAAGAAAATCAACAAATCAGTAGTTTCATACGTGATTTCAAGGGTCGATTTCAATAAAATAAGTAGTTTCAGCAAAATCAATAGCAACCTTTCCTCTTTTGGGGTCGATTTCTAAAACAGGGGAGACAAAATCAGTAGAGATTATATGCGATTTCAAAATCAGTAGAGAATGGGTGGATCTTTCTGATGGAATATGAATTTTAGGGTTTTCATGAAGAAGCGAAGATGGAAAAGAAAATTATGCGAAGGGGGAAACAGAAGAAGTGGGGGAAACGGAAAATTTAGGAAAATGCGCGGCCTCTGAAATTAATTGGAAGTCCGCCAATTAGTTTTGGGGTGGTTAAATACACAACGTTTTGCCATGTTGTATTAAGAACAACAATAATCTTCTTACTTACAAATAGAGTCAACCACAAAAATCAGTCCAAAATGCTGTCTTCCAGTATTGTGGATAGTCACTTTTCTTGTAGTGAACTATGCACATATCATAAGAACTGACCAATTATATGCAAGGTTAAATTGTTATGATATATGTGAAAATTGGGCAGCAAATGCATGTTAGAGTATGTTTTCTTCCATTGGCTAATCACATTGACATACCATTCATATTTGCGAAAGAAACGGTGTGACAATTGGTGTTTTCATGTTGTAGAGAAAATTCATTTTATTTACATGAAATTATTATTTTTACATAATAATGATATTTACTTTTATAGAAATATTCTGACTTGTTCAAGTTGCATGCTTGCTGAAGTAAGGTGGAGGCATTGGGAATACTAGTACCATTCTTATTTCTGTGATCATCAATAATATAAGGGTCTTCATTACTGAAGTTATGGTTTGTTTTCCTTTTTAGTGTACTTTGTTAGCATCTGACAATGCCATAGTACAAGCATATAATATTTAACACATACATGGATGATGAACTAAGGATGTATTTTATGATATCAGTTCTCCGTAGATTCCTTAGAATAGCTACGTATTAAAATGCTAAATCCGCTATGTGTTGTTGTCCATCTCCCAAGATAATGGAGATCTATAGATGCAAATGAACTAAGTTTTTTTGTCATCATATTGTTAATAATGTACTTTCCTATTTTTAATCAATAAATATAAGAGTATTTTCTTTTCTATTTTTTAATTATTTTTTAATCAGACCTTACTTTACAGCCTTCATGTTGAATGGATGTTCAATGCATGAGGAGATTAACTTTAGAGTGTGAGTTCATCTTGATGCTTAATAGCATTTTTTTAATCTAAAATTTGTTTTGCACAAACAGGTTAATATTTAGTTTTTGTTGACTCATAATATAAGTCTCTTATGCTTGCATTTCTACACACAATGATTAATAGTCACGACAATGTTGCACCATTGACTTCAAACTATTATAGCATAGTTTGGGAGTCTATTCAATATAGCTAATAGCTTATGATATAGTTACATGAGTGCATATTCAACTCCAATAATCGCAATCGTAAGAAATCCATTCTATGTTGATGAAGTTTATGACATGCTTTTAAATAATTACAATAACTTATGATATGCTATCAAATTTTGTTCAATTGTAAGGTTAGAGCAAAAGATCGCCTACTCCACACGTAAGTGCATGCATCTATAATTACAATTACTAAGACTAACCAAGTTGGCAGACATCCAATTAAAAAAAGTACAGTCACGAAAAATAAAACCAAAATTAGGTGAGAATTCTGACCAGCAAATATGTGGTGAACAAACAACTGAATAGAGATAGCAAAGTGCTATGTATGTCTTTGAAAATGATATTCTTGATGTTATTCTTGATGATGCATCAGCTTTAACTGTCTTTGAAAATGATATCTTTGTTAGAGTGGGAAACTCATCTTGGTTGAAAGCAGTATCATCAACACTCGAATTTTGATAATTGTCGAAGATGAACCCTTTCTCTTTATTCAAACCCTACTGCACTGTATTTACTTGGCACAGTTCACCAGAATTCTGCTTTTGCATATATGAACTTTCAGAAATTGTGGCACCAGAGGAGTTCTGCATGTTTTTGGAGCAGTTACAACGTCGTTCAACTCGCTGGAACCCATCGTCTTCCGTCGTCGGTTGAGATTTAGGGTTTGAGGCTATTGTATTTTAAGGCTTAGGAGGAGGGTTACGATCTGGGGGAGCGGGAGGCAGAAGTGTCTTCTTTGCGAGGCTGGTGGGAAGGGGCGAAGGAAGGAGGGGTGGGGATGCGGTTCGATTTTCCAGGCAAATTTCTTTTTCCCAGATGCCATTAAAGTCAGCAAAGGATTGCCGGTCAAAGAGTTAGCTAGGAGATTTATTGGCAAAAGAAGAAGACAGTGCGTGGGTATGTGGATTGAAGGAGAAGTGGGAAATCAAACGCTGAAACAGGGAAGGCAGTAAAGGAGGAAACTATTTTAGGGGAAGAAGAGGGGGAAAGCAATTTCACGTTTAGGCGAAAAAAGTGAAATAGAAGATGGGAAACAAAACGTAGTGGGAAAAAAAGGCCAAACTAAGAATTATTTTAATCAATTGTTAAATAAATGTAACCAAAACCCAAAAAAAAATTTTAAAAAAAAAACCACATTAGTTACATTCACATATCAAACACAACTAATGAACGTAAACATATGTATATTTTCTTGTAGTGCAAGCAGAAAAAATCATCATCCATGACTTTGGCTATTACCGCCAATTCTGCTTTGAAGCCATCGTTAATCGAATGACTGGCTCAACATCCTACCGTTCGTCAAGGGCTAATGGTATACCCCGGTTCTAGCAAAACTCCATACGCCATCATGACTCGTATCTAGGCCTTTCAATAATACACAAGGTACTCGACCATCTAACTTCTAGTCTTTTGGGTGTCCCCATTATACCCTTGCTTTGAGTCCGCTAGAACCTTCGACTAACGATAATCCCACAGCCTGCAATATCTCTAGTCATCCAACTTGATGACTATCCATAAGCTCAAGCGACTTCTCGAGCAACCATAATCCACAAACTCAACATCTTTGAGTCATCTTCACATTCGTTGCATTTCATCGATCAACAAAAACTTCATAACACTTAGAACATTCCGCCTTGAACTCACGTCAAAGCTACATTTATTCTCGAACCAAAATAACAACAATATCTAATCGATATAGTCAGGTCATTTTCTGCCCAATAATCAGGTCGTCGACCGACTCAACTTTGGTCATAACACACCCATCGACCTAACTCACCAGATCGTTCCACAAACCAACGACCCGATCCATATTTCCTTCGGATGACCCAACTCCAACCGACCTGAGTCAATGGATGCTTGACCACTTGTCTCCATACGACCCGGTCCCATAACATCACCCTGGAGATGCGACCTAACTCCAACGGCCTATCACGTCACCATCGACCTGAACCATGCGACCCATCACCATAACGACCCGAAGCCTTTCAAAGCTCCGACGACCCGAAGTCCTTCAAAGCCCCAACGGCCTGCCTTCCACGACCCGCCTCCTTTCATGCTCCGCAAGGCACGACCGAATGCCACTCGAACCAGAATGACCTGGCATCGAGCGACCCGACTTCAATTCATCAACAAACGATAATTTCAATGCACGCAACTCATCCAAATCAGCTAATCCAATCATCGATGCTTCATGCAATCATCAAACTACACCTGCATGATAATTTTCCATCATACATTCATATGAAACTCGCCAAATCATGGTAAAATGATGAATAAACAAAATAATGGATTAAATTTGCGTATACATATGAATTAACATAAGAATTACCTATTTAAGTTGCCAGATTAGATCCTATAGTGATTCAAATGAAAGTATACTTACCATGATGTAGATCTAGGTGAAAACAACTTGTAATGATGAAAATAAAATCAACTGTAATGACTAACTATTTTTAACGTCTCGAATCAGTAATTAAACCAACTCAACACAATCAAAACGACGAATCATTGTTGCTTGTGGGATTAACAAGAACAAATCACAGACAGAAAATAAATGACAATATATCTCACAAGAGGAATTTTATATACAAAAATCAGAGTTGTACAATTTTTTACTATATAGCGGAATAAATAAAAATATATACAAAGATTTTTAAAAATAAAATTTACAGTTCAGCTGAGCCCTTCCACACATATATGTCTTCACATTCCTTTCAAGTTTTACGAGCTAAAACCTTAAAATCTGCAAGACTTGTATCTGACCCAACCGTTCCATGCAAAACATAAAACACTCGAGTCAGTATTGATCATAGTTCAAGTAAAATAACTTCGATTAAAATCGAAATAAAATGGTTGATTCTAACATCAAATTCATCATATGTAAAATAAAAAGTTGTGTAGTATCTGGTTCTTATCAATGTGCAGTGTCCGTTCTATATCAGCTTAAATTTAAGTATACCATCTGTTCGAATTGGTTTAATTACGCACAAATCTAGTGTAGTATCAATTCAAAATCAAATTTGTAAATAATGCAACATGGGCGGGTTTTTTACTTCCACTATAGGTCATAATAAATAAGGCATATAAATCAAGGTGTTAAACTTCAAAACAAGGCAGCAGGTCAATTTCAATGCAAGAACACATTCATTGCACGTCCCAAAATCAAGCAGGATAAATAGCATAATGCAGCAAGTATTCTTTCAATAATATGCAATTATACATATTACCATGTTATTTTTAATATACAGCAAGGGAAGAAAGAACACATATACAAATTGTATTCATGGCATGGTTTCCAAAAATTATAAAATAAATGGGCATTCTTTCAGAGAAATAGGATAATAGGTCAGTTCACATCTCAAGCTTAGTTAAACTACTAAAATGTAAACATGAATTAGAATAAAGGTGCAAGTACCTATTATTAACTATAAAATAAGTAATGCATGCCATTATTAGTATAGCGAGTTAAAATAGAAAGCAATTTTCAAGGAAAGCATAGGTGTGGAAGGCGTGACCCGTAGCAACGCAACAGGCTGTTATACATGGGTGATATCAAATTTCATAGCACAAATATAATTTCAAGGGAGGAATATGTAATACTGTCATTAATTTATTAAATGAGGTGCTACAGTTATTTTAGCTGCAGGTAATTTTAGTGTACACATAAATATATAAGAAATGTATGCCTCGGCCAACCAACAATGCAACCATGCATTTATCAAGTTCTAGTAAACAAGCATGTACAAGGCATGGGCTGTCGTTTCAAAGGACAACATGCAGTTCCAGTTTTTAAGGGATTACTTCCACGTTTATTTAAGACAAAGCAGGGATACGATGCACACTAGACCTAAGACCAACCTCATTACATACATAAAAACTCAAATATAATGCAGATAACAGGCAACAACAAGTATGCCCATCATTTTTATCATACTGACAACAGTACGCTACCAAAGATATCAACCATCATATTTTTAGTTCAGCCAAAATTAAATTACTTGAACAAACTAATCATGAGTGAATAACTCACCTCAAACTTGACAGCAAGAGGGCGCTGGCCATGGGCTAGACGCGGTAGCTTGGGAGGCCTAGTCCAATGGTTGCGAGGCTGCTGCTGCTTCGATGAGGCGAACGTAGGTCTACGACTTGACCAAAAGGCAAACGTCGATGAGCTGGCTCGAATGGTTGCGCAAGGCTGACTGGAAGTCGAGTGGTTCGAGCATCAAAACTTAGGGTTTTCAGGTTTCAATTGAGGCTGAGGAGGGAGAATCGAAGCGACGGCGGTTGCAGCGAGGGTGTCTGGTGATGTGGTGAAGCCCGGCGTGGGTTAGCGGAGAGGAGCGGTGATTGATTTGGGTGCGACATTGAAAAACGAAGCTGAGGAAGAAAGGAACAATTTTGGAAAAGGGTAAAACATGGGTTTCGGCGGCCATTATTGCTTTCGAGGAGGAAGGTAAAAATCAGTTTTTGGGGAATAAAATTATTTGGGATCAAAATCTATCAGCTGACAAAAATAATAGAAAAGGGATGGACAGATAAAACGAGACGCGCGTTGAAATATTCATAAATAAGGAAATATGTGTTGAAGGGTGCTTACACGAATTTAACAAGTGTTATACCATGCTAATTCATTTTAAATTTTAACTGGTGGTAACTTATTTAAATTAATTTTTTCCCCATAAAGAGTACATATACTCTACTAAATATGTAAACAAATACAAATGCATTTACTCTCTTCAAATTTAATTTGAGACCCAAATTTAACTAACTAAATTAATTCAGTTAATTAAAATTCTCGAGTTAACTCTATAAATTTTATATTTGCAAATATTCAACAATATATATCATCAATCAGCTAACGGTTAATGACGTTTAAATTTTAACGAATTATTTAAATTCAACTATTGAAATTAAATTTCAAGCTAACAATTGGAAACCAGTACCAAATTCGAATAAATAAAATAAAAATAAAATTTAAATTAGTTAAATATAACGTTTGATTAAGCAATTTATAATTCGGAACTCAATATATTCAGTTACTCTAAAATGTTAATATCATTGAAATTTAACAAAAAAAAAATTGATTCAAAGATTTAAATTTAAATTTATAATGTAAAAAAAAAACCTGTTAAAATAAACTTGATTTAAAATTTATTAACAAATTTCAATTTCTTAAATACTCAATTCAAATCAATCCCATGATTTTGAAACGTCGAAAATCTTGGTTCGTTACAATCTCCCCCTTCAAGGCTTTTCGTCCTCGAAAAGGAGAGATTATAAAATTTTACATATGTACGTAATAATTTATTTATTTTATAAGCTCTTATACAGTTTTCAAACTTGTAAGAAAATAAAAGTTACCTTTCAACTTCAAAAAATTTCCAAAAATTTTCTAACTCCTAAATTTACGTAAAATTTAGGCAGCACCTCCCCTGCATGGTTCGACCGGGAAAAATTTCCGTTACACAAAAACACAAAATATGCATCTCATCTATACGATGAGGCATCCCTAATCAGGGGAAACAACAAATATAAACCCAATTATAGGGTTGTCTATGGATACCCAAAAATCCGAAATCCGTCTGCATCCGTATCCAAAAAGCGGATAAATATCCGATATCCGGGAAAGCGGATGCGGATGCGGATATAGGCATATCCGTATACGAAAATTATCCGTCCGCTTTTTTTCCCGATTATAGCTTAAATTATGTGTATTCTAACATAATTAAATATACTAATTTATTAATTTGCAAAATTAAAAGTCTACTAAACGCATGTTAATTGCTCAAAATTATATATTATCATCATATTTATTTATTTTTAGCACTTTAGTAATCAATTAGGTTGAAAAAGATTGAAATTAAGCTAATTTTTTTTATTTAAGTTCATTGATTTATCGACTGTTGGCGGAGCGGATAATTATCCGATATCCGTCCGTATCCGCAGATACGGATATCCGATATCCGAAAATGGTTTCGAATGCGGATGCGGATATGACACTATCCGTATCCGAAAGCATCCGTTGACAGCCCTACCCAATTATGATATTTAACCCGAAATACGTACCTTTTAAGTAAATTTTCTTATATTTTAGCAATCGAGCACAAAAGCAAGCTCCAAATTGAAGCGTGCGCCTTTAAAACCTAATGAATACTTATCAAACAAGTGAGAATCAAGTATATACATCAAACTTGAAATATATAACATAAGTGAAAAAATACAAGGCATAAATGACAAACAAATAATGCAAACATGGAACGACGGTAACGAAGCATGAAGGGAGCCAAATTTATTTACCAAAATCAAAAGCGACATACAAATAAATAAAAAAATTCGCATTTTTATTCTACTTATTTGTCGTTTACATTACACAAATTTATTTTACTCTAACCTTTATTCAATCCATGCACATATTCAATTATATGTGCTTATTTTATTAATGTTCATTTTGTTTACACGTCTCATTTCGTTTGCATTTTTTCCGCTTTCATATACTTCATTTGTTCTAAGATTACCACTTTTAATTTACTTCTATTTACTTACATTCAGTTCACGTGTCCATTTAATTTATATTCACATATAATAATTTTTCATTTCAATTTGTTCGTTTACGTTGCTTGCAATTTGCTTTTGTCAATTTACTCTTATTCAACGTATGTTTCCCTTGACATCCTTTTATTTAAATTAACTCAATTCATGAATTCCGTTACAGTACACATATTCTCCTTTTATCTAGCCGTCATTCATTTTATAGATATGAAATTTCTAGCATCGAGTTGTTTCACGATCAATTTATTTATCATTATTTTCTCATTTCCATTCAATTTATTTTCGATGTAGTTATCAATGTCCATTTTTCTGATGGACTTATAGTCACCATAATTTACATTCCTATCGTTAAAACATTAACTTGTTTATAACCAAACTTAAATTTAAATATGATGCTCGTGTTTGAAAATAATTCTAAAACCAGAAACATATACTTTATTTTCAAAATTGTTGTTATACCTTAAAAAACAATTAAATTTTTATTTCTTAATTTATTATGTTGAAGTTGTATAAATTTAATTCAAATTATTGATTGGTTATTTCAAGCTTGAGAATACATAGTCACTCGCAGTTCGACAAGTCTATTTTTGTTCTCACAGAAATTTTGAATATGCATGGTACCGACGCATGAACAAAATATCTATAAGTACGCAATATACTTGCTTCAACTCCCAGTGAGATTCTTAAAACATTTTCCTCGAAATTTACAATGGATATGGGAAGTACAATCCAAACAAATCGAACCATGGATCGCGGATACACAATGGTTACGTCTGGTTCCCCCAGATAACATCCGTACCCTTGAGCAATCACTGCCCTACGAATTACGCCATGATACACAACACAACCATAGATCGCAGATACACAATGGTTTCGTCTGGATCCCCCAGAAAACATCCGTACCTTTGAGCAATCTCTCCTCTACGAATTAAGCTATGCCAACCTAACTCATGGATCGAAGTCTACATATAGTAACACTGGTGGTTACATCGCTATCACTTATAGACCTTAAGCAATCGTTGCTTCTTGAATTATGCCATGTGGATTGCAGATACACAATGGTTGCGCCTGGATCCCCCAGGAAACATCCGTACCTCAGGGAAATCACTACCCAGGCGGATTACGCCATAGATCGCAGTTACACAATGGTTTCGCTTGGGTCCCCGAAGAAACATCCGTAACCATAAGCTTTCACAGCCCTACGAATTTTGCTATGCAGTCGAGTTCATAAGACCATGGGTTACCCCATGGAATTCAAAGGACTACTCGAGTATTATTTCCGAAAAACCTAATCGAGAGAAAAATGAATCGATAGAATGAATCCACGATGTGGCCACAATGCGGATATCAAGCAAAATGTACTTCCATATCCCTAGTTCGAAAACATATATGCTATGCATATAGTACTTATTTCAAATCGCATTTATATAAATATCCATTATATAAGATTATCGATTTCACATAATTTATATTCCAAGCTATATAACTCATATATAGGTTTCAAATTTCATATCAAAATGTTCATATA
Organism: Allium sativum; assembly: GCA_030737875.1. Classification (NCBI taxonomy): domain Eukaryota; kingdom Viridiplantae; phylum Streptophyta; class Magnoliopsida; order Asparagales; family Amaryllidaceae; genus Allium; species Allium sativum. The sequence continues at coordinate 730,639,175 of CM060912.1, read as the reverse complement.
TCTGTTATCTTTAAAATTTCCATTTTGAAGATCAATTGAAATGATTTCAAAAGGATTCGAGTATTCAATATCATTTCGAAATTTAGATTCGCATTTACAACTCGATTTGAGTATTCAATATCATTTCGAAATTTTAAATCCACACTTACAAATTTGAATCATTATCAAAATTCATATTCGATTTGGATTTCACGTTAGGATTATCGATATTCGATTGAGTCTTTACATTCAATCATTTGGATCCTAATTTGTCCGAATTGGATATATACTTTTACCAAAGTAATTAAATTACATAAAAGTAATTTTGGAAAAAAATAGCTTGATATAAAATTAACTTGAATTTTTTGTTGGAAATAGTTTCGAAATGAATAGATATGCTTTGTAAAACAACTAACTTGATATACCATAGACTTAAATAAATAGATAGCTTTGAAAATGGGTTAAATGATTATATAAGTCTTGCAAATGGTTTGAAATAAATAAATAGGTTTCGGAAAAATAAGTTTGAAAATTTTGGTTGAAAACAAAGATAATTAGGCTTATAACAAAATAATTTAAATAATATAAATGGATCTAGTACCAAAAATTTCAAGTAAAATAGTTTCATAATGAATACTATTTTCAAAAATAATCCAATCCGAATAAATTATCCAAATTTCGTAATTTTAGTTTTTTTTTGTCAGCTCCAATCTCAAGGGTAAACTCAATTCATCTTCAGATTTAATTCAGTTACACTTCAAGTTTGGACCAAAGGTTCAGATTAGCTCATTACTTGAGTTTTCACTTACATTTTCAATTTCAGTTAAGTTTGAAACTTAAATATCAATTTCAATTATCTTCCAAATGGAGCAAATTATTCAAATTCACATTCACATTCGTATTCAATTTATTTTAAGCTTATAAAGGTATAACTCGAGTTTTTCCTCACTTGAAATAAATTTATTCAACAAGTCGAAAGATCGAACTTCTACTCAATTCATTTGAAATTTAAATTTGGTCGTTTTCTTCAAGAGATTCATTCGAGGTATACATATTATATTATCCTAATACAATATTATATTATCCTAATACAATAGGATTATATTATTTAACTCATAGCCGTGAATCAATTTCGAACTATCTTTTCCAATCATTCCAAATATATACATACTTTTATATTTCAGAATCAAATACGTGTTCTATCAAAACAAACTAGTAGGAATGCTACTTTAATGGTCTCCCCCACCTTGAAATTTTTATAATAAATCTCGACGATAAAAAGTTATCTTCGAAACTATTATCTAACGCCAAAGTGGGTTCTCCGATCTAAATTTTGTTTGAAATCACTTTGAAAATCACCCAACATATTTTTATTCGAAAGTAGTTATATAATGTATATTAAATCACTTGCCACATTTCTATTTCCAAAATATTTGAAATAATTTTTCAAAATTTCCAGAATTGAATTCTCCAATTGTAGTCAAACAATTCTTTGAGTCGTAACTAAATCGATATATCGATGGATATACATTTCCTATCCTTCCAATTGTTTAATGTCTTCAATTTATTTATCGACTATTCGTTATCATTCATTAATATAGATTAAGTGCATAATAATCGAAGATGAAAACCGATTTTTGAACATCCATAGCTTCAATATTTTTTCAATTAAATCCAGAATAGATTCTAGACGAAAGCTGAAGAACCCTATCAAAGATACAATTCGCAGAGTGGGGACTTCAAAACGATTTTCAATTCCAAATTAATTTATGTTCTAAATAATTTATTCTCTCGTTTCAAGTTAAATATCGAATTTATTAATGGTACACATTCTTATATTACAAAGCAATTGACAAATATATTTGATTCGAATTAAATATTTAATCGATTATTACACATATGTTTATATTTCTAACAATTTGCAACCACTATCTTACTTATGCAAGCCAGATTCTTGCTCTATTCAAATAGTATTTTATATACTATCCAAATTTATTTAATTCTCATTTATTACCAAAATTTATTTGGGCTCAGTCGATTTAATATTCAAGTTTATTTCAAACTATTTGTTATTATATAGTTTCAAAGTCTCAACATACATTGTATTCAATTAATTTATATTCACCACACTCCAATTCCAAATTTATTTATATTTCATATTACTCCATTTTCCAAAAAAAAATTATATTTCAAAACACCTTATATTTCCATATACTTTTTATTTTTGTTTCAAAATACTTTATGTTTCAAATTCCTTTTAGTTTCCTACTGCTTTTATATGCTTTACGCCTCCGCTGTACCACTTTGATAAAATATGGGTTTCAAATAGTTTATATTTCATAAGTACTTTACATTTCCAAATTAATTTATATTTTACAATTCTTTATTTCTACAAATCAATTTTAAAATTCTTTATTTTCAATTTCAAAATATTTTTCAAATAAATTTATATTCAAAGTACTTTAACAAAACAAAATATCTTACTTTTCAAATCAACTAATATTTACAAAATATTTTACATTCCAAAGATACTTCATAATTTTAATTCAAAATATATCATTTTCAAATTTATTTATATTCAAAATACTTAAGTTTTCAAAATACATTGTCTTTAGAGATTCTAATAACAATTATTGTTAAACCCATAAGTTAAGCTTTGTGTAACCAAAGTTCTAATACCAAATGTAACGACTCACTATTTTTAACGTATTGAATCAGTAATTAAACCAACTCAAGATGCTCAAAATGGCAAGTCTTTATTTCTTATGGGACTAACAAGAACAAATCACAGAATCATAGACAGAAAATATACGACTGTATATCTCATATGAGGAATTTTATATACGAAATCGGAGTAGTACAATTTTTTACTATACAGTAAAACAAATAAAAATATATACAAAGATTTTTAAAAATAAAATTTATAGTTCAGTTGAGCCCTTGCATGCATATACGTCTTCACGTTCCTTTCCAGTTTTGCGAGCTAAATCCTTAAAATCTGCAACACTCGTATCTGACCCGAGCGTTTCATGCAAAACATAAAACACTCGAGTTAGGATTAATCATAGTTTAAGTAAAATAACTTCGATAAAAACGAAACAAAATGGTTAATTCCAACATCAAATTCATCATATGTAAAATAAAAAGTTGTGTAGTATCTGCTTCTTATCAATGTGAAGTGTCTGTTATATATTAGCTTAAATTTATGTATACCATCTGTTTGAATCAGTTTAATTATGCATAAATATAGCGTAGTATCAATTCAAAATCAAATTTGTAAATAATGCAACATGGGAAGGTTTCTTACTGCCACTACAGGTCATAATAAATAAGACATATAAATCTATATGTTAAACTTCAAAACAAGGCAGTAGGTCTATTTCAATGCAAGAACACATTCATTTCCCATTCCGAAATCAAGCAGGATAAATAGAATAATGCAGCAAGTATTCATTTAATACTACGTAATTATACATACTACCATGTTATTTTTAATATACAGCATGGGAAGCAAGAACGCATATACAGATTGTATTCATGGCATGGTTTCCAAAAATTATAAAATAAATGGGCATTCTTTCAGAGAAATAGGACAATAGGCCAATTCACATCTCAGGCTTAGTTAAGCTACTAAAATGTAAACATGAATTAGAATAAAGGTGCAAGTACCTATTGTTAACTATAAAATAAATAATGCATGCCATTATCAGTACAGGGAGTTAAAACAGAAAGAAATTGTCAGGGAAAGCATATGTGCGGAAGGCGTGACTCGAAGCAACGCAACATGCTATTATACATGGGTGATATCAAATTTCATAGCACAAATATAATTTCAAGGGAGGAATATGTAATACTGTCATTAATTTTTTAAATGAGGTGCTACAGGTATTTCGGCTGCAGGTAATTTAGTGTACACATACATATATAGAAGAAATGTATGTCTCAGCCAACCAACAATGCAACCATGCATTTATCAAGTTCAAGTAAACAAGCATGCATAAGGGAGGGGCTGTCGTTTCAAAGGACAACATGTAGTTCCAGTTTTTAAGGGATTACTTCCAGGATTATTTAAGACAAAGCAGGGATACGATGCATATTAGACCTAAGACCAACCTCAATTACATACATAAAAACTGAAACATAATGCAGATAACAGGCAGCAACATATATGGCCATCATTTTTATCATACTGACGACAGTTCGCTGCCAAAGATATCAACCATCATATTTTTAGTTTAGCCAAAATTAAGTTAGTTGAACAAACTAATCGTGAGTGAACAACTCGCCTCAAACTCGACAGCAAGAGGGCGCCGGCCATGGGCTAGACGCGGTGGCTTGGGAGGCGCGGTCCGATGGTTGCGAGGCTGCTGCTGCTTCGATGAGGCGAACGGTAGGACTGCGGCTTGACTAGAAGGAAAACGTCGATGAACTGGCTCGGATGGTTACGCAAGGCTGACTAGGAGTCGGCTGGATCAAGCAACAAAACTTAGGGTTTTCAAGTTTAAATTGAGGCCGACGAGGGAGAATTAGAGCGGCGGCAGTTGCAGCGAGGGTGTCTGGTGATGTGGTAATATTCGGCGTGGGTTAGCGGAGAGGAGCGGTGACTGATTTGGGTATGACATGGAAAAACAGAGCTGAGGAAGAATCGAACAATTTTGGCAACATTCAATTTGGGTAAACATTGGTTTCAGCGGCTATTATTGTTTTCGAGGAGGATGGTAAAAATCAGTTTTTGGGGAAGAAAATTATTTGGGATCAAAATCTCTCGGCTGACAAAAATAAAAGAAAAGGGATGGACAGATAAAATGAGACGCGCGTTGAAATATTCAGAAGTAAGGCAATACACGTTGAAGGGTGCTTACACGAATTTAACAAGTGTTATACTATGCTAATTCATTTTTTAATTTTAACTGGTGGTAACTTATTTAAATTAATTTTTCCGCCACAAAGAGTATATATACTCCTGTACTCTACTAAATATGTAAACAAATACAAATGCATTTACCCCCTTCAAATTTAATTTGGGACCCAAATTTAACTAACTAATTAAATTGATTCAATTAATTAAAATTCTCGAGTTAACTCATAAATCTAATATTTGCAAATATTCAACAATATATATCATCAACCAGGTAATGGTCAATGACGTTTAAATTTTAACGAGTCATTTAAATTTTACTATTGAAATTAAATTTCAAGCTAACAATTGGAAACCAGTGCAAAATTCGAATAAATAAAATAAAAATTAAATTAGTTAAATATAACGTTTGATTAATCAATTTATAATTCCTAACTCATATCATTGAAATTTAACAAAACAAAAATTGATTCAAAGGTTAAAATTTAAATTTACAATGTAAAAAACCCAATTAAAATAAACTTGATTTAAATTTATTAACAAATTTCAATTTCTTAAATACTCAATTCAATTCAATCTCATAATTTCGAAACGTCGAAAATCTTCGTTCGTTGCATCAACCAACTCATATACTTGATTGAATCTGTATGAGAGATGCTTATCACTCACCAAATCTTCGAAATAACTTGAAATCGCTAAATTCCCAATCAGGATAGCGAAGAATGATCTTATAACCTCTCAATTTGATCTGATCTCTTTTGACTTGATGTAGATCTAGCTTTGCTTGATGTAAATCTTCAATCTTCTTGCGTAGATCTAGAATTTTTATGAAGGAAATGTGTATTTGATTGAGCAAGGAGGATCACAAGCTCAATCAAATGAGAGAATGAAGAAAAGTAGCCCTTTCTCCATGCCTCTAACCCCCTATTTATAGCCTCTAACCAGCCCACTAATTGGCTATACCAATTCAGCTCCTTAATGACTAGCCAAACCTGTACAGAAATTGTGCAGCATTAAAATAGCTATTACTCCAAAACCGCTGAACCAAATATTTATTGTAATGTAACACCCACGTCCACTATTGTCACTCACAAAGGGAATGCACTAACTTCCATGGAGCGTATTTAGTGTATAAAACAGAATATAACAAGACAGATATAAATAATGGTACTTGAAAATTTTAAAAACTTTTATTGTAGCGGAGAAACGGTTTGATTACAACAAATTCATAAACCAAGTACACTTAATATCCATCTTGATAAATTGTTTCAGAGTACATAAAATAAAAAGCATAAATCCCAACACAAGTAGCCATAAAAGAGATGAGCTGAACTTTACTTTCAGCAATCCAAGCACTTCCAAAAGAGAGAGAGATCCAAGATCAAGCTCCACTAGTACTAGTCCCACCCTGAGAACCTGGGGAGGGGGGGGGGGGGGAGGAAGAAAAGAGGCGAAAACAAGGGGGTCAGACATAAAGTCTGGCGAGTATAATAACTTTAACAATATAATTATTAAAGTAACTAGGATAAGGCATAAACTGGTAAGATAAGATATGACCATGAAACAAATGGGCATGACAAAGCAAATAAGAGGAATATTATGGCGTTAATTTCGTTCCTAATCACTATAGGATAATTACTATAATGCACTACCACTAGTCACCCTAAAAGTTGATCCCGCCAACAAAACTTAATAATGATAATGGTAGTTCGTGTACCCCTAGCTGCCTTCATAGGTGCCGTCTGCCCCTATCTCCACTAGTTGTACCCACTACCCCCATTCGATCGGCTCCCTAACTCGTAGATACCCGTGATGGTCCCACAGTGGGGTGTATCACTCCCCAAAGTGGAAACCCGATACCACTAAAGTCTAACTCATAAAAAGAAAAACAACATCACATAACATATAAAATAGATCTAAGGATCATGACATAAGATTACATAGCCAATAACTTGCATATGAATTTCATTCAAACTAGCATATGATAAAAAACTAGCATAGGTGATGGACATAAACTTGCATAACTTATGTACTGCTATAGATCCAAACATAAAGGAGTGAACTTGCATATGGATCTAAATTTAAAGGTGTGAACTTGCATATGGGTCTAAACATAAAGATATAATCTTGCTTATGGATTTAATCATAAAGGTGTGAACTTGCATATGGATCTAAACATATAGATTAATGTCACATAAACTAGCATGTGCATATACATGTTTCACATTTAAAAACCCAAACTTGCATAAGACTCATATAAGAATATATGATCCAATCACCACAAACTTCCATAAGATATATGATTCAACTTGCATAGGATTCACATAAGAATTAACATATGATCCAACTTGCATAAAATTCACATAAGAACTAACATATGATTCAACACCACAAACATACATATAATTTACATCACATGATTCAAAATCATATTCTTATGATCTCAGTTATATCTTTTCATAATTAAATTAACGAATTATCTTGTAAAAGCTATCATACTCACAATCAAAAAGAATAGTCTTGTCTTTTTGGGATCTGTATTCTGAAACTGATTTGCTCGCCTTTGATGTAGACTTAGTTGTTATTTAGATTTGATTTGATCTGATTTTGATTCAAGTCTCTATCTTGCTTTAGGGTTGAAAGTGTATGGCTGCTACTCTAGGTTCTCCATTGACGGCATGACGACTCTTGGTACGAATTTATGTGATTAGGGTTAGGGGTTTAGGGTGTTTTTATAGAAGATTATTTAATTAAGAGCCATCGGATTAACCTAGGAACAACCAAAACCATTCAGATAGCCACCTAAGCACTAGTGACTCAGCAATGACTCACTGTTTGGATCAGAACACTCCAGAAATCTGTGCAGGCTTTCATCCCGACCTGGGCGCACTTGGCAGGTGTGCCAGTGCATTTTTTTCCGGTTTTTCAGCCTAACTTCGTTCCTCCATATCTCCTTCATACGGTGTCCGTTTTACGCAAACTCGGACTCTATCTCAAGCAGAATTTCGAGATGAACGCAATGGCGCAACCCGTTTCCCTTAATTCCCATATTTGAAATTAAGTATTCTTTAATTTGTTAACTTTAATATTTAAAATTACGGGGTGTTACATTCTCCCCTCCTTAAAGGATTTCACCCCCGAAATCTCCATGTTAAGGAGAATGCATATCCTTACATCCAATCATCCATCTACTCAACCATCAAACACAGGCATCCATTGTCCTTACAAGATTTCTAATGCTGTATGAACATATGCAAGAAGTGTGTGTATATATTCCTTATCTAATGCAAAATCAGGCGGTCTACTGATTCAGTTGACCTCCTTAATGCAAACCATGATAGTGCCATGCGTCCATTATGTATGCGGAAGAATCCTATCGATACACATTATTTCTACATGTGTGCACAACCATTCATCAAAATGCAGCATCCATATGATAACACAACCATTATACATCCATTTATTTAAATATGCACACATTTATATGCAATATGAAGGTGATTGAGCCGATCTAGTGCCTAAGGTGAGTATACATACATCCACGAGCAACCACTTGCATCCATTTGCATCCATCAAACATAACAAGTCTCAAAAACATGTTTGCAACCATTGGGTTCTTCCTAACTAAAGATCGAAGATGTCATCGCAAAGATAATACTAAAAGATAGGACAAGTATCAACAAAATGTTTGAAAAATGAGAAATAAAACATACCCTCAAAAAGGAAAGGGTACAGCATACGCATCTTATCTTCCGTCTCCCAAGTCGCGTCTCTTTGATCATCTCCCCATTGCACTTTAACCAACCTGACCTCTTTGTTGCGAAGCTTTTTGACCTTCGATCCGAGAATGCATGTAGGAGCTCGTCTGATCGTGGCATTTCGCTCTACTTCTACTTCTTCGAGCATACTCGGCTCTACCACTTCCGCTGTATCGTGCAAACACTTACGCAAATGCGAAACGTGAAACACGTCATGAACTCCGCTGAGCTTCTCTGGTAACTTTACTCTATACGCCATCTGCCCAATCTTCTCTGTAATTGGAAAGGGTCCTACGAACCTTGGTACCAACTTCCCTACTGATCCAAAGCGGACTACGTTTCTCAACGGTGACACCTTAACAAAAACCATGTTCTCAACATTGAACTCAAGATCGGTTCATCTCCTATCAGCATATGACTTATGTCGGTCCTGCGCCGTCTTCATTCGCCGTCGAATCAGGTCTATCTTCTCTGAAGTCTCCCTAATCATGTCAGATCCAAGTAAAACCTTGTCCGTGGATTCCCACCAATAAGTAGGTGATCGGCACGGTCATCCATAAAGAAACTCAAAAGGTGTCATGCTAATGCTAACTTGAAAACTATTATTATATGCGAACTCCACTAGTGGAATATGTTCGTCCCATGTTCCTCCAAGGTCTAGGATGCATAGCCTTAGAAGGTCTTCTAGAATCCGACTTACTCTCTTGGTCTGGCCGTCTGTCCGAGGATGATAAGTGGTACTTAAGCATAATTGCGTTCCAACCGCCTCTTGTAAGCTTTTCCAAAATTTGCTCGTGAAAATGGGATCTCTATCGCTCACAATGCTAGAGGGTATGCCAAGCAAACAGACTATCTCTCGAAGGTAAACGGATGCTAACCATGCGATGGTCCTTCTACTTTTAACGGGAATAAAATGGGCACTTTTAGTAAGTCGGTCTACAATTACCCAAATCCCCGTATTACCCTCCTTGATCTTGGTAACCCATCTACAAAATCCATGGAAACGCTTTCCCATTTCCAAAGCGGAATCTCTAAAGGGTGGAGCAAACCTCCGGTCTTCTTTTGCTCCGCCTTGACTTGCTGGCGCACTAAGCATCTAGCAACGAACTCGGCCACGTCCTTCTTCATTCCGGCCCAAAAGTAAACTCGTTTCATATCCCTATACATCTTATCACCACCGGGATGTATGGTCATCTTAGAGCGATGTGAGTCTTCAAGAATTGCCTTCTTCAAACTCTCATATTGTGGTACGCAAAGTCTTCCATCCCAACCTCTCTCATCTATAGCATATCTATTCATATGACTCGAGGACTCCCCTCCTATAAGCTTGCCTACTTTCTCAACCAATTGTGGGTCATTTCGCTGTGCCTCTCCAAATCGACCCAAAAGTGTAGGTTGCACCTCTAATGATGCCAATAATCCGGGTAAGTAATCGACAGAGGGTCTGAAGTTGAAGGAAGATATATACTCCAAACTCTGCCACTCTACGAACAAAGGACTTAAAGTTAACTTCTTCCTACTTAAGGCGTCAGCTACAACATTACCCTTGCCAGGGGTATATGCGATCTCAAAATCGTAGGATGCCAAGAACTCCATCCATCTCTGTTGCCTCAAGTTTAGGTCCTTCTAAGAGAATAAGTACTTTAGCGACTTATGGTCTGTATACAACTCAAACCTCTCGCCAAGCAAATAATGACGCAATGACTTAAGCGCAAAAACCATGGCCGCCAACTCTAAGTCGTGGGTAGGGTAATTTTTCTCGTGGGCTTTCAACTGCCTTCCACCATAGCATATCACCGTTCCCTCTTGCATTAAAACTGCGCCAAGCCCTGCCCCGCAAGCATCGGTATATACAGTGAATGTCTTACTCCCATCTGGAAAAATTAATAGAGCGGTCGTCAAAGCCCTCTTCGGATGTTGGAAAGCATCGTCACAGTCAACATCCCAAGAAAAAGTCAAGTTCTTCTTCGCTAATCGAGTGAGAGGGATGATATCTTCGCGAAGTCCTTAATGAACTTCCTATAATAGCCAGCCGGCCCTAAAAAGCTTCTTACTTCTGTTGCGTTCTTAGGAGTTTTTCAATCTTGGATTGCCACCACCTTGGCGGGATCCACAACTATCCCTTCCTTAAAGACCACGTGTCCTAAGAACCTCACTTCTTTTCTCCATAAATGGCACTTGGAGAACTTAGCTATTAGCTGATGCGCTCGTAGGGTCTCTAAGACTTCCCTAAGATGTAGGGCATGCTCTTCTTCATTTTTAGAGAAAACCAGAATATCGTCTACAAAGACTACCACAAACTTGTTTAGAAACTCCTTAAACACTCTACTCATTAAGTCAACAAAGTATGAGGGTGCATTCGTCAAACCAAAAGGCATGACGAGCCACTCAAAGAAACTGTCAGGAGTTCTAAAGGCAGTCTTATCGATGTTATCTTCAGCCACCCTTAGCTAATGAAACCCTGTAGCTAAATCCAGTTGCGAGAAAACTGAAGCACCCACCAACTGATCGAATAAATCATCTATCCTCGGCAATGGGTGTCTGTTCTTCTGTGTTAGCTTATTCAGCTCTCTATAGTCCACGCACAATCTAAGTGAACCATCAGCTTTTGTAGCAAAAATTACTGGAGCACCCCACTCCGAAATAATTCTTCTTACAAACCCCTTCTCAAGCAATTCTTTCACTTGCTTACTGAGTTCTCTTCTCTCTCTCTCGGAGCCATGTGGCGCACTGGTAATGCAATTGGCTTTGCATTATCTACTAGATATATTTGAAAGTCCATCTCACGCCTTGGGGGTAAACCTCGAACTTCATTGAAGACGTCACTATATTCACAGACCACTCGAACAGATTTCAAATCATCATTGGATGTGTCTAGGGATTCTAGGTAGCTAAGCATTACCGGACCTCTAGGGTCACAAGAAATATCAAGGGTCTTTCCACAGTGAGTCAACAATCTAACTACCCTTCTTTCACAATCTAGGACGGCACCGTATCTAGTTAGCCAATCCATACCTAGAATCAAGCCGTAGCCCATGAAGCCAAGAACAAAGGCGTTGCATTCAAACCCAATGCCCGAGATAGATACTCTCAAATCCCGACAAATCATAGAAAGATGAGATGAACCACCAATAGGATTTGAGACTAATATGGGATCCGTAATTAAACTAGTATTTAGGTGCAGTGTTTCAACTAACCAAGCAGATACAAACGAGTGTGAAGTACCAGAGTCAAACTAAGTACGAACATGATGATCAAATAGAAAAACTAAACTTTCAACGGAAATGTTTCTACCTTTTTCCTGTCCTGGTGCCATGAGAGCCTGAATCTTCCATCTCGCCTGCCCTGGTGCCATGAGAGCCTGAAGCTGCCCTTCAGAAGTTCTTTGCCCTTGCCCCTATTTCCTTGGGCAGTCCTTAACTAGATGACCTGCCTCTCCACAGTGGAAATAGCCCGTCTTCTTCTTTTTCCTATAGTCTTTACTCAGATGGCCTGGTGTCCCAAAATTAAAGCACTTCTTCTTTCCTTTGCCATTATTGTTCTTCCCGCCTTTCTTGTTTTGTTGTTGTAGTTTCTTTTGGCTCCCTTTCTTCTCCGGTTCCTTATTAGCGTTAGCACCTGTCTCTTCCTCATGCATAAGCGCCATGTCGACCAATTTCTCAAAGGTAGCCTCCATAGGAATGTGGGTCATAGCTAATCCATGTAGTGGCTCATTCAAACCCTTAACGAACCTTAGGGCCTTCTTCTCAGGTGAGTTTACCAATTCCAAGGCAAATCTCGCCAACTGATTGAACTTGTTGACGTATTCCTTTACTGATAAATCCCCTTGCTTCAACGCCAAGAATCTCTCCATATATAAATTCTCTTCTGCTCGTGAGAGAAACTTCATTTCGAACCTACGCTTGAAATCCATCTATGTCTCCACCGGACGCTCTCGACCTCCCACCAAAACAAGGCTTCGTCTTTCATTAGCCAAGCAGCCAATTGGACCTTCCTTCCATCTTCTACTTCGAAAATACCAAATAGATCTTCCACCTCCTTAAGCCAATTTCGAGCTTCAACAAACTTTTCTGATCCGTGAAAAGATTTCCCGCCCATTACTCAAAAATCTTTGCATATCTTTGCAAAAGTATCAACACGGGGAGGAGGAGGAGCAATTGCTGGGCCTGCGACATTGGCCCTAGCTTCCAAATACCTTCTAAACCATCCTGGTATCGGTATCCCCTCGGGTATCTCGGGAATTCCAGACATGCTGAAAAGAAAATGAAGAGATTCAAAATAGAGAATTTGAAAGAAAGATATATGGCTCTTAGGGGTTATATTTTTAAAACAAACTTTTCTTGAAAATACTTTCCTTAAAACATACTTTTGAAAGTATTTCTTTATAAAATGCTTTATGAAAAAATAGTTTTTCAAAATTCATATCTGGTCTGGTAACCTTCAGCTCTTATACCACGTGTAACACCCCACGTCCATTAAAGTCACTCACAAAGGAAATGCATTAACTTCCATTGAGCGTATTTAGTGTATAGAATAGAATATAACAAGACAGATATAAATAATGGTACTTGAAAAATTTAAAAACAACTTTTATTGCAGTAGAGAAATAATTTGATTACGACAACTTCATAAACCAAGTACACTTAATATCCATCTTGATAAATTGTTTTAGAGTACATAAAATAAAAAGCATAAACCCCAACACAAGTAGCCATAAAAGAGATGAGCTGAACTTTACTTTTAGCAATCCAAGCACTTCCAAAAGAGAGAGAAAGAGATCCAAGATCAAGCTCCACTAGTACTAGTCCCACCCTGAGAACCTGGGGAGAAAAAGAAAGAAAAGAGGCGAAAACAAGGGGATCAGACATAAAGTCTGGCGAGTATAATAACTTTAACAATATAATTATTAAAGTAACTAGGATAAGGCATAAACTGGTAAGATAAGATATGACCATGAAACAAGTGGGCATGACAAAGCAAATAAGAGGAATATTCTGGCATTAATCTCGTTCCTAATCACTATAGGATAATTACTGTACTGCACCACCACTAGTCACCCTAAAAGTTGATCCCACCTACAAAACTTAATAGTGATAATGGTAGTTTGTCTACCCCTAGCTGCCTTCATAGGTGCCGTCTGCCACTATCTCCACTAGTTGTACCCACTACCCACATTCGATCGGCTCCCTAACTCGTAGATACCCGTGCTTGTCCCACAATAGGGTGTATCACTCCCCAAAGTGGCAACTCGATACCACTAAAGATGCACGGCTTATATCTACACGATGCTGCAACGTCTTACCTACCAGCTTGGGCCCACGCATGCACATGACCCCATTGAACTTGTGTTGCCGCCGCTAACCCGTTTTGACCTCTTACAATCAAATCCAGTAAGCGTGTCCCGTCCTCGACTTGGGTCGAGCTCACAAAGATACTTAATGGGTTACTGGTTTGAAAAGGCCCCCCATGCACGACACAAGCTTTCCACCTATGCTTGGTCCCCACTAAGGTTTCCCCACTTAACCCTATTTTTATTCATGTCTTCTTGCATGTTTCAACTTGGTTAAGTGCGTCTAATCGTATTTCACATGCCACCCAAGGCACCCACTTAATTTACCATGCCACCCAAGGCACCCACTTAACCCCCCATGTTCCACCACATGTTTATCTAGTTAAGTGTTACTTAATTCATTAGAACCGTAACCTTGTAAAGACCTCCCACATTAGACTGGCATTTGCGGTTGCAGGATTCGTCGGGTGGGTCCGGGCAGTCTTATACCGCGAACGAGCCTAAACTCGTGTCTTTACAACTGTTACGCATTTAATTCATGCATTTGACCTCTCACATTAGACTGGCATTTGTGGCTGCTGGATCTGCCGGGCGGGTCCGGGCAGTCTTACACCACAAAAGTGTCTAACCTCGTGTCTTAGGCGGTTTATTATTACACATCTTTATTTGACCCCAAATTGGATTAATATCCCTATTCAAATTTGTCAATAAATTCCTAATTTATTTATGCCAATAATTGTCTTTTAAAATTATGTCCATAAATACCAATTATGCCAATTAATGTCTTAAATTAATTATATGCCTTTTTAAGGCCATTTATGCCAATTCACAATTTTATGTATATTCAATATTATCCTATCATCCCCACGCTATTCGTACGTTTTCATATGACATATGTTAGACTCGCAAATAGTCTAACTCATAAAAAGAAAAACAACATCACATAACACATAAAATAGATCTAAGGATCATGACATAAGATTACATAGCCAATAACTTGCATATGAATTTCATTCAAACTAGCATATGATACAAAACTAGCATAGGTGATGGACATGAACTTGCATAACTTATGTACTGCTATAGATCCAAACATAAAGGTGTGAACTTGCATATGGATCTGAACTTAAAGTTGTGAACTTGCATATGGATCTAAACATAAAGATATAATCTTGCTTATGGATCTATTCATAAAGGTGTGAACTTGCATATGGATCTAAACATATAGATTAATGTCACATAAACTAGCATGTGCATACACATGTTTCACATTTAACAACCCAAACTTGCATAAGATTAATATAAGAATATATGATCCAATCACCACAAACTTGCATAAGATATATGATTCAACTTGCATAGGATTCACATAAGAATTAACATATGATCCAACTTGCCTAAAATTCACATACGAACTAACATATGATTCAACACCACAAACATACATATAACTTACATCACATGATTCAAAATCATATTCTTATGATCTCAATTATATCTTATCATAATTAAATTAATGAATTATCTTGTGAAAGCTATCATACTCACAATAAAAAAGAATAGTCTTGTCTTTCTGGGATCTGTATTCTGAAACTGATTTGCTCGCTTTTGATGTAGGCTTAGTTGTTATTTAGATTTGATTTGATTTGACTATGACTCAAGTCTCTATCCTGCTTTAGGGTTGAAAGTGTATGGCGGCTACTCTAGGTTCTCCATTGACGGCATGGCGGCTCTTGGTACGAATTTGTGTGATTAGGGTTAGGGGTTTAGGGTGTTTTTATAGAAGATTAATTAATTAAGAGCCGTCGGATTAACCTAGGAACAACCAGAACCATTCAGATAGCCACCTAAGCCCCAGTGACTCAACAATGACTCACTGTTCGGATCAGAACACTCCAGAAATCTGTGCAGGCTTTCAACCCGACCTGGGCGTACTTGGCAGGTGCGCCAGTGCATTTTTGTACTGGCGCACTTCACAAGTGCGCCAGTGCATTTTTTTCCCGGTTTTTCAGCCTAACTTCGTTCGTCCATATCTGCTTCATACGGTGTCCGTTTTACGCAAACTCGGACTCTATCTCAAGCAGAATTTCGAGACGAACGCAATGGCGCAATCCGTTTCCCTTAATTCCCACATTTGAAATTAAGTATTCTTTAATTTTTTAACTTTAGTATTTAAAATTACGGGGTGTTACATGTAACCACTCTAGAAATCGGAAACGTCATTTCCTTTCAATTGAAATCATTCCCAGCGCTTGATTTGATCCAAGTCAAAAGTAATGCCCTATACAAAACTGACGGGGGGCAAACAATCACAAATAAAATTGATAAAAATTATGGGCATGTCTCACATCCCCATAACCAACATATCAAAATATGAGAATGATCCAACCCTCGGGGAATTAAATAAAAATATTTTACGATTCTTCGATACGTAAAATGCGGGCTGTTACAGTCTCCCCCCTTTAGGAATTTCGCCCTCGAAGTTCCAAACAAACACAAGCAACCACATCAATTCTGCATGACTATCATCCACAAGTAGCTAATTTACCATCCAAACAAGCATCCATCAAGTCATGCATCCATAGCCTTAACCTAGCACGCGGAATTCTAACAACAATAGTACAAGCTACAATGATATAAGGAGACACGACATCAATAGTCATACCGACGAAGAGTTCTGGATAGATCGTCTTCATACTCTCTTCCGTCACCCATGTACAATCGTCATCATCCTCCCTCCACTACACCTTGACTAGCTTAACAGTCTTCATCCTAAGCTGTTTCATGTCATTTCCCACCACATGAAGCGGCTTACGAGGTCTCATAGCTAAGGTCTCGACTTCTAGGTCTTCGAACTCTTCTGGAGATAGCACCACATTCGAATCGTGCACACATTTCTATAGAAATGACACATGGAAAACATTGTGCACACTCGACATCTTCTCGGGTAACTCCAATCTATACACGAGCTTTCCAATCCGCTCAACTATCGGAAACGGTCCAACGAATCTTGGGGCCAACTTTCCTTTGTTTCCGAACCGAACAACATGCTTTAACGGCGATATCTTCACGATAACCATATCGCTAACGTCGAATTCCAAATCTTTTCGATGTTTATCAACATAACTCTTCCGACGATCTTGGGCTGCCTTCATTCGTTGCCGAACAATCTCGATACAATCTAATGTTTCTCTAATCATCCTAGGCCCAAGCATCAACTTATCTCCAGTTTCTAACCAACATGTCGAAGAATTACATGGTTTATCATACAACGCCTCGTATGTTGCCATCCCAACGCTCGACTGGTAACCGTTCTTGTGCGCAAACTCAACTAAATGCAGATGGTCTTCCATGACCCCCCAAAATCCAATACACAAGCTACTAGGAGATCTTCCAAAACTCGGTTAACCCTCTCGGTTTGACCATCAGTCTTGGGATGATAAACCGTACTTAAACACAACTCGGTTCCCAAAGTCTCTTGCAAACTCTTCCAAAATCCACTTGTGGACAATGGATCTCGATCACTTACTATGATGCTCTTCGGGATACCATGGAATTGAACTATCCATTAAATATAAAGCTCAGCCAACTTTGATGCTATCCTAGTCGATTTGACAGGAATAAACCTTGCACTTTTGGTCAAGCGATCCACGATGACCTAAATGCCTTCGTTTCCTGCCCTAGTTCTAAGTAGTCCATCGATATCTGCTCCCACTTCCTTATAGGAACTTATAATGGCTAAATCAATCCACTCGGCTTCTTCTGTTCACCTTTCACCAACTGACAGTTCATGCACTTGGAAATAAACTTTCCAACATCCCTCTTCATACCTTCCCAGTAGGAAGACACTTCATGTCTTGATACATCTTATTACCACCAGAATGAATCATCAACTTCGAGTGATGACATTCCCTCAGAACCTCATCTCTCAACCCATCGATACCAGGAACAACCAGTCGTCCTTTCTTTCGAAGCCAACCCTCTCGATCGACCTCGAATTCCTTATCCTCCGGTTCCACCTTCTAGATAATCCCAACAAGCTTTGCATCACGCTTCTGGACCTAGCCAATCATTTCGATGAGAGCAAGTCTTATCGATAATATTTCCAACATTTCAGTTTCCAACTCACACCGTGGACTGAAATCAAATCCTTACAAGTACTTGAGGTGCTTCCATTTCGAAAACATCGCTCCGAGACTTGTGTGTCTTCGACTCAACGCATCTGCAACTGTGTCCCCTTTACTAGGAGTATGGGCTATACCAAAATCATATGATGTTAGAAACTCTAACCACCATTGCTGCGAAGATTCAAATCCTTCCGGGAGAAAGGATACTTCAACGACGTGTGATCCGTAAACAACTCGAATCGAACTCCCAACAGGTATTGTCTCTACAACTTCGAAGCAAACACGATCTCTGCCAACTCTAAGTCATGAGTTGGGTAATTCCTTTCATGCGGCTTCAGCTGTCGACTCGCGTAGGCCACAACTTTATCCTTCTACATCAGCACTGCTCCAAGTCCAGTACCACATGCATCGGTGTATAAAGCCATCTCTTCATTCGTATTCTGAAAGGTCAAAACAGAAGCACTCGTCAGTCTCTCTTTCAGGATTCCAAAAGCTTGCTCACACTTCGCATCCCATGTGAACACCTGATTCTTTTTCGTTAATCATGTTAATGGTGCATCTATCTTAGAGAAATCCTTGATAAAGCGACGATAATATCCCGCCAACCCAAGGAAACTACGAACATCCATCACATTCCTAGGTCTATCCTAGTTCTGGATTGCTGCCACCTTAGCGGGGCCAATCGCTATTCCATTTCCAGAAACAACATGGCCTAAGAACCTCACTTTGCTCTTCCAGAAGTGACACTTCGAAAACTTAGCTCTTAGCTAATGCTTTCACAAGATTTCCAAAACAACTCGCAAGTGTGTCTTATGCTCTTCCTCATTCCGAGAGTAAACCAGAATATCATCCATGAACATAAGCACAAACTTGTTCAACCGATCTCTGAAAACCCTATTGATCCACGAAATACGCTGGTGCGTTAGTAAACCCAAATGGCATTACCAACAATTCGAAGAAACCAGATGGTGTCCTAAAAGCAGTCTTCGACGCACTGTCATTTGCCACTCTCAACGAGTGGAATCCTATTGCCAAATCCATCTATGAAAACTTCTTGGCCTCATGAAGCTGATCGAACAAGTCGTCTATCCACGGCAACATATACTTGTTCTTCTTGGTCACCTTGTTCAGCTCACGATAATCCACACACAATCTCAAAGATCCATCTTCCTTGGTTGCAAACACAATTGGTGCACCCCATTCGGATGCACTTCTCCGAATAAACCCTTTTCTCAAATGGTCACGTACTTGCACCTCCAACTCTTGCTTTTTCTTAGGCGCCATCTTCCTAAGAGGCATGACAATAGGTCTAGCACCTTCGACCAAATCGGTTCTGAGCTCAATCTCATGATGTGGCGGCAACCCTTCGACCTCGTCAAAGATATCATCGAACTCACTAGCGATCGACACAAATGACAAGTCTTCCCATGGAATCACAAGCGAGTATAACTCGCTTACAAAGACACTATCTTTGGGCTTACACCGAATTGCACCCATTCTCCCTTCCACATTCCCGACCGTCAGCTCCAGTTTCTAACAATCCACTTTTGCAACATACCTCTTGAGCCAGTCCATACCCAAGGTAATCCTAAACCCAACGACGTTCAAAATAAAGCAATCACAAACAAAGGAGCAACCATGACTCGACAACACTAGACCATGACAAATCATACACAAACTGGACGAACCCCCAACTGGATTAGTCACAATCAATGGTCTATCACGAATCTCGGGTTCCAAACCCAAGAGACAAACAAGCTCATTACAAATGAATGAATGCGATGCTCTAGTATCAAACAACACAAGAAATGAAACATCTCTAACGGAAATAATACCTTAAATGATGACACTCTTCCCTTTCTCTTCCATCGTAGGAGCTCTTGAAGAAGATGGCACGACCTCCAAAGCATATGCCTTCACAATCTTCTTACCTTAGCTAATTCTGGACAATCCTTCTTCTCAAGCCCGGACTTTCCACACTTAAAGCACTTCCTTTCAGATTTTGGATTCTTACAATCCTTGGTATAATGACCATTCTTCGGGCAGTTATAGCAAGTCACTTCGCCTTTTTGCTTTTTCTGACCATCTTTCCCTTTTTGTTGTTGCTGCTTCCTTTTCTTGTTATTACCACCCTGTTGTAGATTCTGTTCTTCCTTAGCTACAATAACAGTCTCTTTCTTGGTAAACAAACTGTCATGCCTTAGATCTTTCTCAACGATCTTCTCGTAAGAGTCATCCAAGTGATCAATAAGCTGATTCCCAAGATACTTTTCCAAGCCCATGAATAACTTCTCGTTCTTCTAATAAGGAGTCTCGACATATGAATGAGCATATTTTGACAAAGCTTCGAAGTCAGAAACATACTACATCACCGGTCGACCATTCCGCTTAAGCTCTACAAATCTCTTAAACAAAATAGACTTCTGAGCAATAGAAATAAACTTCGTCTCAAACTTGACTTGGAATTGCTCCCATGAATCTCATCCTATGGAGTCTCTAAAGTGACAGAGTTCCATCAGTCCATAGCTCTTCCCTGTAGCTGTCTCGATCCAAGCTTCCTCTTTCTCGCATCGTCAATTCCCAAGTCTCTAGAGACCTGAATGCAAGTATCAAGCCACCCTTGAATTTCTACAATCGGCTCTGTCCCCTTAAACGACTTCCCTCCTAGAGTAGTGAAATATTTGCATAGCTTCGCGAAGTCCACGGACCTAGGCACTTGCACTTGAACTACTACTTCTACCGCGGCTGTCTCCTGAGCAGGTACCCTCCTCATGATCGCTGCCATCATGACCTCGAACATAGTTGGGTAGTCTGGTATACTGCCATCACCCCCTATAGGAACAGTCCCCTCCCTAGCAGCGTGTTTCGACGTTCGACGACTCATTCTAAATATGAAAAAATAATAGAATGATTGGTCCACACACAAGAAAAACAACAAATGGAGTTCAAACGGTGCTATACACTAATATATAGTATACATCCATCAAAAATTTACAAATATGCCTCTCGTAAGTAATTACCTCTTTGAACTTTGGTTAAACAAATCGATAACCAGAGCACATATACCAAATGTGACGAACGCCCACAACTCCTGCACTTAACAAGAGGAATAGTGCGCTGAAAGGTGTGCCAGGCAACTATGGATGATCATCAAGGTAAGATAACGCAAGCGGAACCTGTCATATAACTCACAGTGCAAGGATAAAATATAATAGAACATATACAACATGCAATATAGTGAAGTAGAATTGACCAGAATCTTAAACTTTTTCATATCACCATGAAATATTGATACGACCTTGGATTACACTATAAGAGTCTGTACAATGAGCCTCACTACAAGAACTCAAAGAATACATTAAACAACGGAAAACAACAATAGTAGCTAATAGGAAACTAATACTCAAGCCTCCATCTCGTCATCGCTCAGCAGCATCGTTCTTATCAAGATACCCTACCGGTCACTTGCTACTCAGTCTTTGCATCAACAACCAGATGAACAACCCAAGGTAGTAAGAGGAAACATAAAACCTTGAGTCAGACAACAGTCTTAATGAGTGATAAAACATCTATCTAATGTCATCAATAAAGTATATGAGAATAGCCAGATTAATCAACTAATCTACCAACGTCGACAGAGAAGAACCCAAACCCGTCTTCCCCACATCCAGTAGTAATAGACTTTATAACAATCAAGTAGAAACAAATAATACATTCATGGCAATCAGTTATGAAGCATAAACCATCCTAGTCGATATCGACATCTCATAAGCACAAGCCTCGAAGGCCTAAACCAACATCAGACAAGCATCTAAGAGATATATCCTTCGACATCGAATGATCTACACAAGACGATACAAGCAAAACAATCATCATCCATGATTCTGGCTATCACCGCTAATCCTTCTTTGAAACCATCGTTAATCGTATGACCGGCTCAACATCATGCCGTTCGTCAAGGGCTAATGGTAAACCCTAGTTCTAGCAAAACTCTATTCTCCATCATGACTCGTATCTAGACCTTTCAACGATACCCAGGGTACTCAACCAGCTAACTTCTAGCCTTTTGGGTGTCCCCATTATACCCCTTCTTTGAGTCCGCTAGAACCTCTGACTAACGATAATACCTTGGCCTGCAATATCTCTAGCCATCCAACTTGATGACTATGCATAAGCTCAAGCGACTTCTCGAGCAACCATTGTCCACAAACTCAACATCTTTGAGAAGTCTTCACATTCGTTGCATTTCATCAATCAACGAACACTTCATAACACTTCGAACATTCCACCTTGAACTCATGTCGAAGAGACATTTATTCTCGAACCAAAATAACAACAACATCTGGTCAATACAGTCGGGTCGTTTTCTGCCCGATAATCAGGTTGTCGACCGACCCAATTTTTGTCATAACACAACCAACGACCTAACTCACCAGGTCGTTTCACAAACCAATGACCCGACCCATATTTCCTTCGGATGACCCAACTCCAACCGACCTGAAGCCAAAAACCTGACTCAGTGGATGCTTAAAGACCTATCTCCACATGACCCGGTCCTATAGCAACACCATAGAGAAGCGACCTGACTCCAACGACCTATCACGTCACCATCGACCTAAGCTATGTGACCCATCACCATAACGACCCGAAGCCTTTCAAACCTCCAACGAAATGAAGTCTTTCAAATCTCCAGCAACTTTCCTTCCACGACCCGACCTCCTTTTGTGCTCCCCAAGCCATTACCCAATGCCACTCAAACCTGAACAACCTAACATCGAGCAACCTGACTTTGATTCATCAACAAACGACAACTTTAATGCACGAAACTCATCCAAATAAACCAATCCAATCATCAATGCTTCATGCGATCATCAAACAACAATTGAACGATAATTTTTCATCATACAATCATATGAAACTCACCAACTCATGGTTAAACGATGAATAAACAGAATAATGGATCTAAACTTGTATATACATATGAATTAACATAAGAATTACCGATTTAAGATGCTAGATTAGATCCAATGGTCATTCAAATGAAAATATACTTACCATGATGTAGATCTAGGTGAAAACAACTTGTAATGATGAAAATAAAATCAAATGACCTATATACTTGATTGAACTCGTGTGAGAGATGTTTATCACCTACCAAATATTTGAAATAACTTGAAGTCTCTAAATTCCCAATCCGAAAAGAGAAAAATGATCTTCAAACCTCACAATTTGATGCGATCTCCCTTCTCTTGATGTAGATCTAACTTTGCTTGATGTAGATCTTCAATCTTCTTGCGTAGATCTAGAATTTTAATGGAGGAAAGATGTGTTTGATTGATCAAGGAGGATCACAAGCTCAACAAATTGAGAGAATGAAGAAAAATAACCCTCTCTCCATGCCTCTAGTTCCCTGTTTATAGACTCGAACCACCCACTAATGGGCCACACCAATTCAACCCATTAATGACTAGCCAAACCTGTACAAAAATTGTGCAGTACTAGAACAGCGATTCCCCCCAAACCGCTGAATCAAATCTTTAATATGACCACTCTACGGAATTGGAAACATCATTTCATTTCCAATGAAATTGATCCCAACACCTGATTTGATTCAAGTCAAAAGTTATGCCATGTACAAAAATAACAGGGGGAAAATGGTCACAAATAAAATTGATAAAAATTATGGACATGTCACACATCCCGATAATCAACATATCAAAATATCAGAATGATGCGACCCTCGGGGAATTAAATAAAGGGGCATTTTACAATAAGGGCTTACTTCCCTCAACCAATTAATTTTAAGGACACGGGTTTAAAATAATTATTTTTAAGGACAAAATTTTATCATCTCATTTTGTATGCAGTCTCGACGCTAAAAAAAACCCCAAATCGATTTCAAATCCTCTTTCTTCTTCATATTTATACTTTCGAAATCAAATCTATTGCTAATCTACTTTCAAAACAAAATCGCCTCAGCTGATTTGTCGATTGGCTGAAGAAATCCAACTGCATCACTTTTCTCAGCTGAACAAGTAAGTAATTGTGTATTTTAGTTATTTGTTATATGTCGATTGCTGATGTTAATCGCCTCACCTTTATTTAGGTGACGAAACTAAGACGCAATTTCTATTCACTATTTGCAAGACGCAATTTATGTTTGTTGTTGAACAAGTAAGTACTTGTTTATCTTTGTTGTTTATTGATGCTCGATTTTTTTATTTGCTATGTATCGATTGTTTTTGTTAGCTGATGTATGTAGTCATTCACTGATTGATTTCATTTTCTATATAAAACTGCATATACGTATATATTCAGTGGTAGATTTTATTTTTTGTTTCACAACTTAAAAAGTTAAAGGTGTTTATCTTTTAATTTGAATTATTTCATTATGTATTAAAATTTAGTAATATTTGAAAATTACTGATACATGTAAAACATATTTTTTGTTTTGTTAATTATATGTATGTACTCGGTGGGTTAATAATACGTAATATGAATCAATTTATAGTGATGATGAAACTGTTCATACATATATATTCAGTGGTAGATGTTAATTTATTTGACAGCTTAAAAAGATAAAGGTGTTTCTCTTTTTATTTGAATGATTTAATAACATATTAAACCTTAGTAATATTTGATAATTACTGATATATTTTAAACATATTTGTTGTTTTTCTTATGATTTGGATTTATTATGATAAATGCATTAAAAGATAAGTTACATAGAATGTCTTATTTTATCTTTTACTAAATGATAAATATTAACATGTTTATTTTTTAATAGAATATCGTATTTTATTTCATATTTTAAAAAAGATAATTGCATCTATCTTTTACTAGAAGATAAAAGATAAGTTACATAAAAAATCTTTTTTTTACTTCATATTTAGTAGAATATGAAATAAGTTACATAGAATATCTTATTTTATATTTTACTAAATGATAAATATTAACATGTTTATTTTTTACATAGAATACCTCGTTTTATTTCAGATTTAAAATAGATAATTGCATTTATCTTTTACTAAAAGATAAAAGATAAGTTACATAGAATATCTTATTTTACCTTTAACTAAATGATAAATATTAACATGTTTATTTTTTACATAGAATAACTTATTTTATTTCCGATTTTAAAAAGTTAATTGCATCTATTTTTTACTAAAAGATAAAAGATAAGTTACATAGAATATCTTTTTTTATTTCATATTTAGTATAATACAAGATAAGTTACATAGAATATCTTATTTTATCTTTTACTAAATGATAAATATTAACATGTTTATTTTTTACGTAGAATATTTTATTTTATTTCAAATTTAAAATTGATAATTGCATCTATCTTTTACTAAAAGATAAAAGATAAGTTACATAGACTATCTTATTTTATCTTTAACTAAATGATAAATATTAACATGTTTATTTTTTACATAGAATAAATTATTTTATTTCAGATTTAAAAAAGATAATCGCATCTATCTTTTATTAAAAGATAAAATATAAGTTACATAGAATATCTTATTTTATTTTAGATTTAGTAGAATAAAAGATAAGTTACATAGAATATCTTATTTTATCTTTTACTAAATGATAAATATTAAAATGTTTATTTTTTACATAGAATATCTTATTTTATTTCAGACTTAAAAAAGATAGATGCATCTATCTTTTCAAAATTGAACTTTAGCTTTAAAAAAGATAAATAAATATATATGTCATGTGTTAATTACTAGTTGCAAATATGCAATGTTAGTGATAAAACTGACGTTTTGATTATAAAATTGCATTTTTGTAATTAACAATTTTTAAATGTAGTAGAATATCTTAATTTATTTCTGATTTAAAAAAGATAGTTGCATCTATCTTTTCAAAACTGAACTTCAGATTTAAAAAATATAAATGAATATATATATGTCATGTGTTAATTATTAGTTGCAAATATGCAATGTTAATGATAAAACTGAAATTTTGATTACCAAATTGCATTTTTGTAATTAACAAATTTTAAATGTTTAGTAAATTATCTTATTTTATTTAAGATTTAAAAAAGATAGATTCATCTATCTTTTCAAAACTGAACTTCAGATTTAAAAAAGATAAATGAATATATATGTCATGTGTTAATTGTTAGTTGCAAATATGCAACGTTAATGATAAAACACAATTTTTGATTACAAAATTGCATTTTTGTAATTAATAATTTTTAAATTTTTAGTAGAATATCTTAATTTGTTTCAGATTTAAAAAAGATAGTTGCATCTATATTTTCAAAACTGAACTTCGGATTTAAAAAAGATAATTACATGTTTAGCTCTACTTATGTTTGAAAAAAAAAAGGATACATGTTAAACTAGTTTGATGTTTTACTCATTATTTACAATTACTACATACCATATGAACTTGATTTAAAGCTTGCATAAAAAAGATAAAAGCATTTATTTTTTTGTACAAACAACTTAGTTAAATAATAATCTATAACGAAATGCTTTTAGTTGTTTACGAACATCAAGAGATATGCCAAAATTTGGTTACATAATAAATTACAGCATAGAGCATATAACTCCAAATTCATGGTAGGCTAACTAAATCAAAAATATGTTATCATTTTGTCAATTATTTTTCTTTTTTTCTAATTTCATCCTTGGTGATACATATTCAAATTTCCTTTGTGGGAATTCGAGAATCAACAAGCGTTATTTCGTGGGTGCAACGATATGGAGACTGATCTACCATGATAGTCACAGTCGTATTGTTTATTGTTGTGTTTGTAAATAGAATGGCTATGAACTTGTAGAGTCATGTTTTTTGTTCTGGTGACCTTAGGTTTTTTTTTTGTTAATTGTTCTTTGTTGCGGAGTTAAAACCATAAATGAGCTGTGCAAATTTGTGTACAAAGGAGTTGGAAAGAACAGTGGGATGTTACGCAGTTGGGTGTTCTTCCTTTTTATTTGTCTTTTTTTGTTAACAATAGCTATGACTACTGCATTGTTCGCAATTTTAATTGTACTGTAGTAAAAAAAAGTTCAAGTGTTCCAATATGATTTAGATCATTATTGCAATTTGTTCTTCCTTTTTTAGAAAAGATAAAAGTATTTATCTTTATCTTAAAAATATAAAAATATATACATGACAGACACTTAAAGCTAGTTTTCCATTGTATCAAAAATATACACATAAGCAGATAGTTTCATAGTTAAATCACATAAACCAACCAATATTCCGTTGTATCATTACTGTAGGCTGTTTTTTCTTCTCTAAAAAAGATAAAAGTGTTTATCTTTATCTGAAAATACAAAAAGAAGTACATGAAACCAACTATGTGAACATTATAACTACTAGTTACAGAATCGGAAATGCACCTGCATTCAAACCACACAAAATTATATTTTACATTGCACTTGCAGTGTTGTTAACTATTGTTTATATTTAATTTCCATTTGCTTCCCATCTTCTCTCTGTTTTGCAGTTCTATGCACTCTGAAACCAACCATCCATCATCAAAACACAACAGTCCTCCTTCACTTCATCAACACATGACATAAAATGAAAAGCTTTGGAAAATCAAATCGATTCGTTCAATCGAATCGTTCAATCAATCAATCGATTCGTTAAATCGAATCATTCAATCGATTCGTTCAATCGACTGTCGCTGTAGAAATAAAATTGAATCGTTCAATATATTCCTTTGAAACATGAAAAGCTTTTTAAAATCGCCATTTTTATTAAAATCGAATAGGGTTTCAGTTTTGCAAAATAACGGCCGCGACATTTTTTTATCCTTGAAATTTATTCTTTAAAAGCCGTGTCCTTTAAAATAATTGGACCTGACTAGTAAGCCCTTCACGCAAATTTCCACTTAAATAAAAGAATTTTACGATCCTCTGATACGTAAAATGCGGGTTGTCAAATAATATACTTATCATGTAACGACCCATCGAGTTCGACGCCCGGACTTCGACAATAATACATAAAACCCGTATTACTTACCAAAGTCCCAGTATCGAAAACACCAGATAATCATTAGAAAGATGGTAGAGGGTGAGATAAGAAAGAAAAAAAAATTAGAATAGAAGAGGAAGAAGAACCAACATAGAGAATCAGAGTCTCACATCACAGCGGAACAAAATATAATATAGAAATAATCTTTATTGAGAGCTTGAAAATACTTACAAACATCAGAGTACAGCTTACAACCAACACATCTGGACAGTTATAGTAATCTGTCCTCATATACAACACACAGCGGAATAATGTAATATCATACGTCTGAAATCTTTTAGCTTGTCTCCTGAACTTCGTGTTTATCCAATGATCTGAACCTGTACAGCCCGGTCTAACCCGAGCATTTACAAGTACCAATTCAGTCTGGTGAACCAGAGTGAGAATAACTCGCAAAGTTTTAAGGGGATCATCCAACTTGATTTTAAAGTTCAAAAATCTTTTCGAAATAAAAAGATAATCGTAAGACCAAATCCACACATGAACACATACAGTTTTTACCTTACGGTAACCCAAAACATTCTGAAATCACATATTTCTCTGATATTATAATAGTACCTAAATACAAATAAATAGCAATCTAGCGGAACGCTTGCATCTCACACTCCACATATATAGTATACAATCAAAACCGCGGGCGCTTATTGGATATTGGATTCCAACTACGACAAGGTATGGAACCACCTGCCGATAGTATATCTCTAGAGGCGAATACACTGGGTTCAACAAGAACGTCTTGCAACCCGACCCACACATGACTGACCACTCATTTCGCTTGAGTGTATCGAACGTATATCACCATCGGTTGGGATCAGCAACCGTTTCCCGAAAAGGACAGCATTGATAGATTAAAGAAGGAAAAGGAATTTCTCTAGATAGGTGATTATACACCCTAATGGGAGTGACCCACATAGCCATGCTGCCTGCCTGATTTTTGTCATTTTCCGGTTGTGAGGCTTGAGGTCATAACGTATCTTTTGGAACACTTGGACGTCATTCACTTTGAATGCCACATCGTCAGATCCTCCAGAAATCACTAATTGATTTCCACAAAAATAATCGGGTTGTTAAGTTAGGAGAAGGTGTCTTCTCCACCGCTACAGAAATACGTTTGAGGAAATCAACGTATGTAATCCCGTTTGGAAATACTCTGTCAGATATCCGTCCATACAAGTTGCCCCGGAACTGGACAAACCGAAGGCACTCTCCCACTGCATCCTTGAATTACCCTATGGATCAGTAGAGAGTAGTCCTTGCAATCCGCAAAAGCTCAACCATGACCTAATCACGTCAGAGTACCTCTGGTTGTACGGCCAGAGGATATTCGACAAGTAATCCTTTCGCTTATGAAGATCTATGGTCTTCAATTGCTCCATCCCACTTAGTATCTGATATCTTTAACGTTTACGTATTCATTGGTCGGAATGGTTTTCGAATATAAATTCGATCCCGGTCTTTCCATACCAATAGTTGTATTGGCCAGATTTGATAGTCGGTTATTTAACTATCAAATAAACAACCATTCAATCATGAAAATAAAATGAATTTATTGATAATTCGGTATTAAGCAACATTTGGCCCTTTTTTAATTATAAATAAATATCAAATGATTAATTCAACTTATGTAACCTTTAATAATTTAAAATACGTTATTTACTTCTTATTTTCGTGTAATAGTATTCTCAACAACATTTTATTTCAATACTTAGAAGAAAACACCTAATAACTAAATCCAATTATTATCTCAAAACATTAGTTACAATATTATTCATGTATATCTATACTTCACAATCATTAGTCCCGAATCGTAAGTTGGTAAGCGAATGACTTTCCAAGTATCAACCCCGAAGACCGAAATCAATATCAAATTAACACAAGGAGATCGCTCAAATCAACCAATCTCCAGTTAGGTTCTAATTCTCATCTTAACTCGTTATCAATCCCATATTACCCCGTTTCTGATTAATTCAACCATTTTCTATTTTGAAAATCTCGTTTCAATTCCATTACTAGGTAACGTTAATTTAAACTTAACGTTTTAGCCTCACGCTCCCATTTTACAAACATTGCTTATAAAACTCAAGCTTAATATACACCCCTTTATCTCGCTTTTCTTTTCTTAATTCAAACATTTAGTAGAACATTCAATTTAAGCTATCGTATTGGCTTAACATCTCTTTTAAAAGTTAGTTATAAAACTAAATCTTTATATAAACTCGTTCATCAATTCTGTTCAAAAATTCAATTATATTTCAATATCCACTTACCTTAATGAATCTCATTCCGAACTGATCACTTACATCATTATTCATTAAAATGATAATTTCATCATCATTAACTATCGTAGAAATAATTTCTTTTTATTTAACTAAAACAAACTGTAAATTTCTTTTCAAAATCTTATTAAAGTTAAAGCAATGTTCATTAATTTATTTCATTAGATTAATTAACAAACTAATTTAATCCACTCCAAAACTTGATCATCTCGTGAAAAAATTCAAATTATTCATTCTTTTAAATAAATAAATAACATAATTTATTTAAATAAATTTCATTTAACTGTTTCTTGAAATAACTAAATATAACTATTGCATTAGTTTCTACTCGTCTCCTTATAAATCTCATTAATGTAAGACTTTGATTTGTAAATGATTTAAAAATACTTAAAACTTATAAAATAAATAATAAGCCTTAATTTCCATTATTGAACTTTTATTTAATTATAAAGATTTGAAAATCCATCTTCGGCTATAAAATATATTTCATAACTTTGTTATCGTTGATTTAACCGACCGTAATCAATATTTGTAACACCATATATTTTTAGGCCAACTGCTGCCAATTACCCAATCAATATTGTTTATTGGTTAAAATAAAACAACCGTTTAATTTAGATTCAACAAACCATAATCAATCAATCATCCAGTCATATCAGTTAACAGTTCATATAATTGTAATATGAAAATAAACAATAAATTTGAGGAATCCAGGTGGATCCCTCCAACCTATTTTTCCCTGCATCCAAATACGTTATTTCGACAATATCATCTTATTTCAATAACAGATATAATATTCAACCATCAAATAATAACAGTAATAAAAACATCCATCAACCAATTAACAATCATGACACACAAATATTTAAACCCGGCTTATATAAAATATAAGTGGGATAAAACTGAGTGAGTTGAACTCACCTCGATTCCATTTGACGTCAACACGTTTTGTTTTACAAGCTCCCAACTGCGTTCAACTCCGTCCATTCCAATTCCATAATATTACCCCTATGGGTATGGTTCCAAAGTTCTTTGTTTTGTCTGTTTCTATTAACATATGAGAGCGATACACATTTTATAATTATACATTGTTTACTAATATTATTAAGACTTTAGTTATAATTATTTTGCCCCAACCTTAATTACAAAATATGTATATATAATAGGGATAAGCATTATTAAACATGTCTTAAACGCGGTTAGACACGTTTCCAAATTATTTTATCTAGGCATGTTAATTAACTTCTAGGCTTATTGTATTTATTTATTTTGTAAAAACATGAACTAGAACTGATGCAGTAGATCAATACACATGGTTGACACATTCTTCTAAAACATATCGAATGCACGAATGATTTAGACGAACTTTACTTTAAAATACTAAGACTCGTTCCTATCTAACACTCAAAGAATTCTTCTACTAGCACGTTTGAATACGGCACAATATAAAACACTAACTGGGCATGTTCAAATTCCTAATAGAATTATGAAAAAAAAAATCATTTCTACCGATCATATTCATTGGCCAAGCACAGGTGTATAGGATTAGGTGGTTTACTTAGACACGAAAATTTTAAAATTTATAATTGAAGTGATAGCTTAAATCAACTAAAGTCCTTCTATGTTAATATTATTATATTTTAATAAAACATTCGTTGGAACCGCATGTTACCTCATCACAGTTCATAACTTATAAAATTTCCTTACGGAACAGTCTAGGCGTACAGATTACAATAGTAGACATAATTTTAAAAGAGATCATGCACATGTACTGATCTAGTAGGTCATGGCCTAGGCAAACTAATACATTAATTAGGCATACTTAAGTATAATGTTGGCCACGTTAAGTATAAATGCTCACGACTAGTTTAAATTTCCTAGTTAAACATAGTTAGATAGTTCATTAAGCATACTAACATTACTAATTAATCATATTATACTACTGATTACTAAAACTAACCCACCATTTATATTTAAAATAAATATATTGTTCATTTTTCTTGAAATACCTACTATGCGCATCAGCTCGTGTTGCTCCACCATGATTTCATCTCCGGTAAACCGCTCTCAACCTTTTCTTGCTTCTTCCTTTCAACCATATACACTCATATATACTTCTCCTCCTCGTTAAAACTTCACCACTTCAAACTGGCCTGACCGAACTCCTCCCTTCCCATACTTCATGCAACTGTTCCCAGCTGAAACTCCCATTCTCCAAAAGAACACTCCCTCATAACCCATTCTCAAGATCCAAGAATATGAAATCACCCCACTGCTTCATTACCCATTACTGTCACCACTCCCCAAAACAAACCTCACTTCAGCATTACCACAACCAAACTGGAACACAGTTCGAGATCAATACACTCCTTTCCTGTTCGCTACAACACCCTCAGCCTTGTTGAACACGGTAAAAAATGCAGTACATTGGAGCGTTGTTTGTTTCTCATTTTCTTTCTTTAAAATCAAAGGCTTGTGTTATTATTATTTGATGAAGGTAAATCCGTTTCGTTTTTGTGATGGAGCACAAGGATAGAAGGAAAGGAACTAAGTGCCTATATATAGAAGAGAAAGAGCGGATGTGTTACGTCCTACCTTTTTGACCACTTCAAATTGGTGATAAAACCAACTTAAAACGACCAAATCGACGGATCATTATTTAGCTTATAGAGTTTAAAATTAAAAACCAACACAGAATACAGAATAATAGATAAACAGTATTGAACGACAAAATAATATTTTATATATTTTTCAGAATTTTTGATATAAAGATTTTTTATATACAGCGGAATGTAAAAATACAATTTTTTTAAAAACAAGAAATGATTACAGTAATAAATCTTAAGAGTGCGCCTCCTTTGGAATCCCCAACTTTGTCAAGCTTCGAATCCCAAGCTGTAGTCTTTAATTCTGTAACGCTCAGGGTCTGACCCGAGCGTTTCATGCAAAACACAAAACACTCGAGTTAGGATAAAATCATAGTTCAAGTAAATTAACTTCAATAAGAACTGAAATATAATAATTAATTCCAACATTTAATAAGTTGTAAGTTTCTAATATATGCCAAACCCATGGTTAATATCATATATGGTCAAAACATATCATGCTAGTGAATTTTTTTTCCTTCTCTAACAAAGCAACGCTTACACATGTACTCATACCTTCTGACAAATAAATATCTTTATAAGTGACACACTTGGTAATATGACGGCACCTATGTCAAACACGTCCTTGACAACATGTCACATAATGGGCTTAATTGTCATCTTATACTATTTACATGTGAAAATCGAAAGTATGCTTCGATTAGATAACGGTAATAACACATTGGTCCATTTTGTTAATTATTTCTGTACAAACTGGTTGGATAAGCCGAAGTTCAGGGTAATTAGACATGAAGGCCGTATATATACATGCACAAAAAAATTCATGCATGTAAAGGTAGACAAATAGTGCAGTAAAATATGAATTCATTGTGCCCAAGACAAAGCCAAATGCTTTACCCAAAAACCAACAAGTGACAGCGGTAAAGTGCTGCTGCTGCTGCACTCATAAAGGTCTAAAATATTTCAGATTTCTCTTAAAATCCACGACAAACATAAAATAAAAATACCTAACATAAATAAAGCTTATTTTGACAAGAAATACAAATGACTAACAAAACAAAGCTTGTCAAAATATTGATGCAGTTTCTTGTTGGTGCCAGAAATGTTTAATCGTGAATGGGAATACTAAATCGATTAATTGATACCAAAACAGTTGCATGCAAACAAGAATGTGATCTTAGACCCCACTACACATCCAAACTCAGGTGTTACCTATAAAACAAACTAAAGATGAATCCACTACAATGGTTTCAGCCCAACAGACTAATGAAGTAAATATGCAATTACTATGTTCCATTTTTTATTTACTCACCTTTATACCATTTGAGATAAGAGATTTCAGTTTGCAATATGTCAATTACTATGGAGCAGTCCATAATGACAAAAGTAGTCATGAATGATAAGGTCATCATCATTTTTTTTTGAAAGGTCAGGTTCAACAAAATGGATTATAAGATTCGGTTTTCAGAACATGTTTCAGCTCGTATATATACAAGAAGTGAGGCAAAGTGGAAATATCCATGTCGGTATGGGTACATATATACCGGGGTGTTAGCTTATAAATCAGTAGAGGGTAGCATTCGATAAATCAGTAGCGAGTAGTATTCGATAAACAATGCTGAGTACATAAAAACTTTGAATATTTTAAACAGATATTCATTTCATGCGCGATTTCTTATGTAATTCACATAAGTCAGAACATTTCACAGCTTGGCATTCGGCTTTATGTACTGGTAAACTATGATCCTGGATAAGGTGAAAGAATCTTATTTTAAAGTATAACAAGAATTCACAACACTCTAGTCTAAACTGTATACACCTATTGCTAACTTATGGTCTATTAACTAGCCTTCTTCTATCCAAAACTATAAGGACCTGTTAGGCTTAATTTCCACTTCAAGTTCCAGCATAGATTACAAATTTGCTGGAACTACAAATTATGATGATGTAACTGTTATATTATTTTTTTTCTCCCCGTTTTCGACTACGTTGGTTTTTGTACTCTCCTCTTCTCTTGCTCGAACACTGGAGTACAACATCCAATTAAAATTTGTACATTTAAAGACTCGCTGAAATGATGTTTAGTACCTCATTAGAAATGTCCTCTGAATGCAAAATTCTACATCTCAATCATTGGGAACATCAACTGATAATAAAACAATTCTGAGGCTAAATATGTTTTAGTGTATACTAATTCTACATTTATATGTAAGGACGGAAAAATTTAATGAGCGAAACTAAACGAATATACCCCTCGACAATGCATTAAGCATGAATCTCAATTCATCATATCGACTCAAGGAAAAGGATCTAGACAGAACAACTAGGTAGGATAAGTTTCTCCCCTCGACTTACAAGCAAGATCCCTCTTCAGACTTTGTATCCAGGATGACTAAATATATATGTCAATTGCCAAGTAGCTATATAACCAAATCATCAAGGCAGCTCTCTATATATATGTCTATATGTGTGTCATCAGTTTTATTTATATTTAAATCATGAATATCTCAGAGCTACAAATGTAAGGTCATACAAAAACATGCACCAATAACGGCTACCTTTCTCTATGGTTTCTCGTTGGATTGCCAAATCCCTCCCAAAACCCAAGACTTTCAAAGTGTACCCGTCTAATAATATTATATCCTACTACTTAATATGTTTTAATAACATGATTATTCAATGCGAGGAATATGCCAGTTTACACGTGAGCTTTTATAATCATTTTTTTCTAGCTTACAAAGAACATAGCATGTCCAATTTTTTTTCTTAAAGTATACAAACATGTTTGTGACAAAAAAAAATCAATTTTATTTGTTTCCATAAATCAAGCATGAGTGCAGCCAACAGTGACATAAACATTGCTGGGAAAATCATTCATCCATGGCCGAATAAATCAAGATAAACAAAAGGGGAAACTTAGGGGAAACTTACACAACAATCTGAACAGTCCATAAAGCACAAATCAACCCACAAGGCACACACGATTAACTATTATATCCCAATTAAAATCATGTTAAAACCTACCTGGA
This sequence comes from Allium sativum, assembly GCA_030737875.1. Lineage (NCBI taxonomy): Eukaryota > Viridiplantae > Streptophyta > Magnoliopsida > Asparagales > Amaryllidaceae > Allium > Allium sativum. The sequence continues at coordinate 730,603,250 of CM060912.1, read as the reverse complement.
CAACAATTAATCATGAGTGATAACTCACCTTAAATGGTGGACAGAGGTGACGTGAAAATCAGGTAGCAACGCTGCGAAGGTGAAGCGGAGTTGGCGGTGCTTTTAGAGGGGTGCGCAAACTCCAGTGGAAAATCATGGAGATGCTCAGCTTCCGGGGCTTCAAGGGCTTTCCAGTGGCTCGGGGAAGGGCTGGGGTTAGAGCGCATGTCTGGCAATGGCAAAGGCTTCAGAATAAGTTGGACTTTGATTTTGATTTGGGAAAAAGTTCATTTGGCTGCCATAAAAATAGAAAAAGGGGAAAAGAATGGATCTTTGTTTGCTGAAGAAAAATTTGGGAAGAATGCGTGATTTTATAGAGGAAAAGTTGTGGATAGGAAGAGCGTCAATCATTAGGGTTTTAGGTAGCGCAACTTTTTAGAGGATAGGTACGTAGGAAATTTACTGAGGAAGGTTATATATGTTTTAAATTAAATATTTAACTGGCGCCGTAACTGACATTGAACGTTCAATATTCGTACCATATCCACCATCTTCAAAACTAAAAAAATTATATGCACCCCTACGTTTCAACGTTCTGAATCCGATTAGTTTAACTGTGATCCGACTCCGTTTGTGTACAACGATATTTTATTTTAATTAAATTAGTTATCAGTTCACAAATATAATTCCATTCGTCCACCAACAACTCTATTTGATTCCAAAATTAAAACGTAAAATTCTACTTTCTTTACATACACAAATACACGCATATCCAAGCCAATTTTTCTATATATTTCAACAATACAAACTCTAATTTATTTAACGTCAATAACGTTTGTTTCATAAATTCAACCGTTTATATTTTCAAGTCGAAATTCAAATTCTGATTCGAATATCTATCCAAATTCAATTCAACTATTCAACAATAAATATTTGATTCTTAAACAGCCATTCTGAATCAAACTTATATACAAAACCATATATTCGAATTTAAATTCCTAATCCAAGTCTCAATATAAAATTAATTATAAATAGTTAAATCTCCAATTAATTCCATACTCTAGTTGTCGAAATTTTTGGGATGTCACAATCTTCCCCCCTTTAAAACTTTTTGTCCTCGAAAAGGAAAGATTGTTGAGGTTACACCATTGTATACCTCAAATATTCATGCTTGTGTGAAATTCTCCACAACTGATTTTAATATTGATATTTCAGTCATCGATCCTCTTTGTTTATCCTTCGTATTAGCATGAAAAAATAAGTTTTCTTCAAGAACCAATTTCTTCTTAAATTTCAAATCCTGTATTGATTGGATTTATGCATAAATTATTCCAATTTTTTTTATAAACCTCATCTGTCAACTTTTGCTTATCCATCATTCTACTTATTCCTTATAGTCCGAATCCAACTCAATCCCCTTACACTTAATCCATACAATTTTCCCAACACTCACTGAAGAGTGTAAATAACATTTCCTCTTCAAGTTACAAATTGTCGACTTGAAAATTTCCAAAATCCGAAATCATTATAATTTTTATACAGAAAATATTTGTATTATTACTCTGAAATTCTCTTTCTAAACTTATTAAATTAGATATATTTTAATCTGAAATTATTTATTTGAAAATACTTGATAACTCGAAGCTTGACATATCTATTTTCTTTCTTACAGATATTAGGCATATGCTGGCCAGGCGCACGACTAAAATCTCCAAGTACTAAATATCCTTGCTTCAACTCCCAATGAAAATATTTATCAAAAATCCTTTTAAAAACATATACAGAAAGTACCAATGTGATATTGATATGTTGATTGCTCATGAATCACAGATACACAATGGTTTCGTCTGGATCCCCCAGAAAACATCCGTATCCGTAGGAAATCACTTCCCTGCGAATTTCTTCATGGACTGATCAACAGAAGATATTTTTGGAATCAAAAGACAATCTGAGGTCACTGAGCGTTGGTTGCTCTATCTCAGAATCACGAAAACAAATCACGAAATTATGAAGATACTTCAAGTCACACGAACAAAACAAGTCACAAAGAAAAATCAGGTCATGAAGACCAATCAAGTCACGAAGACTAACTGCTGCATCAAACAGGTGGCTCACTATCACTAAGATATCTCAAACATTTCATGGCTCCATTCTACCTTTAGTAACTCTACTGGTTACATCTCTTTCACGTGTAGATATGCCATGTGGACCGCAGGTACACAATGGTTATGCCTAGGTCCCCCAGGAAACATCCATACCCTTAAGCTTTCACAGCTCTGCGGATTACGCCATTATCACGACTGTAGATCGCAGCAGACACAATGGTTATGCTCGGTTCCCCCAAGAAACATCCGTCCGCCGTAGGCCATCTATAGCCCTGCAAATTATGCTACACGGTCGTGTTCTTTCAGATAACTCGAGTTTTATGTTCGGACAACCTACTACCACCAGCAGCACCTCTCAATAAGCTCGAAATTCAAAGGATGGGGATGGTACTTCCCTTATCTTGACTTGAAAACATACGGTGCTTTATTTCACAAATCATACTCATGCCATTTACATAAGATTTTCTACCCAAATCATATTTCAAACATCTCGTCTTATATAAATTCCGTTATATAAGATTTTATCTTAATCGATTACCTTCCAATCCAGCAATTTTCAAATTCACTAAATTTTTCCATACAAGTTACAGAATCTTGTTTCTCTAATACCCAAAATTGAATATTCTCAAAATCCATTTTGATTTCAAAATTTTAGCTTTGGCCTCTTAACTACTTCAAATACTTGATATCACTTCCAACTCGGATTTATAGATCTATTGGTTATAAACCAAATTTTCTTCCAGATTTCCAATTATTAAGTTTATCACTCAAATCTTTGTGTTTTCAGAATTCCAGAATTTTTCATTCTTGTAACAAAATTTTCATTCATGCATAATTACTCTTTCACATCCATCGAATTTTGGTTTTACAAATCCACTTCTCTTACATTCTGCCGTTTTTTTTGACGTGCGACTCTTTGTTCGTCAGTTTCTTACCACATGTTAGCCTCTCACGATCTTTGGAAAAAACATTTCGAATTATCACATTTATTTTCTATTGTTCAAAAAATCTCTTATCACAAATGAAAACATTTCCATCCATTCACCAATCTCTTTTTTTTTACAAAAATATACTTTTATTCTCATGGGAAAACAATTTTAAATTCGTTGTTTGGATTAAAACAGATGTTAAATAAAACATTTTTATTCCCACTCAACTGTTGACACTCATTACTTCACTAAACAAACTCCTGTTATCGAATCTTAACCATTTCTTAGTCAACAATGAAGTTAATCAAGTTGGGGTATATTTACCTCTCAGACCTTAATTGAACAACATTATTAACTTTGAAATAGATAAAATTCATAACTTCAAATAATAACACTCATTCTTGTAACTTTCGAATCCAAGTTAAGAATTCACTTCTTTTACCAAAACCGTTGATAATGATTCACGTCTTCAAGATATTTAACTTTAAAAATATACTTTATTTATTAATCTGAATACATAATTAATTAATATATTAAATTTTGATTAAAACGAAAAGTAAACAACACCTTTCTGAAATTCAACATAATTAATTTCCATAAATAACTTCCTTTCAATTTTTTTTTTATTCGATAATATTTTATGAACTCTGGAAAATCCCATCTGACTTATATTCAGAACTTCAAAATAATCTCCCCGTACTAGTTAACTCTGTTTCCAATTTTATTTGCAACATATTTGCTTTCAAACGACATTTGCTTCTAAAAATGAATATCACTCCTTTTACGCGAATCTGAACTCGTCACATCAAATCAGTTTTGATTTGATTAAATATCGGTTTAAATCTTTTTAAAATCTTCATTCATATATCACTTCATTTACCGTTCTCGTTTACAATTTTCTTCTTGTTAATTAATTAACAAGTTTATACTTACTATCGAATTCATATATCCGATTACACATTATTGGTTCAAAACCAGTTATAATTTACCTTGTCCAGTTCTAAATAATCTAAATGAATTAATCATATTTAACACAGTCATATTCCAATTATGACCCATTTTTATTCAAAACTTTATATTCTAATTATCAAACTAAAATGCATCACTTCATTTTTGAAATGATTTCAAATTTTCTCTTTTTTTTCGTTCAAAAAATCATCTAGGTTCTTATTCCAATCAATTTCAATCGTCTTTGATTGCTAAAATACATGATTAGAAAATTTAATTCGTCAATTCCCTTATACTTAGCTTTCTTGGATACCATTCGATGGTGGATTCATGTAACGACCCGAAAAATCTGAACCAATTTAAAATTTTTAAATTGGCTAAATTAATGGATTTTAAATATTTAAAATAAATATTTTAAATAATAGCAATGAAAAGTGGACGTTTGAAAACGAATATAATTAATTCTAATTATAAACAAGGCCTGAAAAGGCGCTGCAATTTCAAAAATTGAATTCAAACTTTGACTGACTGTACCGAGTGCAAAACAAAACGGATTTGAGTGAAACCAAAAATATTTAAATCTGTTAGTGAATACCTTTCTAATGAATCTGAGAAATCGAAGTTTCATGGCGGAAAGCAAAAGTTATGGCCAAATGAATTTTCAAAAAGGTCGCTACGGAATTTATATAGCCCGTGAAATTGGCCATTTTGCAAACGACCTCGGAATTTGACGAAACAACTCTTGTTGGATCCGGGATGTGAAGTTATTGCTAGGTTTCAAATTTCATAATTTTTGAAGCTAGTATGTGAGCGTGGCAAAGGAAAACGTGTTTTGGTCAATTACAGTTAAATTGGATCGACCAGAAATGGGCCTTTTTGCAAACGGTCTCAGAATTCGACAAAACTAGTTTTGTTGGACCGTATCGTCAAAACATAGCTAGATTTATTGTAACAACCCGAAAATATGGGCCAGTTTAAAATTTTTATTTCGGCAATTTTAGCGAATTTTGAATATTTAAAATGGATTATTTTAAAGAATATCGACGAGAAAATTTATTTTGAATATAATTAGAACGTATATATTATATACGTCGTCGTTAGAATATAAATATTTATATATAATTATAAATAGAATTGAAAATGGCGCGGTAGTTCGATAATTCGATTTCAAACTTCAATTGAATGTACCGGGTGCAAAACAATACGGATTTTAGTGAAACCAAAAACATTAGGATCTAATTGATGATATCTTTCCAACGAATCCGAAAAATCTAAATTTCATAGCGGGAATCAAAAGATATGTCCAGTTGAAAATGCTGAATAGTCGCTATGGAATTCAGACCCTTAAAAATGGACATTTTGCAAACGACCTCGGATTTCAATGAAACCACTTTTGTTGGGTCCGTGTTGTCAAATTATTGCTAGATTCCAAATTTCATAATTTTTCGAATCAGTATGTGAGCGTGGCAAAGGAAAACGCGTTTGACCAGTTTCAGTTGATTTTAATCGACTGGAAAATGGCCATTTTTCTAACGGTCTCAGAATTCAACGAAACTAGTTTTGTTAGGACCGTATCGTCAATACGAAGCTAGAAAATATTTTTATGGGATTTGTAGAGTTGTTATGTGACCCCAGTAATTTGAAATGTACGTTTAAAATTCAATATAGTGATTTAAATATAAATTCAATGGAAACTAATTCAAACAGTCGAATCAGCCTTCGTAACATATCCCATTGTGTTCGAAATGGGGGTAATTAGCTAGGGACGACAGGCGGTGGGTCTCGTTTCGGATTCGTATGTAAAAGTTGCTTTTTGAGATTAATTAAATAAATAAATAAATAAATAAAAAATCCTTCAAACCCCTCCTCCCTTCGTCCCTACCAGGTCAAACCCCCCCCATTTCAAATCGGTAAAACCCGATTAGGGAAAAAAAAAAACGAGCGCATCCAAATCGCTTCGCCCCTCCCCCTATGCCGCAGCCGCCGCCTCTTCTTCCCCCTCCGCCCTCTGCGCCGCCACCCCCTTCTCTCCTCCCCTCGCTCTCTTCTCTCCCTCCTTAAACAGCGAACCCCTACCACCTCGAACCCCCAGCAGCCGCGCCCAAACCCTAGCCGACCCGCGCCTCCATGAACCGACCATCCCCCTCCCATCGCTGACGATGGCGAATGCTCCTCCTCCGCCCCTTTCAGCTCAGCGACGAGGTGAGTATTTCGGTTTATCTTATTTTATTTCTTTTTTTTATGAATGTATGAAAAAAAAACTTGAAGTAAGGATTTCTAAAACTGGTATTATATGCTCTTTAAAACGGAGATAAATATTAGATTTTGACCACAATAAAGATACGATTTTTAGTTCTAAAAAGATTTGATTTTCATGTTTGGAAAAGATCGTATTTTGAAAGGTGAAAAGGTCGTATTTTGAAATGTGAGAAGATCGTATTTTGAAAGGTGAAAAGATCGTATTTTTATATAGTTGATTTACAGAAAAGATAGGATTTTTATTTGTAGAAAAGATTAGATTTTTAACAAGGTAAAAATTCGATTTTTATATATTGAGTAGCATACTAAAAATTCGATTTTTATATATTGAATAGCGAACTAAAAATTCGATTTTTATATATTGAATAGCGAACTAAAAATTCGATTTTTATATATTGAATAGCGAACTAAAAATTCGATTTTTATATATTGAATAGCGAACTAAAAATTCGATTTTTATATATTGAATAGCGAACTAAAAATTCGATTTTTATATATTGAATAGCGAACTAAAAACTCGATTTTTATATATTGAATAGCGAACTAAAAACTCGATTTTTATATATTGAATAGCGAACTAAAAACTCGATTTTTTTTATTGAATAGCGAACTAAAAATTCGATTTTTATATATTGAATAGCGAACTAAAAATTCGATTTTTATATATTGAATAGCGAACTAAAAATTCGATTTTTATATATTGAATAGCGAACTAAAAATTCGATTTTTATATATTGAATAGCGAACTAAAAATTCGATTTTTATATATTGAATAGCGAACTAAAAATTCGATTTTTATATATTGAATAGCGAACTAAAATTTTGATTTTTATATATTGAATAGCGAACTAAAAATTCGATTTTTATACATGTGGCTACGGGCGACGAAGGTGACGAAGATGCGATAGCGATGAAGATTTCTATCTATGAAGTGCTGTGGAGCTAGGATAGCTATTTGTGAGAATTTCTCACCTTTCAATTTCATTTTCTAAGTTATATATATATACTAGGATGCAGACGGTGCTTAGTAGCACCCGACACAATCGTCCACAGACCATGGACTTGTTTGTTTGGTTGCATAGATTAGTTATATGATTTGATTTGAATTTGGTTGTTTGGTGATTTTGATTGATGTGTGAATAGCGTGGGCCTTCACTAGACTGGGGATAAGGCTAGGCCTTGTCCCGTTTCTAGTATCGCGCCGTTATGCCGCCGAAATTTTCTAAAATATGTTAGAAAAATAAAAATACCATTTTATTGAATAAATGAACCGAATATAATATTCATAGGTTGAATAAAATGTTTTATCGTTAAAAATATAATTCTTAACGTGAAAGAAAATAAATAAATATTTATAAACAAATCGGCCGATTTGTTTATATACACTGATTTGACTGATATTGATTGGGTCGATAAATTTTACACATCGCCCAACTGCACAACTAAAATCTGTGTTTGATTGTTTGAAAACCCCACACGGGTGTTGGGATGAAATATGAAGTTCACTCGTCCTGATTGATTAAATATGTCGATCGATTGATTGACAGGCTGTTATAAGCGTTAGATATCTATATTTGATGCTTATACAGTGTAGTGCACTTTGGTTGATGGTTGATTATTTTTCAATGCTATTATATACATGTGTTGTATGGAATCCATATAATTGACTTTATATGGTAATTGATTGGGCCTCATTCCAATTTGAAAAATAAAGAATAAAATAAAATAAAGGTTCATGTGTTGACAGTTTCATCCATTGAGATTGGTCATGTGTTGAACGAAATATTTTAGTAATAAAATTTACATCTTTATAATATAAAATAAAGGTTCATGTGTTGACAGTTTCATCCATTGAGATTGGTCATGTGTTGAACGAAATATTTTAGTAATAAAATTTACATTTTTATAATATAAAATAAAGGTTCATGTGTGGACAGTCTCATCCATTGAGATTGGTCATGTGTTGAACGAAATATTTTGATAATAACAACTATTTTGAAAAAAAGAAATATTTGAAATAGAATATTTGAAAATAGAAATTTATGAAGCCGTGTTGATTAGATTGATGCCATTTTGACGTAAACGATATTTATATCGATTTTATTCATTTTGAAACGAATTGAATTGAAAACGATTTCGAAACGAAATGAATTGAAAACGATTTCGAAATGAATTGAATTGAAAACGATTTCGAAACGAATTGAATTGAAAACGATTTCGAAACGAATTGAATTGAAAACGATTTCGAAACGAATTGAATTGAAAACGATTTCGAAACGAATTGAATTGAAAACGATTTCGAAACGAATTGAATTGAAAACGATTTCGAAACGAATTGAATTGAAAACGATTTCGAAACGAATTGAATTGAAAACGATTTCGAAACGAATTGAATTGAAAACGATTTCGAAACGAACTGAATTGAAAACGATTTCGAAACGAACTGAATTGAAAACGATTTCGAAACGAATTGAATTGAAAACGATTTCGAAATGAATTGAATTGAAAACGATTTCGAAATGAATTGAATTGAAAACGATTTCGAAATGAATTGAATTGAAAACGATTTCGAAATGAATTGAATTGAAAACGATTTCGAAACGAATTGAATTGAAAACGATTTCGAAACGAATTGAATTGAAAACGATTTCGAAATGAATTGAAATGAAAATGATTTCGAAATGAATTGAATTGAAAACGATTTCAAAATGAATTGAATTGAAAGCGATTTCGAAACGAATTGAATTTAAAGCGATTTCGAAATGAATTGAATTGAAAGCGATTTCGAAATGAATTGAATTGAAAGCAATTTCGAAATGAATTGAATTGAAAACGAATTCAAATTGAATTGAAAGCAAATTGAAATGAATTCAAATTGAATTGAAATTTGAATTGAATAGAAATGAATTTTAAAACGAATTTATAAAGAAGAATTCAATTTTGATTTGAATTGAAATGGAAGTTGAAATTTCTTTTGAAACGAATTTAAAACTATTTATATAATTCGTTTTAAATAGAAATCGACGAAATATATATTATATATATAATATAATGGCCTGAATAGAACGCGCCGCGCCGCGGTTGTTCGCGAATTTCGACCATTTATTTCAAACGGACATTACGGGAGATCCGACCGTCGGATTCTCCTAAAACCGGAACCGTTGGGTTCGTATCGAAAAGAGCTTTCTAACGAATATTAGAAATTCAAAATCTAACGGTTGGATTTGGAGTTACGTCCAGATCAAATTTGAAAAAGGTCGCTGTAAGTGCAGTTCGATGGCCATTGTTGGAAATTGACTGTATGGGCCTTGATAAAATTATTAAAAATAGTAATAATTTGTGTAAAATCATAAGAAATGATTTAGAAAGGATTGGGATGAAAAACTCCATATTTGAAAAGATAAAAATAGATTTTTATCGAAATGAACTAGTTTTGAACTAGAAATATAATTCTATTTATTTTTAAATAAATAAATTGAATTTGAAAAGGGTTTTAAAAATAACCAGAATTTCCAATGATTGCATTAGAGTGGATTTGAATCGAAATTGTCTTCGGAATATTTCGATGTTGGAATTCGTGATTATACAGATGTTGTTACGGAAATTTGAAAGATATATATTTATATCGTTATTTCCAATACGACATTTGTTAATCGTAGAATTTGATATTGAATATAAGCCGATGTATTTTCTATTCAGAGCCTTATATCGAATATCAAATGTGATTTGGGTTTGTCGTGAATGGTGTCTTCACTAACACTGTTCTTGAACCCAGTTGAGAAAAGATTAAATCTTTTTATGTAGATTTAATGAAGTGTAACAATTAAATAATATTTAATTGGAATTGAATTGATATTGATTTTTGGGTTTATCGTGGACAGTGTTTTAAATAACACTCGTTCTTTAACCCGATAATCAATGGAATGTGACTTTGGGTTTATCGTGAACTGTGTTTTAAATGACACTGATTCTTTAATCCAGTCAAAGTTTAAAACTAAGTGGAGTTTTAATGAATCTTTAATTAGATTGAGATGATCGAGAATGGAGTATCACCAGTTTTGCTCCAGGCGATAGTTAAATCTTTAATTAGATTTGAACGTGAAATGGTAATTGAATTTACCGATAACACTGTGGTGTTAGATATGAAGTATTACCAGTTTTACTTCATGGGATGAATAGGTTGGGATTGGGAAATTAAAACAAATGATTACTTCGGTAAGGTTCGCTAATCCCGACTAGTTTGAATTGAGATTCAAAAATAGAATAAAGAATAAATTCAAGGAATTTATCTTGGATAAAATTAATGGGAACCTTTCCCTATGAATGTGAAATTTAGAAACTAACTGTCGGTTAGCCAAGCAGAATGGTTTTCTGAGTATTGATCTGATGTTGGTTTCGGCCTTCGGGGTTAATATTTGGGGAATTATTCTCTTGATTAATTTACGGTTAGTGACTAATGAATTGGATTGAGGCGTATGTTGTGTTTGTGTAACACTTATTTAAAATATACGCGAGTTATTCGGAAAGACCGGGTTTATCCCATTCTGAATAACTGATCTGACGATAAGTCGAAGATGAAGACGGTGGTCGAAGACCAGAAGTCTTCACGTCGTTTGGGTGATTACTGATGATATTGATTGGGCTGTACACCCAAGAAGATGGAAACAGTTGGTGATCGTCCAGACGTACTTGGAGATCGATGGATATGCGGAGTACTAAGTGCCTCCGGTTTCGTTCAGACCTAGAACGGACTTTTAAATGGACTGTGTGTCTGACATTGGATTTTAGTCCGTGTGATTGATCTCTATTAAATATATATCTGTTTGGCGGCGGAGAATTTATTCTCTTGCTTAACGCCCTTCTCTGAGACGTACGAGGTCAGGGGATATATATTGATGGATATCAATCGCGTGGAGTGAATTGCCTGTGTGGCATGCCTAAGTGGCAATTGATCGAGGCTTCTGTTGAAAAGCAAAGTCTTGTGGTGATGATCAAAGAACGGCCTTTGTGGCGTAGCTTTGTGTAATGTTTACTTCGCGAGTATCACACTCGGTGTGAACCAAAAACGGGAGACGGACCTCAGGGAGGGCATGCGTTTCCTTCTAGCTAAAAAGTGGCGTCAGTGGTTTTACACGCCCTGACGAGTTTGACTTATGTGGTTGTTGCTGTTGCGAGGCGCCTCGGATTGATCGGTCGTTCTCGAACCGATGGAGTCATTTAGTTGGCTCACTTACGCCCCAAAGGGCGGCGAAACGCATGTTCTGGGTTTAAGTTTAATCCACATCGGTGGACCAGCCCTGTCGCTCCAAGGGTCGATGCGTTCTGATCCTGAGACTCGGGCTAGACAGTCTCGAATCGGTTGAGGACTATCTTTTGCCTCGGTTCATAGACGGAAATCTAATTTCCAAATGCGTGACATTTGCGGTTTTATTTGTAAACCTATATATGGCGACATGATATATGGTACCCATGCCGCCTATGATTGATACTTATGATTTGAAGTTGTTTTTATACACTATGCACTTATAATAGTATCAAACGATTTGTTTTAACCGTATCAAGCATTCTTTGGTTGTTATAAGGGAAAACCCTATCCTCGGCTGCGTTGCATTGTGTGATGGGACCTGGGTCTTATAACAGCTTCATTTTTCTTTATTTAGCATTGCGCTGTTTGTTAGGCACTGGTATTCTTGGGAGGAAACCCGTTCCGTGTTATACGGCGTGGTCCCTTGATTTACCTAAATTTAAAAATAAAGATTGATAACTGTTTTAGTTCTCACACCAGTCCCATGACTGACCTGGAGTTTATTGTTTTAACCTAAACTCTGGGTGCCCTTATTTTGACACGGGCAGCTAGTAGTTTTGGTTTTGCAGATTTATATTCACAGGATCCTGGTTTACAGCTGGAACGATATCCGGAAAGCTTTGTATCCATATATCTCATTCTAGTTGTGTATTGTATTATTTTCCGCTGCGATGTATTTAAATGTAATTTAAATCTCTGATATTTCTGTGTAATATTCATTTATACTCTGTATATTCTTGTAATCTGATGCATTGTTGTAATATACAATGAAATGTTCTTTTATATGAGTTCTGTTGTGGCTTGTTCTCGAACTATCCGACACTTTCCTATACTGGGAAGTTACGGGTTTTCACAGTTGGTATCAGAGCTTTGGTTTACAAAGCTTAGAGAACAAGACACATTAGAACCATACGAAAGAATTCATCAGATATTGTATTAGTAATATCCAATTAGAATGACTCGTTAGAGATAGGATCAGTAGTATCCTAGAACGAGTGTGAAGAGTATATTTTTCAAATGAAAACAAATTTTGTTTTGAAAATTTAAATCAATTATTCGTATTTGATTATTTATTTATATTGATGTGGACAATCCAGAATATATATATTTTGCGTATACGTCTGATCCGCGTGTATTCAAAGTTTTAATATATTGGATAGATATAGCATCACACTCTAGTCGCCCGAAGATGATATTGATGATAGCGATCGCATCATCAACATTTATGTACGAGTTTCGAAGGTGTGATTTTCTATATATTTCCATTAGACTGGTGTGAGAACCAAAACTTATATAGTTAGAACACATTGTTGTGAATTGGCATCAAAAACATGATTTTTGTATATATATCAAATTATGAATTTGAGACTCTAATTCACTAATTGATTGATGTTTGTGTTGTTTGTTTATTTGGTTGATAATTTTGAACCACTATGCCTAATTTGATCGGATAATGAATTGTATTGAAATTTGGTCGCATTTGCTTGCATATGCATATACTTTCATTGAACAGGTCATAGCAAGGAGGCTAGAGCAGAGAATAAAATTTGTTTGCCCGACAAATAGGTACATGTTTACTACATAATTTACTGTTTTGTTTGGGTGATGATGAATTTATGAGCCTATTGGCTAGCCGCTTGGCCTTTTCTTTTTCTTCTTGAGATCTGAAGGACCGGGGAAGCTATTTGAAATTCCCCGATGCTCCCGGTGCAGGGGAGGTTATGGCGAAATTTTTCGAAAATTTAGGGTGTTAGCCAAATTTTTGAAATTTTTGAAAATTCTCTGAAACTGAACAGTTGGATAATAGAAGCCAGATCGAGCGTAGAGCTTATTAATCAAACCACTTTCGACTTTGTTCCTTTTCGGGGACGAAAAGTTTTAAGTGGGGGAGATTGTAACAACCCGAAAATCTGGGCCAATTTAAAATTTTTATTTCGGCAATTTTAGCGAATTTTGAATATTTAAAATGGATTATTTTAAAGAATATCGACGAGAAAATTTATTTTGAATATAATTAGAACGTATATATTATATACGTCGTCGTTAGAATATAAATATTTATATATAATTATAAATAGAATTGAAAATGGCGCGGTAGTTCGATAATTCGATTTCAAACTTCAATTGAATGTACCGGGTGCAAAACAATCCGGATTTTAGTGAAACCAAAAACATTAGGATCTAATTGATGATATCTTTCCAACGAATCCGAAAAATCTAAATTTCATAGCGGGAATCAAAAGATATGTCCAGTTGAAAATGCTGAATAGTCGCTATGGAATTCAGGCCCTTAAAAATGGACATTTTGCAAACGACCTCGGATTTCAACGAAACCACTTTTGTTGGGTCCGTGTTGTCAAATTATTCCTAGATTCCAAATTTCATAATTTTTCGAATCAGTATGTGAGCGTGACAAAGGAAAACGCGTTTGACCAGTTTAGTTGATTTTAATCGACTGGAAAATGGCCATTTTTCTAACGGTCTCAGAATTCAACGAAACTAGTTTTGTTAGGACCGTATCGTCAATACGAAGCTAGAAAATATTTTTATGGGATTTGTAGAGTTGTTATGTGACCCCAGTAATTTGAAATGTACGTTTAAAATTCAATATAGTGATTTAAATGTAAATTCAATGGAAACTGATTCAAACAGTCGAATCAGCCTTCGTAACATATCCCATTGTGTTCGAAATGGGGGTAATTAGCTGGGGACGACAGGCGGTGGGTCTCGTTTCGGATTCGTATGTAAAAGTTGCTTTTTGAGATTAAATAAATAAATAAAAAATCCTTCAAACCCCTCCTCCCTTCGTCCCTACCAGGTCAACCCCCCCCCCCATTTCAAATCGGTAAAACCCGATTAGGGAAAAAAAAAACGAGCGCATCCAAATCGCTTCGCCCCTCCCCCTATGCCGCAGCCGCCGCCTCTTCTTCCCCCTCCGCCCTCTGCGCCGCCACCCCCTTCTCTCCTCCCCTCGCTCTCTTCTCTCCCTCCTTAAACAGCGAACCCCTACCACCTCGAACCCCCAGCAGCCGCGCCCAAACCCTAGCCGACCCGCGCCTCCATGAACCGACCATCCCCCTCCCATCGCTGACGATGGCGAATGCTCCTCCTCCGCCCCTTTCAGCTCAGCGACGAGGTGAGTATTTCGGTTTATCTTATTTTATTTCTTTTTTTTTATGAATGTATGAAAAAAAAACTTGAAGTTAGGATTTCTAAAACTGGTATTATATGATCTTTAAAACGGAGATAAATATTAGATTTTGACCACAATAAAGATACGATTTTTAGTTCTAAAAAGATTTGATTTTCATGTTTGGAAAAGATCGTATTTTGAAAGGTGAAAAGGTCGTATTTTGAAATGTGAGAAGATCGTATTTTGAAAGGTGAAAAGATCGTATTTTTATATAGTTGATTTACAGAAAAGATAGGATTTTTATTTGTAGAAAAGATTAGATTTTTAACAAGGTAAAAATTCGATTTTTATATATTGAGTAGCATACTAAAAATTCGATTTTTATATATTGAATAGCGAACTAAAAATTCGATTTTTATATATTGAATAGCGAACTAAAAATTCGATTTTTATATATTGAATAGCGAACTAAAAATTCGATTTTTATATATTGAATAGCGAACTAAAAATTCGATTTTTATATATTGAATAGCGAACTAAAAATTCGAATTTTATATATTGAATAGCGAACTAAAAATTCGATTTTTATATATTGAATAGCGAACTAAAAACTCGATTTTTATATATTGAATAGCGAACTAAAAACTCGATTTTTATATATTGAATAGCGAACTAAAAACTCGATTTTTATATATTGAATAGCGAACTAAAAACTCGATTTTTATATATTGAATAGCGAACTAAAAATTCGATTTTTATATATTGAATAGCGAACTAAAAATTCGATTTTTATATATTGAATAGAGAACTAAAAATTCGATTTTTATATATTGAATAGCGAACTAAAAATTCGATTTTTATATATTGAATAGCGAACTAAAAATTCGATTTTTATATATTGAATAGCGAACTAAAAATTCGATTTTTATATATTGAATAGCGAACTAAAAATTCGATTTTTATATATTGAATAGCGAAGTAAAAATTCGATTTTTATACATGTAGTGGCTACGGGCGACGAAGGTGACGAAGATGCGATAGCGATGAAGATTTCTATTAATGAAGTGCTGTGGAGCTAGGATAGCTATTTGTGAGAATTTCTCACCTTTCAATTTCATTTTCTAAGTTATATATATATATATACTAGGATGCAGACGGTGCTTAGTAGCACCCGACACAATCGTCCACAGACCATGGACTTGTTTGTTTGGTTGCATAGATTAGTTATATGATTTGATTTGAATTTGGTTGTTTGGTGATTTTGATTGATGTGTGAATGGCGTGGGCCTTCACTAGACTGGGGATAAGGCTAGGCCTTGTCCCGTTTCTAGTATCACGCCGTTATGCCGCCGAAATTTTCTAAAATATGTTAGAAAAATAAAAATATCATTTTATTGAATAAATGAACCGAATATAATATTCATAGGTTGAATAAAATGTTTTATCGTTAAAAATATAATTCTTAACGTGAAAGAAAATAAATAAATATTTATAAACAAATCGGCCGATTTGTTTATATACACTGATTTGACTGATATTGATTGGGTCGATAAATTTTACACATCGCCCAACTACACAACTAAAATCTGTGTTTGATTGTTTGAAAACCCCACACGGGTGTTGGGATGAAATATGAAGTTCACTCGTCCTGATTGATTAAATATGTCGATCGATTGATTGACAGGCTGTTATAAGCGTTCGATATCTATATTTGATGCTTATACAGTGTAGTGCACTTTGGTTGATGGTTGATTATTTTTCAATGCTATTATATACATGTGTTGTATGGAATCCATATAATTGACTTTATATGGTAATTGATTGGGCCTCATTCCAATTTGAAAAATAAAGAATAAAATAAAATAAAGGTTCATGTGTTGACAGTTTCATCCATTGAGATTGGTCATGTGTTGAACGAAATATTTTAGTAATAAAATTTATATCTTTATAATATAAAATAAAGGTTCATGTGTTGACAGTTTCATCCATTGAGATTTGTCATGTGTTGAACGAAATATTTTAGTAATAAAATTTACATCTTTATAATATAAAATAAAGGTTCATGTGTGGATAGTCTCATCCATTGAGATTGGTCATGTGTTGAACGAAATATTTTGATAATAACAACTATTTTGAAAAAAAGAAATATTTGAAATAGAATATTTGAAAATAGAAATTTATGAAGCCGTGTTGATTATATTGACGCCATTTTGACGTAAACGATATTTATATCGATTTTATTCATTTTGAAACGAATTGAATTGAAAACGATTTCGAAACGAATTGAATTGAAAACGATTTCGAAACGAATTGAATTGAAAACGATTTCGAAACGAATTGAATTGAAAACGATTTCGAAATGAATTGAATTGAAATCGATTTCGAAATGAATTGAATTGAAAACGATTTCGAAATGAATTGAATTGAAAACGATTTCGAAATGAATTGAATTGAAAACGATTTCGAAATGAATTGAATTGAAAACGATTTCGAAACGAATTGAATTGAAAACGATTTCGAAACGAATTGAATTGAAAACGATTTCGAAACGAATTGAATTGAAAACGATTTCGAAACGAATTGAATTAAAAACGATTTCGAAACGAATTGAATTGAAAACGATTTCGAAATGAATTGAATCTAAAACGATTTCGAAATGAATTGAATTGAAAACGATTTCGAAACGAATTGAATTGAAAACGATTTCAAAACGATTTGAATCGATTTCGAAATGAATTGAATTGAAAACGAATTCAAATTGAATTGAAAGCAAATTGAAATGAATTCAAATTGAATTGAAATTTGAATTGAATAGAAATGAATTTTAAAACGAATTTATAAAGAAGAATTCAATTTTGATTTGAATTGAAATGGAAGTTGAAATTTCTTTTGAAACGAATTTAAAACTATTTATATAATTCGTTTTAAATAGAAATCGACAAAATATATATTATATATATTATATATATAATATAATGGCCTGAATAGAACGCGCCGCGCCGCGGTAGTTCGCGAATTTCGATCATTTATTTCAAACGGACATTACGGGAGATCCGACCGTTGGATTCTCCTAAAACCGGAACCGTTGGGTTCGTATCGAAAAGAGCTTTCTAACGAATATTAGAAATTCAAAATCTAACGGTTGGATTTGGAGTTACGTCCAGATCAAATTTGAAAAAGGTCGCTGTAAGTGCAGTTCGATGGCCATTGTTGGAAATCGACTGTATGGGCCTTGATAAAATTATTAAAAATAGTAATAATTTGTGTAAAATCATAAGAAATGATTTAGAAAGGATTGGGATGAAAAACTCCATATTTGAAAAGATAAAAATAGATTTTTATCGAAATGAACTAGTTTTGAACTAGAAATATAATTCTATTTATTTTTAAATAAATAAATTGAATTTGAAAAGAGTTTTAAAAATAACCAGAATTTCCAATGATTGCATTGGAGTGGATTTTAATCGAAATTGTCTTCGGAATATTTCGATGTTGGAATTCGTGATTATACAGATGTTGTTACGGAAATTTGAAAGATATATATTTATATCGTTATTTCCAATACGACATTTGTTAATCGTAGAATTTGATATTGAATATAAGCCGATATATTTTCTATTCAGAGCCTTATATCGAATATCAAATGTGATTTGGGTTTGTCGTGAATGGTGTCTTCACTAACACTGTTCTTGAACCCAGTTGAGAAAAGATTAAATCTTTTTATTTAGATTTAATGAAGTGTAACAATTAAATAATATTTAATTGGAATTGAATTGATATTGATTTTTGGGTTTATCGTGGACAGTGTTTTAAATAACACTCGTTCTTTAACCCGATAATCAATGGAATGTGACTTTGGGTTTATCGTGAACTGTGTTTTAAATGACACTGATTCTTTAACCCAGTCAAAGTTTAAAACTAAGTGGAGTTTTAATGAATCTTTAATTAGATTGAGATGATCGAGAATGGAGTATCACCAGTTTTGCTCCAGGCGATAGTTAAATCTTTAATTAGATTTGAACGTGAAATGGTAATTGAATTTACCGATAACACTGTGGTGTTAGATATGAAGTATTACCAGTTTTACTTCATGGGATGAATAGGTTGGGATTGGGAAATTAAAACAAATGATTACTTCGGTAAGGTTCGCTAATCCCGACTAGTTTGAATTGAGATTCAAAAATAGAATAAAGAATAAATTCAAGGAATTTATCTTGGATAAAATTAATGGGAACCTTTCCCTATGAATGTGAAATTTAGAAACTAACTGTCGGTTAGCCAAGCAGAATGGTTTTCTGAGTATTGATCTGATGTTGGTTTCGGCCTTCGGGGTTAATATTTGGGGAATTATTCTCTTGATTAATTTACGGTTAGTGACTAATGAATTGGAATGAGGCGTATGTTGTGTTTGTGTAACACTTATTTAAAATATACGCGAGTTATTCGGAAAGACCGGGTTTATCCCATTCTGAATAACTGATCCGACGATAAGTCGAAGATAAAGACGGTGGTCGAAGACCAGAAGTCTTCACGTCGTTTGGGTGATTACTGATGATCTTGATTGAGCTGTACACCCAAGAAGATGGAAATAGTTGGTGATCGTCCAGACGTACTTGGAGATCGATGGATATGCGGGGTACTAAGTGCCTCCGGTGTCGTTCAGACCCAGAACGGACTTGTAAATGGACTGTGTGTCTGACATTGGATTTTAGTCCGTGTGATTGATCTCTATTAAATATATATCTGTTTGGCGGCGGAGAATTTATTCTCTTTCTTAACGCCCTTCTCTGAGACGTACGAGCTCAGGGGATATATATTGATGGATATCAATCGCATGGAGTGAATTGCCTGTGTGGCATGCCTAAGTGGCAATTGATCGAGGCTTCTGTTGAAAAGCAAAGTCTTGTGGTGATGATCAAAGCACGGCCTTTGTGGCGTAGCTTTGTGTAACGTTTACTTCGCGAGTATCACACCCGGTGTGAACCAAAAACGGGAGACGGACCTCAGGGAGGGCATGCGTTTCCTTCTAGCTAAAAAGTGGCGTCAGTGGTTTTACACGCCCTGACGAGTTTGACTTATGTGGTTGTTGCTGTTGCGAGGCGCCTCGGATTGATCGGTCGTTCTCGAACCGATGGAGTCATTTAGTTGGCTCACTTACGCCCCAAAGGGCGGCAAAACGCATGTTCAGGGTTTAAGTTTAATCCACATCGGTGGACCGGCCCTGTCGCTCCTAGGGTCGATGCGTTTTGATCCTGAGACTCGGGCTAGACAGTGTCGAATCGGTTGAGGACTATCTTTTGCCTCGGTTCATAGACGGAAATCCAATTTCCAAATACGTGACATTTGCGGTTTTATTTGTAAACCTATATATGGCGACATGATATATGGTACCCATGCCGCCTATGATTGATACTTATGATTTGAAGTTGTTTTTATACACTATGCACTTATAATAGTATCAAATGATTTGTTTTAACCGTATCAAGCATTCTTTGGCTGTTATAAGGGAAAACCCTATCCTCGGCTGCGTTGCATTGTGTGATGGGACCTGGGTCTTATAACAGCTTCATTTTTCTTTATTTAGCATTGCGCTGTTTGTTAGGCACTGGTATTCTTGGGAGGAAACCCGTTCCGTGTTATACGGCGTGGTCCCTTGATTTACCTAACTTTAAAAATAAAGATTGATAACTGTTTTAGTTCTCACACCAGTCCCATGACTGACCTGGAGTTTATTGTTTTAACCTAAACTCTGGGTGCCCTTATTTTGACACGGGCAGCTAGTAGTTTTGGTTTTGCAGATTTATATTCACAGGATCCTGGTTTACAGCTGGAACGATATCCGGAAAGCTTTGTATCCGTATATCTCATTCTAGTTGTGTATTGTATTATTTTCCGCTGCGATGTATTTAAATGTAATTTAAATCTCTGATATTTCTGTGTAATATTCATTTATACTCTGTATATTCTTGTAATCTGATGCATTGTTGTAATATACAATGAAATGTTCTTTTATATGAGTTCTGTTGTGGCTTGTTCTCGAACTATCCGACACTTTCCTTTACGGGGAAGTTACGGGTTTTCACATTTATTTTTTTGGAACTTTTCGAATCAGTTTGTGGCCCCGGCAAATTGAAATGTACGTTCAAATCGAATATTGAATATTCTATATTTTAAATTGAATGAAAACTGACTGAAACAGTCGAATGGGCCTATGAAACATATCCCATTGTGTTCGGAATGGGGGTAAAATGCTAGGGACGATAGTCGTTGGGTCTGGATTGGGGTTCATGTGTGAAAGGGGGTATTTTCGGAAAAAAAAAATATAAATTAAAGAAAAAATCCTATTGGCCAATCCTTTCTCTCTCTCCCCGACCTTTCTTCCTCGCGCAATGCGGAAAGCCGCTCCTCCCTTCTCTCCTCTTTTTCTTTCCAATCACTCAGTAAAATCACCAGCTTCAGTTAGGGATTTTGTAGAGTCTCCTCTCCTCTACAAATCCATACTAGGTTGGATATTTATCGTCAAGTATCTGAGAAGAATTGGCCACCTGAAGTCACGAAGTTCAGCACGCCGGAGCTCCTCCCCTGCTTCGTCGATCAGCACCAAACCACCACCGCTGGGTGCGGTTTCCTCTCTCCTCGGCGTAGTGTACTTCGATTTCGTCATCGTTCAACGGTTTGATTGAAAAATCAAAACCCTAGTTCGAAACATTTCAAAGAGGTATACGACGTTTATTTTATTTTATAGTTTATAGCACTTTAAAGCGCTACGATTTATGATTTCACTGTAAAAATCATATCTTTCTCGTTTGTTGACGAAATCCAGTGAAACAAGAGACAGTGGACTCGTGTGGACGTCTTCTACATTTTAGAAGAGACCGCATATTTTTCTGAGCCTTCTACAATTTTTGGTGGAGTGGAACCCAATGTGAGATTTCTAATTTATTAAACGATATGGAAAACGACGATGTATGAATTATATAGTCGATGTATGAGTTATATAAGTGTTGTACACCTCTTGTATAAGCGTTGTATAAGTTGTACGTTCGATGTATAAGTTGTATATGCGTTGTAAAAATTATATATATGTGTCGAAATAGAAGTGAATTGTTATATATATATATATATATATATATATATATATATATATATATATACGCCCCTCGTCCACAAACCATGGACGATATTTATTGGTTGTGATTGGTGTGAAAATTGATTGATAACAAATGGTTGATTGGAATTGTTTGTGGTTGATATTGATTGATTGTGGTTGAAAAATACCCGTTTGTGGTTGAGAAATATTTGGTTGAAACCACATAGGATTAGTTTGTGGAAATGAAATAAATATACATGCAGCCTACGTGCGAACTAGATGCATGAAACCCCATTGTCAAAAACCGTGAGGTTTTAAGGTAGAGCGAGGAGCCGTACTAGGGACGGTCCCGGTTTTAACTACCTTGCCGTTATGCTGCCAAAATTTTGAATAATATTCGTGTGTTTGAATTATTTTCATTTGTTGAAACTATATTTATTCGTTGAATAGAAAACCTTCATGTGTTGAATCAATATTCATTCGTTGAATTGAAATTCATGTGTTGAATGGTATTCGTGTTTTAAATATAAAAATCACATTTTTATCTATATATATAAACTATAGAAAACCTTCATGTGTTGAATCGATATTCATTCGTTGAATTGAAATTCATGCGTTGAATGGTGTTCGTGTTTTAAATATAAAAATCACATTTTCATATATATATATATATATATATATATATATATATATATATATATAACTATAGAAAACCTTCATGTGTTGAATCGATATTCATTCGTTGAATTGAAATTCATGTGTTGAATGGTATTCATATTTTGAAATAAATTGTTTTATAATAAAAATCACATTTTTAGCATCTATATGAACTATATAAAATAATCTTGTTTTAAAAGAAATTGTTTTATAATAAAAATCCTATTTTTTATTACCTATATGAACTATATAAAATAATAGTGTTTTGAAATGAATTGTTTTACATTAAAAATCACATTTTTATTATATACATGAATTGTTAAAAATAGTGAAGTGTTGAAATAGAAGACAGTTAGGTAAAAATATAATTTTTATCAAATGTATGAAAAAAATATAGCTTTGAAATCGAAGGATCGATATATATATATATATATATATATATATATATATATATTGAAATATATCGAAAAACGAAGCTGCAGTTCGTATTTTGAAACCGTGATTTCAAACGATTAGTACGGGAGATCCGACCATCGGATTTTCCTGAAATCGCAACCGTTGGGTTCGCTTTGGAAATTTCATTCCAACGGCACCAACTTTGTAAAAATCCAACGGTTGGATTGTCTGGAATGTTTAATTCAAATCTGAAGTAAAACAGCGCCAGAATCGATTATATATATATAAATATAATTATATTTAATCGAATAACGACGCTGCAGTTCGTATTTTGAAATCGAAACTTCAAACGATTATACCGGGAGATCCGACCGTCGGATTTTCCCGAAACTGGAACCGTTGGATTCGTTTTGAAAAGATCTTTCTAATGATGTAAATTTTATGAAGATCCAACGGTTAGATTTTCAGGTATGTGTAAATCAAATCTAAAGAAAAACAGCGCCACAGACGCGTTATGGCCCGAAGCGTCGTTTTGAATAAATTGGCTATTTTAAAATAAATAAAAATAGCGATAAATCGTTATAAGATATTATAAATGATATGGATGTGAAATTTAGAAATTAACTGAAGGTTGGCTAAGTCGAATGGTTTCCTGGGTGTTGATCTGATGTTGGTTTCGGCCTTTGGGGGTTAATATTTGGGAAATCGTTCTCTTACTGATTGACGGTTAGTGACTAATGAATTGAAATGATGCGTGTGTATGTTAGTGCTGCACTTGTTTATTATATACGCGAGTTGCTCAGAAAGACCGGGTTTATCCCATTCCGAATAACTGAATCGACGATAAAAAATCGAAGATGAAGACGGTGGTCTAAGATCGGAGATCTTCACCTCGTTTGGATGGTAACCGAGGTCCTGATTGGGAGGCATCCCGAAATATGGATAATGAGTGGTGATCGTCCAGACGTACGTGGTGATCGATGGATTTGCGAGGTATATAGTGCCTCCGGTTTCGTTCAGATCCAGAACGGACTTGCAAATGGACAGTGTGTCTGACATTGGAATTTATTCTGTGTGATTGATAGCCATCAGTTGCACGGTGTGAATTGCCTGTGTGGCGTGCTAAGATGCAGTGATCAGGGCTTCTATTGAAAAGCAAAGTCTTGTGGAGATGATCAAAGCACCGCCTGTGTGGCGTAGCTTTGTGTATAACGTGAAATCGCGAGCCTCATACCCCAGTATGAACCAGAAACGGGAGAAAGGACCTCAGGGAGGGCCTGCGTTTCCTCCTAGCTAGAAGTGGCGTCAATGGTTTTACACGCCCTGACGAGTTTGACTTATGTGGTTGTTTCTAGGCGCCTCGGTTAGATCGGACGATCCGGGTCCGATGGAGTCATTTGTTGGCCCGCTTACACCCAAAGGGCGGCGAAACGTAGTGTTCAGGCATTTTAATCCACTCCGTGTGGACCGGCCTTGTCGCTCCAAGGGTCGATGCGTTCTGATCCTGAGACTCGGGCTAGGCAGTCTCGAATTCCGTAAGGACTATCTTTTGCCTTGGTTCGTGACGGTAATCCAATTTCCAAATACGTGACTGTGTGATTTTGATTGTATATATATATGGAGACATGATATATGGTACCCATGCCGTCTATGATTGATAGTTATGATTTGAAATTGTTTTTGAAACATATAAACACTAGTAGTAATTTGAAATGCTTTTTTTTATTCGTATCAAGCATATCTTGGCAATTATAAGGTAAAACTCTATCCTCCGGTTTGCGTTGCATTGTGTGATGGGAACTGAGTCTTATAATGGCTTCATTTTTATAAAAAGCATTGCGATGTTTAAAAGAAAGATTTGTTTTAAAGCACTGGCAATCCAATGGAGTAAACCCGTTCCACGAAAGTGGCGTGGTCCTGTGATTGGTCATATTATAAATGTGTTGAGTAGATTTCTCATACCAGTCCCATGACTGACTCGTAGTTTGTTTCATTTTCAAACTTGGGTGCCCCTTTTTCTACACGGGCAGCCTTGTATTCAGGTTTAGCTGGCTCATTCTGGATAGCTGGAGCTGAAGATGGATTCTATCATTTATCTCTTTTTATGTTGTTCAGCTCCTATTGTACATTATGTTCGTTTTCTGCTATAGACATTTATGTATAGCTGAACTGTATTTGTACTAAGTTTGATCCTGTATACTGTGTAACTCTGATGATTACGTTTATCCAGTATATTCTATTGTGCGTTATCTGGTGTATTTATTTAATTTTGTTATGCTATTATCTGTTTATGTGTTATATTCCAAGGATTACCCTTGCCGCCGTCAGTACGGGGTTTGGGGTCGTCTCAATTCAAGATTCAAATCTAAGGGGATCCTATCGAAGAATAATTCTAGCAAACCTGGATTCGAGGACTTCTGAAGACTGGGGATTCCAAACAAAATTTTAAATCTAAAAATACTTTTTTCCGCTGTATTAGTTTCAAAATAATAGTCTCAAAAATAATTTTTCCAGAATATATATTTTCTTCAAAATCTATTTAAAATTTATTCTCATTTTCAAAACTCATATTTCGAAACCTTTTTATTTTCAAAATTCGCTTTTCTAGTGTCGATCCTACTCATTTAAACTCGATAAGCTATGTTTTGAATAAACCAAAGCTCTGATACCACTTGAAACGTCCCGCCTTTTTGACCACTTCAAATTGGTGATAAAACCAACTTAAAACGACCAAACCGACAGATCGTTATTTAGCTTACAGAGTTTAAAATTAAAAATCAATACAGAACACAGAATAATAGATAAACGGTATTGAACTGCAAAATAATATTTTATATATTATTCAGAATTTTTGATATAATGATTTTTTATATACAGCGGAATGTAAAAAAACAATTTTTTTTAAAAACAAGAAATGATTACAGTAATAAATCTTCAGAGTGCGCCTCCTTTGGAATCCCCAACTTTGTCAAGCTTTGAATCCCAAGCTGTAATCTTTAAATCTGTAACGCTCAGGTTCTGACCCGAGCATTTCATGCAAAACACAAAACACTCAAGTTAGGATTAAATCATAGTTCAAGTAAATTAACTTCAATAAGAACTGAAATATAATAATTAATTCCAACATTTAATAAGTTCTAAGTTTCTAATATATGCCAAACCCATGGTTAATATCATATATGGTCAAAACATATCATGCTAGTGAATTTTTTTCCCTTCTCTAATAGAGCAACGCTTACACATGTACTCATACCTTTTGACAAATAAATATCTTTATAAGTGACACACTTGTAATATGACAACACCTATGTCAAACACGTCCTTGACAACATGTCACATAATGGGCTTAATTGTCATCTTATACTATTTACATGTGAAAATCGAAAGTATGCTTCGATCATATAACGGTCATAACACATTGGTCAATTTTGTTAATTATTTCTGTACAAACTGGTTGGATAAGCCGAAGTTCAGTGTAATTATACATGAAGGTCGTATATATACATGCACAAAAAAATTCATGCATGTGAAGGTAAACAAATAGTGCAGCAAAATATGAATTCATTGTGCCCAAGACAAAGCCAAATGCTTTACCCAAAAACCAACAAGTGACAACAGTAAAGTGCTACTACTACACACATAAAGGTCTAAAATATTTCATATTTCACTTAAAATCCACGGCAAACATAAAATAAAAATACCTAACATAAATAAAGCTTATTTGTCAAGAAATACAAATGACTAACAAAACAAAGCATGTTAAAATATTGATGCAGTTTCTTGTTGGTGCCAGAAATGTTTAATCGTGAATGGGAATACTAAATAGAGTAATTGATACCAAAACAGTTGCATGCAAACAAGGATGTGAGCTTAGACCCCACTACACGTCCAAACTCAGGTCTTACGTATAAAACGAACTTAAGATGAATCCAACTACAATGGTTTCAACCCAACAGCCTAATGAAGTAAATCTGCAGTTATTATGTTCCATTTTTTATTTACTCACCTTTATAACATTTGAGATAAGAGTTTTCAGTTTGCAATATGTCAATTACTATGGAGCAGTCCATAATGACAAAAGCAGTCACGAATGATATGGTCATCATCATTTATTTTTTGAAAGGTTAGGTTCAACAAAATGGATTATAAGATTTGGTTTTCAGAACATGTTTCAGTTCGTATATATACAAGAAGTGAGGCAAAGTGGAAATATCCATGTCGGTATGGGTACATATATATACTGGGGTGTTAGCTTATAAATCAGTAGAGAGTAGCATTCGATAAATCAGTAGCGAGTAGTATTCGATAAACAATGCTGAGTACATAAAAACATTGAATATTTTAAACAAATATTCGTTTCATGCACGATTTCTTATGTAATTCACATAAGTCAGAACATTTCACAGCTTGGTATTTGGCTTTATGTACTGGTATACTATGATCCTGGATAAGGTGAAAGAATTTTATTTTAAAGTATAACAAGAATTCACAACATTCTAGTCTAAACTGTATACACCTGTTGCTAACTTATGGTCTATTAACTAGCCTTCTTCTATCCAAAACTATAAGGACCTGTTAGGCTTAATTTCCACTTCGCGTTCCAGCATAGATTACAAATTTGCTGGAACTACAAATTATGATGATGTTACTGTTATATTATTATTTTTTCTCTCCATTTTCGACTATGTAGGTTTTTGTACTCTCCTCACCTCTTGCTCTAACACTGGAGTACAACGTCCAATTAAAGTTTGTACATTTAAAGACTTGCTGAAATGATAACTGTTTTTGTTTAGTACCTCATTATAAATGTCCTCTGAATGCAAAATTCTACATCTCAATCGTTGGGAACATCAAATGATAATAAAACAAGTCTGAGGCTAAATATGTTTTAGTGTATACTAATTCTACATTTATATGTAAGGACAGAAAAATTTGATGAGCGAAACTAAACGAATATATCCCTCGACAATGCATTGAGCATGAATCTCAATTCATCATATCGGCTCAAGGAAAAGGATCCAGACAGAACAACTAGGTAGGATAAGTTTCTCCCCTTGACTTACAAGCAAGATCCCTTTTCAGATTTTGTATCCAGGATGAGAAAATATATATGTCAATTGCCAAGTAGCTATATAACCAAATCATCAAGGCAGCTCTCTATATATATGTCTATATATGTGTCATCAATTTTGTTCATATTTAAATCAGGAATATCTCAGAGCTACAAATGTAAGGTCATACAAAAACATGCACCAATAACGCTACCTTTCTCTACGGTTTCTCGTTGGATTGCCAAATCCTTCCTAAAACACAAGACTTTCAAAGTGTACCCATCTAGTAATATTATATCCTACCACTTAATATGTTTTAATAACATGATTATTCAATGCGAGGCATATGCCAGTTTACACGTGAGCTTTTATAATCATTTTTTTCTAGCTTACAAAGAACATAGCACGTCCAGTTTTTTTTCTCAAAGTATACAAACATGTTTGGGAAAAAAAATCAATTCTATTTGTTTCCATAAATCAAGCGAGAGTGCAGCCAATAGTCACACAAACACTGCCGGGAAAATCATTCATCCATGGCCGATTGAATCAAGATAAACAAAAGGGGAAACTTACACAACAATCTGAACAGTCCATCAAGCAAAAATCAACCCACAAGGCATACACGATTAACTATTATATCCCAATTAAAATCGAGTTAAAATCTACCTGGACAACAATTAATCATGAGTGATAACTCACCTTAAATGGTGGATAGAGGTGACGTGAAAATCCGGTAGCAACGCTGCGAAGGTGAGGCGGAGTTGGCGGTGCTTTCAGAGGGGTGCGAAAAATCCAGTGGAAAATCATGGAGATGCTCAGCTTCCGAGGCTTCAAGGGCTTTCCAGTGGCTCGGGGAAGGGCTGGGGTTAGAGCGCATTTCTGGCGATGGCAAAGGCTTCCGAATAAGTTGGACTTTGATTTGGGAAAAAGTTCATTCAGCTTCCATAAAAATAGAAAAAGTGGAAAAGAACGGATCTTTGTCTGCTGAAGAAAAATTTGGGAAGAATGCGTGATTTTATAGAGGAAAAGTTATGGATAAGAAGAGCGTCAATCAATAGGGTTTTAGGTAGCGCAACTTTTTAGAAGATAGGTACGTGGGAAATTTACTGAGGAAGGTTATATATGTTTTAAATTAAATATTTAACTGGCGCCGTAACTGAAGTTGAACGTTCAATATTCGTACCATATCCACCGTCTTCAAAACAACCAAAAATATACGCACCCCTTCGTTTCAACGTTCTGAATCCGATTAGTTTAACTGTGATCCGACTCCGTTTGTGTACAACGATGTTTTATTTTAATTAAATTAGTTACCGGTTCATAAATATAATTCCATTCATCCACCAACAACTCTATTTGATTCCAAAATTAAAACGTAAAATTCTACTTTCTTTACATACACAAATACACGCATATCCAAGCCAATGTTTCTATATATTTCAATAATACAAACTCTAATTTATTTAATGTCAATAACGTTTGTTTCATAAATTCAACCGTTTATATTTTCAAGTCAAAATTCAAATTCTAATTCGAATATCTATCCAAATTCAATTCAAATATTCAACAATAAATATTTGATTCTTAAACAGCCATTCTGAATCAAACTTATATACAAAACCATATATTCAAATTTAAATTCCTAATCCAAGTCTCAATATAAAATTAATTATAAATAGTTAAATCTCTAATTAATTCCATACTCTAGTTGTCGAAAATTTTGGGATGTTACAGGATGAGCACAACGTCCCTTCGATGGTAGGAGGTAGGTCTGTGCAACTTCTTTTCACTTCACTGTGTTGTGCATAGCTATGTTGATGGTGAAAATACGCTGGAAAGGATACAGTTCGCGCATGTGCTAAAAACGGAAGAAGACGCAGGTAGCTGTACCTTTTCGTAAGACAGGTAGAAAGAAATAGCTTGCCTGCAGATGTAACAGGGTAGGAAAGGCTAAAAGTTGCACTGGGAAAGCTTGCCTTGATTTGAAATCAAATAGGTGTTGTGATGCTTCAAAATGAAGGAATAGCTTTGCAGAAGTAACATGACTTGTTTTTGGATTAGGATGTGCAGGTGAGGATCACTTCCTAGGCTAGCTTGTAGTACCCTCCAGCATAACTGTGTTAAAATAGGAGAGGTACAATTGAGTTTTCTTTTCACTAATTTCACGGGAACAATTTGAAGGCAGGGTAGTTTCTTTTCCTTGTCGGCTGTCGGGTTGGCACAAACTTTGGGTAGGATCAGTTTGCATGTGCTTACTAAAACAAAATAGGATAGGTTTGCAGAAAATCATACTTGCTGATTTGAGAATATAGAGCGAGTGGTCTGCAGGAGATGATAATAGCATGTGCGGTTACACCTCTATGTTGTGCAAACATAAATAACCAAATCTCTAGGTTTCTGAGTAGTGTATAGTTAGAGTGGTTTTCGAGACTAATGTTGTTCCCTAGATGAGACATATCATTTCTTCTGTCGAATTTGTATGTGAAACCTCATTTTTTGGCTCGTTCGAGAACTTGTAACATGTATTTGTGACTCGCTTATATTAACTCAGCTATGTAAATATGTTTTCTGACTTAGAAAAGTTGTTGATGCAGGAAGCAATCCGTTAATTTCCACTATGTTGTTGGATTATACAAACTATTTTGTGTATAATATTATATTTACGATTCTCTTCTCTTAACCTGAATTTTGTTATTAACATGTAAGGAATATTGCATGGTGAATGTCTAGATGATATGCAAGGTTGCCAACATTCTTAGCCAAATTACTTAGGAATTTAAATTTGTCTTTTATATTAATTTTATTTATTTTCATACGGTTAGTTTATAATGTCGCTATTTGACGTGAACCGTTAAATCTACGCACCGCAAATCAACGACTCCAAACTCAACAAAATAACAAACTCAATAAAAATAAATACACTTCTATACTTTGACGTTCTGGCCTCTATGAAATTTATTTCGTTGACAACGGACTCCGTTTGCACAACGACTTTATTTTAATTTATCGGTTCACTTTTAAATTTGCGCGCACCAGTGAAACAACTCCGATTGACTCCAAACTGAAAATGTAGCCACAGCTAGCTGCACGTATTCCAATAAAACTTGTTTCGTCGAAAGCGGAGGTTGTCTGAAAAATAAATCATTTCTAAAGTCTATATAATATATCGAACAATTTACCGTGTGCGAAGCACGGGCCTTATTATAAATCCATTTAAAATTTCCAAAAAATATATTTAAAATAGTAAATTAAATTAAATATTCGACCGCCAAAATACGGGATGTTGCATTCCTCCCTTAAAAGAATTTCGTCCCTGAAATGACTAAGGTAGAAAAATGCTACAAACCCATTATCTTTTCTAAAACCCAATTTAAAATAAAAAACCAATCTATTATTGCATCAAAAATTTCTAACACATTATATTTTTGCATAAGCGTACCTTGTACAAGTGCTATCAAGCATACTAGCTCAATTTATTATGATATATTCAACCAAAATCAGCCTCAAACCCTCCTGACATCTGTACTCAACTCAATCCACCATGTGAGTAACAAATACATGAAATTCTAAATAACATTTCAATTGTTAACTACTATAACTGTACAAATTCCCAAATTAAACACATACCATTGTCCATATGCAAATATACGATTTCATATTTGATTTATTTAAATTATTATACTGGAATTTAGTTTCAGTCTATTCAACACTTTTTCATCTGTTAATGAATATATATACAACCAATCTAACAAATAACGAACAATGCACAATCAAATCATTCAATTTAATTTATATTCAACATCCATCTTTACTTGATTATATTTACTTGGGTTTCATGTCAATCGATAATACCCAATTGATTTCCATTAAATTATA
Source organism: Allium sativum (assembly GCA_030737875.1). Taxonomy (NCBI): domain Eukaryota; kingdom Viridiplantae; phylum Streptophyta; class Magnoliopsida; order Asparagales; family Amaryllidaceae; genus Allium; species Allium sativum. Next base: position 730,571,522 of record CM060912.1, on the reverse strand, counting down.
TTCATCAAATTTCCAAATTCTGAATCATTCTTGTTTAATTCTAATATCCATATTCATTTTGGATTAACTTCACTTGACCAAACTACTTTCAATTCATATTCAATCACTGATTGATTTTCTAGTTAGTTTACTTTCATTTCACGATCCAAATCTTGATTTATTTGAATTACAACTTGAAATCCTCTTTTACTAATTCATATATGAAATTTCCCTGATTATACTCAACCATTTCAAATTCATCATCAAATTTGAATACCATCAAATCCATCAATCACACCAATATTTCAATAATTGGTTAAAAAAATTTCTTTATATACAAAAATAATTTTCGAGTGAAATTATTTCATTTATTCAATTTACAAAACAATATCAGGTTAATTGCTAATTTAATATTGAACCAATCAAATAACACAATATAAAACATTTTTATAAAATCTACAATTACGCGCTCTCATATATATACACTCTACTCGATCTAGGTTATTACTAACCCCATCTCTATCGAGTTACAACACAGAGCCAAGGTTATTGCTAAACCAATAGCTCTGATACCACTGTAATGACCCAGCGAGTTCGACGCCCGGACTTCGACAATAATACATAAATCCTGTATTACTTGCCAAAGCCCCAGTACCGAAAACACCAGATAGTTATTAGAAAGAAGGTAGAGGGTGAGAAAGAAAGAAAAATTAGAATAGAAGAGGAAGAAGAACCAACATAGAGAATCAAAGTCTCACATCGCAGTGGAACAAAATATAATATAGAAATAATCTTTATTGAGAGCTTGAAAATACTTACAAACATCAGAGTACAGCTTACAACCAACACATCTGGACAGTTATAGTAATCTGTCCTCATATACAACACACAACAGAATAATGTAATATCATACGTCTAAACTCTTTCAACTTGTCTCCTGAACTTCGTGTTTATCCAATGACCTGAACCTGTACAACCCGGTCTAACCCGAGCATTTACAAATACCGGGTCAGTCTGGTGAACCAGAGTGAGAACAACTCGCAAAGTTTTAAGGGGATCATCCAACTTGATTTTAAAGTTCAAAAATCTTTTCGAAATAAAAAGATAATCGTAAGCCCAAATCCACACATAAACATGGATGGTTTTTACCTAACGATAACCCAAAACATTTTGAAATCACATATTTCTCTGATATTATAATAGTGTCTAAATATAAATAAATAGCAATCTAGCGGAACGCTTGCATCTCACGCTCCACATATATAGCTCACAATCAAAACCACGGGCGCTTATAGGATATTGGATTCCGACTTTAACAAGGTATGGAACCACCTGCCGATAGTATATCTCCCGAGGCAAATACACTGGGTTCAACAAGAACGTCTTGCAACCCGTCCCACACATGACTGACCACTCATTTTGCTTGAGTGTATCGAATGTATGTGACGACCGCCCATAACCCCCGCACTAAACAAGAGGAATAATGCGCTGAAAGGCGTGCCAGGCTGCTATGGACGATCATCATAGTAAGTGAACACATCGAAACCTGTCGTAGAACTCACAGCGCAAGGATAAAATATAATAGAACATATACAACAGGTGATAGTAATGAGGTATCATATAGCAAACTTTTGAAACTCTTCCAACATCCAGAAAGATTATCCAACTGATATCCAAGTTTGTACATAAGGCCTCACTACAACTCTCAAGAAACTCAAACAGCGGAAACAGAAATACTAGATAGAATAAAACTGGTACGCCAGCCTCCTGCTCGTCATCGCTTAGCTTCCTCGTATCACTAAGCTCCATTACCTGTAACCTGCTACTTAGTCTGCCCATCCACAACCGGATGAACAGCCCAAGGTAATAAGAGGAGACATAAAACCTTGAGTCAGACAATAGTCTTAGTGAGCGATAATACAGCTAACAAACTTCAACAAGAAAGCATATGAGAATGGGTAAATGAACAACTTATCTACCCACATCACCAGAGAAGAACTCAACCTTATCTTCCCCACATCGGACAGTGATAGCCTTTACACCAAGCATTTCAACCATTCATCCATAGAAACCAGAACACCCATTCAATCATAGAGAACACACATAACATCCAGATTATATAAGTCTCACACAGACAACCCTAATCGAGTTTAACATTCCTCAAGTACCCTCGCTAGAGGCCTAAACCAATATCACTTAAGCACTCAAAGAACATCTCCCTCGACTTTGGATAATCTATGTGAGATAGTACAAACAGAACAAAAAATCATCCATAACCGACTCTGGCTATCACCGCCAATCCTGCTTCGAAACCATCATTATCGTATGACGGCCAACCTTACCATATGTCAAGGGCTAATGATAACCCCAGTTCTAGCATGAACTCCATATGCCCAACCTTGGCAATGTCCAACCTTGACACTAGGCCTTTCCCCAACCAGAAAGACCCAGGGTACTCGACCAACAACCGGTCTTTTGGGCCTTTCAACGTTACCCATCGTACCCCTGCTTTGAGCCTGCTAGAACTTACGACAACGATGACTTCTCGGCCTTCGCATCTCTAATCGTCCAACCTTGACGATGTTTCATAGCTCAAGCAACCTTCTCGAGCAGCCATTATCCACCAACTCACGACCTTTGAGTTGTCTCCGCATTCGTTGTTCCACCTTGATCAACGAACACATTCATCACTTCGAGTCTTCCTACTTGAATCACCTCGAAGTTACGTCATCACTAGAAGTGCCCGATCAGAAATTTCCACTAGAAATGCCGACCAGACCCATTTTGGACCGACCAGACCTCTTCCGGTACTTCTAGACCGATCAGACCCCCTGGACCGACCAGACCTCCCTTTGCTCCTCCTGGACCGACCAGGACCCTCCTGAGCCGACCAGACTCCCTCCTCAGCCTTCTGGACCGATCAAACCGATCAGCTCCAAGACCCAGTCAAAACCGACCAGAATTGCTCCAGAACGACCAGTCAAAACCGACCAGCATTGCTCCAGAACGACCAATCCAAAACCGACCAGCATTGCTCCAGAACGACCAATCCAAAACCGACCAGCATTGCTCCAGAACGACCAATCCAAAACTGACCAGCATTGCTACAGATCGACCAATCAAAACCGACCCCGATGCCTCTATTCCAACCAACCAGCTCCCTGACTTGCTCCCCAAGCCATAACGTGACCGACCACCTCAGTCCAGACCTTTCTGGACCGACCAGAGCCATCAGACCGCCTCAACCGACCCGACTAGCTCCAAAATCGACCAGAATGCCACCATCTGAAACCGACCAGAAACACTTCTGCTCCTTCTGGACCGACCAGCTTAAACCGACCAGAAACCTGCACATCTCCAATTCGACTCCGATTTCGACCAAAACTTCGCCAAACGACGAATCCGACGAAACCAGCTTATCCGATTCATCCAAACTCAATCACAAACATGTTATGCAACCAACAATATCATCAATCTAACAATTTCCATCAAAACACATAAATTTCCCAAAACATGATAAGTGAATCATATGAACATAAAAACGGATCTAACTTGCATAATCTTGAGAAAAATCATAAAATTAACCATTTAAATTATCTAGATCAGATCCTAAGGTGATTCATATATAAAATGGACTTAGCATGGTGTGGATCTAATGAAAATAACATGGAAATGATGAAATTAACATCCTAAAACCCATATACTTGCATGAATCCGAATGAGAGATGTAAATCACTCACCAATTATCCAAATCTAAGCAAAAGCAATGAAAACGCAATCCGGACAGCGAACACTTCGAATCAAACTCTTCAATCCGATGAATTCGCCCTTGAGACGATGTAGATCTAGCCTCTTATGGTGTAGATCTTCGATTTCCCTCCTTGGATTTTGGAATTTTAATGGTGGAAAGATGTTATAGGAAGAAGGAGATCAAAGCCTCCCCATAAGAGAATGGAAAATACCAACCTTTCTCCATACCCCTTACACCCTATTTATAGTCTCCACCCACCCTCTAATGGGCCTTCTCCAAATCAGCCCATTAGCCTTCCAAAACCTGAACAGCCAACTGAAAAACCTTAAAACAGTGATTTCTCCCAAACCGCTGAACCAAATCCTTAATGTAACCACTCTACGGAAAGGGAATCATCAATTCCTTTCCAATGGCACAGGTCTCACCCTCTGATTAGACCTGAGTCAAAAGTTATGCCCAGTACAAGACTGACAGGGGCAAAATGGTCACAAACAAAATCGGTAAAAATTATGGACATGTCACACATCCCCATATGCAACATACCAAAAGATGAGAATGATCCAAACCTCAGGGAATAAAATAAAAATATTTTATGATCTTCCGATACGTAAAATGCGGGCTATTACATTCTCCCCCCCTTAAGAATTTCGCCCCGAAATTCCAAGCAAACACAAGCAACCACAACAATTCCGCATGCCTATCATCCATGTGAAGCCAATTCTATCATCCAAACTAGCAACCATCAAGCCATACATCCATAGCCTTATCCTAGCACGCGGAATTCTACCACGCAACAACAAGATACAACGACACAGCGAAGATACGATATCAAAGGGTCCTACCGACGAAGAGTTCTGGATGAGTCACCCTCATGCTCTCTTCCGTCTCCCATGTACAATCGTCGCCATCTTCACTCCATTGTACCTTGACTTGCTTAACCGTCTTCCTCCTAAGCTGTTTCGTATCATTTCCCACAACACGAAGTGGCCTACGAGGTTTCGCAACTGCGGTCTCGACTTCTAAATCTTCATACTGTTCTGGAGATACCACCACATTCGAGTCGTGCAAAAACTTCCGTAGAAACGACACATTGAAAACATTATGCATACTCGACATCTTCTCGGGTAACTCCAACCTATATGCGAGCTTTCCTATTCGCTCGACAATCGGAAATGGTTCAACAAACCTAGGAGCCAACTTCCCTTTACTTCCGAATCGAACCATATGCTTTAACGGTGAAATCTTCACAAAAACCATATCACCTACGTCGAATTCTAAATCCTTACGACGCTTATCGGCGTAACTCTTTTGACGATCTTGGGCCGCTTTCATTCGTTGCCGAACAATTTTGATACAACCCGAGGTTTCTCTAATCATTTCGGGCCCAAGTACCAACTTATCTCCAGTTTCTAACCAACAAGCTGGAGAATTGCACGGCCTTCCATACAACGCCTCGTATGGTGCCATCCCAATACTCGACTGGTAGCTATTATTATACGCAAACTCAACCAGATGCAGATGGTCTTCCCATGATCCTCCGAAGTCTATCACACAAGCCCTCAGGAGATCTTCTAAAACTCGGTTGACTCTCCCGGTCTGACCATCAGTTTGGGGATGATATGCCGTACTTAAGCACAATTCGGTTCCCAAAGCTTCTTGCAAACTTTTCCAAAATCCACTCATGAACAATGGATCCCGGTCACTTACTATACTCTTTGGGACACCATGGAATCGAACTATCCATTTCACATAAAGCTCAGCCAATTTTGACGCTGTCCTAGTCGTCTTGACAGGAATAAATCTCGCACTTTTGGTCAAACGATCCACAATGACCCAAATCCCTTCATTCCCTGCCCTAGTTCTAGGTAGTCCATCGATAAAATCCATCGATATCTGCTCCCACTTCCATGTAGGATCCTCTAATGGCTGAAGTAAACCACTCGGCTTCTTCTGTTCAGCTTTCACTAACTGACTGTTCATACACTTTGAAATGAATTTTCCAATATCTCTTTTCATCCCTTCCCAGTAGTAGACTCGCTTCATGTCCTGATACATTTTATTACCACTGGGATGAATCATTAGCTTCGAGTGATGACATTCTCTCAGAACCTCATCCCTCAATCCGTCGACATCAGGAACAACTAATCGTCCTTGCTTTCGAAGCCAGCCTTCTCGGTCGACCTCGAACTCCTTATCCTCTGGTTTCAGTTTCTGAATGGACTCGACAAGCTTCGCATCTTTCTTTTGGCCCTCGCCAATCCTTTCGATAAGAGTAGGCCTTATCGACAAGCTTGCCAATATTTCAGGTTCCAACTCACACCTTGGCCTGAAATCAAGCCTTGCCAAATACTCGAGGCCCTTCCATTCCGAAAACATCGTTCCCAAACTTGCGTGTCTTCGACTCAATGCATCTGCAACTGCATTGCCTTTGCCAGGAGTATAGGCTATCCCAAAATCATACGATGCCAGAAACTCTAACCATCGTTGCTGCCGAAGATTCAAATCCTTTTGGGAGAAAAGATACTTCAACGACTTGTGATCTGTAAACAACTCGAATCGTACTCCCAACAGGTAATGTCTCCACATCTTCAGAGCAAACACAATCGCTGCCAACTCCAAATCATGAGTTGGATAGTTTCTCTCATGTGGCTTTAGCTGTCGACTTGCGTAAGAGACTACTTTATCCTTCTGCATTAGCACTGCTCCAAGTCCAGTACCACATGCATCAGTATATACCACCATCTCTTTATTCCCACTTGGAATGGTCAACACAGGTGCACTCGTCAATCTCTCCTTCAAGATTTCGAACGCTTGTTCACACTTCGCATCCCATGCGAATACTTGGTTCTTCTTCGTCAATCCTGTTAATGGTGCAGCCATCTTAGAGAAATCCTTGATAAACCTTCGGTAATAACCAGCCAATCCAAGGAAACTCCGAACATCCGTTGCATTTTTAGGTCTATCCCAGTCCTGGATTGCTGCAACTTTAGCGGGATCAACCGCTATACCTTTTCCAGAAACAACATGACCTAAGAACCTCACTTCATCCTTCCAGAAGTGACACTTTGAGAACTTAGCTTTAAGCTGATGCTTTCGCAAGATCTCTAACACAACTCTCAAGTGCGTCTTATGTTCTTCCACATTTCTGGAGTAAACCAGTATATCATCCACGAACACAAGCACGAACTTATTCAACTGATCTCTGAACACTCTATTCATAAGATCCACAAAATACGCTGGCGCGTTAGTCAACCCAAATGGCATCACCAACCACTCGAAAAATCCGGACGGTGTCCTAAAAGCAGTCTTTGGCACACTATCCTTAGCTACTCCCAACTGGTGAAATCCCGTTGCCAAATCCATCTGAGAAAACACTTTGGCTTCGTGAAGCTGATCGAACAAGTCATCAATCCTTGGCAACAGATACTTGTTCGTCTTAGTCACCTTGTTCAGCTCACGATAGTCCACACACAACCTTAACGAGCCATCTGCTTTAGTTGCAAACACGACTGGTGCACCCCACTCGGAAACACTCCTCCGAATGAAACCTTTTCCCAAAAGGTCTCTAACTTGCACCTCCAACTCTCTCTGTTCCTTAGGCGCCATCCGCCTAAGTGGCATAACAATTGGTCTCACACCCTCGACCAAATCGATCCTAAACTCGATCTCGCGATGCGGCGGCAACCCTTTGACCTCGTCAAAGACATCTACATACTCATTAGCGATCCGCACTGATGATAGGTCTTCCTGTGGAATCCCAAGCGAATATAGATAACTCACGAAGACCCCGTCTTCGCGCTTACATCTAATCAACACCCTTCACCCTTCCACATCCCCGACCCTCACCTCTAGCTTCTCGCAATTCACCCTTGCCGCATATCTCTTGAGCCAATCCATGCCCAAGATGATCCCATACCCAGCGAAGTTAAGAACAAAGCAATCACACATAAAAGAGCAACCATGACTCGATAATACTAGACCACGACAAATCATGCACAAACTGGACGAACCCCCAACTGGATTAGTCACGATCAATGGTCTATCACAAATCTCGGGTTCCAAACCCAAGACAAATTTCTCATTCTTCTGATAGGGCGTATCAATGTATGAACGAGCATATCTAGATAAAGCTTCAAAATCAGAAATGTAGTCAAGCACTGATCTGCCATTCTGCTTCAACTCTACGAACTTCTTGAAGAGAACGGACTTCTGAGCAGTGGAGATAAATTTTGCTTCAAACTTAGCTTGGAATTGCTCCCACGAAATCTCCTCTTCCGGAGTCTCGAGTATAACAGAATTCCACCATTCCATGGCCCTGCTTTGCAGCTGCCTTGATGCAAGCTTTCTCTTCATTGCATCTTCAATACCCAAGTCTCCAAAGATTCGAACACATGAATCCATCCACCTCTGAACCTCTTCAGCTGGTTCAGTTCCCTTGAATGGTTTCCCTCCTAGAGATATAAAGTCCTTGCACATCTTTGCAAAATCTATTCTAGGAACTCGCACCCCTACATCTACCGTGGCCGCCACTGGAGCGGGTACCCTTCGCATAATTGCTTCTGCCATGGCTTCAAACATGGCCGGGTAATCTGGCTCACCACCATTTCCCCCTCCAGTATTAGCTCTCCTAGCAGCGTGCCTTGATGATCGTCTACTCATTCTAAATCTGAAATTTAGAATAGTTAGCCACTTCCAAGAAAACTGCTAAAAGAATACAACCGCTACTACTATATATGCTAATATATATAGTAACATACAATTGAAATCTACAAATACGTCCCTCATACGCAATTACGTCTTTGAACTTTGGCCAAAATCGTTGACCAGAGCTCTGATACCAAATGTGATGACCGCCCATAACCCCCGCACTAAACAAGAGGAATAATGCGCTGAAAGGCGTGCCAGGCTGCTATGGACGATCATCATAGTAAGTGAACACATCGAAACCTTTCGTAGAACTCACAGCGCAAGGATAAAATATAATAGAACATATACAACAGGTGATAGTAATGAGGTATCATATAGCAAACTTTTGAAACTCTTTCAACATCCAGAAAGATTATCCAACTGATATCCAAGTTTGTACATAAGGCCTCACTACAACTCTCAAGCAACTCAAACAGCGGAAACAGAAATACTAGATAGAATAAAACTGGTACGCCAGCCTCCTGCTCGTCATCGCTCAGGTTCCTCGTATCACTAAGCTCCATTACCTGTAACCTGCTACTTAGTCTGCCCATCCACAACCGGATGAACAGCCCAAGGTAATAAGAGGAGACATAAAACCTTGAGTCAGACAATAGTCTTAGTGAGCGATAATACAGCTAACAAACTTCAACAAGAAAGCATATGAGAATATGTAAATGAACAACTTATCTACCCACATCACCAGAGAAGAACTCAACCTTATCTTCCCCACATCGGACAGTGATAGCCTTTACACCAAGCATTTCAACCATTCATCCATAGAAACCAGAACACCCATTCAATCATAGAGAACACACATAACATCCAGATTATATAAGTCTCACACAGACAACCCTAATCGAGTTTAACATTCCTCAAGTACCCTCGCCAGAGGCCTAAACCAATATCACTTAAGCACTCAAAGAACATCTCCCTCGACTTTGGATAATCTATGTGAGATAGTACAAACAGAACAAACAATCATCCATAACCGACTCTGGCTATCACCGCCAATCCTGCTTCGAAACCATCATTATCGTATGACGGCCAACCTTGCCATATGTCAAGGGCTAATGATAACTCCAGTTCTAGCATGAACTCCATATGCCCAACCCTTGGCAATGTCCAACCTTGACACTAGACCTTTCCCCAACCAGAAAGACCCAGGGTACTCGACCAACAACCGGTCTTTTGGGCCTTTCAACGATACCCATCGTACCCCTGCTTTGAGCCTGCTAGAACTTACGACAACGATGACTTATCGACGTTCGCATCTCTAATCGTCCAACCTTGACGATGTTTCATAGCTCAAGCAACCTTCTCGAGAAGCCATTATCCACCAACTCACGACCTTTGAGTTGTCTCCGCATTCGTTGTTCCACCTTGATCAACGAACAAATTCATCACTTCGAGTCTTCCTACTTGAATCACCTCGAAGTTACGTCATCACTAGAAGTGCCCGATCCGAAATTTCCACTAGAAATGCCGACCAGACCCATTTTGGACCGACCAGACCTCTTCCGGTACTTCTAGACCGATCAGACCCCCTGGACCGACCAGACCTCCCTTTGCTCCTCCTGGACCGACCAGGATCCTCCTGAGCCGACCAGACTCCCTCCTCAGCCTTCTGGACCGATCAAACTGACCAGCTCCAAGACCCAGTCAAAACCGACCAGAATTGCTCCAGAACGACCAGTCAAAACCGACCAGCATTGCTCCAGAACGACCAATCCAAAATCGATCAGCATTGCTCCAGAACGACCAATCCAAAACCGACCAGCGTTGCTCCAGAACGACCAATCAAAACCGACCCCGATGCCTCTATTCCAACCAACCAGCTCCCTGACTTGCTCCCCAAGCCATAACGTGACCGACCACCTCAGTCCAGACCCTTCTGGACCGACCAGAGCCATCAGACCGCCTCAACCGACCCGACTAGCTCCAAAACCGACCAGAATGCCACCATCTGAAACCGACCAGAAACACTTCTGCTCCTTCTGGACCGACCAGCTTAAACCGACCAGAAACCTGCACATCTCCAATTCGACTCCGATTTCGACCAAAACTTCGCCAAACGACGAATCCGACGAAACCAGCTTATCCGATTCATCCAAACTCAATCACAAACATGTTATGCAACCAACAATATCATCAATCTAACAATTTCCATCAAAACACATAAATTTCCCAAAACATGATAAGTGAATCATATGAACATAAAAACGGATCTAACTTGCATAATCTTGAGAAAAATCGTAAAATTAACCATTTAAATTATCTAGATCAGATCCTAAGGTGATTCATATATAAAATGGACTTAGCATGGTGTGGATCTAACGAAAATAACATGGAAATGATGAAATTAACATCCTAAAACCCATATACTTGCATGAATCCGAATGAGAGATGTAAATCACTCACCAATTATCCAAATCTAAGCAAAAGCAATGAAAACGCAATCCGGACAGCGAACACTTCGAATCAAACTCTTCAATCCGATGAATTCGCCCTTGAGACGATGTAGATCTAGCCTCTTATGGTGTAGATCTTCGATTTCCCTCCTTGGATTTTGGAATTTTAATGGTGGAAAGATGTTAGAGGAAGAAGGAGATCAAAGCCTCCCCATAAGAGAATGGAAAATGCCAACCTTTCTCCATACCCCTTACCCCCTATTTATAGTCTCCACCCACCCTCTAATGGGCCTTCTCCAAATCAGCCCATTAGCCTTCCAAAACCTGAACAGCCAACTGAAAACCCTTAAAACAGCGATTTCTCCCAAACCGCTGAACCAAATCCTTAATGTAACTACTCTACGGAAAGGGAATCATCAATTCCTTTCCAATGGCACAGGTCTCACCCTCTGATTCGACCTGAGTCAAAAGTTATGCCCAGTACAAGACTGACAGGGGAAAAATGGTCACAAACAAAATCGGTAAAAATTATGGACATGTCACACATCCCCATAAGCAACATACCAAAAGATGAGAATGATCCAACCCTCAGGGAATAAAATAAAAATATTTTACGATCTTCTGATACGTAAAATGCGGGCTGTTACAATGTATATCACCAACGGTTGGGATCAGGAACCGTTTCCCGAAAAGGGACAACATCGATAGATTAAAGAAGGAAAAGGAATTTCTCTAGGTAAGTGATTATACACTCTAGTAGGAGCGACCCACATAGCCATGCTTCCTGCCCGATTTTTGTCATTTCCCGGTTGTGAGGCTTGAGGTCATAACGTATCTTTTGGAACACTTGGCCATCATTCACTTTGAATGACACATCGTCAGATCCTCCAGAAATAACTAATTGATTTCCACAAAAATAATCGGGTTATTAAGTTAGGAGAACGTGTCTTCTCCGCCGCCACAGAAATACGTTTGAGGAAATCAATGTACGTAATCCCTTTTGGAAATACTCTGTCAGACATCCGTCCATACAAGTTGCCCTGGAACTGGACAAACCGAAGGCACTCTCCTACTGCATCCTTGAATTACCCTATGGATCAGTAGCGAGTAGTCCTTGCTATTTCCAAAAGCTCAACCACGACCGAATCATGTCAGAATACCTCTGGTTGAACGACCAGAGGGTATTCGACAAGTAATCCTTCCGCTTATGAAGATTCACTGTCTTCAATTGCTCCATCCCACTCAGTATCTGATATATTCAACGTTTATGTATTCATTGGTCGGAATGGTTTTCGAATATAAATTCAATCCCGGTCTTTCCGTACCAATAGTCGTATTGGCCAGATTTGATAGTCGGTTATTTAACTATCAAATAAACAACCATTCAATCATGAAAATAAAATGAATTTATTGATAATTCGGTATTAAGAAACATTTGGCCCTTTTTAATTATAAATAATTATCAAATGATTAATTCAACTTCTGAAACCTTTAATAATTTAAAATACATTATTTACTTCTTATTTTCATGCAATAGTATTCTCAATAACATTTTATTTCAATACTTAGAAGAAAACACCTAATAACTAAATCCAATTATTATCTCAAAACATTAGTTACAATATTATTCATGTATATCTATACTTCACAATCATTAGTCCCTAATCGTAAGTTGGTAAGCGAATGACTTTCCAAGTATCAACCCCGAAGACCGAAATCAACATCAGATTAACACAAGGAGATCACTCAACTCAACCAATCTCGAGTTAGGTTCTAATTCTCATCTTAACTCGTTATCAATCCCATATTACCCCACTTCTGAATAATTCAACCATTTTCTATTTTGAAAATCAATTCCATTACTAGGTAACGTTAATTTAAACTTAACGTTTTAGCCTCATGCTCCCATTTTACAAACATTGCTTATAAAACTCAAGCTTAACATACAGCCCTTTATCCCACTTTTCTTTTCTTAATTCAGACATTTAGTAGAACATTCAATTTAAGCTATCGTATTAGCTTAACATCTCTTTTACAACTTAGTTATAAAACTAAATCTTTATATAAACTCGTTCATCAATTCTGTTCAAAAATTCAATTATATTTCAATATCCACTTACCTTAATGAACCTCATTCCGAATTGATCACTTACATCATTATTCATTAAATGATAATTTCATCATCATTAACTATCGTAGAAATAATTACTTTTTATTAACTAAAACAAACTGTAAATTTCTTTTCAAAATCTTATTAAAGTTAAAGCAATGTTCATTAATTTATTTCATTAAATTAATTAACAAACTAATTTAATCCACTCCAAAACTTGATCATCTCGTTAACCAATTCAAATTATTCATTCTTTTAAGTTAATAAGTAACATAATTAATTTAAATAAATTTCATTTATCTATTTCTTGAAACAACTAAATTTAACTATTGCTTTAGTTTCTGCTCGTCTCCTTATAAATCTCATTAAGTAAGACTTTGATTTGTAAATGATTTAAAAATACTTAAAACTTATAAAATAAATAATAAGCCTTAATTTCCTTTATTGAACTTTTATTTAATTATAAAGATTTGAAAATCCATCTTCGGCTATAAAATATATTTCATAACTTTGTTACCATCGATTTAACCGACTGTAAATCAATATTTGTAACACTATATATTCTTAGGCCAACTGCTGCCAATTACCCAATTAGTACTGCTTATTGAATAAACAACCATTAAATTTAGATTCAACAAACCATAATCAATCAATCATCCAGTCATATCAGTTAACAGCTCATATAATTGTAATATGAAAATAAACAATAAATTTGAGGAATCCAGTTGGATCCCTCCAACCTATTTTTCCCTGCATCCAAATACGTTATTTCGACAATATCATCTTATTTCAATAACGGATATAATATTCAACCATCAAATAATAATAGTAATCAAAACATCCATCAACCAATTAACAGTCATGACACACAAATATTTAAACCCGACTTATATAAAATTTACGTGGGGTAAAACTGAGTGAGTTGAACTCAACTCGATTCCATTTGACGTCAACACGGTTTGTTTTACAAGCTCCCAACTGCGTTCAACTGCATCCATTCCAATTCCATAATATTATGCCTATGGGTATGGTTCCAACGTTCCTTGTTTTGTCTGTTTCTGTTAACATATGAGAGCGATACACATGTTATAATTTACATTGTTTACTAATATTATTAAAATTTTAGTTATAATTATTTTGCCCCAACCATAATTACGTAATATGTATATATAATAGGGATAAGCATTATTAGACATGTCTTAAATGCTGTCAGGCACGTTTCCAAATTATTTTATATAGGCATGTTAATTAACTTCCAGGCTTATTATATTTATTTATTTTGTAAAAACATGAACCATAACTTATGCAGTAAATCAGTATACGTGGTTGACACATTAATCTAAAACATATCAAATGTACGAATGATTTTCTATGATATATTTCTATTTGACATGACAAACTTTACTTTAAAATACTAAGATTCGTTCCTATCTAACGCTCGAAGAATTCTTCTACCAGCACGTTTGAATACGACACAATATAAAACACTAACTGGGCATGTTCAACTTCCTAATAGAATTATGGAAAAAAAAATCATTTCTACCAGTCGTATTCATTGGCCAAGCACAGGTGTATAGGATTAGGCGGTTTACTTAGACACGCAAATTTTAAAATTTATAATCGAAGTGATAGCTTAAATCAACTATAGTCCTTCTATGTTAACGTTATTATATTTTAATAAAACATTCGTTGGAGCCGCATGTTACCTCATCACAGTTCATAACTTATAAAATTTCCTTGCGGAACAGTCTAGGCGTAGAGATTACAATAGTTAGACGTAATTTTAAAAGAGATCATGCACATGTACTGATCTAGTAGGTCATGGCCTAGGCAAACTAATACATTAATTGGGCATACTCAAGTATAATGTTGGCCACGTTGAGTATAAATGTTCACGACTAGTTTAAATCGCCTAGTTAAACATAGTTAGATAGTTCATTAGGCACACTAACATTACTAATTAATCATATTATACTACTAATTACTAAAACTAACTCACCATTTATATTTAGAATAAATATATTGTTCATTTTTCTTGAAATACCTGCTGTGCGCACCATCTCGTATTGCTCCACCATGACTTCATCTCCGGTAAACCGCTCTCCACCTTTTCATGCTTCTTCCTTTCAACCATATACCCTCAGGGGCGGAGGTATATGTTACCTGGGGTGGGCACGTGACCCCCCAGGAAATTACCTATCCGAAAAAAAAACAACGGATTATTTCCTGCTGCAAGTAGCTCCACCCGAAGAAAAAATGGCTCGCGAGAATAAAACCCTAGAACCGCGATACCTGTAGCCTCCATCGGAACCGCGATAGCTTCAGCCTCCACCCGAACCGCAATTAGCTCCAGCCTCCAGCCGCCTCCAGCAACAACATCCAGTGAACGACAGTTAGTTCCAGGCCAGCCTCCAGCTTTCGGCCTCCTGCGATTCTGCAAACCACTTTAGCACCTCAATTCTCGCTACCTTCCATTTCAGGTTTCAAAAATGGGTGGTAAGCCTCAAACTTTGATTTAATTTAATGAGTTGGCAAGCACTGAATTGAGTACTGAAAATTAATTGGTACTTAATTGCTGAAATTGAATAGTGAAATTGGCAAGATACTGAAATTAATTACTGAAATTGAGTATTGAAATTGGCAACATACTGAAATTGAGTGCTGAAAAATAATTGTTGCTTAAAATTTCAGTAATTAAATTGATAAGATTGCAAGAGTATTGAAATTTAATTGCTGAAACTTTGATTTCAGCTTGTTACCCCATTTTATAATGTCAATATCTTTAATTGAATATTGAAATAGATTGTATTTTTTTGTTTAAAGTCTAGATATGCGAAAATATTTTAAGAGAACCTTTGAAGATATTTCAATCGAAGTTGGAGCTTCTATACCTTTTAGTAATGCAACAGATGATGATAATCAAAACACGATTAACTCAAATTCGGTGATTCGAAGTCGTATTCAAGTTGATTTATCAAATCTTCCATCCGATCCCGGTCTAAGGCATCAAATTTTTGACTATGATCCAAATAATCAAGATACAGTAAGAAGGGCATATTTACAAAAAGGTCCTTGTCAACCTTCTTTGCATATATTTCCTCAAACAATAATTGGTGGAAGAGCTAGACGTTTTAGTCAATCATGGTTTACCGATTATAAGAATTGGTTGGAATATAGTGTAAAAGATGATGCAGTGTATTGCTTGCTTTGCTACTTATTTCGTCCGCAATCGATGAGTAGACATACAAGTGATGTATTTATTCGGGGTGGATTTAGGAATTGGAAACATAATCAAAAGCTTAAAGAACATGCTAATTCAGATGTTCATAGAGCAGCATATACAAAAGCCGAGAATTTGATGAATCAAGATCAACATATTGCAATGGCAATTAAGAGACAATCAACCCAAAGCAAAATTGAATATCGACATCGATTAAACTCAACTCTTGTGTGCATTCGATATTTGTTACATCAAGGTTTGCCTTTTCATGGTCATGATGAATATGAAGAATCAATGAATAAAGGAAATTTTCTTGAACTTTTGCAATGGCTCGCTCATGAAAAGCCTTCGGTTGATGCGGTTGTTCTAAAAAATGCACCACTAAATAAGAAAATGACATCACCGGATATTCAAAAAGATCTAGTCAATTGTATTGCCGTGGAAATTGTAGATGCTATCTTACAACAACTACATCTTTCCGGAGGACTATTTGCATTATTGATTGATGAAGCTCGTGATACATCAATTAAAAAGCAAATGGCAATTGTTTTACGATTTGTGGATGAGACAGGAAATGTTATTGAAAGGTTTGTAGGCATGGTGCATGTTCCTAATACAACATCAATTTCTCTAAAAACATCGCTTGATGCTTTTCTTAGTAAGTATCAATTGAGCATGTCTATGTTGCGAGGCCAAGGTTATGATGGTGCAAGTAATATGCAAGGAATGTTTAATGGTCTTAAAACACTTGTTCTAAATGAGAACAAGTCTTCTTACTATGTTCACTGTTTTGCACATCAACTTCAATTAGCACTTGTTCGTGTTGCCAAAGATATAGACCATATTTCCGAGTTTTTTTACTTGGTTAATAATTTGGTAAACCTCGCTGGAGCTTCATGCAAACGTCGAGACATTCTTAGAGAAAAAGAAGCTAACAGAATATTCAGTCAACTTGAAAGTGGTGAATTATCTAGTGGTCGGGGATTAAATCAAGAACGTAGTTTGAAACGACCTGGTGACACACGTTGGGGTTCACATTATGGTACATTAGTCAATTTGATTGTTATGTTTCCTTCGGTTATTGATGTCCTTACCGATCTAGTGGAAGATTTGTCTGGTGATAAAAAAGGAGAACCTTTAAATTTAATCAAAGTGTTGCAATCTTATGATTTCATATTTCTTTTGCATTTGATGAGAAATGTTCTTGCAATCACTAATGATCTTTCCAAGGCACTACAACGGAAAGATCAAGATATCATAAATGCTTTGATGTTGGTAAAAGTATCTAAAGAGAGGTTAAATAAAATGCGAGCTAGTGGATGGGACGCTCTTCTAAACGAGGTTGACTCTTTCTGCACCAAACAACAAATTCCTATTTCAAATATGGATGATAATTACATTCTTTTGGGTAGATCTAGAAGAGGAGCAATGATTACAAATTTACATCATTATCGGGTTGATTTGTTTTATCTTTGTCTAGATAAGCAGATTGTTGAGCTTAACAATCGCTTTGATGAGGTAAACTCAGAATTACTTCTTTGTATGTCCGCTCTTAGTCCAGTCAATTCATTTGCATCTTTTGATAAAGTGAAGCTTGTTCGATTATCTGAATTTTATCCTGATGATTTTTCTGAAGCAGAACGTATGGATCTTTATAATCAGTTGGAGATTTATGAAATTGATATGAAGTCTAATGATATGTTTAAAAATGTTGAAGCGATTGGTGATTTGGCTAGGAAGATGGTGTGGACAAAAAAAAATATCGTGTATAATTTGGTTTACAAGCTCTTAACATTATCACTTATCTTACCGGTTTCAACTGCAACTGTAGAGAGAGCATTTTCTGCTATGAATATAGTGAAAAATGACCTACAAAATCGAATGGGAGATGAATGGTTGAATGATAGTTGCGTTGCATACATTGAAAAAGATATATTCAAAGAGATTAGCAACGACACAATTCTCGATCGCTTTCAAAACATGAGAACTCGACGTCGGCAAGTTTAAAGTAGTACTATATATGTATGTTTTGTTTTGTTGAAAGATCAATAATTGATCGTTTTTGTAATCGAATATAATGATATAATTATATTTTGTTGTGCTTGTTTGATGTTTTGCCCCCCCCTTGTCAATTTCCTGGCTACGCCACTGTGTACCCTCATATATACTTTTCCTCCTCGTTAAAACTTCACCACTTCAAACTGGCCTGACCGGACTCCTCCCTCCTCGTACTTCAGGCAACTGTTCCCAGTTGAAACTCCCATTCTCCCTAAGAACACGCCCCCATAACCCATTCTCCAGATCCGAGAATATGAAATCACCCCACTGCTTCATTACCCTCTACTGTCACCACTTCCCAAAACTCACTTCAGTATTACCACAACCAAACTGGAACACAGTTCGAGATCAATACACTCCTTTACTGTTCACTACAACACCCTCAGCCTTGTTGAACACGGTACAAAACGCAGTACATTGGAGCGTTGTTTGTTTCTCCTTTTCTTTCTTTAAAATCAAAGGCTTGCGTTATTATTATTTGATGAAGGGAGAATCCGTTTCGTTTTTGTGATGGAGCACAAGGACCGAAGGAAAGGAACTAAGTGCCGTTATATAGAAGAGAAAGAGCGAATGAGAACAACGTCCCTTCGATGGTAGGAGGTAGGTCCATGCAACTTCTTTTCACTTCACTGTGTTGTGCATAGCTATGTTGATGGTGAAAACATACTGGAAAGGAGACAATATGCGCATGTGCTAAAAACAGAAGAAGACGCAGGTAGCTGTACTTTTCGTAAGACAGGCAGAAAGAAATAGCTGGCCTACAGTGTAACAGGGTAGGAAAGGCTAAAAGTTGCACTCGGAAGGCTTGCCTTGATTTGAAATTAAATAGGTGATGTGATGCTTCAAAATGAAGGAATAGCTTTGCAGAAGTAACATGGCTTGTTTTTGGATTAGGATGTGCATGTGAGGATCACTTCCTAGGCTAGCTAGTAGTACCCTCCAGCATAACTGTGTTAAAATAGGGGAGGTACAATTGAGTTTTCTTTTCACTGTTTTCACGGGAACAATTGGGAGGCAGGGTAGTTTCTTTTCCTTGTTGGCTGTCGGGTTGGCAGAAACTTTGGGTAGGATCAGTTTGCATGTGCTTGCTAAAACAAAATAGGATAGGTTTACAGAAAATCATACGTGATGATTTGAGAATACAGAGCGAGTGGTCTGCAGGAGATCATAATAGCATGTGCGGTTACACCTCTATGCTATGCAAACATAAATAACCAAATCTCTAGGTTTCTAAGTAGTGTATAGTTAGAGAGGTCTTCGAGACTAATGTTGTTCCCTAGATGTGACATATCATTTCTTCTGTCGAATTTGTATGTGATACCTCATTTTTTGGCTCGTTTGAAAACTTGTAACATGTATTTGTGACTGGCTTATATTAATTCAGCTACGTAAATATGTTGTTTGACTTAGAAAGGTTGTTGATGCAGGAAGCAATCCGTTAATTTCCACTATGTTGTTGGATTATACAAACTGTTTTGTGTATACTATTATATTTACGATTCTCTTCTCTTAACCTGAATTTTGTTATTAACATGTAATGAATATTGCATGGTGAATGTCTAGATGATATGCAAGGTTGCCAACATTCTTAGCCTAATTACTTAGGAATTTAAATTTGTCTTTTATTTTAATTTTATTTATTTTCATATGGTTAGTTTATAGTGTCGCTATTTAACGTGAACCGTTAAATCTACGCACCACAAATCAACGATTGCAAACTCAACAAAATAACAAGCTCAACAAAAATAAATACACTTCTATATTTTGACGTTCTGGCCTCTATGAAACTTATTTCGTTACAACGACGTTATTTTAATTTATCGGTTCACTTTTAAATTTGCACGCACCAGTAAAACAACTCCGATTGGCTCCAAACTGAAACAGTAGCAACAGCTAGCTGCAAATATTCCAATAAAACTTGTTTTGTCGAAAGCGGAGGTTGTTTGAAAAATAAATCATTTCTGATGTCTGTATAATATATCGAACAATTTACTGTGTGCAAAGCACAGGCCTTATTATAAATCCATTTAAAATTTCCAAAAATATATATTTAAAATAGTAAATTAAATATTCGACCACCAAAAATACGGGAGGTTATATATCATGATGTAGATCTTGGTGAAAACAACTTGTAATGATGAAAATAAAATCAAACAACCCATATACTTAGTTGAATCTGTGTGAGAGATGCTTATCACTCACATGGATTCAATCAAGTATATGGGTTATTTGATTTTATTTTCATAATTACAAGTTGTTTTCACCTTTCTCTACATCATAGTAGGTATATTTTCATAAGAGTTACCAATTTCAAATATTTTTGAATTTGATTCAATAGCATGAATTATAAATATTTCAAGATTTTGTAAAGTTTGATACTAAATTGAAATTCATCGACGTATAATTTGGCACGATTTTGAGATTTGAATATATTATAATTTAAACTGAACTTTTAAAAGATAATTCTAAATTTATTTCGAATTTAAGACTTGATCTTAAGTTAGATGCCTTATTTTGGAATATATGTTATAAATTAATTTAACGAATTTTGTCGAATGACACCAAATGTTGAATCGAACTCTATTTTGAAATGAATCGTTGAAATGAAAGCTTGAATACAGAAATTAATAAATTTCAATTCTACTTGAAATATGAAATGGTACTATTGTAAAATTAGAGTTATTAAATGAAACTGATAAATTGAGCTTGACTTGATTTGTCAAATTTGAAATCTTAAAGTCAATGTAAGGTTATATGTTTTTTTTTACCGAAACTGTATTATTTTAAGTGTTAAACCTAAGAATTGGGATTTAAACCAATATAATTAAGTTGGTTAAATTTGTGATTTAAAGTGTTGTAATTGATGGAATGGAACGGATTTGAAATCTAAATTTGGTTGATGCCTATTTGAATGAAATATGTTAGATTGGTAATTAAATTTTGATTCATCAAATTGACATTATTTTGAATCGGTAAATGTGATTTCGGTTTCACTTTAAATGGTTATTTGAAATGACTGAAAATTTGTTTCTAATTAGAATTTGAATTCAGAAATGGTTTAAAGTGGATTTTGAAACTCTATATTTGGTTCAGATGGTTTGGAAGGAAATCAACTATTTATTCAAAAAAAAAACTTATGTTGTCCATAAATTTAGTATTGTTTTATATTAAACTATTTTATCTAAACTATTTTACTTATACTATTTTATTTCATATTGTTCTATATATAACTATCCTTATTAAACCATTATATTTTAATCTTAACTATTTTTATATTTATACAAACTATTTGAATAGAAAGTTTATTTCCAACCCAAGTTGTTCGGCCTAATTCATTTGAACATATGCTTCCATTTGAATAACGATAATTGTGGTATGGAATCTAAATCAAAATTTGAATTTTGATAATGAACTGATTATATTATGAAATTATGAAATTGGAGTTTATGTCCAATATTAAATTATTTTGAGATATGATAATGAAAATTGAAATTTGAAGTAAATCGATTTATGATTTGAAATACGGTGTTTTATTTAAACATAAATGACCACTGTGTGTAAAATGACGATTGGTTGTTAAAGAGACCGAGGATGAATATTGTCATACTCTCTGTCAATACTGGAACTACTTTAACAAATATATACATGGAGGATGATCTAAAATGAAGTGGTTAGTTTGGCGAACGTTTACCGGAATGAAGTAAGAGAGCGATGGGAGATAGCCTTAACACTTATGTTATAATTAAAATGCATAAAACAGGAGCCTATGTCTGACCATTGAGGTTAGCAACCTTTAGCAGACACACCTCGTTGTATTACTCACTTGGCCCGTGATTCGATTGTGTACTTTATTTGATCGAAGGGTGTTGGACGCGGTCTGCCACAGATGAGTTACGACCAGCCAGAAAGGGTAAACTAGTAGCACCCTACCTTGGGCATTGCCTCACGTGTCTTGTCATATTTATCCTATTAATTACGAGCCTACTGTGAGTTTGGTTTGCAAATTAAATGTGTTAAGGTGGGTCAATGTAAAACCTTAATTCTACGTTGATATTAACTTTACTAATAGACTTTGTCTATTATAACTTGTACTATTAAACGTAAATAGTTTAACAGATCCTTTAGAGATGACAAAAGACCCGTAACGTCTTTTGAGTTACTACACACTTTGATTTATTAATTTACATGAGGATATTAGTACTGATCAAGATGTTTTTGCTTTTTCTCAAAACTAGTGTGTAACCCGTGCGTTGCACACAATAATGTTATAAAATATAGATTTTAAAATTTTAATTTTAATTTGGAACTTTATTATACGATACACGGTAATTCAAAAAAATAAATATAATATAGTTGTTGTTGTTGTTGTTGTTTATACATGATATGTGTTTGTAATTTATATTTCTTTGAAGGAAAACAATAATTTTATTATTCTTACTACTACATTAGCAAGTATTCTAGTTGAAATTAACATATTATAAATATTTTAGATGAATTAACAAATATTATTTAAGTTATTTTTTTATATATGTTAAATTTGAAATTATATAATTAGTTAAAATATATTGACTTAATAGTAAATAATTTGGATAAATTGAATAGGATTCTATAAAAGATTACAGAGATTTTCATGTGGAGTTATTTTAAGTTAAAAATAGAATTTTTTATGTTATGTATGATAAATTTATTGTTGTGTACATAAATGATTATAGTAATTTACAAATTCACATTGTTATTATTATTCATGTACATAAATAAACATATTTATATATATATGCGTGTGTGTAATTAATCTAAATATTTATATAGTTAAACACAAAAAAATTTGTCATTTTTATTAATAAGTGTATGTATACATATACGACTGGTATATAGATTATTCTTTAAATTTTAGATTTCATAAATAATTTAAATAAATGGATCTAAATATGATAGGAAATAGTCGACGAAGCTGTACATAACCGTAAAATGTCAAAATATGGATATTTGAAGTTAAAAAACAGAATTCAACAATGAATATAAATTTATTGAGATAAATGAATAATAAATTATGTTTGGTAACATTATCGATGTCAAATATTTATGATAACTGAATTATATATCCTTATATTCAAATGAAAAATCTATTTAATTGCTTTTTTAACATTGATGTGATATACAAACTAAAACCGTCACATTTAACGATTTATTAGATGAATTAATAAGTATTTATCAATTAAATATATTCTAATAAGTTAAAAAGATGATTACATGGTTAATTAAAAATATAATGATGTAAATGTACAAAATTATGTGACATTGAGGTGAGTTTTATAAGCAACATAGAGATTTTATAATATATGCGCTTTAGCTAAAATAAGAATTGAATAGTACAATATAATGCTCCAATGTATTGATATAGAAGAATCATAAATAAAATTTGCAATCATTGCTTATATATATGATCAAGTTATGTGACCGATGTATTTAAATATCCAAATGAATTTTATACCCTTTTTTGTTAATTTGAATATTGTACAAATATTGGATTTTTCTTATATTTATGATTTATTTGTCACATCAACAATTAATAGTTTACTAAGTTTGATTATAGTTTTAAGATTCTTGATCGACTCTATCATATGAAGTCAAATATAAATTATTAGAAGAAAACTGAGATAGTTCTGTAGGAGGTCGTAGGAATTATAAAATTATAGTTTTTGCTGTAAAAAAACATAATTTTGCAATATAAGACGAATCTATTTATACTTTTCTGATATATTTTTTGCTATTATTTTTTATTTTATCACAAAAGTTAAATTTGCACTTAATCTCATAGAAACAACCCAAACTTCCCCGATCTCTGAAGAGACAGAGGAGCTCGGATTGCTTTGAGAACATGATGCATCTGAATACAAACATTAGAACATTTCATTGCTATTACAACAATATACATCAGAGTACAAGAATATATTAGAATTCATATAAATAATATATAGCGGAAAAATAAATTATCAGAGATTTAAAGCGGAAAAATAAATTATTAATATAATATGCAGCGGAAAACATCAACTTTCACAACTGAAAGAAATACATGGATACAAAGCTTTCCGAACATTGCTCCAACTCTAATCCAGGATCTTGGGAAAAGATATATCTGCGAAAAACACAATGTAACAACCGGAAAATCTGAGCCAGTTAAATTTTTTTATTTTGGCAACTTCGACGAATTTTGAATAGTTAAAATGAATTATTTTAAATAATATCGAAGAGAAAATTTATTTTGAACAGAATTCGAACGTATATATTATATACGTCGTTGTTAGAATATAAATAATTATATATAATTATAAATAGAATTGAAAATGGCGCGGTAGTTCGATAATTCGATTTCAAACTTCAATTGAATATATCGGGTGCAAAACAATCCGGATTTTAGTGAAACCAAAAACATTAGGATCTAATTGGGAATATCTTTCCAACAAATCCGAAAAATCGAAATTTCATAGCGGGATTTAAAAGATATGTCCAGTTGAAAATTCTGATTAGTCGCTATGGAATTCAGGCCCTTAAAAATGGGAATTTTGCAAACGACCTCGGATTTTGACGAAACCACTTTTGTTGGATCCGCGATGTCAAATTATTGCTAGATTCCAAATTTCATAATTTTTCGAATCAATATGTGAGCGTGGCAAAGGAAAACGCGTTTGACCAGTTTCAGTTGATTTTAATCGACTGGAAAATGGCCATTTTTCAAATGGTCTCAGAATTCGACGAAACTAGTTTTATTAGGACCGTATCGTCAATACGAAGCTAGAAAATATTTTTCGGGAATTTTTCGAGCTAGTATGCGACCCCAGTAAATTGAAATGCGCGTTCAAAATCAATATATAGAGTTATATGTTGATTTTAACGGAAACTGATCGAAACAGCCGAATCAACCTGCGATACATATCCCATTGTGTTCGAAATAGGGGTAAAACGCTATGGACGACAGGCGATGGGCCTCGTTTAGAGGTCGTATGTAAAAGTCAACATTTTGAATTTAAAATTAATAAAAAAATATAATAAACTTCCTTTCTCTCTCTCCCCCCTTTAACTCTTCTGGCCCCCCCGTTGGAATTCATTTTCAGAAAAGAAAATAGATGGAAAAAAAAGTATACGATCGACGGAAGAGGGAGGAGGCCGCCGCCTAGCCTCCTGGTGCCGCCGCGCCAAGCGCCGCCCCTCCCTAGGTGCGCAGCACCACCAACCCCCCCTCCTCCTCGTTCGAACCCTGAAGCCCCAATTCCCCAACCCTAAAACCGACCACCGCACCCCTGCTCCGATCGCCTCCCCCTCTCACCGATCATCTCCGCCATTCCCCTCCTCTCTTCCTCCTTTGGAACAGCGACACCCCCCTCTCTCCTTCGATATCAATGTAAGTTCTAAATTCGAGTTCTATTTATTTCCTTCGTTTTAAAAACTGATTCTTATATGATTAGAGAATCAAAAACTGAATTTATATGTTAATGGAAGAAAGGAAAGATTTTTATTAGTAGGAAAATAGGTTTTTGTTAGTAAAAAGTAGTGATTTTTAAAACTAAAAATATATGATTTTCCTTTTTATGTATATGATTTTGAATTAAAAATTTGATTTTCATAAATAGAAAAGGTTAGATTTTTAAAATTAGAAAAGGTAGAATTTTTATAATCGAAAAGGGAGGATTTTCAGAATAGAAAGATAGAATTTTTATTGAAGTGAAAATTAGATTTTTCCATATCAGAAGGTGAAGTGAAATTAGATTTTTACTCTTTGAATGTTAAAATTAGATTTTTATTCGTTGAAGGTTAAAGTAAAAATATAATTTTTATTTATAAAAATATAATTTTTATCGCATGTAAAGGTTGAAAATATAATTTTCATATTATATAGATAATAAAGATGTGATCTTTATATGGTAGGATATAAAAAGACGATATTTTTATAGGTAGAAAGGCGAAATCTTTATATAGAGAATAGCAGTGTAAGAATAGAATTTTTATCCATATAGCGTGATAATAAAAATTCGATTTTTATATATTGAATAGCGAAGTAAAAATTCGATTTTTATATATTGAATAGCAAAGTAAAAATTCGATTTTTATATATTGAATAGCGAAGTAAAAATTTGATTTTTATATATTGAATAGCGAAGTAAAAATTCTATTTTTATATATTGAATAGCGAAGTAAAAACTCGATTTTTATATATTGAATAGCGAAGTAAAAATTCCATTTTTATATATTGAATAGCAAAGTAAAAATTCAATTTTTACACATGTAGAGGATACGGGCAACGAAGGTGACAAAAGGTGAGAATGGCGATGATTTCTCTAAATGAAGTGTCGAGATGATTGGAATAGCTTTGGTGAGAATTTCTCACTCTTCAATTTCTTTTTCTAGTTATATATATATACTAGGATGCAGACGGTGTTTAGTAGCACCCGACACCATCGTCCACAGACCATGGACTTGTTTGTTTGGTTGTGCAGT
Source organism: Allium sativum (assembly GCA_030737875.1). NCBI lineage: Eukaryota > Viridiplantae > Streptophyta > Magnoliopsida > Asparagales > Amaryllidaceae > Allium > Allium sativum. The sequence goes on along the minus strand of CM060912.1, from coordinate 730,544,814 downwards.
TGGTTAGATTGTTTGGTTTGAATTGAATTGTTTGGTGAAATGGAATGGATTTGATTGATGTGTGAATGGCGTGGGCCTTCACTAGACCGGGGATAAGGCTAGGCCTTGTCCCGTTTCTAGTATCGTGCCATTATGCCGCCGAAATTTTCTAAAATAAGTTAGAAAAATAAAAATATCATTTTTATTTTGTAAATGAACTGAATAGAAATTCATGTGTTAAAATAAAATATTTTATCGTTAAAAATATAATTTTTAACGTGAAAGTGAATAAATAAATATTTATAAACAAATCAGCCGATTTGTTTATATACACTGATTTGACTGATATTGATTGGGTCGATAAATTTTACACATCGCCCAACTGCACAAATAAAATCTGTGTTTGATTGTTTGAAACCCCACACGGGTATTGGGATAAAATACGGCATACACTGATCCCAATAATTAGTTGTATGTCGATCGATGGATTGACAGGCTGTTATAAGCGTTAGATATCTATATTTGATGCTTATACAGTGTAGTGCACTTTGGATGATGGTTGATTATTTATCGTTGCTATTATATACATGTGTTGTATGGAATCCATATAATTAACTTTATATGGTAATTGGTTGGGCCTCATTCCAATTTAGAAAATAAAGAATATTATAAAGTAAAGGTTCATGTGTTGACTGTACTCATCCGTTGAGATTAGTCATGTGTTGAACGAAATATTTTAACAATAAAATTTACATCTTTATCATATATGAAGTTAGAAACTAATTGGAAAATAGATAAGATGAGTGGTCTCCTGGATGTTGATCTGATGTTGGTTTCGGCCTTCGGGGTTAATATTCAGGGAATCGTTCTCTTACTAGTTTACGGTTGGAGTCTAATTTTAAATCAAACGATAGATACCATAATTTTTATAAAATATATTAAATAACAAAAATTGTCACACGTGGACAGTACTCATTCGTTGAGACTAGTCATGTGTTGACAAAAATATAGATTCACGTATTGAGTAGAATAAATATTCATTTGTTGAATAGAATAACGGAATTTTTGAAATATATAAAGCCGTGTTGATTAGAGATGCGCTATTTTGACGCGAACGATATTTATATCGATTATATTCGAATTTGAATTAAATTGAATAGAAAACGAATTTGAATTGAATTGAATAGAAAACGAATTTGAATTGAATTGAATAGAAAACGAATTTGAATTGAATTGAATTGAATAGAAAACGAATTTGAATTGAATTGAATAGAAATGAATTCAAATTGAATTGAAATTTGAATTGAATAGAAATGAATTTTAAAATGAATTTATAAGGAAGAATTCAATTTTGATTTGAATTGAAATGGAAGTTGAAATGGTTTTTGAAACGAATTAAAAACGATTTATAAAATTCGTTTTAAATAGAAATCGATGAAATATATATAATATATATTATATATATATAGTATAATGGCCTGAATAGAACGCGCCGCGGCAGTTCGTGAATTTCGACCATTTATTTCAAATGGACATTACGGGAGATCCGACCGTCGGATTCTCCTAAAACTGGAACCGTTGGGTTCGTATCGGAAAGAGATTTCTAACGAATATTAGAAATTCAAAATCTAACGGTTGGATTTGGAGATACGTCCAAATCAAATTTGGAAAAGGTCGCTGTAAGTGCAGTTCGATGGCCGTTGTTGGAAATCGACTGTACGGGCCTTGATAAAATTATTAAAAATAGTAATAATTTGTGTAAAATCATAAGAGAGGATTTGGGAAGAACTGGGATGAAAAATCCCACATTTGAAAAGATAAAAATAGATTTTTATCGAAATGAACTAGTTTTGAACTAAAATTAAACCCATTTATTTTTAATAAATAAATTGGATTTGAAACGGGTTTTAAATAGAATGTGATTTGGGTTTGTCGTGAACTTTGTTTTAAATGACATTAGTTCTTTAACCCAGTAAAGGAGTTTTAATGAATTTGCAATTAGTTTGAAATGTGAATTGATAATCTAAATTATCAAAATTTAGAAATGAGCGAGAATGGAATATCATCAGTTTTGCTCCAAAGCAATAGTTAAATCTTTAATTAGATTTGAACGTGAAATGGTAATTAATTTTACCGATAACACCGTGGTATTAGATATGGAGTATTACCAGTTTTGCTTCATGGGATGAATAGGTTGGGATTGGGAAATAAAATAAATAATTACTTCGGTGTGGTTCGCTAATCTCGACTAGTTTGGAAAACCATAATTTGGTTTGATACGACATCCAAAGGAAGATTAAAGGATAAATTTTAAAGAATTTATCTTGGATAAAATTAATGAGAACCTTTCCCTAAGAATGTGGAATTTAAAAACTAGTTGTAGGTTAGTTAAGAAGAATGGTCTCCTGGGTATTGATCTGATGTTGGTTTCGGCCTTCGGGGTTAATATTTGGGGAATTGCTCTCTTACTGATTTACGGTTAGTGACTAATGAATTGGAATGAGGCGTATGTTGTGTTTGTGTAACATTTGTTTTAATATACGCGGGTTGTTCGGAAAGACCGGGTTTATACCCATTCTGGATAACCGATTCGACGATAAGTCGAAGATGAAGACGGTGGTTGAAGACCAGAAGTCTTCACATCGTTTGGGTGATTACTGATGATCCTGATTGGGCTGTACACCGAAGAGGATGGAAATAGTCGGTGGTCGTCCAAACGTACTTGGAGATCGATGGATATGCGAGGAAAGTGCCTCCGGTTTCGTTCAGACCCAGAACGAACTTGTAAATGGATTATGTGTCTGACATTGGATTTTATTCTGTGTTGATTGATTTCTGTTAAATATATATCTGTTTGGCGGCGGAGAATTTATTCTCTTGCTTAACGCCCTTCTCTGAGACGTACGAGCTTAGAGGTTATATATCGATAGATATCAATCGCATGGCATGAATTGCCTGTGTGGCATGCTGAGTTGCAAGGATCAAGGCTTCTGTTGAAAAGCAAAGTCTTGTGGTTGATGATCAAAGCACGACCTACGTGGCAGCTTTGTGTATAACGTGAATTCGCGAGCCTCACACCTCGGTATGAGTTAAAAACGGGATAAGGACTGCAGGGAGAGCACGACATTTCTTTGTAGCTTTGGTGGTGTCAGTGACTTACCAGTCTTGACATTTATATACTTTTCACCTATGTGGTTGTTGGATGAGGCGCCTCGATTTTAGGTCTGTAAGGACCGGGAAACGTGTGTTCAGGCATACTAATCCTCTAACGTAAGTGAGGACCGGCCCTGAAGATCCAGGATTGCCCAGAGTGTGTAGTCCTGAGACATTTGCTAGAGTGTCTCGAAAGCGGAGAGGAGCTTGCCCCTTGCCTCGACTCATGACGGAAATTCAATTTCCAATACGTGTATTTCGGCTTTATTTGTAGAGCCTAGTATGGCGACATAGTAGCATGGGATGCTATGCCGTCTATGATTTATATTTATGATTGAAATTGTTTTGACACTATACACTTATTATAGTATCAAATGATTTGTTTTAAACGTACCAATTATGTTTGGCTATTATAAGGGAAAACCCTATCCTTCGGCTTGCGTTGCATTGTGTGATAGGACCTGGGTCTTATAATAGCTTCATTTTTCGAAAAAGCATTGCGCTGTCTTTTCTATGCACTGGTATTCTTGGGAGGAAACCCGTTCTGTGTTATACGGCGTGGTCCCTTGAATTACTCTCTTTTAAAGTAAAGCTTTAAAAATAACTATTTTAGTCCTCACACCAGTCACATGACTGACCTGGGGTTTATTGTTTTAACCTAAACTCTGGGTGCCCTTATTTTCGACACGGGCAGCTAGTAGTTTTGTTTTTGCAGATTTATATTCATAGGATCCTGATTAACAGCTGGAACGATGCTCAGAAAACTCTGCATCCGTGCATTACTTTCAGTTGTGTTTTATATCGTTTTTCCGCTGCTATGTAATTTATTGTAATCTCTGATATTTATTGAATGTAATTTATTTATTTATACTCTGTATATTCTTGTATCTGATGGAATTGTTGTAATAACAATGAAATGTTCTTCTGTTTGCGTTCTGATTTGTCCTGTTCTCAAATGATCAGGGGTTTCGAATGGTCTAGATCGGTTTAACGACTGATTCGGATCGAGCGAAATTCCAGGCCGTCACACACAAACTACACAAACTACTAGCTGCCTATGTGGAAAATATGGGAACCCAGAGTTTAGGTAGAAACAATAAACTCTGAGTTAGTCATGGGACCGGTGTGAGAACTAAAACATTTATTAAATCTTTACTTTTAAAACTGGGAAATTATGGGACCACGCTGTATAACAAGGAACGGGTTTACTCCATATGAATCTCAGTTTATAATAAAACAAGGCAACACATTTTTTGAAAATGAAGCTATTATTAAGACTCAGGTCCCATCACACAATGCAACGCAAGCCGGAGGATAGAGTTTTGCCTTATAATAGCCAAACATGCTTGATACGCTTTAAAGCAAATCATTTTGATATTACAATAAGTGCATAGCGTCAAAATCAACTTCAAATATAAATGTATCAATCATATAAGGCATAGTACCCCATCTTACTATGTCGCCATATAGGTTTACAATTAAAACCGAAAAGCCGCGTATTGGAAATTCGATTTCCATCATGAGTCAAGGCAAGGGATGGTCTCCTTACCGATTCGTATCACCTCTAGCAAGATGACCCAGGGCTCGGACACTGGCGATCCCTTCAATCCTCCAAGGTCGGTCCTCCCTTACTTTTGAGGATTAATTGTTCTTAAACACACGTTTTCGGGTCCTATAGGACCTATCTCTGAGCCATTAGAGACTCATTATCCGAGGCGCCTCATTCCATCATCCACATAAGTAAAAATGTCTGGGCTCCATACCATGACACCACTCTAGGTAGGAAGAAACGTCATGCACTCCTTGGGTACCTTACCCTGTTTCTGACTCATACCACGGTGTGAGGCTCGCGAATTAACACTACAACACAAAGCTATGCTAATTAAAGCCATGCTTTGATCATCATCCACAGGACTCTACTTTTCAAAAAAGGCCTTGATCATTTGTATCTTAGCATGCTAAACTGACAGTTCGTGCTATACAACTGATGTCTATCAATATATAACCCCTAAGCTCGTACGTCTCAGAGAAGGGTGTTATGAAAGAGAATAAATTCTCCGCCACCAAACATATATATATATTTAATAGAAATCAATCAACATAGAATGAAATCCAATGTCAGACAAACATCCATTTACAAGTCCGTTCTAGGTCTGAATGAAACCGGAGGCACCTTATTCCTCGTCCCACATGTCCAATACAAGAGTGAGGTCCTCGCATATCCGGTCGATCTCCAAGTACGTATGGACGATCACCACTTATTACCTTATCTTGGGTGTACAACCCAATCAAGACATTAGTAATCATCCAAAAATGTAAAGATCTTCGGTCTTCAACCATAGTCTTTATCGTCGATTTTTAGTCATCATATCTGTTATTCTGAATGGGATAAACCCAGTCTTTACGAATAACTAGCGTATTTTATAATAAATAATCAAGTGCTACAAATACACATCATGCGCCTCATTCTAATTCAGAATATTCTTTTATTCAAATATTCACATCTTAGGGGAAAGGTTCCCATTAATTTTATCAAAGACAAGTTCATTTAAACTTATTCTTTAATCTTCCTTTGGATATCAATTTTAAAAGATTTTATCCTTTGACAATTTTAAACCAAATTAAGGTTTATGAAACTAGTCAAGATTATCGAGCCTTACTGAAGTAATCATTTATTATTTTATCCCAATCCCAACCTATTCATCCCATGGAGCAAAAATGATAGTACTCCATATCTAACACCCACTGTGCTAATGATAAAATTAATTACCATTTCACGTTCAAATCTAATTAAAGATCTAACTATCGCTTGGAGTAAAACTGGTGGAACTCCATTCTTGATCATTTCATGAATTCGATAAAATTAATTATCCCTTTCTTATTTTAATATACTTAAAAATTCATTAAAACTCTAGTTCAGTTTTAATCTCAAAAATCATTACTTTATGATTATTCAACTTAGAAAATAAATCTTGTCTTTAACTGGGATAAAGCACCAATGTCATCAAAACATAGTTCACGATACACCCCATGTAACGAACCATCTTTTTGCCCGATTTTTGCCGGTAATTAAACCGACTCAAACCGTTCATAAAGACGAATTGTTATGGGTACATACATATATTGAACTGAACAACAGAATTTTTTCATTACAAAATACAATGTTACATCAGAGTTACATAGAATATCAGAGTTATACATATACAGTGGAAGAAAAGAAAATATACTCCCAGTGGAAGAAACCGTATGATATAGCGGAAGCTCCAAACTCTAGCGTGGACTCCAACTCTAAAAGCGCTCCGAATCCTGCTCCAACGATCTATAACTGCAAAACTAAACTACTAGCTACTCGTATGGAAATTAATGGGCACCCAGAGTTTAGAAAGGAACAATAAACTCCAGGTCAGTCGTGGGACTGATGTGTGAACTCAAAAAAATTATTTTTAGGATTTATTTTAAAGTTGGGAAATTCACCGGACCACGCCTCTAACACGGAACGGGTTTACTTCATGTGAATACCCGTGCATATGAATTTGCAATGACTTTGGGAAAATGAAGCTATCATAAGCTAGTCCCATATCACACAATGCAAGCGCACACCAGATGGGCAAGTTTACCTTATGACAACCAAACATGCTTTCATACGTGAAAATCCTCTTCTAATATTATCATATAGTGTGGAAAACAATTTTGCAAATAAATGTATTAATCCTAGACGGCATAACACCCATAATATTATGTCGCCATATATATACAATCAAAATCGTATGGCTCATATTGGAGATTTGGGTTTCCAACTTGATGATTCCCGACACGAAAGATCAATCAGGTATACAAAACGAAGTGCCTCACGGCGTTTTTGTCCATCACGGACACCAACTACACATCTCCAGGGCAGATCAACGGTTTCCGACCAGACATGACCCCCCCGAACATACCCAACTTCCCCAGGTTCATAAGTGGTTTCCCACTGCTGCACAGCTTCATCATCAATTCTTATATAAGTATAAAACCTAACCACTAGTTTCTCATCAATCCGGGGTGTGAGGTTTGTCGATGTCACTTCATACACAAATCGATGCTTCGATAAGCCATTCTTTGATCACCACTAGCTCATTTCATAACTCAGGTATGCCACATTGACAATTCACGACATATCACTGATTTAAATCAATGCATACCCTCTAAGTTCATATGACTTAGAGATGAGGAAAATATATTGCCACAAATCCGAAATACATTAACAGAAATCAGTGCTATGCGGTCAATTTCAACGTCAAACACACCATCCATACAAATCCGTTCTGGGACTGAACGGAACAACAACTCGAAAATACTTAAATATGTTCAGGTCTCATGTAACTCATACCTCATATCGGTGGCCTACCTAACCGAGACATCAATCAACAATCAATCTAAACAATTTAAATATTCCGGGTCTTCATTCGTCGTTGACCGAGTCTTGAATTGCTTCATAACGTCGTATTATTACTTGGAATGGTTTTCGAACATATATTCGATCCCGGTCTTTCCAAGTAATAAACGTACTTTAAACAGTAGCTATGGTTCACACAGGCTTTTCAATTCAAATCTCCTTCCAAATGATTATCAATTATATATAACTCAAGATTTTAATTACTTTAATTTCATACATCTCATTATCATCTTATCTCTTCTTTGAAATCAAAGATTATAACTTCGCTTCAAATTTCTTACCTTTAATTCCCTCAAATCAAAGATTTGATTAAATCCCCAATTACAATATGAATTTCCACCATTAAATCTCATCGGGTTTTTGATATTATTAAAGATACGATTCACGACAAAACCCAAATCAATCGATATTGAATCATAAATTACACACAAAATTTTATCCACTTATATTCGATATAAATTCTCATAATCAAAGAATAATATAAGTGGAATAACGATATAATAATATCTTTCAAATTACCCAGATAGTATACGTTTACATCATGAGGTTTCATACCAAATATCGAAGATTATTTCTATCTAACTTATTTTAATCAGGTTGAGAACCCATATCTTAACTGAAAGATTTATTCAACTCTTCGACATTAGATCTGGGTAGAAATACCATCAACTTATCTTCAATATTAATTACCGTATCCAACTCATATTATAAGCGGAATAATGGTGAATTACCTTTTAAATTCGTCAGATTGTAAGAGTTTTCATTTACCGAATTAATATCAAACACCCGAAGATTTATCTCCAACCTTATCCAAATTTTTAACTTTGGAAAACCCATTTCAATTCCATATAAATATTTCCAGTACTTAAATAATCTTCAAACTATTTTAAAATCATTCTTATAGTCAAATAATAGTTCACGCTTATGAATTTCAATCCAAAACAACATTTGGAAATGTTACCCAAGAGTACTGCTGTTAAAACGACTATTTAAATCAAATAGATTTAAAAATTATTCGAAATTCAAACATTCCAATTCTAATGACCTTTAAATTTATAAAACAGGAAATTATCATAAATTTCCCCAATTTAATAAACTTGTTTTATTTTATTTTTCATTATGATCGCCGATGGCAAGCATAGCGATCTTTCCAAATTTGTTATACTTGAAAATCATCCGTTGAAATTTTGAAATTTCCTTTGCTATTCAAACTGTTATCATTTGCAATTCACATTTCTTATTTCAAGTCAAATAAATTTCAAATAATCAATTTAAAAACCATTCAAAACTTGAAATCGATATTTATGAATTGTCGCATCATAGTGCGTTCTATTCAAACCATATTATGATAATAAATTATTCACACCCTTTCAATTTAATTTATATTTTCAAATCATTTGGAAAACAGTTTCAAATTATATTAGATTTCGAATTTTACCATCCTACCGTCGGATCAGTTAGGGATAGCTAGGGAGAGCAGGAAACTGAATTTCCAAACCCAGGCCTAGACACCATCCTCTCTTTCATCCTAGAACGTTCTGGTGTCTATATATCATCATATTATGTTTTTAAAATATATAAAATCATATTCAAATTTTAAAAATCTTATTTTGAAATAAACTGAACATGATAATATTTTAATATTAGAAAATCAAACTTCATTTATATGGAAGGTGAATAAAATCGATCACCTATATAATCCCATAACCACGGTATTGTGTGTGCATCATAGAAACAGAATAAATCAACCATATACATAAGATGATAATGAATTATCGTTATCATCAACAACAAACAATTCAGTTGTGCACAAGCGTTACTGTCGATAACGCTTTCCAGTGTTCAATGTATTATCTAATTCATGAACAACCATTCAAACATCAACATCCATCACACAATCATCATCAACTAATTCTAATTAATCTCAGCTAATTATAATTAACTAATTTAAATAAATAATTTAAATTAGAAGTTCTCACCAGTCGAGCTTCGAAATCTTCATTACCAGAGCGAACAGATCAACGAATATTGCCACCTTTACTTGTTCTTCTCTCAGTTCATTCTTATCAGCAACTGGTAAATTTTCTGCTGATTTATATATTGAAAATTCTATTAATAATGATCTTCGTTATATTAATATATAACGACTTTTATTTTATTTTTATTATAAATTTATACTTAATAAAATTTCCAATACTATATACCACTACGTTCTTCTTTCAATATGATTCTAACACTTCTGACGGCGAGCAATTCCGATTTAACATGAGCGAGATATTAATTTCTAAAGTTTAACTAAAAACTAAATAAACATACCCAACCTCTTCGACCCAAAGCCCAAAGCCCATATGCTCCAGACGTTCAAACCCTGGACCATGCTCCTTCCTTCTTCTTCCTCCTCTCCCCCTTGCGTGAAGACTTCCTGTAACCCATCTGTGCACGCCATACCGTGCATATGCACGAACCAAAGACTTCACCATTTTCGAATCCGAGACTGCCCGCATATCTCTCTTTGCGTCCTCAGTTGATAGCACCACACCACTTTGTCTCCGGCCCTCTTCCTCAAAATGCAATCCACCATGGCCGTGACTTGCTTCAGAAAAAAAAACGCATGACCTTCTATGTCGCACCCTCCAACTATCTTCGGAAATTCGCCAATCTTTACCAAATCGAAGCCTACTCCATCCTCATTTCAATGCCACACTCCGATTCCTCTATCGTTGCTTCCACCTACGATGAACACTAAACCTAATTTTGAACAATTCCGATCATCAACGCGGAATCGAACCAACTTCGCATCAAAAATACTAGGTTCTTCGCTGATTTCAATGGTGCTGACGCCATCGATCCATTCTTCTCGGATTGTGAGATTTGATTTTTCGAAGTTTCGAACTCATTCCTTCACGTTTACAGTAAAACAGGGATCTCTCTCTCAACACTCAACGAAATTCTGATCCATTAATTTCTAAAAATTTGGAATGATGATCTGAACAACTTCCGCACAGATCAAACTAGCAAAAACTCAACGGGTTGAGAGATTTGGATTTTAAATGGATAGAAAATGTAAATTTCTCTTCACTGGAAATTGCAAAACTGTAAGAAGAAAAAAAAACGGGAGGAAGCTGATCATTTGAAATCATTTATGGTTGAAGTGAATAACTCAAGGGGGTTGGCTCTCCTTATATAGGGTGATTTCCAGGGTATAATGGTCAATTGCTACATGGACGCATGTCCTTCCTTTAATTCAAACTTCATGCAACCTTACACATAAGTGACTACATGGCTCTACCACATGAATTACTCCATGCATCATGACAACTAAGGGGACACTTGGTATTCTTCATGAACTCCATAACATGCGTGAAGACAAGTAGGAGGACACATCATTTCTATGCATTAATTTGATATATTTGATTTAGTAACATAAGTTGTAACACTTATTAATGTAACTACAATTTCAACACTTATATGTGTAATCAGCGTATTACCTAAGTTTTACCAAAAATATTTATAACTTATTAATATTTTAAAAAATATTTATCTATAAAATTTATCAAATATAACATATGTAATTTACCCAACTTTATACTAAAAAAAAGTTTTTAAACATAAATACTTAAAATCCTTATATATATTTTTTATAAATACCATTATAATTTATCAAAATAATAAATCTTATTTCAAAATAATAAATCTTATTTCAAAATAAAAATTATTCTTGTGAAATCTTAAAATAACTCATCCTTTACCAAATTCAATTTTACAAATCAATATTACCAAAATCAGAAAATATCATTACTTAACATAAAATCTTATAAATAAAATTTAAAAAAAATAAGTTTTCTTATAAAAAATATTTTAAATAAACAAAATACTTATACAAGGTAAAAATTCATATTCAAACCTAATAAAAATTAATTTATATTCAGAAAATCAAAATTATATATTAAAAATCCAAATCAAACTTGGTTAAAATTATGGGATGTTACATTCACCCCCCCCCCCGAAACTTTTCGTCCTCGAAAAGGAAGTCGAGTAAATTTAAACTCCTTAACCAATTTTATATTCGAATTTCTCCCTCAACATGTCTGAAATGAAATGGTCAGAACCAAGGCTCATATCATTCTCAGGGTACTCTATCTAATTCTTAATAAAGGTATAGTCTAAGGAAACTTCTATAATCTCATGATTACTAGGGTCGTCATCGGTCTTGTTTTTAATCAAAATTTCTGAGTTAGACCCATAGCTGCCACCACTACCACTAAGGAGAAACTAGGATAGATACTTTCTAGTACTTAGAGGTTTACGACCCTAAGAAAATTTTATATTTTGGAAATTATCTTTCTAACTTACTCTTACGGAACCCATGATTTTCTCATCAATTATAAGACTAAGTGCTTAAATTAGAAATTTAAATCCATGTTCTCAAATAATTTTTTCTTATCATTTAATTATCTTGCAAAATAACATCTTGGCTAAATTCACTATTAGAAATTCTATTGCTCTTAATACATATTCAAGATCAATTTAAGAGGTAATTCAAAATATTGGTTTCAAGTCAAAATTAATTCACTTGTTCGTGACTTTATCAGAGCAGGGAAAAAGGAAGAATTTAGAAATAAAGTTGGACAGTTAAAATTTCAAGCACGACAATTTGGGGTGATATTCAAAAGATGACAATGGGTCGAGCAAAACCTAGTGACGAGGGAAGAGAAAAAATTATATTTCCGAAATACCCATTCTATTTCAATTTTTATTCCAATCGTTTCCCATCTCATATTAACTCATTTATAAGTTAAATTTATACTCATTATTATTTATATTTTATTTGTCATATTCACCAATCGAATAACACTTTTTCTAAATCCACTTAAAATTCATAAATATACATAACTCTTTTCATTCTTGTTTAAATATCAAATCTTATTTAGAAAATTTTCTTAATCAATTAGCCAGAAAATCTCTTAAAATAGTTTTATTTAAAATACAATCACGCTTCCTCTACGCACTCTGATTATGTGTATACATGTTCAAGCTAGGGTTGTTTCAAATATTAATCTTAACATTTTCAAAACTCACTTCTTCAAATTTAATATTCCCAGATCAAAATTTTCCTACTTCGATGTTTGTTACGATTTAAATTAACTTTTAAACTCATTCTTAAGTCAAAATCATCTCTTTAATTAAATTCTTAACTTAAGTCTAAATCATCTACAGATTCTTAAAAGGTTCTGAGAGCTAAGATATTCTTGAATATTCTCATTTACAATTCATGTTAAGGATTTATCCAATCTATTGCTTACATTGACATATTAACATTATTTGAGAAATGTAATATCTTTTCTGATTACAACTTATTAGATCATATTCAAACATTTATTATGACTTGTTTAACTTGAAGTATGGGTGCTATTTTTGATATAATTTATTAACGTATTATCTTATTTTCCCACATTTGCTTCCTAATCTTTAAGTGGATTTACCTCAAAATCCTTTTGGTTATTAAAATAGTTTGATTTGTATTTATAACATATTGAATTCCCTCTTAATAGTTCCAACCTATCGAAATAATTCAAGTATCTCTTGACGTCTTGACTGGAGTCATATAGTAATCCTACTTAAGAAACTCTAAAATGAGTACTAATGATGTTGCAATCATCGTCAAATCATTCCCAGGCGACTAGAGTGTGACTCTATATCTATCTAGTGTATATTGGGCTTCACATATACGTTGATCAGACGTATATTCAAAACCCTTACATACTCGATAGTCCAATCATGACGTCGAATAAAATACTCAAAGATTTCTTACTAAAGCTATCATTAAAAATGATTTGTTCTTTAAAACACTTTATTTTCAGAGTAAGCTCTCTCGATCATAATATTCCGGAATCTCATTCTCGGGCATTTCTAACCCTATCTCTAATGAGATAATATAACTCTGAGGAGTTCTATTCTTTTGTCCAAATATGTACGTACCCCATAGCTTTGTATAACCAAAGCTCTGATACCAATTGTAACGACCCATCTTTTTGCCCGATTTTTGCCGGTAATTAAACCGACTCAAACCGTTCATAAAGACGAATTGTTATGGGTACATACATATATTTAATAGAACAACAGAACTTTTTCATTACAAAATACAATGTTACATCAGAGTTACATAGAATATCAGAGTTATACATATACATCGGAAGAAAAGAAAATATACTCTCAGTGGAAGAAACCGTATGATATAGCGAAAGCTCCAAACTCTAGCGTGGACTCCAACTCTAAAAGCGCTCCGAATCATGCTCCAACGATCTATAACTGCAAAACTAAACCACTAGCTACCAGTATGAAATTAATGGGCACCCAGAGTTTAGAAAGGAACTATAAATTCCAGGTCAGTCGTGGGACTGGTGTGAGAACTCAAAAGAGTTATTTTTAGGATTTATTTTAAAGTTGGGAAATTCACCGGACCACGCCGCTAATGCAGAACGGGTTTACTCCATGTGAATACGCGTGCATATGAATTCACAATGACTTTGGGAAAATGAAGCTATCATAAGCTAGTCCCATGTCACATAATGCAAGCGCACACCAGATGGGCGAGTTTACCTTATGATAACCAAACATGCTTTCATACGTGAAAATCCTCTTCTAATATTATCATATAGTGTGGAAAACAATTTCGCAAATAAATGTATTAATCCTAGACGGCATAATACCCATAATATTATGTCGCTATATATGTATATAATCAAAATCATATGGCTCATATTGGAGATTTGGGTTTCCAACTTGATGATTCTTGACACGAAGATCAATCAGGGATACAAAACGAAGTGCCTCACGGCTTTTTCGTCTATCGCGGACACCAACTACACATCGTCAGGGCAGATCAACGGTTTTCAACTGGACACGGCCCCCCGAACAAACCCAACTTCCCCGGTTCATAAGTGGTTTCCCACTGGTGTATAGCTTCATCATCAATTCATATATAAGTATAAAACCTAACCGCCGGTTTCTCATTAACCCGGGGTGTGAGGTTTGTCGCTGCCACGTCATACACAAAGCGATGCTTCGATAAGCCATTCTTTGAACATCACTAGCTCGTTTCATAACTCTGGTACGCCACATTGACAACTCACGACATATCACTGATTTAAATCAATGCATACCCTCTAAGTTCATATGACTTAGAGATGAGGATAATATATTGCCACAAATCCAATTTACATTAACGGCAATCAGTGCTATGCGGTCAATTTCAATGTCAGACACACCATCCATACAAATTCGTTCTAGGACTGAATGGAACACCAAACCAAAAATACTTAAATATGTTCAGGTCTCATGTAACTCATACCTCGTATCGGTGGCCTACCTAACCTAGACATCAATCAACAATCAATGTAAACAATTTAAATATTCCCAGTCTTCATTCGACGTTGACCGAGTCTTGAATTGCTTCATAACGTGGTATTATTACTTGGAATGGTTTTCGAACATATATTCGATCCCGGTCTTTCCAAGTAGTAAACGTACTTTAAACAGTAGCTATGGTTCACATAGGCTTTTCAATTCAAATCTCCTTCCAAATGATTATCAATTATATATAACTCAAGATTTGAATTACTTTAATTTCATACATCTCATTATCATCTTATCTCTTCTTTGAAATCAAAGATTATACCTTCGCTTCAAATTTCTTACCTTTAATTCCCTCAAATCAAAAATTTGATTAAATCCCCAATTACGATATGAATTTCCACCATTCAATCTCATCGGTTTCAAGAATGATATTATTAAAGATACGATTCACGACAAAACCCAAATCAATCGATATTGAATCATAAATTACACATAAATTTTATCCACTTATATTCGATATAAAATCTCATAATCAACGAATACTATAAGTGGAATAACGATATAATAATATCTTTCAAATTTCCCAGATAGTATACGTTTACATCATGACGTTTCATACCAAGTATCTGTAATAACCCGGAAATCTAAGCCAATTTAAATTTTTTTATTTTGGCAATTTTAGCGAATTTTGATTATTTAAAATGAATTATTTTAAATAAAAACGACGAGAAATTTATTTTGAATAGAATGCGAACGTATATATTTATATACGACGTCGTTAGAATATAAATATTTATTTTAAATTATAAAAGAAATTGAAAATGGCGCGGTAGTTCGATAATTCAATTTCAAAATTCAAATGAATGTACCTAGTGCAAAATAAACCGGATTTTAGGGAAACCAAAAATATTTGAATCCAATTAAGAATATCTTTCCAACGAATCCGAAAAATTGAAATTTCATAGCGGGGATCAAAAGTTATGTCCAGTTGAAAATTCAGAATAGTCACTATGGAATTCTGGCCCTCAAAAATGGGAATTTTGCAAACGACCTCGGTTTATGACGAAACCACTTTTGTTGCATCCGTGATGTCAAGTTACTGCTAGATTTCAAATTTCATAATTTTTCGAATCAATATGTGAGTGTGGCAAAGGAAAACGCGTTTGACCCATTTCAGTTGATTTTAATCAACTGGAAAATAGCCATTTTTCAAACGGTCTCAGATTTCGACGAAATTAGTTTTGTTAGGACCGTATCGTCAATACGAAGCTAGGAATAATTTTTCTGGAATTTTTCGGGTCCGTATGTGGCCCCGGCAAATTGAAATGTATGTTAAAATCAAATTTGAACATTATATTAATTTATATTTTAAATTTGACGAAAATTGATCGAAACAGTCGAATCAGCTTACGATACATATCCCATTGTGTTCGGAATGGAGGTAATTAGCTATGGACGACAAGCGGTGGGCCTCGTTTAGAGGTCGAATGAAAAAGTCAACTTTTTGAAATTAATTAATTAAATAAAATAAAATCTTTCTCTTCCCTCCTATAACCTTCAGCCCCCCCGTTACTTTATCAAATTGAAAAAAAATAAAAAAGGGGAAGAACGAGATCGACGGAGCCTCCACCCCTCGCGCGTGCCGCCGGCAGGAGCCCGCCACCACCTTGATCTGACCGCCGCTCTCCCCCTCGACTCTCCCTCCTCCGTCATTCAACCCGAGCGAAACCCGAAGCCCCCCTTTCCAGACCGCCCACCCTAATCCTACCACCAGTTCCGCCGCCCCTATACCTGACCCCGGCGCCGACAGCAGCCCCCTGCGAGCCTCAGGCGCCACCCCGGCTTCCTCCCTCTTCGATTCACGGTATGTTTTGTGATTTTTATGTTATACAAAAACTGATTTTTATGTTATACAAAAAATGATTTTTATGTTATACAAAAACTGATTTCATTGTGATAAAAATAAGATTTTTATAATAAATAAAGTTACGATTTTTTAACATGATAAGATTGCATTTTTATAATCAAAAGGATTTGATTTTTGAACTAGTAAAGATAAGATTTTTAAAAGAGTAAAGATAAGATTTTTAAAAGAGTAAAGATAAGATTTTTAAAAGAGGAAAGATGTGATTTTTATATAAGGAAAGCCGTGGTTCTTTTATAGATGAAGTGAAGATAAAAATTCGGTTTTTATATAGATGAAGTGAAGATAAAAATTTGATTTTTATATATATGTAGTGGATACGGTAGACGAAAGTGACGAAGGGCGAGCACAGTGAGATGTTCTACATATGAAGAGTCATGGCGAATTGGTTTAGCTAGTCGGTGAGAACTTCTCACTTTTAATTTTATTTCTAGTTGAAATATATACTAGGATGCAAACGATGTTTAGTAGCACCTCACACCCGTCGTCCACAGACCATGGACGACTTGTATGCTTGTTTGTTTGATTTTGATGTGTAGTTGATTGTGTGATGTGAAATGTAATAAAATATTTATATAGTTGAAATAAAATATTTTATAGTGGAAAATATTTTATAGTTAAAAATAGATTTTTTAACGTGTATATGAAATGAAATAAAAATAAACGAATCGGACGATTTGCTTATATAAACACATTTGACTGATATTGATTGGGACGATAAATTTTACACATCGCCCAACTGCAAAAATAAAATCTGTGTTTGATTGTTTGAAACCCCACACAGGTATTGGGATGATATATGACGCACACTAATCCCAATAATTAGTTGTATGTCGATCGATTGATCGACAGACTGTTTTAAGCGTTGAATATTTATATTTGATGCTTATACAGTGTAGAATGCACTTTGGATGATGGTATATTATTTGTCGTTGTTGATATATACATTCGTTGTATGGAAGTCCATAGAAATAAAATCTATGGTAATTGATTGGGCCTCATTCCAGTTTTGAAATATAATATTCGAAGAGAACTATTTGAATAAAATATTTGAAATAAAATATTTGAATAGAAATATTTGAAATAGAAATATTTGAAAAAGAAATATTTGAAATAGAAATATTTGAAATAGAATATTTGAAAATAGAAACATATGAAGCCGTGTTGATTAGATTGACGCCATTTTGACTTGAACGATATTTATATCGATTATATTCGTTTTTATAATGAATTTTGAAAAGTGATTTCCAAATCGAATATTTTGTAATGAAATTCGAATTATATTGAAAAGAATGAAATTCGAATTATATTGAAAAGAATAGAAATTCGAATTAAATTGAAAAGAATAGAAATTCGAATTAAATTGAAAAGAATTGAAATTCGAATTAAATTGAATAGAATTGAAATTCGAATTAGATTGAAATAGAATTGAAATCGTTTTGAATTGAGTTTAAAACGTATTGAAATTGAATTGAAAATCAATTTGAATTGAAATCAATTTGAAATGAATTTAAAACGAATTTGTAAGGGAAAATTCAATTTTGAATTGAATTTGAAAAGGAAGTTGAAATCGTTTTGAAAACGAATTTAAAACAATTTATAAAATACGTTTTAAAAGGAAATCGACGAAGTATATATTATATGTATTATATATATAATGTAATGGCCTGAATAGAATGCGCCGCGCCGCGGTAGTTCGCGAATTTCGACCATTGACTTTGAATGGATATTGCGGGAGATCCGACCGTCGGATTCTCCTAAAACCGGAACCGTTGGGTTCGTATCGAAAAGTGCTTTTTAACAAATATTAGAAATTAGAAATCTAACGGTTGGATTTGGAATTATGTCCAAATCAAATTTGGAAAAGGTCGCTGTAAGTGCAGTTCGATGGCCGTTGATGGAAATCGACTGTACGGGCCTTGATAAAATTATTAAAAACAGTAATAATTTGTGTAAAATCAGAAGAAATGATTTGGGAGGAATTGGGATGAAAAACTCCATATTTGAAAAGATAAAAATAGATTTTTATTGAAATGAACTAGTTTTGAATTAGAATAATAATTTATTTATTTTTAAATAAATAAATTTAATTTGAAAAGGGTTTTAAAAGTAACCAGAATTTCCAATAAGTGAATTGGAATGGATTTGAATCGAAATTGTCTTCGGAATATTTCGATGTTAGATTTCGTGATGATACAGATATTGTTATGGGAATTTGAAAGATATATTTATATCGTTATTTCCAATACGATATTTGTTGGTCGTAGAATTTGATATTGAATATAAGCCGATATATTTTCTATTCAGAGCCTTGTATTTAATATCAAATGTGATTTGGGTTTGTCGTGAATGGTGTCTTCATTAACACTGTTCTTAAGCCCAGTTGAGAAAAATATTAAATCTTTTTATTTAGATTTAATGAAGTGTACCAATTAAATGGAATTTAATTGGAACTGAATTTGAATTTGAATTGATTCTTGGGTTTATCACGAACGGTGTTTTAAATAACACTTGTTCTTTAACCCGATAATTAATGGAATGTGATTTTGGGTTATCGTGAACCGTGTTTTAAATGACACTGATTCTTTAACCCAGTTAAGGATTAAAACTAAGTGGAGTTTTAATGAATCTTTAATTAGATTGAAAAGATCGAGAATGGAGTATCACCAGTTCTACTCCAAGTGATAGTTAAATCTTTAATTAGATTTGAACGTGAAATGGTAATTGAATTTACCCATAACACCGTGGTGTTAGATATGAAGTATGACCAGTTTTACTTCATGGGATGAATAGGTTGGGATTGGGCAAATAAAATAAATGATTACTTTGGTGTGTTTCGCTAATCCCGACTAGTTTGAATTGATATTAAAAAGAAGATTTAAGAATGAATTTAAAGAATTTATCTTTGATAAAATTAATGGGAATCTTTCCCAAAGTGTAAGAATATTTGAATAAAATAATATTCTGAATTGGAATGAGGCGTATGTTGTGTTTGTGTAACACATGTTTATTATATACGCGAGTTATTCAGAAAGATCGGGTTTATCCCATTCTGAATAACTGATTCGACTTGGTGTCGAAGATGAAGATGGCGGTTGAAGACCAAAGGTCTTCACGTCGTTTGGATAATTACTGATGATCTTGATTGGGCCGTACACCTAAGAGGAGAGAATCAGTTGGTGATCGTCCAGACGTACTTGGATATCGATAGATATGCGGGGTACTTGATGCCTCCGGTTTCGTTCAGACCCAGAACGAACTTGTAAATGGGCTGTGTGTCTGACATTGGATTTTAGTCTACGTAATTGATTTCTATTAAATATATATCTTTTTGGCAGCGAAGAATTTATTCTCTTGCTTAACGCCCTTCTCTGAGACGTACGAGCTTAGGGGTTATATACTGATGGATATCAAACGCATAGAGTGAATTGCCTGTGTGGCATGCCTAAGTGGCAAATGATCAAGGCTTCTGTTGAAAAGCAAAGTCTTGTGATTGATGATCAAAGCAAGGCCTTTGTGGCATAGCTTTGTGTAACATTTACTTCGCGAGTTTCACACCCGGTATGAACCAGAAACGGGAGAAGGACCTCAGGGAGGGCATGTGTTTCCTTCTAGTTAGAAGTGGCGTCAGTGGTTTTACACGCCCTGACGAGTTTGACTTATGTGGTTGTTGCTGTTGCGAGGTGCCTCGGATATATCGGTCGATCCGGGACCGATGGAGTCATTGAACTCATTGACACCCCAAAGGGTGGGGAAACGCAGTGTTCAGGCATTTCAATCCACATCGGTGCACCGGCCCTGGCGATCCAAGGGCCTACCTGAGTCTGGGTCCTGAGGTGCGGGATAGAGCGTCTCGAATCGGTAGAGGACTATCTTTTGCCTCGGTTCACAGATGGAAATCCAACTTCCAATACGTGACGTTTTGATTTTAGTTGTAATCCTATATATGGCGACATAGTGGGATGGGGCACTTATGTCGTCTATGATTGAAACTTATGATTTGAAGTTGTTTTATACACTATGCACTTATAATGGTATCAAATGATTTGTTTTAAGCATATCAAGCATTCTTTGGCTATTATAAGGTAAAACCCTATCCTCCGGCTTGCGTTGCATTGTGTGATGGGACCTGGGTCTTATAATAGCTTCATTGTTCTTTATTTAGCATTGCGTTGTTGTTTTATGCACTGGTATTCTTGGGAGGAAACTCGTTCCGTGTTATACGGCATGGTCCCTTGATTTACCTAGCTTTAAAATAAAGATTAATAACTGTTTTAGTTCACACACCAGTCACATGACTGATCTGGGGTTTGTTGTTTTAACCTAAACTCTGGGTGCCCCTATTTTGACATGGGCAGCTAGTAGTTTTGGTTTTGCAGATTTATATTCACAGGATCCTAGTTTACAGCTGGAATGATATCCGGAAAGCTTTGTATCCGTATATCTCCTTCAGTCGTGTATTGTATTATTTTCCGCTGCTATGTATTTAAATGTAATTTAAATCTCTGATATTTCTGTGTAATATTCATTTATACTCTGTATATTCTTGTATTCTGATGGAATTGTTGTAATTAACAATGAAATGTTCTTCCGTCTGCGTTCTATTTTGTCGTGTTCTCAAAACAATCAGGCATTTCGAACGGTCTTGATCGGTTTAGCGACTGATTCGGATCGAGCGAAATTCCCGATCGTGAAAATATCGAAGGTTATTTCTATCTAACTTATTTTAATTAGGTTGAGAACCAATATCTTAATTGAAAGATTTATTCAACTCTTCAACATTAGATCTGGATAGAAATACCATCAACTTATCTTCAATATTAATTACCATGTCCAACTCATATTATAAGCGGAATAACGGTGAATTACCTTTTAAATTCCTCAGATAATAAGTGAAACGACCCAAACTTCCCAGTAAAGGAAAGGCTGGATTGCTTTGAAAACAACACACATTAGAACACAAACTGAAGAACATTTTATTGCTGATTACAACAAATACATCAGAGTACAAGAATGTAACAGAGTATGAATACTTATTACATAATAGAAATACAATAATATTAGAGTTTTAAATTACATTTAAATAGCAGCGGGAAAATAATACAAATATACAATTGGGAGGAATACACGGATACAGAGCTTTCCGAATACTGCTTCAGCTGTAAGCCAGGATCCTGTAAATATATCTGCCAAAAGCTACTCGACTGCCCGTGTGGAAAATATGGGCACCCGAGTTTGCCAGTGAAACAAACTACAGGTCAGTCATGGGACTGGTATGAGAAATCTTAACTTAACTATCTAATAATAAGGCTAATCACAGGACCACGCCGCTAATGCGGAATGGGTTTACTCCATTGGATTGCCAGTGCATAAAATAAAGTAAAACGTTAAACAACGCAATGCTTTTTAGAAAAAAATGAAACCATTATAAGACCCAAGTCCCATCACACAATGCAACGCAAACCGGAGGATAGGGTTTTACCTTATAAGGGTCAAAAGATGCTTGATACGATAAAACGGATTTAATATTAGTGCGTATATATAAGCATATATATAATTCAAAAACACTTTCAATCATAATGTATTAATCATAGACGGCATAGTACCCCATCCTACTATGTCGCCATACTAGTTCTACAATCAAAATCGCAAGGTCGTATTGGAAATTGGATTTCCATCATGAGTCGAGGCTAGGGGAAAGCTCCTCTCCGATTCGAGACAATCTTGCAAATGCCTCAGGATCCCCCGCAGTGAACCCTTGGATCTTCAGGGCCGGTCCCCACCTATCGGCAGTGGATTGGTTATGCCTGAACACATGCTTCCCGGTCCCTTTGGACCTATAGTATGACCACTAACGGCCTATAAAAATCCGAGGCGCCTCAAAATCCATCATCCACATAAGTGAAATGTCAGCCAGTTTAAGCACCGACACCACTCCTATCTAGAAAGAAACATGTGCACTCCCTGCAGTCCTAATCCTGTTTTTGACTC
The DNA here is from genome assembly GCA_030737875.1 of Allium sativum. NCBI lineage: Eukaryota > Viridiplantae > Streptophyta > Magnoliopsida > Asparagales > Amaryllidaceae > Allium > Allium sativum. The sequence goes on along the minus strand of CM060912.1, from coordinate 730,521,976 downwards.
ATACCGGGGTGTGAGGCTCGCGAAGTCACGATATACACAAAGCTTTGCCATGATAGGCTATACTTTGATCATCCCACAAGGCCCTTCTTTTCAACAAAAGCCTTAATCAATTGCATCTTGGCGTGCCACATTGACAATTCACGCCATGCGATCAATCACTATTAATATATACCATGGTGTTAAGTAGAGAATAAATCCTCCACCACCAAACAGACATACATTAACAGAAATCGATTTAATTCACATGGAACGAAATCCAATGTCAGACACGCATCCATTTACTAGCTTATGCTCTGGGTCTGAGCGAAAACCAAATCCGAACAATCAACTATAGTCCAGACGGCCACCACTGAAGCCCCTTCAAGGTAGCTACTCCCATCAAGGGTCTCTGTAGCAACACATCCATTCGATGTGAAGATCGTCGGTCTTCAACCACCGTCTTCATCTTCGACTCTTCATCGTCGTAGTAATTACTCGGAATGGGTTAAACCCGGTCTTTCCGAATAATTCGCGTATTTTATAATTAAAAAATCAAGTACTATAGAACACATCCAACGCCTCATTCCAATTCAGAATATTCTTCTAATAAAATATTCACATTATTTTATCAAAGATAAACTCTTTAAATTATTCTTAAATCTTTTCTTTAAAGATTTATCAAAACTTCAATTTGATTTTAAATACCAAAAATTATTATTCAATGATTATTTAAATATAAGAAATTAATCTTAACTTTAACTGGGTTAAGGAACTAATCTCATTTAAACATAGTTCATGATAAACCCAGAATCATCTTCCATAAAATATGGAATCTTCATAGAACTCAAATCAATATCTAATCGTTATAAATTTCTGTATCCGACCAATAATATAAATGGAATAACGACAAAGCCTCTTAAATTCCATATGTAGTATCAGTCTTCTTTTACAGAAGCTTATCTCGGTTATTATTAATTCGAATTCCATTCAACTCCAATTTAATATATTAAATTGGAAAACTTGGCTTTTGGAAAATTCCCCTTTAAATCTTAATAAAAGATTTATAAATTCCAAATCATATTTTTACTGTCAGTTGGGTTAAAGAACACATGTCACTTAAAAACACAGTTCACAATAAACCCAACTCACATTTCATCTTATTTCAATTAACAAAATATAATTGAAAACTTTAATAATCTTAATTAAAAGATTTATTCTTTTCTCAACTAGGTTTAAGAAAGGTGTTATTGAAGACACCATTCACGACAAACCCAATCCAATTTATTCGATTTAATTTTAAATTAAATATTAACAAATTGGAAAATTTGATTAAATCTAAATTTAATGATTTACTTTAGTTAATGACTAGTTCATTTCAATAAAAATATATTTTTTCTAAAATATATCCTTTTTCTAAAATATTCTTTTTCTAAAATATATTTTCTAAAATATTCTTTTTCTAGAATATCCTTTATTGGAATGTGACTCAATCAACAAACATATATTGCATGAAATCAACCATCATGATAAATAATTATCAAACATTCAATAACAACCAGAGTGGATTCTACACTAAATATTGGGACTAGTGTAGATCAATTATCATCCCAACACCCGTGTGGGGTTTCTTCCAACAATCAAATATTAAATTATTTGTGCACTTGGGCGATGTGTGAAAAATTATCGTCCCAATCACATAAACAAGTCGGATAACTTGTAAATGTAAGTGTAACATCTCAGCATCATAAACATATATAATGAGGAATCATTTCATATATAATAAAAATATAAGCTCTCATGTTATCATAATTTATCAAAAATCATAAATCTTTTTACATTGTAAAAAGATATTACCTAAAAAATAATATTCTTTTTACATTGTAAAAAAAAATGTAATCTTTATATTACAAAAAAATGTAATTCTTTAATTCTATCATTTTTATAACAACCAAAGTGTGAATAAAAATGTACTTTTTGATTTCATGTTTTATTTGCAATAGAGAATGCAAATAAAATATAACTTTTTATCGCCTGCTTTATTTGCAATAGAGAATGCAAATAAAGATTCAACTTTTTAATTCATGTTTAATTACATCGAGGAATGTAAATAAAAATTGTAACTTTTTATTTCTAGTTTTATTTGCAACAAGGAATGCAAATAAAAATATAACTTTTAAGTTTTAATGTTTCGTTTACATCTAAAGTTGTAAACAAAATGCATCCTTTCCTACGGTGTTTATTTGCCTCTAAATTTGCAAATGAAAATATAATGTTTTAACAACGATGTTTATTTGCAACTAAATATGCAAATAAAAATATAATCTATATTAATTGTTTTGTTTGTAACTAAATTTACAAACAAAAATGTATATTTCTATTTCTAACTAAAATACAAAATAAAATGTAATATTTGTTTGCATCTAAAATTGCAAAACAAAATGTAACTCTTTAAATCATATTTTTCTTTCAACTAGCATAGATTTATAAAAGTGTTTGTTTGGTTTTCAACTAGTGTAAAATAAAAAAAGGAATAATTTGGTTTAACTACTGTAAATTGACCAAAAATGAAGGTTTTGTTCAATCCTTTTTATTGACAAAGAAAATAAACTTTTAGGTCCATTCTTTTATTTCATACAAAATAAAATATAAAGTTCATTCTAATGTTTTTGTTTGCATCTAAAATTGCAAACAAAAATGTACTTATTCATTTAAATATTTATTTGCAATGGAGGAGACCAATAAAAGAACATTTTTATTTCAATGTTTATTCGCATTGGAAAATGCAAATTAAAGAACCCTTTTTATTTAAATATAAATTAGTATTAGAGAATGTAAATAAAAGGATACTTTTATTTTCAATGCATATCTTATTTTCTAGTTTTGTTTGTGTTGTGGGTCACAAATAAAAATGTACTTTTTATTTTCAAGTTGTATTTACATTGTGAGATGCAAATAAAAAGTGGACTTTTATGTCATGTTATATTTGCCTTGAAGAAATGCAAATGAAAAGTGAACTATTATTTTCTATTTTTATTTGTATTGTAGAATACAATAAAAGGTTAACTTATCTTCCTATGTTATATTTGCATTATTGAATGCAAATAAAAGAATATTTTTTGTGTTTTTAATGCATATTTGCATTAGTGAATGTAAATAAAAGAACAAACTTAAATTTCAATGTATACTTGCATTTGAGAATGCAAATAAAAGAATAAGTTTTTATTTTCAATATATATATTTGCATAGAGCAATGCAAATAAAAGAACAAACTTGATTTTTATATTTTCCTAACCAACTTCTAATCAAAAATGTTAATTTTTGATTTGAATAACACCTTTCTAATTCAATCTTTTTAATGATTCTAGAATGACGTGAAATATGCCATTCCAAATTGTAACCAAAATGACATTTTTATTATTTGGCTAAAAATGACATGTTTTACTCTAATATCATATTTGCTAACAAAAACGGTCTTTTTATAGTAATGTTACATTTCTAAAATAATAATGTACTTTTATTACAAAGATAACATTTTTAATACAAATGTTATTTATATCTATTTTAACAAAAATGATAATGATGATTTCTATTTTCAATCTTTATATAAAAACATAACCATATTAAAATGCAATCTTTTTAATGCAAACAAAATTATATATATAAAAAAAATTGTAACTTTGAAATCTGTTCTTTTTATTGTTTCCAATGTGACAATAAAAATGCATCTTTAAAAACTATTCCTTTTATGTAGACAATACTGCATCAAAATGTGTATTCTATTTTGTTGAAAATTTAGTTCAACAAAATGACACAAAATGTCTATTCATGTTTTATTTCAAAATTTGACTCGACACAAATGAATAAAAGTTTGATTTCATTTTAATGTCAAAAATTGTTGATTTAACAAGTTAACCAAATTCTGTGTTTCATATATGTTGAAAATTCTAATTCAACATATTTCCAACATTTGGTTTAAGACACATTTGATTCTTTTTATATAAACAAAAATGGTGTATTTTTGTTTAAACCCATTTCTAATTTACAGGAATGTTTCAATTTCGATAGTGCAACCAACAAAATGATAATTTTGTTTAGTCTAATTCAAATTAACAGAAAAGTTAATTTTAACAATAAAATGAACAAAATAGTAAATTTGTTCAATCTAATTCTAATCAACAGAAATGTAACTTTTTATAATTCCATCGTCACAATCAAAATCAAACAAACAGATGTGTATTTACCATTAACACAGAATAATAATAGTATGAATTAACTGCAAATCTATAACAATAATTTCAGAAATTATTGCTAATTATAAAAGACAAGAATAAATAGATTTCTCACCTTGAGTTTAGAATTCTTCAAAATCTTAGATCGCTCCGTTTCAGTCCAATTTGATTCCATTGGGAAGAGTTTTTTTTTCCGTTGCGAATCCAACGCCACTGACCGTTCGTCATCACATCCTCGTATGAAGGAGTTATGGTCATTTATACATTGATTACAAAATTAAGATAATTAAATAATAATTAATTTTCTTAATTACATCATTAAGGAGTTCGAATCCTTCTTCCATATGAAAGACGTATTACAGAATTGCTAAAACCCATCCATCCATTAGAAGAACCCATCGCCGCTACCTGTAGAACTTGCCACCACCGTCGCCACAGATGATCTTTATCGTTGATATGAAAGGCCTTTAACAGTACTTCGATTTTGTATTTATAATTTTGAAAAATCATTGAATAATTTAAGAGAAATAGGGAATGGAAGATTGGAAGACAATAGCCATTGCTCACAGAAGTGGCGGCTGTATCATTTAGAATTAGGGTTAGGATACAAATGGCATTTTATATAAATATTTATAATCTTATTTAATTTATTACTTCTTTTATTTCAAAAAAAAAAAAAACGTTTATCCATATATGTTGTATGTTACATATGATGACACATTTATCTACAATAACTAATAGGCATATATTATGGCATTTAATGATAAGTCCCTGATTTGCAATTAGTAATTAATTAATTTATATTCATTCCCATAAATCCATTTGTCCTTATTCATTAAAATTTTCAATTTCAAATCTACCTTTTAATTACACACATTATTTGCATTAATCAATTAAGACTTCAACTCCCATTTATTGATCTTTAATTTACAAATACAACTCTTCAAATAAAATATTAATTAATTCTCTAATTCTTTTTTCTTATATATAGTTAAAGCCCGATTTAATGCAGTCTATTTATCTCTTCATGGCAATTAATTACTCTTTTCATAGCAATGTTCTAAATGCATACCATTAGTATATATTGCATGTAGTCAATTAATTATACTTCAATTCTACCATTCATATATGTAGCATTTGCTAAATATATAGTATATATATATATATTTTGTAAGCAATGTTCTATATGTATACCATTAGTATATATATTATAATACTTTTTTTTTTCTTTCTTTAGTTTCATTCCCCTACCGTGTCTATTACAACATAATAGGTTACCAAGGATTTAATTAGCTGCCTAGGCATTATGGGACCACACTATTTATTATTATATATATTTTTATTCAAATTTCGAAAGTAAATTACAAAGAGGGAGAGAGAATAAATAGAAAGGAATGAATGTATGATTTATTGTCTGATGCTGATTGTTAGAAAGTTGTGTGTCCTTTTAAATTTCAAAACACATAACATTAAATATCATAATTTAAGTAACATATTCAATGGGTTGGAAAGAATAAATAGAAGAGAAATATATATATATATAGGTGATTAGTTTGTGAAGAAAAAGAAGAAAAAAAAATAACAAGGAAAAAAAGGGAGGAAAGATAATGAATGCATGGTTAATGCTAATTGTTAGAAATTAAAACTAACACTACAGGATTAAATATTATTTTTAGAAATGAATGTTTGCATGTAAATGTTAATACTTAACAAACTTCTAACATGTAAATGTTTAATATTAAACGAACAGACTTTTTCTACTGCTAAAACATCTTTTCTTTTTTATTATTATGATAAAACGTTTTATCAAACTATGAATCCCTTTTTAATGATTCATCCTTTACATTAAAAATCCAGTTCCTAATGTGAACACAATTTATTATACAATGAATCTCTTTTTTTTCTTTTTCTTTTTTTTCTTCCTCCTTCTAAATTCTGACGTAATTTCTAGAATAAAATTTTTAAATTGGCCCCAAAATTCCGGGTCGTTACAATTAGAGTTTTCTTTTACCGAATAAATATCAAATATCCGAAGATTTATCTCCAACCATATCCAAATTTTTGACTTTGGAAAACCCATTTCAATTCCGTATAAATATTTCCAATACTTAAATAATCTTCAAACTATTTTAAAATCATTCTTATAGTCAAATAATAGTTCACGCTTATGAATTTCAATCCAAAACAACATTTGGAAATGTTACCCAAGAGTACTGCTGTTAAAACGACTATTTAAATCAAATAGATTTAAAAATTATTCGAAATTCAAACATTCCAATTCTAATCACCTTTAAATTAATGAAACAGGAAATTATCATAAATTTCTCCAATTTAATAAACTTGTTTTATTTGATTTTTCGTTATGATCACCGACTGCAGGCATAGCGATCTTTCCAAATTTGTTATACTTGAAAATCATCCGTTGAAATTTTGAAATTTCCTTTTCTATTCAAACTGTTATCATTTGCAATTCACGTTTCTTATTTCAAGTCAAATAAATTTCAAATAATCAATTTAAAAACCATTCAAAACATGAAATCGATATTTATGAATTGTCGCATCATAGTGCGTTCTATTTAAACCATATAATGATTATAAATTATTCACGCCCTTTCAATTCAATTTATATTTCCAAATCATTTGGAAAATAGTTTCAAATTATATTAGATTTCGAATTTTACCATCCCGTTGTCGGATCAGTTAGGGATTGCCAAGGAGAGAAGGAAACTGAATTTCCAAACCCACGCCTAGACACCATCCTCTCTGTCATCCTAGAACGTTCTGGTGTCTATGTATTATCATATTATGTTTTTAAAATATATGAAACCATATTCAAATTTTAAAAATCTTATTTTGAAATAAACTAAACATGATAATATTTTAATATTAGAAAATCAAACTTCATTTATATGGAAGGGGAATAAAATCGATCACCTGTATAATCCCATAACCATGGTATTGTGTGTGCATCATACAAACAGAATAAATCAACCATATACATCAGACGGTAATGAATTATTGTTATCATCAACAACAAACAATTCAGTTGTGCACAAGCATTACTGTCAATAACACTTTCCAGTGTTCGTGTATTGTCTAATTCATGAACAACCATTCAAACATCAACATCCATCACACAATCATCGTCAACTAATTCTAATTAATCTCAGCTAATTATAATTAACTAATTTAAATAAATAATTTAAATTAGAAGTTTTCACCAGCCGAGCTTCAAAATCTTCATTACCAGAGCGAATAGATCAACGAATATTGCCACCTTTACTTGTTCTGCTCTCAGTCCATTCTTATCAGCAACTGGTAAATTTTCTGCTGATTTATATATTGAAAATTCTATTAATAACGATCTTCATTATATTAATATATAACGACTTTTATTTTATTTTTATTATAAATTTATACTTAATAAAATTTCCAATACTATATACCACTATGTTCTTCTTTCAGATCCGATTCTAACACTTCTGACGGCGAACAAATCCAATTTAAAATGAGCGAGATATTAACTTCTAAAGTTTAACTAAAAACTAAATAAACATACCCAACCACTTCGACCCATGGCCCAAAGCCCATATGCTCCACACGTTCATAGCCCGACCCATGCTCCTTCCTTCTTCTTCCTCCTCTCCCCTTTGCATGAAGACTTCCTGTAACCCATCCGTGCACACCATACCGTGCATATGCACGAACCAAAGACTTCACCATTTTTGAATCCGAGACTGCCCGCATATCTCTCTTCGCGTCCTCGGTTTATTGCACCACACTACTTTGTTTCTGGCCCTCTTCCTCAAAATGCGATCCACCATGGTCGTGTCCTGCTTCAGAAAAAAAAGCATGACATGCTATGTCGCACCCTCCAATTCTCTTTGGAAATTCGCCAATCTTTACCAAATCGAAGCCTACTCCATCCTCATTTCAATGCCACACTCCGATTCCTCTATTATTGCTTCCACCTCCGAGGAACACTAAACCTAATTTTGAACAATTCCGATCATCGACGCGGAATCGAACCAACTTCGCACCAAAAATACTAGGTTCTTCACTGATTTCAATGGTGCTGACACCATCGATCCATTCTTCTCGGATTGTGAGATTTGATTTTTCGAAGTTTCGAACTTATTCCTTCACGTTTACAGTAAAACAGGGATCTCTCTCTCAACACTCAACGAAACTCTGATCCGTTAATTTCTAAAAATTTGGAACGATGATCTGAACAACTTCCACGCATATCATACTAGCAAAAACTCAACGGATTGAGAGATTTGGATTTTAAATGGATAGAAAATGTGAATTTCTCTTCACTGGAAATTGCAAAACTGTAAGAAGAAGTAGAAACCGGAGGAAGATGATCATTTGAAATCATTTATGGCTGAAGTGAATAACTCAAGGGGGTTGGCTCTCCTTATATAGGGTGATTTAAAGGGTATAATGGTCAATTACTACATGGACACATGTCCTTCCTTTAATTCAAACTTCATGCAACCTTACACATAAGTGGCTACATGGCTCTACCACATGAATTACTCCATGCATCATGACAACTAAGGGGACACTTGGTATTCTTCATGAACTCCATAACATGCGTGAGGACAAGTAGGAGGACACATCATTTCTATGCATTAATTTGATATATTTGATTTAGTAACATAAGTTGTAACACTTATTAGTGTAACCACAATTTCAACACTTATATGTGTAATCACCCTATTACCTAAGTTTTACCAAAAATATTTATAACTTATTATTATTTAAAAAAATATTTATCTATAAAATTTATCAAATATAACATATGTAATTTACCCAACTTTATACTAAAAAAAAGTTTTTAAACATAAATACTTAAAATCCTTATTTTTTTTATAAATACCATTATAATTTATCAAAATAATAAATCTTATTTCAAAATAAAAATCATTCTTATGAAATCTTAAAATAACTCATCCTTTACCAAATTCAAATTTTACAAATCAATATTACCAAGATCAGAAAATATCATTACTTAACATAAAATCTTATAAAAAAATTTAAAAAAAAATAAGTTTTCTTATAAAAAATATTTTAAATAAACAAAATACTTATACAAGGTAAAAATTCATATTCAAACCTAATAAAAATTAATTTATATTCAGAAAATCAAAATTATATATTAAAAACCCAAATCAAACTTGGTTAAAATTATGGGATGTTACACCCCAAAATCTACTTCCATTAACCGTGGAATTTTCATAAGAAACAGATCAATATATAATCGATATAAATTATCATATCAAACTAATAATATAAATGGAATAATGGAAAAGCCTTTTAAATTCCATTTATAGTAACGGTCTTCCTTCACAGAAGCTCATCTCGATTATTATTAAATCGAATTCCATTCAATTCCAGTTTCTTTTATTAAATTGGAAAACTTTACTTTGGAAAATTTCCATTAAATATTAATAAAAAGATTTATGAATTCCAAATCATATATTCACTATTAATTGGGTTTTATGAACAAATGTTATTTAAAACATCGTTCATAATGAACCCAAAATCATCTTCTATTTAATTCCATTTTATAATTATAAATTGGAAAACTTCATTAATCTTAATTAAATGATTTATTCTGTAATGGCCCACAAATCCGTACTATCTGAGTCGGCTAATAACACCACACGTCCAACCCAAATTGTACAGAAATACGAATCATTATTAGAAAGAAGTTAAAGGATGAGGAATTGAAAGAAAGAAATATTAGAATAGAAGAAAATGAAGATCACAAACTCACAGCGGAACGAATAAAATATATTAGGTAACATAAACTTTGAAATACAATTCAGTAACTTTATATACATACCATCATCAGAGCACAACAGCTATTTCTGGAACAGTTTTAAACACCTGTTTCCAGATACAAACATGGTACACGGTAGAATATATGATAGTCTATAGCTAACTGGTGAAGCCTCCTGCTTTAAACTCCTCCAAGCGAATCTGTAAAATCCCGACTACTTGACTGCCCGTACAAATTTGGGCACCCCAGAGTTTAGGGAAAACAAACAAAATAAACTCTGGGTCAGTCATGGGACTGGTGTGAGTAAACTCCAACCATTTGTTTAACTTTCAAAATCCTTTCGAAAGAAAGGATAATAGTAAGACCAACCCACACATAAACATGGACGGTTTTTACCTTACTATAACCCAAAGCACTTTTATACGAAAATCCAGTGATATTATGATAGTGTTTAAATCAAATAAATAACAATCTAGCGGAATGCTTGCATCTCACGCTACATATATAATATAAAACCAAAAACCGCAGGGCGCTTATTGGAGATTGGATTTCCAACATGACAAGGTATGGAACCACCATCCGATAGTGTATCTCTAGAGGGGAATACACTGGGTTCAACAAGAACATCTTGCAACCCAGCCCACACACGACCGACCAATCATTTCGCTTGAGTGTATCGAATGTATATCAGCAATGGTTGGGATCAGCAACTGTTTCCCGAATAGGACAACATCAAATAGAATAAGGAATTAAATGAATTTCTCTAGGTAGGTGATAATACACCCTAATGGGAGCGATCCACATAGCCATGCTGTCTGCCTGATTTTTGTCATTTCCCAATTGTTGAGGCTTGAGGCTACAATTTTTATCATTCATTGATAGCACAATCACTTTGAATGCCACATTGTCAGATCCGTAAATCATTAATTGATTTGCACAAATATACTCTGGATATTATGCTAAGAGAATAAATCCTCCTCCACCATATATATTTATATAGACCAACATATTCGATCATTGGAAATACTCTGTCAGACATTCGTCCATATACGTTCGTTCTGGGATTGAACGAAACCGAAGGCACAATTTCTATTAATAGAAAAAAGTCCTTGCATTTTACTCCGTCTTTAGTTATCTTCATATAATCTGATTCACAACTCTACTGCCAATACAGAGTGGTTCACTGATAATAATCCAACCGGTCTCTCCATACTGACAACGATATTAGCAAATACTTCGATAGTCAGTTATTTAGCTATCGAAGAAAAATAAACAAACATTCCAACCATCAAACAAATCACTGGGCCTCTTAATTAATATTTCATTGATTAAATCACTTCTTCATTTCCTTATCAATATTTGTTAGCCAAATATTTTCAACAATCATTTTGGCCTCTTACACTATTTGGAAAACATTTCCATATATCGCCTTCTATTATTTTCTATAGTTAGAAAATATATTCTACTTACAATTGGAAAACATTCCAATTACTTATCTCCTCCACGACCATTATTTGTTTCTATACTCAGGAAATATTTATTATTATATTTCCAAATTTCCACTTACTTGGGTTAAAACGAATGTTGTGTAAAACATCATTACACCAACCCAAAACACTGCATTTAACTAACTCTTATTCAAATATTTCTCTTCGAGACTGGATCTTGCTATTTACGGCCATCCTTTCAACTTCACAACCAACCCTCCCTTACTTTCGAGGGACATGTAGAGGTAAGAGTCTCCCGTCCCCCACCTAACGCGAGGCGAGAACCCTCTATCATGCGTACCTAGCTCACACAGCCAACAACGAGTTGGGGTATTATTACCTCTTAGACCTTGACTGGAAATATTATTAACTTCAAAACAGACAAGACCGCTAACTCAAATAATCAACACCATATTAAACCAATTTTCCATTTCTAAACGTATATACATATCTCTTTCTATTTTTACTAGATTTAATTATAGATTTCCTTTTTGTTTCTAACATTCTATTTTTAAGTCTGTTTCCTTATCAAATTCTATATATATATCGATACATTGATTTCTAATTATCAAATTATCTTAAAAATATTCTAACACCTTAAATTTCCAGAAAATTTCGCCATAAACTCCTTTGTACCGGTCGATAGTTCAAACCTCAACTCGCCTCTCTAGGCCCTTTCCATTCAAAAAGAAAATCAAAAAGCCAGGTGGCTTGCCGATTCGGCACATAAAACCTCATATGGAATTTAAACATGTACCTTTTTGTCGGGCACATAAATTATAATCTTCATACACTTCATTCCAAACCTGCATAATCTATGTTCACCTGTTTCCAATTTATCCCAACTCAATCTGGTCATTTTAACTCAATTTGCTAATTTATTCTTTAATTAGCTATTTTGCCATTTCACTTTTATTTGAACATATCATGTTCGTATATATTTTAATTCGCTTATAAACAAGTCAAATTTCATTTCCAACTCAAGTTTCCTTTTCAATTTCAAATAAAATTTCTCAAATCACCTTTACTTATTCAAAGCCCAATTTCTTACCAAATTTCAATTAACTGATTATTATTCAAATTAGTTAGTTATATTCAATAAATTAAAAATATGATTTTTGTTCCAAAAATCATTCATTACATCACTTGCGTTCGTATTTATTTTACATCTCAAGTTTGGATTTTTCTAATGAAAACTCGGATTTTTATTTACTTAAAATCCTTATATTTATTTAAATAAACCGTTATAGTTTTATAATGGTTATGGCTCTATTTTTCTGAAATTTTGATTTTGACATAACTCAAAATCTATTTGCTGAAATTTAGATTTTTCTCTTCCATTAGAAAACTATTATTCCAATGGTCCTGACGATTCTTGTTTCAAAGAATTCCGACTTAAATTGAGTCTTGTATACTCAATTTAAGTTCGAAACGCCAATTTACGAACTGCCTCGCCGCGGAGAGTTCGTTTTAATTATATTTAATATATAAATGTTTTAAAATTCGTTTATATATATATTCTTACTCTATTCTAATATATTTTAATATATATTAAACTAATTTTCCCAATTCAACTTATTGTTTCCTATTATCTAATTTTGTCGATTTTTCCTTACTCAGAAATAAATTTATTTATACTTCGATCTTCTATATTTAATTCCAATTCCTTTTATAAATAAATTATTTATATAATTTGACATAATCGAATTTCAATTATAAATTCGTTGAATTCTTCTCAGTTTAGCTTATATTCCAAATTCCAAAATATAATCAATTGTTTTGTTTCGAAACACTTCCCAACGTACTTTTAAATTCCTATTTGAATTTAAATGGTTCAAATTATCTAAATGATTTATTTTACCAAATTTATGACACTATTTATAAATTCAACTTCCTTGTTTCATATATTTAAACAAGTTCCCTTTTCAAATTTCTATTTGAAACTCCATCCCTTGGATATTACGAATTGTGGAATAAAAATCGTTGTTCCCTTTCGAATGATTTCAAATTATATGTTTAAATTCATATTTGAATTTATATATTAAATTTATCTCTTGATAATTAATTCATTATATTTATAAACACCATTTTATAAATTTTTGGGTTTTATATTTAAACAAATCTATTTCGAAATCTATTTAAAACCAAAATCTTATTTTGGAAATTTCTATTTATAATAACTTATATATATAACACCCAATTTATTTTCATATTAAATTTAACTTCTATTTAATACAATCCTAATATCTTTTTTGAAAATATTTTATTTAATTAAATTCGATATAATCGAATTTAAATCATAATCCAAATGGATTTATTCAATTCAATTACATTCTGAACATAAGAACAGATTTCATCGTTTCTGTTAGAAACTAATTTCAATTCTCTTTGTTAAATTCACATTTGAATTTAAATTTCCCAAATTATCCAATGATAATTTATTTCATTTCATCTATAAACATCGTTTATAAATGAATTGCTTGTTTTTATTTTTCAAAACAAGCTACTTCTAATCCATTCGAAATTCAAATTCTATTTTAGGAAAAATAGAATTTTTCTTTTAAACCTCAAAATTTCTTTTCACAATATTTTTAAATATCAACATTTAGGCCTAGTGATATTTAAATAATCAAATCATACAATTATCAATCATTGGGTCTTTAACACATCATATATGATAATGTATATGAAATCAAACAAACAAACAAATAATAAATTTTTGAGGAATCCAATCGGATCCCTCCAACCTGTTTTCCTGCATCCACAGACGTTAGTCAACATAAATAATACCCATCCTGCTTCGAGGCAGGATATCATGGTATAAAAGCTCATCCACTATCATTGCGTGGGGCGTATAGGGTCGTCCTCTAATGATACTGCGGGCATCCGCTAATGGTACCGCGGGAATCCAATCACCAATATATATAATAACCATAAACCAATCCTAAATATCTAATATATATTTTATAGCCACATTATTTTAATGTAACCAAACAACCATCAATTATTTTTAACAAATAAAAATAATTCTAAATAAAAACGGAGTGAGATTTACTCACCGTGATTTTATCATGCAACTTGTTCTGAATATAATATCCAAAGCGACTCCAAAACCAACTCTATTTTGTATCTCTCGCATGACTCAATTTGATCGATTTAACCTTGCAAATTTTTTTCATTCCCTTTATTAAATTCATGATCAATATATTTAATTAATTACATAACCAACGAATTTATTTTTAATAACAATAATTATAAATTAATTAACTAATTTAAATAAATGATATACCTTAGCCGTTTTAATGCCTCCTTTCGTCCTCACTATCATTAGAAAGTCATCACCATTGCATTCCTCCTCTGCATCAGCAACCTTGACAACAAACCATATTCCAGCTTTTATATGCCCTTGAAAACATCCCTTCTCCAATACTGACAGCCTTGCCTGTGTTGCATCCCTACAAATAGTGATGACTTCTCCAACTCACATACCGTCGATCCAACAAAATAGAAAAATCGAACTCCTGTGGCTACTGTTGAATTTCCCCCTTTAACTCAGGACGTTAGTCAGTACATCGCCCCTTAGAACCCTGAATTGCACAATACCTGATCCCATACAAAACCATCATCACGACCCTTCCTTCGTGAATATCCCTGACCCATTTTCACCTCAGTATTATTTACATGAACATGGCCTACTCCTGATAATCCTGTCGCTGTCCCAAACCCAACCTAAATCGTGCACCAAATCTCGCTTTAAAACCCTTCAACTCCAAAGCAAGATACAAAACTTCGAAACCCGTGAACTGTAATAGTTGCGGGTTGAAAAACGAATGAAAAGGAATCCAATCGAAAGGCTCAATACCTACGCGGTTGTAAAGAGGAGAGATAGACGAGCTCAACATATCCATAATCGATAGTTTTATTTGAGTATTGGATTTTTAATGGAATTTTCCCTGATCAATTTTTGAGAGAAGTTGTCAGATTCGATTGAAGAAATAGGAGAGGCATTGCTTACTTAAATAAGAAAAGTAAATTTCGGGATTAAGGAATGTCCTTGCACGGGTACGGGGTAGGGTAGGTTAAGTACACATAATTAAATACGATTTGATTCTTGATTTAATTCTGATTTGATATAAAATGATTTCTATTTTATCTAAATAGATTGCGATTTGATTTAGTTTTGACTTCGATTTGTTCTCCTACTTAATACGATTCGATATAAAGCAATTTTTATTCTTTTTAGATGGATATCGATTTGATTTCGTACCTATCCACAATCAAATATCTCGGGGTCCATTAATTTAAATCACGAACCGCTATTCTAGCGTACTGACCGACATTTCAATGTAATAACCCTGTTCTGAACTCAAAGTTAAATATTCTGAAATTTAATTTCAACATATATACCATATTAAATTAATATAATATAATTTAAATTCGAAAACCACAAATTCTTTGATAATAAATTATTATTTACTATCGTATATATCAAATAAAATTCCTTCTTATCAGCTGAATCATTTTGATTCAGTTTTTAACATCGATTTCGATTATATTTCGAATTACAGTAATTCGATATATTCTAAATTAAATTATATTTGATTATTAAATTGATAACTCAATATAAAAATTAATTTATATTATCAACTAAATATCAAAAACAAACATTAAATATTTTAAATTAATGAACCAAAAATCCGGGTCGTTACATATTCCTTTTTCAACGGGGTTTAAGAAAAGTATTATTAAAGATACCATTCATGACAAACCCAAAATCCAATTTGATATTGAATACAAGGCTCTGAATAGAAATAATATTGGCTTATATTCAATATCAAATCCTAAAACTAAGGATATCGTATTCGGAATAACAATATCTATATCTTCCAAATTCCTCAACAATATCAGTATAATCACGGAATCCAATATTGAAATATTCCGAGGATCATTTCCCTTCAAATCCATTCCAATTTATATACTGGAAAATTCTGGTTAGGTTAAAACCATTATAATTTCTTTCAGTTCTCCATTCTAGATGTTAACTAGTTCTTTCAGATAAAAATATCTTTTATCTTTACAAATGCGAAATATTTCATTCAGAATCTTTCTATATCATTTATTATGATTTTACATTATTTATTCATATTTTTAGTAAATTCATTAAGGCCCTTACAGCCGGTTTCCAATAACGGCAACCGAACTACATCCACAACGACCTTTTCTGAAATTGATTTGGATATAATTTGAAATCCAACCATTCAAATTTAAATCTCTTATATTCATTGGAAGGATCGTTTCAATACGAACACAATGGTTTTGGATTTAGGGGAATTCGACGATCAGATCCCCCGTTACATCTATATGAATTCAATGGTTGAAATTCGCGAATGGTCGCTGCGTGGCGCGTTCTATTCAAGCCATTATATATATATACACACACACACACACACACACACACACACAATATCATCGATTTCCATTTAAAACGTATTTTATAAATTCGTTTTAAAAACAATTCCAACTTCCAGTTCAATTTTAAATCAAAATTGAGTATTCCATATCATTATAAATTAAAATGATAATATTTTGAAAATATCAAATTTTGAAATTAATTCTTTTTCAATATTTTCGTGTCCATCCAAAATTGGACGTCAAAATCATATTTTGATTATTCACTGAATATTATTTTAAAATATTCATTACTTCTGAATTGGAATCAGACTAAATCAATTACCATATACTTTTATTCATATGGATTCCATACATCGTATGTATTCAAAAAATAGTGATAAACAACTATTAAACATTCAAACATCACCTAGAGTGCATTCTACACTTTATGAGCATTTAAATAAATAACGCTCATAACAGTCTGTCAATCAATCGATTGACATACAACTAAATACTGGGATTAGTGTATGTCAATTATCATCCCAATACCCGTATATGGTTTTCAAACAATAACAATCAATTCCTATTAATCACTGGTTAATAAATTTAACCAAATCTAATTCATTTCGAATTATTTTTCTAATTAACCAATTTTACTTAGACAAGTAATGAAAATTTACTGTTCAACTAATAAATGGATATTTATATATCATTTCAACAACCACAAAGTGTCTATCCACGTTGTTTGAAATATGAGTGCCGTATATTCAAACAACACTTCTTGTGCAAATGAGTTGTAAATAGTTCATGTGTTGAACTCAAGCAATGTCACATACAACATATAAAACTCAACAATGACAATTTATACGTTCAGTTATAAAATAAATAACTGTACAAATATTTTAGTTAGAGAATTCTCACTTTGGGTTCCACTCCGTCATTCTTTATCTGAAGTTTTTTTAATAAAATTAAACTGGCGTTTAATTTTATCAAAAATCCCAACTGCTTCCGTTTCCATTCAAGTCAGTTCTATGTTGTAGAGCTTGATTTCACGATTCCAACGCATCTGAAATCTCTGAATTCGGTGTTCGTATACAAAAGATACATACGTTTAAATGTTAATTACATAAATAAGGTAATTAATAAAATTAAATACCCTAAGCAATAAAATTAAATACCCTAATTTTAATTAACTAGCTTTATCGTTCCTCTCCAGACATTCACGAACCCATGCTTTACCCTCTCCCCTCCACTGCGACTTCTTCCTTGGACCGGACCCTTATCAAAACGTTCCACCTTGAAGCACACTCCGTTGCCACCCACCTCCCAAATTCCGATGTTGATCGACGCCCTCTCCCGTGCCAGAAACCCCTTTGAACGGTGAAGGTTTGGAGCCCAAATTCACACCGAATACGTGACTAAAATTCATCAAACCTATATAGATCGAAAGTCCTTGAGATTCTCTTTGATATTGGCTTTGAAAATCCATTGAATTGATTTGAGGATTCAAAGAAAAATCGATTGGAAATTGGGAGGTTTTCAGCCCTCAATCGCATATGGAGGCAGCTCCTGATGTTTGACCACGCATTAATGAATAGTAGGTTTGACATAGGGTTTTATAATAATTTAATTAATATTTAATTCAAATAATATGAATTTTTGCATTCAAACTCCAAATCAAACCCAACAACTGTCGTTCCTAACCAAATACCCCCGTTTCAGACACAATGGAATATGTTCCGTAAGCCAACTCGACTCTTTCGATCAATATTTATCAAAATTAGAATATAAATTAATATAACGTTCGATATTGAATTTCAATGTACATTTTGATTTACCGAGTCCACATACTGACTCCAAAAATTATGAATTTTGATATCTAGGTTTTGACGATATGGTCCAAACAAAATTGGTTTTGTCGAATTTGAAGATCGTTCGAGAAATGGCCTTTTTCTAGTCGATTAAATTTTAGTGAAATTTAGGCACACATCCCTAAAACAAAAATTAGGCTCACATCCCTCCCTAAGTTTACATTCGAACCCGCCTCCTATTTTTGAACTTCCGCCATTTTTGATTTTTGGCCAAATAAAGGAGCTGACATATAAAAAAATATTTAAATTCTGGAAATATTCTCAGAAGTCCACGCAATTTAAAAAAAAAGATGCATACACATATGCAATTATTACTAATTGTTGCATGCATGTGTGCAACTGTTGCATGTTTTGGCTTGAAAATCTGGACCGAAACATGCATACATGTGTGCAGCTATTTGAAATACTTGCACACATATATGCATGTTTTGCTTGAAGAAAATTCCAGTGAAATTTAGCCTACGAATTTATTGAACACTTTTATGAAAGAATTATGCAATACTTGCATAGATGTATGTAACAAAAAACAAACAACGACGCATGAATGGAATACTTGCAAATATTTATGAAGGAAAATTCAAATATATGCATACTATTATGCATTTAACTGCAGTTTCACTATTTTTTTCGTTTTTAATGCCTTCTTTGATGGTTTTTTTATCAAATTTTTTTGTCGAGTGCGTGTTTCATTTAAATACGAACTTACATAATTTTTTTATTTTTTAGTGAATTTTCAAAAAATAGGGACTAAATTTACAATAAGTTTATGACCGGACCTGAGCCTAATTTAAAACCTTAACAGGGACCAGTAAAAAAACACACCCTAAATTTAAACTGAAATTACAAAACACGTTTAAATATGCCATGCTCACATATTAATTCCAAAAATTATGAAATTTTAAACCTGACCATAATTTGACATTCCGGATCCAACAAAAGTGGGTTCATCGAAAACGGAGGTCGTTTGCAAAATAGCTATTTTTAAGGGCTATATATTATATTAATATTGATATGTATATATATATATATATATATTCCATAGCAACTATTTTAAATTTTAAACTGCATATAACTTACAATTTAAAAAGTGAAATCTCATTTTCTTACATTCACTAGAAAGATATAGTTAAATAGATTCTAACATTCCTTTTTTACCGAAATCCGCTTTATATTGAATCCTATACATTCTATTAAAATTTAAAATCGAATTTTGAAACTACCGCCCCATTTCAAGTTCGTTTTAATTAAATTTTATATTCTTATGTTCTAACTTCATTTGAAATAAATTTTTAGTCGTTATTATTTAAAATAAATCATTTTAAATATTCAAAACCCATTAAAATAGCTAAAATAAAATTTTTAATTTGGTTCAGAAATTCCGGGTTGTTACAATCTCCCCCACCTAAAATCTTTTCATCCTCGAAAAGGAACGGAGCTGAAAGTTGTTTAACTAACCAACTCAACTTTCATTCTGGCTTTCATTCTTCAACTTTTCAGTTTCTAAGAATTTTCAAATTTCTCAAAAATTTGGCCAACACTCTAAATTTTCGAAAAAATTCGCCATAACCACCTTTGTACGGGGAGGGTTTGAAAATTTTATTGGGTCGTATTAGGCACCCAATAAATTAATAAAAAGCATACACAATTTTTATGACCTATCTATGCCTAAGGGAGACGTGTAAAAAGGTCAAAATATCATACCTTGCCCCATTGTTGGAAATAAAATAATCCATGTGCCTTAATTAAAAACAAGTGAGACGTGAATTTTTGTCACCTCCAGACCTGTGTAGGGTTTTTATTAAATCCTACCCCGAGCACCGTTACATGTATTTTATTATGTCCATAATTAGTCTTCTATTCAACCTATAATTCAGTCCTCACCATATAAGCATCTCACCCGTTTGGAATTCCAAACCTCGTCATATAAGCGCCAAATGCTTATATGGAATATGATATGCTATCTTCATGTAGTTTGCCATGCGGTGTAGTTCATAATTTATTTTTTGCTATCCTATGGCATGGGTTTAAAGTTCACACAGAACAACCATCACAACGCTTCCAAAAACACTCATAGTAGTTTATATAATAAATAAAATTTTGCAACCAACTCATTAAGGTGCACCTGTTTGTCGGGCACGCAATATATTTCTCTACTAAACAGTAAATCCATAACCGGCTCAGCATGTATATATATGCACATATCTATCTAATATATAAATCCAATTCGAATTAAATTTCCTATTCAGCTCTATATTATATTTGGTTTAGTTTCGTTTTATTTGTCATTCCAATATTTTTATTAATCAAACTAATAATCACAGATCACAACCAACGATCAATTAGTTGGTTAATTTTTCAAATATATATCTTTTATATAATGAAAAAAAAATCATATTTTCGGTGTCGAATCACAAATGATAAATTCTAACTAAATTTTGGTTCTCACCCCCGTCAATTGGAATCATATAGACATCCCACTTTCAAAACTCGAACACAAACACTGATGATGCTGTAGTCATCATCAGAATCATCTCCGGGCGACTAGAATGTGAATCTATATCTATCCAGTATACTTGAGACTTCGAATACACGTGGATCAGACGTATATTAAAAATCTCCTTATACCCGATAGTCCAAAATCAATATAAAATAAAATACTCAAATATGTATAATAAGATAAAAAATTTAAAGTTAAATTCGTTTTCAAAAATAACACTCTTCTAACTTGTTCTAGGATGCTACTGATCCTAGCTCTAACGAGTTATTCCTATAGGATGTTACTAATCCTATCTTTAGTGAATTCTTTCGTTTGATTCTAATGTGTCTTTTTCTCTACCTTAGAAAACCAAAGCTCTGATACCACAATAAAACGACTCAAACTTTCCCGATCCCCGAAGAGACATAGGAGCCCGGATTGCTTTGAGAACAAAACACATCAGAACACAAATATTAGAACATTTCATTGTTATTACAACAATATACATCAGAGTACAAGAATATATTAGTGTTTAAATAAATAATATACAGTGGAAAAATAAATTATGAGAGATTTAAATTACAAAACAGTGGAAAAATAAATTATCAATATAATGTGCAGCGGAAAATATCAACTACCACAACTGAAAGAAATATACATGGATACAAAGCTTTCCGAAAATTGCTCCAGTTGTAATCCAGGATTCTGGAAAAAGAAATATCTGTGAAAAAACAAAACTACTAGCTGCCCGTGTGGAAAATATGGGCACCCAAAGTTTAGGTAGAAACAATAAACTTCGAGTCAGTTATGGGACTGGTAAGAGAACTAAAACAGTTATTAAATATTTACTTTAAAAGTTGGGAAATCATGGGACCACGCCGTATAAAACGGAATGGGTTTACTCCACATGAATCTCAGTTTAGAATAAAACAATACAATTCTTTTTTTGAAAATGAAGCTATTATAAGACTCAGGAACCATCACATAATGCAACGCAAGCCGGAGGATAGAGTTTTCCCTTATAATAGCCAACATGCTTGATACGCTTTAAAACAAATCATATTGATATTACTATAAGTGCATAGTGTCAAAATCAACTTCAATTATAAATGTATCAATCATAGACGGCATAGTACCCCATCCTACTATGTCACCATATAGGTTTACAATTAAAACTGAAAAGTCGCGTATTGGAAATTGGATTTCCATCATAAGTCAAGGCAATCTCCTTACCAATTCGGATCACCTCTAGTAAGATGGCCTAGGGCTCGGATGCTGGCGAGCCCTTGGATCCTCCAAGGCCAGTCCTCCCCTATTTTTGAGGATTAGTGTAACAACCCGGAAAATCAAAGCTAACCTAAAATGTTTATTTTGGCTATTATATTGAATTTTAAATAGTTAAAATAATTTATTTTAAATAACAACGATTAAAAACTTATTTAAATCAAAGTTATAACGAATATACTTATTTTAATTTTAAAAGGAGTTAGAAATAGCGCGATAGTTTGAAAATTTGAATTTGAACTTTGACTGAATGTACAGGATGCAAAATAAATCAGATTTTAGTAAAACCAAAAATTTAGAATCTATTTAAAAATAACTTTCCAATGAATCCGAAAAATTGAAATTTCATAGCGGGAATAAAAAGTTATGGCCAGTTGAATATTCAGAATAGTCGTTATGGAATTTGATATAATATATAGCCCGTGTAAATAGCCATTTTGCAAATGACCTCCGTTTTCAATGAAACCACCCTAGTTGGATCCGGAGTGTCAAATTGTTGCAAGATTCCAATTTTCATAATTTTTGGAATTAATATGTGCGCGTGGAAAAGGAAAATAAGTTTTGTCAATTTTAGTCAATTTGGATCGACCAGAAAATGGCCATTTTCAAACGGTCTCCAAATTCGATGAAATTAATTTTGTTAGGACTGTATCGTCTAAACATAGCTAGATTTATTTTTCGAGAATTTTTAGATTCAGTATGTGACCCCAGTAAATTAAAATGTACGATTAAGTTAAATAATTAAATGCTTTATATTTTAATTTAAAGAAAAACAAATCATAACAGCCGAACTAGGTTACGAAACATAACCCACTGTGTCCAGAATGGGGGTATTTAGCTAGGGGCGACAGTCGTTCGGTTTCATTTGGAGTTCGGATGGTTTAACAAGTTATTTCTGAATTTAAAAATTAAATAATATATAATATATTGTATAAATACATAGTATATACAGTAAAACCGTAGTCCTAAAAATCAGCCGCCATCTTTGATATTTCAATGGCCACGGTTCTTAGAATTTAAATCCCTAATTCCTCCCAAATCTTATTGAATTAAACCTTGGTTCTTAAGTGAAAATTGTAGTGCTAAGAGAGCTCAACAAATCCATACGGGGAAGAACTGAATTCGTGAAGTATTCTGGTTGAATTTGCTCCTTAAATCATCATCGTTCGAGGCGGTTTTTGGAGCCGACGGTGGCGGCGAGTCAGGCCTGGCCCTACGCGATTATCGGCGGCGGGTTGCTCTACGGCGTGGCGGGGGATGATGGTCAATTGGTGGCGTTAGTAGCAAGCGACGGTGGAGATTAAAAATTAGTCGATGTGTTTTTTTAATGATAAAAGGAGAAGAACGATGGCCAAATCTTTGTAATTAAGGGTAATTAACCCTTAACAGAAAATAAATAAATTATTTAATTAAATTTTTTTGTAAATAATGTATAAATTGTGTTATCTTCTTCATATTTAATCAGTATTCAGTGATTTTGGATCCGTTGGAATCGTGTTGAAGAGCACTACATTTCAGGACAGACCGGAATGGATTTGGAGCATTCTACAATTTAGAAGAAATAAAAAGCAATGTGAGATTTCCAAATTTGAATTAAATAAATAAAATTATATTAGGTTGCAGACGGAGTTTAGAAACTCCCGACACCCGTTGTCCACAGACCATGGATGACTTGATTGTATTTTGATGTGGAATTGGTTGATTTTTGGTGATTGATTGTGCTTGAAACGAAATTGATCATGTTTTCGTAAAACTCAATTGTGTAGAAAAAAATTGTATAAGGAAAAATAAACCCTTGTATAGTCGCGAGGCCTAGTTATAGCGAGGAGCTGTACTAGGGATGGTGCCGGTTTTATTTACCCTGCCGTCATACTGCTGAAATTTTCTGAAATATTTGTGTGTTGTGAAATATTCTTGTTATGATATAAAATTGATTGAACAATAAAAATTTGATTTTTATTGTATATAACATAAAAATAGATATCGTTATAAAAAAATGTGTTTATATTGAATATACATTTTTAATGTATATGAAACATTAAAAAATAACATTGTTATATAAAAATTTATTGGCATTGGATTTTACAATTTTAAATGTAAATGAAACATTAAAACAAACATTCTTGTAATAAAAATGGTTTACACTGAAATTTACATTATTATGTAAATGAACCTTTTAAAAATAGCCATTGCAATAACAAAAATATGTTTTCTTTGAAATTAACATTTTTATTGTAAATGAAACATTACAAATGTCCATTGTTATATAAAATATGTTTTCTTTGAAATATACATTTTTAATGTAAATGAAACTTTAAAAATGATCATTAGTTAAACAAATATGTTTTCTTTGAAATTTACATTTTTAATGTAAATGAAACTTTAAAAATGATCAATTAGTTAAACAAATATTTTTCTTTGAAATATACATTTTTATTGTAAATGAAACTTTAAAAATGATCATTAGTTAAACAAATATGTTTTCTTTGAAATATACATTTTTAATGTAAATGAAACTTTAAAATGATCACTAGTTAAATAAAAGATAGGATTAAAAGATTACATTTTTCAATGTAATAAATGATAGGATTAAAAGATTTCATTTTTAATGTAATAAAAGAAATGAATAAAAAGATTTCATTTTTAATGTAATAAAAGAAATAGATAAAAAGATTTCATTTTTAATTTAATAAAAGAAATGAATAAAAAGATTTCATTTCTAATGTAATAAAAGAATGAATAAAGAGATTACATTTTTAATGTAATAATAGGAATGAATAAAAAGATTACGTTTTTAATGTAATAAAAGAAATGAATAAAAAGATTTCATTTTTTATATAATAAAAGAATGAATAAGGAGATTACATTTTTAATGTAATAGATGAATGATTATAAAGATTACATTTTATTTTATGTAAGATAGAACGTTTAAAAAGGATTTAAGTTGCATAAAATTGTGTTTACATTAAAAATATTTTGTTTTTAATGTATAGATGAATCATTCAAGAAGGTTCAAGATTTTTTGTTTGGAATTATGTTGTAACATTAAGATTCAAGATTTATTGTTTGGAATTATGTTCTTACATTAAGAATCACATTTTTAATGTAAAGTACGAATCATTAGCAATATTCATTTTTGAAAATGAAAGAGTTAAACATTAAAGATTTACATTTTTAATGTAAAGAGGATTCATATAAGAAGACTATGATTTTATGAAAATATTTTTGACACTAAAAATTACATTTTTATGTAATATATGATTTCACATAAAAGAAATCAACGTTGAAAATGAAAATTGTTTGAAATCGTCGAACTAATTAATTTATATAATAAATATAAATTAAAATAAAATCACGTAGCTGCAGTTCGCGATTTGAAATCGTAACTTCGAACGATTATAACGAGAGATCTGACCATCGGATTTTCCCAAACGGGAACTTTTGGGTTCGCTTTGGAAAGATCTTTCCAACAATATAAAATTTGCTAAGATCCAACAGTTAGATTATGAGAAATGTGTAAATCAAATTTTGGTGAAAACAGCGCCAGGGCCATGTAATGACCTGAAGCGTCGTTTAATTGAAAATGGCTATTTCTAAATAAATAAAAATAGCGATAAATAGTTATAAAGTATTATAAACGATATGAAATGGAAAGAATCGATTTAAATTATATATATTCAATAATTATTTGAAAAGGTTGAGTAAAATCTCATTTCAAATAATTATACGACGATTGGAAGTCGAAGATTTGAAGATGTTGATTGAATACCGGCGATCTTCACATCGAATGGATGACTACTGATGCCTTTAATTGGAGTTGCTACCTTAAGAGGGTCACAGTTGTAGTTGTTTGGACGTACATATCGATTGTTCGGATTTGCGAGAGCCTCTCTTCCGTATTGGATATATGGAACGAGGAATAAGGTGTCTCCGGTTTCGTTCAGACCCAGAATGGACTTGTAAATGGATGTATGTCTCACATTGGATTTTATTCTGTGCTGATTGACTACTATTTAATATATATTTGTTTGGTGGCGGAGAATTTATTCTCTTGCTTAACACCCTTCTCTGAGACGTACGAGCTCAGAGGTTATATATTGATAGTTATCGATTGCATGGCGTGAATTGTTAGTGTGACATGCTAAGATGCAAATGATCAAGGCTTATTGTTGAAAAGCAGAGCCTTGTGGTTGATGATCAAAGCATAGCTTTATTTAGCATAGCTTTGTGTATAGCGTTACTTAGCGAGCCTCAATCCCCGGTATGAACCAGAAACGGGAGAAGGATCCAGGGAGAACATGCGTTTCTTTCTAGCTAGAAGTGGTGTCATGGTATGGAGCCCAAACATTTTACTTATGTGGATGATGGAAAGCAAGGTACCTCGGATTAGAGTCCCTAGTGTCTCTTTATTTATGCCCAATAGGACGGGGAGACGTATTGTTCAAGAATTATATATAATCCACGAACATCAGTTGTAGACCAGCCTGTGGCTCCTTGGTGCAATTGCGGCTATATCCTAAGACATGGTAGGATAGATCGTCTTGAATTCGGTAAGAACGATCCATTGCCTTGGTTCATGATAGAAATCCAACTTCCAATACGACTCATACGGTTTTGATTGTAAACCTATATATGGCGACATAGTATATGGTAGCTATGCCGTCTATGATTGATACATTATGATTGAAGTGTTTTTGAACCATATATACACTAATAATAGTATCAAATCCGATTTATCGTACCAAGCATTTTTGACCATTATAAGGTAAAACTCTATCCTCCGGTTTGCATTGCATTGTGTGATGGGACTTGAGTCTTATAATAATTTCATTTTTCTAAAAAGCATTGCGTTGTTTAATGATTTACTTTATTTATGCACTGGCAATCCAATAGAGTAAACTCGTTTCGTGTTAGAGGAGTGGTCCTATGATTAGCCTTATTATTAAATAGGTTAAGTAAGATTTCTCATACCACTCCCATGAGTGACTCGTAGTTTGCTTCACTTTGCAAACTCGGGTGCCCTCTTTCCACACTGGCATCCTTGTATTCAGGTTTTAGCAGACTCTTTCTGGATAGCTATGGAGCTGAAGATTGATCCTATCATTTCTGTTATGCTATTCAGACTTCATCTAGTATAATATGTTTGATTCCGCTGCAGACATTTTAAATTAAGTTGAAAACTGTATTATGTACTAAGTACGATCCTATTATGCTGTGTAACTCTGATGATATGTTATTTTCAATGTATTTTGATGTACATTATCTGCTATAATTCTATATTTCTATTCTGATGTTGTTGTTTATTTGTTATATTCCAATAATTATCCTTTGTTTCGTACTACGGGAATTTGTGGTTATCACAGTTGGTATCAGAGATTTGGTTAAACTTAGCTCGGAATATAAGATGTTAACAAACTGGACAGAAATAGAATTAGCAGTATTCTAAGGCGAACAACTCATTATAGATAGGATCAGTAATGTCAAAGAATGAGTATAGCAGAATAAAATACACCCTCATAGATTCATTTACATTTAAATATACGTTTCTATGCTTTACAACATCTTTTCTGTTTGGCCTGACTCTTTGTCTGCTATTTGCAGACATAGTAGAAAATGAGTGGCAGAAACAGAAGAAGTAGTTCTATGGTTCGACAATCTAATAAGCCAATCGTTTTATCACAACCAAAACAGAGTCCAGAAGCTCTAGTAATGAAATATCGAAATCTGGGTGGAGTATCTTTCTCGGGCAAAGAATCCGTTATTGAAACACAAGCATGGATGCGTTCTTCTGAGAGAATCTTTCAAGGCTTAAAGCTGAGAGATGATCAGAAAAGATTACTGGCATCTTGGGCACTCAAAGACGAAGCTCTAATCTGGTGGGAAACTGTTATAGAGGAAAATCCAGAAGGTAATATTACCTGGGATAGATTTAAAGAAATGTTCAAAGAAAGATTTATTCCTCCAGAAGCAACTAAGAAACTATATGATGAGTTTTACAATCTGAAACAAGGAGATGTGACCATCCAAGAGTATCAGAATAAATTCAATGAACTTTCCCGCTTTGCCCAAGAAATAATTTGAGATCCTATAAGGAAGAATCTGAGACTTATCATAGGACTTCAAAAGAAATATGAAGGTAGATTACTTGCTCATGTGAATCTTCCATTTTCTAAGATGTTACAAATGGTTTACCGCTTTGAGTATACTGATAAACAACATGGTTCGGAAGATGAAGAGGAAAGCAGTTCTAGCAGCAAAAGGAAGTTTGAAACTGATAGCCCAGAGACAAGTACGAAGCCTGAGGTCAGTAAGAAGCCTAAAATCGGTCAGAAAAAGGTAAAGACAGTCGTATATCTCAAGTGTAATAAGCTAGGGCATTCGATAAGGAATTGCAAATCTTTGAAGAGGAAAAGGAACGTTGAATCAAAATCCAATAAGAAGTTTCAAGAGGATAAAAAATGCAGTCTTTGCCATCAGGCTGGTCATGTAAAGCAAGCTTGCCGGTTTTTGAAGGCGACCAAATAAGCTCAAATCAATAGCACAACAGATGCTCTAACATCCTCAACTAGTCAGCAAAGGCCAGATGTTTTAGAAGGCACTCTCACTATCAACAATATTCCAGTTAAAGTATTGTTTTATATGGGCGCGTCATAAAGCTTTATCTCAATCCATACGGTTAAGAAGTTAAAGTTAAAACTAAGGTACCTTAAGGAATCGATTAGAGTTCATAATCCGATAGGAGGTTCTCTTATTCCCAGCATGTATTGTAAAGTGCCTGTATCTTTTGCCCATTATCGATTTTCTAGCATCTTGATTGTCATTGATTTTTCTGAATTTGACATCATTCTTGGGCTGATCTGGTTAACCAAATACGAGGCTGAAGTTAAATGTGCTGAAAGAGTTGTTAGAATTAAAACAAAGCTTGTCAATGTTGTTATACCTTGCATAGACTTAGATTTAGATAGAAAAGAATTTTCGGGTGCTCTTGAGGTTTCTCCCACTACCATCGAAGATATTCCTATTGTTAAGAATTATGTGGATGTGTTCGAAGAAGTTGAGAGCTTAACCCCGCATAGAGAAATTGACTTCAGGATTGATCTAGTTACGAATGGAAGGCCAGTGGTACATCCTATTCGAAGAATGACATGGAAAGAGAAAGAAGAATTGGGCAATCAAACTAAACAACTTTTGTGGAAAGTTCTGATCAGGCCTAGCTTTTCAAATTGGGGTGCAACAGCAGTGTTTGTTCCAAAGTCAGACGGTACTCTCAGATTATGTGTCGATTACTGTAAGGACCCGTAACTTCCCCGTGAAGGAAAGAGCGGATACTTTGAGAACAACACACAAATGAACGCAGACGGAAGAACATTTCATTGTTATTACAACAATTCCCTCAGATACAAGAATATACAGAGTATAAATGAATAATTTACATTCGATAAATATCAGAGATTACAATAAATTACATAGCAGCGGAAAATAATACAAAATCACAACTAGAAGTGATACACGGATACAGAGCTTTCCGAGCATCGTTCCAGCTGTAAATCAGGACCCTGTGAATATAAATCTGCAAAACCAAAACTACTAGCTGCCCGTGTGGAAAATAGGGGCACCCAGAGTTTAGGTTAAAACAATAAACTCCAGGTCCGTCATGTGACTGGTGTGAGAACTAAAACAGTTTTTAATATCGGTTTTAAAGTTAGGTAAATCAAGGGACCACGCCGTATAACACGGAACGGGTTTCCTCCCAAGAATACCAGTGCATAAAACAAACAGCGCAATGCTAAATAAAGAAAATGAAGCTGTTATAAGACCCAGGTCCCATCACACAATGCAACGCAAGCCGGAGGATAGGGTTTTCCCTTATAACAGCCAAAGCATGCTTGATACGTTTAAAACACATTATTTGATACTACATTAAGTGTATAGTGTCAAAACAATTCAAATCATAAATATCAATCATAGGCGGCATGGGTACCATCTATCATGTCGCCATACTAGTTCTACAATTAAAACCGCAATACACGTATTGGAAATTGGATTTCCGTCATGAGTCGAGGCAAGGGGCAAGCTCCTCTCCGCGTTCGAGACACTCTAGCAAATGCCTCAGGACCCCACTATGATCCTTGGAATCGGCTGGGCCGGTCCTCTCTTACTTTTGAGGATTGGCAATTCCTGAACACACGTTTCCCGGTCCTTACAGACCTATATCCGAGGCGCCTCGTATCCAACAACCACACAGGTGAAAAGTATATAAATGTCAGGGCTGGTAGGTCACTGACACCACCCTAGCTAGAAAGAAACGTCGTGCTCTCCCAGCGGTCCGTCTCCCGTTTTTGACTCATACCGAGGTGTGAGGCTCGCGAATTCACGTTATACACAAAGCTACGCCACACAGGCCGTGCTTTGATCATCAACCACAAGACTTTGCTTTTCAACAGAAGCCTTGATCAATTGCCACTTACGCGTGCCACACAGGCAATTCATTCCATGCGACTGATGTCCATCGATATACAACCTCTAAGCTCGTACGTCTCAGAGAAGGGCGTTAAGCAAGAGAATAAATTCTCCACCGCCAAACAGATGTATATTTAATAGAGATCAATCAACACAGAATAAAATCCAATGTCAGACACACAATCCATTTACAAGTTCGTTCTGGGTCTGAACGAAACCGGAGGCACTTTCCTCGCATATCCATCCATCTCCAAGTACGTCTGGACAATCACCAACTGTTTCCCTCATCTTGGGTGTACAGCCCAATCAAGATCATCAGTAATCACCCAAACGATGTGCAGACTTCCGGTCTTCAACCGCCGTCTTCATCTTCGACATCTCGTCGAATCGGTTATTCAGAATGGGTATAACCCGGCCTTTCTGAACAACCCACGTATATAATAAACAAATGTTACACAAACACAACAAACGCCTCATTCCAATTCAGAGTATTCTTTTATTCACAAAATCACATTCTTAGGGAAAGGTTCCCATTAATTTTATCCAAGATAAATTCTTCTAAATTCATTCTTTAATCCTCCTTTGGATATCATTTCAAACCATGTTATGGTTTTCCAAACTAGTCGGGATTAGCGAACCACACCGAAGTAATTATTTATTTTATTTCCCAATCCCAACCTATATATCCCATGGAGAAAACTGGCAACACTCCATATCTAACACCACGGTGTTATCGGTAAAATTAATTACCATTTCACGTTCAAATCTAATTAAAGATTTAACTATCGCTTTGGAGCAAAACTGGTGGTACTCCATTCTCGATCACCTTTTAGATTCGATAATTTAAATTATCAATCCACATTTTAATCTAATTAAAGATTCATTAAAACTACACTTAGTCTTAATTCTTTTCAGAAATGGATATCTTGCCTTTAACTGGGTTAAAGAACCGATGTCATCTAAAACACGACTCACGATAAACCCAAATCACATTTGATATCAAATACAAGACCCTGAATAGAAAATATATCGGCTTATATTCAATATCAAATTCTGAAACCCACATATATCGTAGAGGAAATAACGATATGAATATATCTTTCAAATTCCCATAACAATATCTGTATAGTCACGAAATCCAACATCGAAATATTCCGAAGATAATTTCGATTCAACTCCACTTTCACTTCACCTATTGGGAATATTGATTATTTTTAAAATCACTTTCAAATTCGATTTATTTATTTCAAAAATAAATTGATTTTAATTCTAGTTCAAAACTAGTTCATTTCGACAAAATCCATTTTTATCCTTTCAAATGTGGAATTTTCCAGCCCAATTTTTCCCAAATCATATATTATGATTTTACACAAATTATAGATATTTTTAATAATTTTATCAAGGCCCGTACAGTCGATTTCCATCTACGGCCATCGAACTGCACTTACATCGACCTTTTTCGAATTTGATTTGGACATAATTCCAAATCCAACCGTTAGATTTCAAATTTCTAATATTCATTGGGAAGCTCTTTTCGATACGAACCCAATGGTCCCGGTTTTAGGAGAATCCGACGGTCGGATCTCCCGCAACATCCGTTCGAAATAAATGGTCGAAATTCACGAACTGCCGCGGCGCGGCGCGTTCTATTCAGGCCATTATATTATATATATAATATATATAATATATATTTCGTCGATTTCTATTTAAAACGAATTTTATCAATCGTTTTAAATTCGTTTCTAAAACAATTCAACTTCTATATTCAATTTCAAATCGATTTGATTTCAATTCAACTCGAATTCATTTCAATTTTATTTAATTCGGATTCAAATTCGTTTCAATTCAATTCAAATTGAAATTCGTTTCAATTCAAATTGATTTCAATTTAATTTCGATTCGAATTCAATTAAATTTCAGTTCGTTTTCAATTCAACTTGAATTTGTTTTATATTCAATTCCATTCGAAGTCCTTTTATATTCAATTCAAATTCATTTTCTTTTCAATTCGAATTCGCTATAATATTCATTTCAATTTGAATAAAATCGATATAAATATCGTTCACGTCAAAATGGCGCAAAACTAATCAACACGGCTTTATATTTTTCACAACTTCTTTATTCTATTCAACAAATGAATATTTATCCCATTCAACATATGAATCTATATTTCTTTCAACACACGACTACTCTCAACACATGAGTGCTGTCAACACATCACTATTGTTGTTATGTAAAATATTTTATAAAACTATTGTATCTATCGTTTGATTTTAATCAGACTTCTACTGGGAAGTAGTTCTAATTAAATATGATAAAGATGTGAATTTTATTATATAAAATATTTCACTCAACACATGAATAGTTTCAACCCATCATCATCGTCAACACATGACTATTTTTATATTCAACACATGAATTTTCTTTTATAATATTCCTTATTTTCCCGATTTGAAATGAGGCCCAATCAATCACCATATAATGTTAATTATATAGATTCCATACAACACATGTATATAATAGCATTGAAAAATAATCAACCATCAACCAAAGTGCACTACACTGTATAAGCATCAAATATAGATATCTGACGCTTATAACAGCCTGTCAATCGACCGATCGACATATTTAATAAATCAGGATGAGTGAACTTCCAAATTTCATCCCAACACCCGTGTGGGGTTTCAAACAATCAAGCACAGATTTTATTTGTGCAGTTGGGCGATGTGTAAAATTTATCGACCCAATCGATATCAGTCAAATCAGTGTATATAAACAAATCGGCCGATTTGTTTATAAATATTCATTTATCTACTTTCACGTTAAAAATTATATTTTTAACGATAAAATATTCTATTTTAACACATGAATTTCTATTCAGTTCATTTATTCAATAAAATGATATTTTTATTTTCTAACATATTTTGGGAAATTTCGGCGGCATAACGGCACGATACTAGAAACGGAAAAAGGCCTAGCCTTATCCCCGGTCTAGTGAAGGCCCACGCCATTCACACATCAATCAATCCATTCCATTTCACCAAACAATTCAATTCAAACCAATAAACTAACCAACTACTCAACCAAACAATTTAACAAACAAGCCATCCATGGTCTGTGGATGACGGGTGTCGGGTGCTACTAAGCACCGTCTACATCCTAGTATAAATATATATATATATATATATATATATATATATATAACTAGAAAAAGAGAATTGAAGAGTGAGAAGTTCTCACCAATAGCTATCCCAATACCACTACTCTTCATTGGCAGAAATCTTCCTCGTTCTTGCCTTTTTCATCTTCGTTGCCCGTAGTCACTACATATATAAAAATCACACCTTTTTATATTTTGATGTCTTTAAAATAAAAATTACATTTTTATTTATTCACTTTCAATTTAAAAGTCATATTTTTATAATCACTTCATATATTTAAAAATCGAATTTTTACTGTGCTATTCAATATATAAAAATCGAATTTTTACTTTGGTGTCATATAGATAAAAATTCCATTTCAAAAATATTGATTTCGCCTTTATAAAAATAAAGTTTTCTCCTTTATAAAAATAAAATTTTCTCCTTTATAAAAATAAATTTTTCGCCTTTATAAAAATAAAGTTTTCGCCTTTATAAAAATAATGTTTTCGCCTTTATAAAAATAAAGTTTTCGCCTTTATAAAAATAAAGTTTTCTCCTTTATAAAAATAAAGTTTTCGCCTTTATAAAAATAAAGTTTTCTCCTTTATAAAAATAAAGTTTTCGCCTTTCATCGCTATAAAAATTCCCTCTTTATTTCAACATATATAAAATAAAAATCAGATTTTTATTTCGTTACATACACAAAGATGATATTTTTACATTCTATATCTCATAAAGATTATATTTTTATAGTTCCTACTATGCAAAGATTATATTTTTATCTTTCTACAATATAAAAGATTATATTTTTACTACTTTAAAAATATAAAAATCCAATTTTTAATTGAATAAAATCTTTTCTTCACCAACATCATAGGTAAAAACTGATTTTAACAAACCTTTTTAAATTAAACTAAACGAAATCTATAAAACAAATTAAATAAATAATAATATATATATAAAAACTTACAGCTGGAATTATATGGAGGGAGAGGCTGCTGTGCATCGAGGTGGCGGCGCTGGTGGAGCTCCGGCGTTGGGTTCAGGCAGTGGAGGCGGCGGATTGGGGAGGTGGGTTTCGGGCGTCGGTTTTCTGATTTGGGGGAGGGTGCGGTGGAGGTGTAGACGATGGAGGGGGTGCGATAGGAGGGTGCGGTGCTCGAATTGGGGGTTTAGGGTTCGGGTTTGGGTGGGGTTCGACGTGGGTTCAACGAGGAGGAAGAAGGAGGGAGGGCTTCGCGAGGGGGAGCGTTGGAGGGAGGACGGAGGGCTCGCCAATGGGAGGTGGCGCGAGGAGGCGGAGGGAGTTAATCGACGAGGGCGTCGGGTTTTTTTTTTTTTTTTTCGATTTAGGTTTATACAGAAAGAAAAAAAGGGGGAGGGAGTTAATATAGTATATATATTTTAATTAATTAATTAATTTTCAAAAAGTTGACTTTTATATACGACCTCGAAACGAGGCCCACCGCCTGTCGTCCATAGCGTTTTACCCCCATTCCGAATACGATGGGATACGTATCGTAAGCTGATTTGATCGTTTGAATCAGTTCCCGTTTAATTTACATTTAAATCACTATATTGAATTTTAAACGTACATTTCAAATTACTGGGGTTACATACTAGCTCTAAAAATTCTCGAAAAATATTTTCTAGCTTCGTATTGACGATTCGGTCCTAACAAAACTAGTTTCGTCGAATTCTGAGACCGTTGGAAAAATGGCCAATTTCCAATCGATTAAAATCAACTGAAACTGGTCAAACGCGTTTTCCTTTGCCACGCTCACATATTGATTCGAAAAATTATGAAATTTGAAACCTAGCAATAATTTAACATCACGGATCCAACAAAAGTGGTTCCGCCGAAATCCGAGGTCGTTTGCAAAATGTCCATTTTTAAGGGCCTGAATTCCATAGCGACTTTTCAGAATTTTCAACTGGACATATCTTTTGATTCCCGCTATGAAATCTTGATTTTTCGGATTCGTTGGAAAGATATTCACGAATAGATCCTAATGTTTTTGGTTTCACTAAAATCCGGATTGTTTTGCACCCGGTACATTCAATTGAAGTTTGAAATCGAATTATTGAACTACCGCGCCATTTTCAATTCCTTTTATAATTATATATATATTTATTTATATTCTAACGACGACGTATATAATATATACGTTCTAATTATATTCAAAATAAATTTCTCGTCGATATTATTTAAAATAATTCATTTTAAATATTCAAAATTCGCTAAAATCGCTAAAATAAAAATTTTAAACTGGCCCAGATTTTCTGGGTTATTACAATCTCCCCCACTTAAAACTTTTCGTCCCCGAAAAGGAACAAAGTCGAAAGTGGTTTGATCAATCAACTCTACGTTCGATCTGGCTTCCATTCTCCAACTTTTTAGTTTCTGAGAATTTTCAAATTCTTCAAAAATTTGGCTAACACCCTAAATTTTCGAAAAATTTCGCCATAACCTCCCCTGCACCGGGAGCATCGGGGAATTTCAAATAGCTTCCCCGGTCCTTCAGATCTCAAAAAGAAAAAGAAAAAGCCAAGCGGCTAGCCAATAGGCTCACAAAATCATCATCACCCAAACAAAACAGTAAATTATGTAGTAAACATGTACCTATTTGTCGGGCAAACAAATTTTATTCTCTGCTCTAGCCTCCTTGCTATGACCTGTTCAATGTAAGTATATGTATATGCAAGCAAATGCGACCAATTTTCAATATAGTTCAATATTTGATACAAGTAGGCATAAATGGTTCAAAATTATCAAACAAATAAACAAACAACACAAACATCAATCAATTAGTGAATTAGAGTTTCAAATTCATAATTTTGATACATATATACAAAAAATCATGTTTTTGATAACAATTCACAACAATGTGTTCTAGCTATATTAGTTTTGGTTCTCACACCAGTCTAATGGAAATATATAGAAATCACACCTTCGAAACACGAACATAAATACTGATGATGTGGCCACATCACCAGAATTATCCCCGGGTGTCTAGAATGTGATTCTATATCTATCCAGTATATTAAAACTTCGACTATACGTTCATGACGCGTATACGCGAAATCTATATATACTCGATTGTCCATATTGAAAATAAATAAATAATCAAATAGGTATAAAGCGATTTAAATTTTATAACAAAATTGTTTTCATTTGAAAAATATACTCTTCACACTCGTTTGTAGGATACTACTGATCCTATCTCTAACGAGTAATTCTAATTGGATATTACTAATCCAATATCTGATTAATTCTTTCGTATGGTTCTAATATGTCTTGTTCTCGAGCTCTGTAAACCAAAGGTCTGATACCACTGTAAGGACCCGTAACTTCCCCGTGAAGGAAAGAGCGGATACTTTGAGAACAACACACAAATGAACGCAGACGGAAGAACATTTCTTTGTTATTACAACAATTCCCTCAGATACAAGAATATACAGAGTATAAATGAATAATTTACATTCGATAAATATCAGAGATTACAATAAATTACATAGCAGCGGAAAATAATACAAAATCACAACTAGAAGTGATACACGGATACAGAGCTTTCCGAGCATCGTTCCAGCTGTAAATCAGGACCCTGTGAATATAAATCTGCAAAACCAAAACTACTAGCTGCCCGTGTGGAAAATAGGGGCACCCAGAGTTTAGGTTAAAACAATAAACTCCAGGTCCGTCATGTGACTGGTGTGAGAACTAAAACAGTTTTTAATATCGGTTTTAAAGTTAGGTAAATCAAGGGACCACGCCGTATAACACGGAACGGGTTTCCTCCCAAGAATACCAGTGCATAAAACAAACAGCGCAATGCTAAATAAAGAAAATGAAGCTGTTATAAGACCCAGGTCCCATCACACAATGCAACGCAAGCCGGAGGATAGGGTTTTCCCTTATAACAGCCAAAGCATGCTTGATACGTTTAAAACACATTATTTGATACTACATTAAGTGTATAGTGTCAAAACAATTCAAATCATAAATATCAATCATAGGCGGCATGGGTACCATCTATCATGTCGCCATACTAGTTCTACAATTAAAACCGCAATACACGTATTGGAAATTGGATTTCCGTCATGAGTCGAGGCAAGGGGCAAGCTCCTCTCCGCGTTCGAGACACTCTAGCAAATGCCTCAGGACCCCACTATGATCCTTGGAATCGGCTGGGCCGGTCCTCTCTTACTTTTGAGGATTGGCAATTCCTGAACACACGTTTCCCGGTCCTTACAGACCTATATCCGAGGCGCCTCGTATCCAACAACCACACAGGTGAAAAGTATATAAATGTCAGGGCTGGTAGGTCACTGACACCACCCTAGCTAGAAAGAAACGTCGTGCTCTCCCAGCGGTCCGTCTCCCGTTTTTGACTCATACCGAGGTGTGAGGCTCGCGAATTCACGTTATACACAAAGCTACGCCACACAGGCCGTGCTTTGATCATCAACCACAAGACTTTGCTTTTCAACAGAAGCCTTGATCAATTGCCACTTACGCGTGCCACACAGGCAATTCATTCCATGCGACTGATGTCCATCGATATACAACCTCTAAGCTCGTACGTCTCAGAGAAGGGCGTTAAGCAAGAGAATAAATTCTCCACCGCCAAACAGATGTATATTTAATAGAGATCAATCAACACAGAATAAAATCCAATGTCAGACACACAATCCATTTACAAGTTCGTTCTGGGTCTGAACGAAACCGGAGGCACTTTCCTCGCATATCCATCCATCTCCAAGTACGTCTGGACAATCACCAACTGTTTCCCTCATCTTGGGTGTACAGCCCAATCAAGATCATCAGTAATCACCCAAACGATGTGCAGACTTCCGGTCTTCAACCGCCGTCTTCATCTTCGACATCTCGTCGAATCGGTTATTCAGAATGGGTATAACCCGGCCTTTCTGAACAACCCACGTATATAATAAACAAATGTTACACAAACACAACAAACGCCTCATTCCAATTCAGAGTATTCTTTTATTCACAAAATCACATTCTTAGGGAAAGGTTCCCATTAATTTTATCCAAGATAAATTCTTCTAAATTCATTCTTTAATCCTCCTTTGGATATCATTTCAAACCATGTTATGGTTTTCCAAACTAGTCGGGATTAGCGAACCACACCGAAGTAATTATTTATTTTATTTCCCAATCCCAACCTATATATCCCATGGAGAAAACTGGCAACACTCCATATCTAACACCACGGTGTTATCGGTAAAATTAATTACCATTTCACGTTCAAATCTAATTAAAGATTTAACTATCGCTTTGGAGCAAAACTGGTGGTACTCCATTCTCGATCACCTTTTAGATTCGATAATTTAAATTATCAATCCACATTTTAATCTAATTAAAGATTCATTAAAACTACACTTAGTCTTAATTCTTTTCAGAAATGGATATCTTGCCTTTAACTGGGTTAAAGAACCGATGTCATCTAAAACACGACTCACGATAAACCCAAATCACATTTGATATCAAATACAAGACCCTGAATAGAAAATATATCGGCTTATATTCAATATCAAATTCTGAAACCCACATATATCGTAGAGGAAATAACGATATGAATATATCTTTCAAATTCCCATAACAATATCTGTATAGTCACGAAATCCAACATCGAAATATTCCGAAGATAATTTCGATTCAACTCCACTTTCACTTCACCTATTGGGAATATTGATTATTTTTAAAATCACTTTCAAATTCGATTTATTTATTTCAAAAATAAATTGATTTTAATTCTAGTTCAAAACTAGTTCATTTCGACAAAATCCATTTTTATCCTTTCAAATGTGGAATTTTCCAGCCCAATTTTTCCCAAATCATATATTATGATTTTACACAAATTATAGATATTTTTAATAATTTTATCAAGGCCCGTACAGTCGATTTCCATCTACGGCCATCGAACTGCACTTACATCGACCTTTTTCGAATTTGATTTGGACATAATTCCAAATCCAACCGTTAGATTTCAAATTTCTAATATTCATTGGGAAGCTCTTTTCGATACGAACCCAATGGTCCCGGTTTTAGGAGAATCCGACGGTCGGATCTCCCGCAACATCCGTTCGAAATAAATGGTCGAAATTCACGAACTGCCGCGGCGCGGCGCGTTCTATTCAGGCCATTATATTATATATATAATATATATAATATATATTTCGTCGATTTCTATTTAAAACGAATTTTATCAATCGTTTTAAATTCGTTTCTAAAACAATTCAACTTCTATATTCAATTTCAAATCGATTTGATTTCAATTCAACTCGAATTCATTTCAATTTTATTTAATTCGGATTCAAATTCGTTTCAATTCAATTCAAATTGAAATTCGTTTCAATTCAAATTGATTTCAATTTAATTTCGATTCGAATTCAATTAAATTTCAGTTCGTTTTCAATTCAACTTGAATTTGTTTTATATTCAATTCCATTCGAAGTCCTTTTATATTCAATTCAAATTCATTTTCTTTTCAATTCGAATTCGCTATAATATTCATTTCAATTTGAATAAAATCGATATAAATATCGTTCACGTCAAAATGGCGCAAAACTAATCAACACGGCTTTATATTTTTCACAACTTCTTTATTCTATTCAACAAATGAATATTTATCCCATTCAACATATGAATCTATATTTCTTTCAACACACGACTACTCTCAACACATGAGTGCTGTCAACACATCACTATTGTTGTTATGTAAAATATTTTATAAAACTATTGTATCTATCGTTTGATTTTAATCAGACTTCTACTGGGAAGTAGTTCTAATTAAATATGATAAAGATGTGAATTTTATTATATAAAATATTTCACTCAACACATGAATAGTTTCAACCCATCATCATCGTCAACACATGACTATTTTTATATTCAACACATGAATTTTCTTTTATAATATTCCTTATTTTCCCGATTTGAAATGAGGCCCAATCAATCACCATATAATGTTAATTATATAGATTCCATACAACACATGTATATAATAGCATTGAAAAATAATCAACCATCAACCAAAGTGCACTACACTGTATAAGCATCAAATATAGATATCTGACGCTTATAACAGCCTGTCAATCGACCGATCGACATATTTAATAAATCAGGATGAGTGAACTTCCAAATTTCATCCCAACACCCGTGTGGGGTTTCAAACAATCAAGCACAGATTTTATTTGTGCAGTTGGGCGATGTGTAAAATTTATCGACCCAATCGATATCAGTCAAATCAGTGTATATAAACAAATCGGCCGATTTGTTTATAAATATTCATTTATCTACTTTCACGTTAAAAATTATATTTTTAACGATAAAATATTCTATTTTAACACATGAATTTCTATTCAGTTCATTTATTCAATAAAATGATATTTTTATTTTCTAACATATTTTGGGAAATTTCGGCGGCATAACGGCACGATACTAGAAACGGAAAAAGGCCTAGCCTTATCCCCGGTCTAGTGAAGGCCCACGCCATTCACACATCAATCAATCCATTCCATTTCACCAAACAATTCAATTCAAACCAATAAACTAACCAACTACTCAACCAAACAATTTAACAAACAAGCCATCCATGGTCTGTGGATGACGGGTGTCGGGTGCTACTAAGCACCGTCTACATCCTAGTATAAATATATATATATATATATATATATATATATATATATAACTAGAAAAAGAGAATTGAAGAGTGAGAAGTTCTCACCAATAGCTATCCCAATACCACTACTCTTCATTGGCAGAAATCTTCCTCGTTCTTGCCTTTTTCATCTTCGTTGCCCGTAGTCACTACATATATAAAAATCACACCTTTTTATATTTTGATGTCTTTAAAATAAAAATTACATTTTTATTTATTCACTTTCAATTTAAAAGTCATATTTTTATAATCACTTCATATATTTAAAAATCGAATTTTTACTGTGCTATTCAATATATAAAAATCGAATTTTTACTTTGGTGTCATATAGATAAAAATTCCATTTCAAAAATATTGATTTCGCCTTTATAAAAATAAAGTTTTCTCCTTTATAAAAATAAAATTTTCTCCTTTATAAAAATAAATTTTTCGCCTTTATAAAAATAAAGTTTTCGCCTTTATAAAAATAATGTTTTCGCCTTTATAAAAATAAAGTTTTCGCCTTTATAAAAATAAA
Source organism: Allium sativum (assembly GCA_030737875.1). Classification (NCBI taxonomy): domain Eukaryota; kingdom Viridiplantae; phylum Streptophyta; class Magnoliopsida; order Asparagales; family Amaryllidaceae; genus Allium; species Allium sativum. Next base: position 730,479,663 of record CM060912.1, on the reverse strand, counting down.
GTTTTCTCCTTTATAAAAATAAAGTTTTCGCCTTTATAAAAATAAAGTTTTCTCCTTTATAAAAATAAAGTTTTCGCCTTTCATCGCTATAAAAATTCCCTCTTTATTTCAACATATATAAAATAAAAATCAGATTTTTATTTCGTTACATACACAAAGATGATATTTTTACATTCTATATCTCATAAAGATTATATTTTTATAGTTCCTACTATGCAAAGATTATATTTTTATCTTTCTACAATATAAAAGATTATATTTTTACTACTTTAAAAATATAAAAATCCAATTTTTAATTGAATAAAATCTTTTCTTCACCAACATCATAGGTAAAAACTGATTTTAACAAACCTTTTTAAATTAAACTAAACGAAATCTATAAAACAAATTAAATAAATAATAATATATATATAAAAACTTACAGCTGGAATTATATGGAGGGAGAGGCTGCTGTGCATCGAGGTGGCGGCGCTGGTGGAGCTCCGGCGTTGGGTTCAGGCAGTGGAGGCGGCGGATTGGGGAGGTGGGTTTCGGGCGTCGGTTTTCTGATTTGGGGGAGGGTGCGGTGGAGGTGTAGACGATGGAGGGGGTGCGATAGGAGGGTGCGGTGCTCGAATTGGGGGTTTAGGGTTCGGGTTTGGGTGGGGTTCGACGTGGGTTCAACGAGGAGGAAGAAGGAGGGAGGGCTTCGCGAGGGGGAGCGTTGGAGGGAGGACGGAGGGCTCGCCAATGGGAGGTGGCGCGAGGAGGCGGAGGGAGTTAATCGACGAGGGCGTCGGGTTTTTTTTTTTTTTTTCGATTTAGGTTTATACAGAAAGAAAAAAAGGGGGAGGGAGTTAATATAGTATATATATTTTAATTAATTAATTAATTTTCAAAAAGTTGACTTTTATATACGACCTCGAAACGAGGCCCACCGCCTGTCGTCCATAGCGTTTTACCCCCATTCCGAATACGATGGGATACGTATCGTAAGCTGATTTGATCGTTTGAATCAGTTCCCGTTTAATTTACATTTAAATCACTATATTGAATTTTAAACGTACATTTCAAATTACTGGGGTTACATACTAGCTCTAAAAATTCTCGAAAAATATTTTCTAGCTTCGTATTGACGATTCGGTCCTAACAAAACTAGTTTCGTCGAATTCTGAGACCGTTGGAAAAATGGCCAATTTCCAATCGATTAAAATCAACTGAAACTGGTCAAACGCGTTTTCCTTTGCCACGCTCACATATTGATTCGAAAAATTATGAAATTTGAAACCTAGCAATAATTTAACATCACGGATCCAACAAAAGTGGTTCCGCCGAAATCCGAGGTCGTTTGCAAAATGTCCATTTTTAAGGGCCTGAATTCCATAGCGACTTTTCAGAATTTTCAACTGGACATATCTTTTGATTCCCGCTATGAAATCTTGATTTTTCGGATTCGTTGGAAAGATATTCACGAATAGATCCTAATGTTTTTGGTTTCACTAAAATCCGGATTGTTTTGCACCCGGTACATTCAATTGAAGTTTGAAATCGAATTATTGAACTACCGCGCCATTTTCAATTCCTTTTATAATTATATATATATTTATTTATATTCTAACGACGACGTATATAATATATACGTTCTAATTATATTCAAAATAAATTTCTCGTCGATATTATTTAAAATAATTCATTTTAAATATTCAAAATTCGCTAAAATCGCTAAAATAAAAATTTTAAACTGGCCCAGATTTTCTGGGTTATTACAATCTCCCCCACTTAAAACTTTTCGTCCCCGAAAAGGAACAAAGTCGAAAGTGGTTTGATCAATCAACTCTACGTTCGATCTGGCTTCCATTCTCCAACTTTTTAGTTTCTGAGAATTTTCAAATTCTTCAAAAATTTGGCTAACACCCTAAATTTTCGAAAAATTTCGCCATAACCTCCCCTGCACCGGGAGCATCGGGGAATTTCAAATAGCTTCCCCGGTCCTTCAGATCTCAAAAAGAAAAAGAAAAAGCCAAGCGGCTAGCCAATAGGCTCACAAAATCATCATCACCCAAACAAAACAGTAAATTATGTAGTAAACATGTACCTATTTGTCGGGCAAACAAATTTTATTCTCTGCTCTAGCCTCCTTGCTATGACCTGTTCAATGTAAGTATATGTATATGCAAGCAAATGCGACCAATTTTCAATATAGTTCAATATTTGATACAAGTAGGCATAAATGGTTCAAAATTATCAAACAAATAAACAAACAACACAAACATCAATCAATTAGTGAATTAGAGTTTCAAATTCATAATTTTGATACATATATACAAAAAATCATGTTTTTGATAACAATTCACAACAATGTGTTCTAGCTATATTAGTTTTGGTTCTCACACCAGTCTAATGGAAATATATAGAAATCACACCTTCGAAACACGAACATAAATACTGATGATGTGGCCACATCACCAGAATTATCCCCGGGTGTCTAGAATGTGATTCTATATCTATCCAGTATATTAAAACTTCGACTATACGTTCATGACGCGTATACGCGAAATCTATATATACTCGATTGTCCATATTGAAAATAAATAAATAATCAAATAGGTATAAAGCGATTTAAATTTTATAACAAAATTGTTTTCATTTGAAAAATATACTCTTCACACTCGTTTGTAGGATACTACTGATCCTATCTCTAACGAGTAATTCTAATTGGATATTACTAATCCAATATCTGATTAATTCTTTCGTATGGTTCTAATATGTCTTGTTCTCGAGCTCTGTAAACCAAAGGTCTGATACCACTGTAAGGACCCGTAACTTCCCCGTGAAGGAAAGAGCGGATACTTTGAGAACAACACACAAATGAACGCAGACGGAAGAACATTTCTTTGTTATTACAACAATTCCCTCAGATACAAGAATATACAGAGTATAAATGAATAATTTACATTCGATAAATATCAGAGATTACAATAAATTACATAGCAGCGGAAAATAATACAAAATCACAACTAGAAGTGATACACGGATACAGAGCTTTCCGAGCATCGTTCCAGCTGTAAATCAGGACCCTGTGAATATAAATCTGCAAAACCAAAACTACTAGCTGCCCGTGTGGAAAATAGGGGCACCCAGAGTTTAGGTTAAAACAATAAACTCCAGGTCCGTCATGTGACTGGTGTGAGAACTAAAACAGTTTTTAATATCGGTTTTAAAGTTAGGTAAATCAAGGGACCACGCCGTATAACACGGAACGGGTTTCCTCCCAAGAATACCAGTGCATAAAACAAACAGCGCAATGCTAAATAAAGAAAATGAAGCTGTTATAAGACCCAGGTCCCATCACACAATGCAACGCAAGCCGGAGGATAGGGTTTTCCCTTATAACAGCCAAAGCATGCTTGATACGTTTAAAACACATTATTTGATACTACATTAAGTGTATAGTGTCAAAACAATTCAAATCATAAATATCAATCATAGGCGGCATGGGTACCATCTATCATGTCGCCATACTAGTTCTACAATTAAAACCGCAATACACGTATTGGAAATTGGATTTCCGTCATGAGTCGAGGCAAGGGGCAAGCTCCTCTCCGCGTTCGAGACACTCTAGCAAATGCCTCAGGACCCCACTATGATCCTTGGAATCGGCTGGGCCGGTCCTCTCTTACTTTTGAGGATTGGCAATTCCTGAACACACGTTTCCCGGTCCTTACAGACCTATATCCGAGGCGCCTCGTATCCAACAACCACACAGGTGAAAAGTATATAAATGTCAGGGCTGGTAGGTCACTGACACCACCCTAGCTAGAAAGAAACGTCGTGCTCTCCCAGCGGTCCGTCTCCCGTTTTTGACTCATACCGAGGTGTGAGGCTCGCGAATTCACGTTATACACAAAGCTACGCCACACAGGCCGTGCTTTGATCATCAACCACAAGACTTTGCTTTTCAACAGAAGCCTTGATCAATTGCCACTTACGCGTGCCACACAGGCAATTCATTCCATGCGACTGATGTCCATCGATATACAACCTCTAAGCTCGTACGTCTCAGAGAAGGGCGTTAAGCAAGAGAATAAATTCTCCACCGCCAAACAGATGTATATTTAATAGAGATCAATCAACACAGAATAAAATCCAATGTCAGACACACAATCCATTTACAAGTTCGTTCTGGGTCTGAACGAAACCGGAGGCACTTTCCTCGCATATCCATCCATCTCCAAGTACGTCTGGACAATCACCAACTGTTTCCCTCATCTTGGGTGTACAGCCCAATCAAGATCATCAGTAATCACCCAAACGATGTGCAGACTTCCGGTCTTCAACCGCCGTCTTCATCTTCGACATCTCGTCGAATCGGTTATTCAGAATGGGTATAACCCGGCCTTTCTGAACAACCCACGTATATAATAAACAAATGTTACACAAACACAACAAACGCCTCATTCCAATTCAGAGTATTCTTTTATTCACAAAATCACATTCTTAGGGAAAGGTTCCCATTAATTTTATCCAAGATAAATTCTTCTAAATTCATTCTTTAATCCTCCTTTGGATATCATTTCAAACCATGTTATGGTTTTCCAAACTAGTCGGGATTAGCGAACCACACCGAAGTAATTATTTATTTTATTTCCCAATCCCAACCTATATATCCCATGGAGAAAACTGGCAACACTCCATATCTAACACCACGGTGTTATCGGTAAAATTAATTACCATTTCACGTTCAAATCTAATTAAAGATTTAACTATCGCTTTGGAGCAAAACTGGTGGTACTCCATTCTCGATCACCTTTTAGATTCGATAATTTAAATTATCAATCCACATTTTAATCTAATTAAAGATTCATTAAAACTACACTTAGTCTTAATTCTTTTCAGAAATGGATATCTTGCCTTTAACTGGGTTAAAGAACCGATGTCATCTAAAACACGACTCACGATAAACCCAAATCACATTTGATATCAAATACAAGACCCTGAATAGAAAATATATCGGCTTATATTCAATATCAAATTCTGAAACCCACATATATCGTAGAGGAAATAACGATATGAATATATCTTTCAAATTCCCATAACAATATCTGTATAGTCACGAAATCCAACATCGAAATATTCCGAAGATAATTTCGATTCAACTCCACTTTCACTTCACCTATTGGGAATATTGATTATTTTTAAAATCACTTTCAAATTCGATTTATTTATTTCAAAAATAAATTGATTTTAATTCTAGTTCAAAACTAGTTCATTTCGACAAAATCCATTTTTATCCTTTCAAATGTGGAATTTTCCAGCCCAATTTTTCCCAAATCATATATTATGATTTTACACAAATTATAGATATTTTTAATAATTTTATCAAGGCCCGTACAGTCGATTTCCATCTACGGCCATCGAACTGCACTTACATCGACCTTTTTCGAATTTGATTTGGACATAATTCCAAATCCAACCGTTAGATTTCAAATTTCTAATATTCATTGGGAAGCTCTTTTCGATACGAACCCAATGGTCCCGGTTTTAGGAGAATCCGACGGTCGGATCTCCCGCAACATCCGTTCGAAATAAATGGTCGAAATTCACGAACTGCCGCGGCGCGGCGCGTTCTATTCAGGCCATTATATTATATATATAATATATATAATATATATTTCGTCGATTTCTATTTAAAACGAATTTTATCAATCGTTTTAAATTCGTTTCTAAAACAATTCAACTTCTATATTCAATTTCAAATCGATTTGATTTCAATTCAACTCGAATTCATTTCAATTTTATTTAATTCGGATTCAAATTCGTTTCAATTCAATTCAAATTGAAATTCGTTTCAATTCAAATTGATTTCAATTTAATTTCGATTCGAATTCAATTAAATTTCAGTTCGTTTTCAATTCAACTTGAATTTGTTTTATATTCAATTCCATTCGAAGTCCTTTTATATTCAATTCAAATTCATTTTCTTTTCAATTCGAATTCGCTATAATATTCATTTCAATTTGAATAAAATCGATATAAATATCGTTCACGTCAAAATGGCGCAAAACTAATCAACACGGCTTTATATTTTTCACAACTTCTTTATTCTATTCAACAAATGAATATTTATCCCATTCAACATATGAATCTATATTTCTTTCAACACACGACTACTCTCAACACATGAGTGCTGTCAACACATCACTATTGTTGTTATGTAAAATATTTTATAAAACTATTGTATCTATCGTTTGATTTTAATCAGACTTCTACTGGGAAGTAGTTCTAATTAAATATGATAAAGATGTGAATTTTATTATATAAAATATTTCACTCAACACATGAATAGTTTCAACCCATCATCATCGTCAACACATGACTATTTTTATATTCAACACATGAATTTTCTTTTATAATATTCCTTATTTTCCCGATTTGAAATGAGGCCCAATCAATCACCATATAATGTTAATTATATAGATTCCATACAACACATGTATATAATAGCATTGAAAAATAATCAACCATCAACCAAAGTGCACTACACTGTATAAGCATCAAATATAGATATCTGACGCTTATAACAGCCTGTCAATCGACCGATCGACATATTTAATAAATCAGGATGAGTGAACTTCCAAATTTCATCCCAACACCCGTGTGGGGTTTCAAACAATCAAGCACAGATTTTATTTGTGCAGTTGGGCGATGTGTAAAATTTATCGACCCAATCGATATCAGTCAAATCAGTGTATATAAACAAATCGGCCGATTTGTTTATAAATATTCATTTATCTACTTTCACGTTAAAAATTATATTTTTAACGATAAAATATTCTATTTTAACACATGAATTTCTATTCAGTTCATTTATTCAATAAAATGATATTTTTATTTTCTAACATATTTTGGGAAATTTCGGCGGCATAACGGCACGATACTAGAAACGGAAAAAGGCCTAGCCTTATCCCCGGTCTAGTGAAGGCCCACGCCATTCACACATCAATCAATCCATTCCATTTCACCAAACAATTCAATTCAAACCAATAAACTAACCAACTACTCAACCAAACAATTTAACAAACAAGCCATCCATGGTCTGTGGATGACGGGTGTCGGGTGCTACTAAGCACCGTCTACATCCTAGTATAAATATATATATATATATATATATATATATATATAACTAGAAAAAGAGAATTGAAGAGTGAGAAGTTCTCACCAATAGCTATCCCAATACCACTACTCTTCATTGGCAGAAATCTTCCTCGTTCTTGCCTTTTTCATCTTCGTTGCCCGTAGTCACTACATATATAAAAATCACACCTTTTTATATTTTGATGTCTTTAAAATAAAAATTACATTTTTATTTATTCACTTTCAATTTAAAAGTCATATTTTTATAATCACTTCATATATTTAAAAATCGAATTTTTACTGTGCTATTCAATATATAAAAATCGAATTTTTACTTTGGTGTCATATAGATAAAAATTCCATTTCAAAAATATTGATTTCGCCTTTATAAAAATAAAGTTTTCTCCTTTATAAAAATAAAATTTTCTCCTTTATAAAAATAAATTTTTCGCCTTTATAAAAATAAAGTTTTCGCCTTTATAAAAATAATGTTTTCGCCTTTATAAAAATAAAGTTTTCGCCTTTATAAAAATAAAGTTTTCTCCTTTATAAAAATAAAGTTTTCGCCTTTATAAAAATAAAGTTTTCTCCTTTATAAAAATAAAGTTTTCGCCTTTCATCGCTATAAAAATTCCCTCTTTATTTCAACATATATAAAATAAAAATCAGATTTTTATTTCGTTACATACACAAAGATGATATTTTTACATTCTATATCTCATAAAGATTATATTTTTATAGTTCCTACTATGCAAAGATTATATTTTTATCTTTCTACAATATAAAAGATTATATTTTTACTACTTTAAAAATATAAAAATCCAATTTTTAATTGAATAAAATCTTTTCTTCACCAACATCATAGGTAAAAACTGATTTTAACAAACCTTTTTAAATTAAACTAAACGAAATCTATAAAACAAATTAAATAAATAATAATATATATATAAAAACTTACAGCTGGAATTATATGGAGGGAGAGGCTGCTGTGCATCGAGGTGGCGGCGCTGGTGGAGCTCCGGCGTTGGGTTCAGGCAGTGGAGGCGGCGGATTGGGGAGGTGGGTTTCGGGCGTCGGTTTTCTGATTTGGGGGAGGGTGCGGTGGAGGTGTAGACGATGGAGGGGGTGCGATAGGAGGGTGCGGTGCTCGAATTGGGGGTTTAGGGTTCGGGTTTGGGTGGGGTTCGACGTGGGTTCAACGAGGAGGAAGAAGGAGGGAGGGCTTCGCGAGGGGGAGCGTTGGAGGGAGGACGGAGGGCTCGCCAATGGGAGGTGGCGCGAGGAGGCGGAGGGAGTTAATCGACGAGGGCGTCGGGTTTTTTTTTTTTTTTTTCGATTTAGGTTTATACAGAAAGAAAAAAAGGGGGAGGGAGTTAATATAGTATATATATTTTAATTAATTAATTAATTTTCAAAAAGTTGACTTTTATATACGACCTCGAAACGAGGCCCACCGCCTGTCGTCCATAGCGTTTTACCCCCATTCCGAATACGATGGGATACGTATCGTAAGCTGATTTGATCGTTTGAATCAGTTCCCGTTTAATTTACATTTAAATCACTATATTGAATTTTAAACGTACATTTCAAATTACTGGGGTTACATACTAGCTCTAAAAATTCTCGAAAAATATTTTCTAGCTTCGTATTGACGATTCGGTCCTAACAAAACTAGTTTCGTCGAATTCTGAGACCGTTGGAAAAATGGCCAATTTCCAATCGATTAAAATCAACTGAAACTGGTCAAACGCGTTTTCCTTTGCCACGCTCACATATTGATTCGAAAAATTATGAAATTTGAAACCTAGCAATAATTTAACATCACGGATCCAACAAAAGTGGTTCCGCCGAAATCCGAGGTCGTTTGCAAAATGTCCATTTTTAAGGGCCTGAATTCCATAGCGACTTTTCAGAATTTTCAACTGGACATATCTTTTGATTCCCGCTATGAAATCTTGATTTTTCGGATTCGTTGGAAAGATATTCACGAATAGATCCTAATGTTTTTGGTTTCACTAAAATCCGGATTGTTTTGCACCCGGTACATTCAATTGAAGTTTGAAATCGAATTATTGAACTACCGCGCCATTTTCAATTCCTTTTATAATTATATATATATTTATTTATATTCTAACGACGACGTATATAATATATACGTTCTAATTATATTCAAAATAAATTTCTCGTCGATATTATTTAAAATAATTCATTTTAAATATTCAAAATTCGCTAAAATCGCTAAAATAAAAATTTTAAACTGGCCCAGATTTTCTGGGTTATTACAATCTCCCCCACTTAAAACTTTTCGTCCCCGAAAAGGAACAAAGTCGAAAGTGGTTTGATCAATCAACTCTACGTTCGATCTGGCTTCCATTCTCCAACTTTTTAGTTTCTGAGAATTTTCAAATTCTTCAAAAATTTGGCTAACACCCTAAATTTTCGAAAAATTTCGCCATAACCTCCCCTGCACCGGGAGCATCGGGGAATTTCAAATAGCTTCCCCGGTCCTTCAGATCTCAAAAAGAAAAAGAAAAAGCCAAGCGGCTAGCCAATAGGCTCACAAAATCATCATCACCCAAACAAAACAGTAAATTATGTAGTAAACATGTACCTATTTGTCGGGCAAACAAATTTTATTCTCTGCTCTAGCCTCCTTGCTATGACCTGTTCAATGTAAGTATATGTATATGCAAGCAAATGCGACCAATTTTCAATATAGTTCAATATTTGATACAAGTAGGCATAAATGGTTCAAAATTATCAAACAAATAAACAAACAACACAAACATCAATCAATTAGTGAATTAGAGTTTCAAATTCATAATTTTGATACATATATACAAAAAATCATGTTTTTGATAACAATTCACAACAATGTGTTCTAGCTATATTAGTTTTGGTTCTCACACCAGTCTAATGGAAATATATAGAAATCACACCTTCGAAACACGAACATAAATACTGATGATGTGGCCACATCACCAGAATTATCCCCGGGTGTCTAGAATGTGATTCTATATCTATCCAGTATATTAAAACTTCGACTATACGTTCATGACGCGTATACGCGAAATCTATATATACTCGATTGTCCATATTGAAAATAAATAAATAATCAAATAGGTATAAAGCGATTTAAATTTTATAACAAAATTGTTTTCATTTGAAAAATATACTCTTCACACTCGTTTGTAGGATACTACTGATCCTATCTCTAACGAGTAATTCTAATTGGATATTACTAATCCAATATCTGATTAATTCTTTCGTATGGTTCTAATATGTCTTGTTCTCGAGCTCTGTAAACCAAAGGTCTGATACCACTGTAAGGACCCGTAACTTCCCCGTGAAGGAAAGAGCGGATACTTTGAGAACAACACACAAATGAACGCAGACGGAAGAACATTTCTTTGTTATTACAACAATTCCCTCAGATACAAGAATATACAGAGTATAAATGAATAATTTACATTCGATAAATATCAGAGATTACAATAAATTACATAGCAGCTGAAAATAATACAAAATCACAACTAGAAGTGATACACGGATACAGAGCTTTCCGAGCATCGTTCCAGCTGTAAATCAGGACCCTGTGAATATAAATCTGCAAAACCAAAACTACTAGCTGCCCGTGTGGAAAAAGGGGCACCCAGAGTTTAGGTTAAAACAATAAACTCCAGGTCAGTCATGTGACTGGTGTGAGAACTAAAACAGTTTTTAATATCGGTTTTAAAGTTAGGTAAATCAAGGGACCACGCCGTATAACACGGAACGGGTTTCCTCCCAAGAATACCAGTGCATAAAACAAACAGCGCAATGCTAAATAAAAAAAATGAAGCTGTTATAAGACCCAGGTCCCATCACACAATGCAACGCAAGCCGGAGGATAGGGTTTTCCCTTATAACAGCCAAAGCATGCTTGATACGTTTAAAACACATTATTTGATACTACAATAAGTGTATAGTGTCAAAACAATTCAAATCATAAATATCAATCATAGGCGGCATGGGTACCATCTATCATGTCGCCATACTAGTTCTACAATTAAAACCGCAATACACGTATTGGAAATTGGATTTCCGTTATGAGTCGAGGCAAGGGGCAAGCTCCTCTCCGCGTTCGAGACACTTTAGCAAATGCCTCAGGACCCCACTATGATCCTTGGAATCGGCTGGGCTGGTCCTCTCTTACTTTAGAGGATTGGCAATTCCTGAAACACGTTTCCCGGTCCTTACAGACCTATATCCGAGGCGCCTCGTATCCAACAACCACACAGGTGAAAAGTATATAAATGTCAGGGCTGGTAGGTCACTGACACCACCCTAGCTAGAAAGAAACGTCGTGCTCTCCCAGCGGCCCGTCTCCCGTTTTTGACTCATACCGAGGTGTGAGGCTCGCGAATTCACGTTATACACAAAGCTACGCCACATAGGCCGTGCTTTGATCATCAACCACAAGACTTTGCTTTTCAACAGAAGCCTTGATCAATTGCCACTTACGCGTGCCACACAGGCAATTCATTCCATGCGACTGATGTCCATCGATATACAACCTCTGAGCTCGTACGTCTCAGAGAAGGGCGTTAAGCAAGAGAATAAATTCTCCGCCGCCAAACAGATGTATATTTAATAGAGATCAATCAACACAGAATAAAATCCAATGTCAGACACACAATCCATTTACAAGTTCGTTCTGGGTCTGAACGAAACCGGAGGCACTTTCCTCGCATATCCATCCATCTCCAAGTACGTCTGGACAATCACCAACTGTTTCCCTCATCTTGGGTGTACAGCCCAATCAAGATCATCGGTAATCACCCAAACGATGTGAAGACTTCCGGTCTTCAACCACTGTCTTCATCTTCGACATCTCGTCGAATCGGTTATTCAGAATAGGTATAACCCGGCCTTTCTGAATAACCCACGTATATAATAAACAAATGTTACAAAAACACAACAAACGCCTCATTCCAATTCAGAGTATTCTTTTATTCACAAAATCACATTCTTAGGGAAAGGTTCCCATTAATTTTATCCAAGATAAATTCTTCTAAATTCATTCTTTAATCCTCCTTTGGATATCATTTCAAACCATATTATGGTTTTCCAAACTAGTCGGGATTAGCGAACCACACCGAAGTAATTATTTATTTTATTTCCTAATCCCAACCTATATATCCCATGGAGAAAACTGGCAACACTCCATATCTAACACCACGGTGTTATCGGTAAAATTAATTACCATTTCACGTTCAAATCTAATTAAAGATTTAACTATCGCTTTGGAGCAAAACTGGTGGTACTCCATTCTCGATCACCTTTTAGATTCGATAATTTAAATTATCAATCCACATTTTAATCTAATTAAAGATTCATTAAAACTACACTTAGTCTTAATTCTTTTCAGAAATCGATATCTTGCCTTTAACTGGGTTAAAGAACCGATGTCATCTAAAACACGACTCACGATAAACCCAAATCACATTTGATATCAAATACAAGACCTTGAATAGAAAATATATCGGCTTATATTCAATATCAAATTCTGAAACCCACATATATCGTAGAGGAAATAACGATATGAATATATCTTTCAAATTCCCATAACAATATCTGTATAGTCACGAAATCCAACATCGAAATATTCCGAAGATAATTTCGATTCAACTCCACTTTCACTTCACCTATTGGGAATATTGATTATTTTTAAAATCACTTTCAAATTCGATTTATTTATTTCAAAAATAAATTGATTTTAATTCTAGTTCAAAACTAGTTCATTTCGACAAAATCCATTTTTATCCTTTCAAATGTGGAATTTTCCAGCCCAATTTTTCCCAAATCATATATTATGATTTTACACAAATTATAGATATTTTTAATAATTTTATCAAGGCCCGTACAGTCGATTTCCATCTACGGCCATCGAACTGCACTTACAACGACCTTTTTCGAATTTGATTTGGACATAATTCCAAATCCAACCATTAGATTTCAAATTTCTAATATTCATTGGGAAGCTCTTTTCGATACGAACCCAACGGTCCCGGTTTTAGGAGAATCCGACGGTCGGATCTCCCGCAACGTCCGTTCGAAATAAATGGTCGAAATTCACGAACTGCCGCGGCGCGGTGCGTTCTATTCAGGCCATTATATTATATATATAATATATATAATATATATTTCGTCGATTTCTATTTAAAACGAATTTTATCAATCGTTTTAAATTCGTTTCTAAAACAATTCAACTTCTATATTCAATTTCAAATCGATTTGATTTCAATTCAACTCGAATTCATTTCAATTTTATTTAATTCGGATTCAAATTCGTTTCAATTCAATTCAAATTGAAATTCGTTTCAATTCAAATTGATTTCAATTTAATTTCGATTCGAATTCAATTAAATTTCAGTTCGTTTTCAATTCAACTTGAATTTGTTTTATATTCAATTCCATTCGAAGTCCTTTTATATTCAATTCAAATTCGTTTTCTTTTCAATTCGAATTCGCTATAATATTCATTTCAATTTGAATAAAATCGATATAAATATCGTTCACGTCAAAATGGCGCAAAACTAATCAACACGGCTTTATATTTTTCACAACTTCTTTATTCTATTCAACAAATGAATATTTATCCCATTCAACATATGAATCTATATTTCTTTCAACACACGACTACTCTCAACACATGAGTGCTGTCAACACATCACTATTGTTGTTATGTAAAATATTTTATACAACTATTGTATCTATCGTTTGATTTTAATTAGACTTCTACTGGGAAGTAGTTCTAATTAAATATGATAAAGATGTGAATTTTATTATATAAAATATTTCACTCAACACATGAATAGTTTCAACCCATCATCATCGTCAACACATGACTATTTTTATATTCAACACATGAATTTTCTTTTATAATATTCCTTATTTTCCCGATTTGAAATGAGGCCCAATCAATCACCATATAATGTTAATTATATGGATTCCATACAACACATGTATATAATAGCATTGAAAAATAATCAACCATCAACCAAAGTGCACTACACTGTATAAGCATCAAATATAGATATCTGACGCTTATAACAGCCTGTCAATCGACCGATCGACATATTTAATAAATCAGGATGAGTGAACTTCCAAATTTCATCCCAACACCCGTGTGGGGTTTCAAACAATCAAACACAAATTTTATTTGTGTAGTTGGGCGATGTGTAAAATTTATCGACCCAATCGATATCAGTCAAATCAGTGTATATAAACAAATCGACCGATTTGTTTATAAATATTCATTTATCTACTTTCACGTTAAAAATTATATTTTTAACAATAAAATATTCTATTTTAACACATGAATTTCTATTCAGTTCATTTATTCAATAAAATGATATTTTTATTTTCTAACATATTTTGGGAAATTTCGGCGGCATAACGGCACGATACTAGAAACGGAACAAGGCCTAGCCTTATCCCCGGTCTAGTGAAGGCCCACGCCATTCACACATCAATCAATCCGTTCCATTTCACCAAACAATTCAATTCAAACCAATAAACTAACCAACTACTCAACCAAACAATTTAACAAACAAGCCATCCATGGTCTGTGGATGACGCGTGTCGGGTGCTACTAAGCACCATCTACATCCTAGTATAAATATATATATATATATATAACTAGAAAAAGAGAATTGAAGAGTGAGAAGTTCTCACCAATAGCTATCCCAATACCACTACTCTTCATTGGCAGAAATCTTCCTCGTTCTTGCCTTTTTCATCTTCGTTGCCCGTAGTCACTACATATATAAAAATCACACCTTTTTATATTTTGTTGTCTTTAAAATAAAAATTACATTTTTATTTATTCACTTTCAATTTAAAAGTCATATTTTTATAATCACTTCATATATTTAAAAATCGAATTTTTACTGTGCTATTCAATATATAAAAATCGAATTTTTACTTTGGTGTCATATAGATAAAAATTCCATTTCAAAAATATTGATTTCGCCTTTATAAAAATAAATTTTTCTCCTTTATAAAAATGAAGTTTTCTCCTTTATAAAAATAAAGTTTTCG
The DNA here is from genome assembly GCA_030737875.1 of Allium sativum. Lineage (NCBI taxonomy): Eukaryota > Viridiplantae > Streptophyta > Magnoliopsida > Asparagales > Amaryllidaceae > Allium > Allium sativum. Next base: position 730,464,465 of record CM060912.1, on the reverse strand, counting down.
CCTTTATAAAAATAAAGTTTTCGCCTTTATAAAAATAAAGTTTTCTCCTTTATAAAAATAAAGTTTTCGCCTTTATAAAAATAAAGTTTTCGCCTTTCATCACTATAAAAATTCCCTCTTTATTTCAACATATATAAAATAAAAATCAGATTTTTATTTCGTTACATACACAAAGATGATATTTTTACATTCTATATCTCATAAAGATTATATTTTTATAGTTCCTACTATGCAAAGATTATATTTTTATCTTTCTACAATATAAAAGATTATATTTTTACTACTTTAAAAATATAAAAATCCAATTTTTAATTGAATAAAATCTTTTCTTCACCAACATCATAGGTAAAAACTGATTTTAACAAACCTTTTTAAATTAAACTAAACGAAATCTATAAAACAAATTAAATAAATAATAATATATATATAAAAACTTACAGCTGGAATTATATGGAGGGAGAGGCTGCTGTGCACCGAGGTGGCGGCGCTGGTGGAGCTCCGGCGTTGGGTTCAGGCAGTGGAGGCGGCGGATTGGGGAGGTGGGTTTCGGGCGTCGGTTTTCTGATTTGGGGGAGGGTGCGGTGGAGGTGTAGACGATGGAGGGGGTGCGATAGGAGGGTGCGGTGCTCGAATTGGGGGTTTAGGGTTCGGGTTTGGGTGGGGTTCGACGCGGGTTCAGCGAGGAGGAAGAAGGAGGGAGGGCTTCGCGAGGGGGAGCGTTGGAGGGAGGACGGAGGGCTCGCCAATGGGAGGTGGCGCGAGGAGGCGGAGGGAGTTAATCGACGAGGGCGTCGGTTTTTTTTTTTTCGATTTAGGTTTATACAGAAAGAAAAAAAGGGGGAGGGAGTTAATATAGTATATTTATATTTTAATTAATTAATTAATTTTCAAAAAGTTGACTTTTATATACGACCTCGAAACGAGGCCCACCGCCTGTCGTCCATAGCGTTTTACCCCCATTCCGAACACGATGGGATACGTATCGTAAGCTGATTTGATCGTTTGAATCAGTTCCCGTTTAATTTACATTTAAATCACTATATTGAATTTTAAACGTACATTTCAAATTACTGGGGTTACATACTAACTCTAAAAATTCTCGAAAAATATTTTCTAGCTTCGTATTGACGATTCGGTCCTAACAAAACTAGTTTCGTCGAATTCTGAGACCGTTGGAAAAATGGCCAATTTCCAATCGATTAAAATCAACTGAAACTGGTCAAACGCGTTTTCCTTTGCCACGCTCACATATTGATTCGAAAAATTATGAAATTTGAAACCTAGCAATAATTTAACATCACGGATCCAACAAAAGTGGTTCCGCCGAAATCCGAGGTCGTTTGCAAAATGTCCATTTTTAAGGGCCTGAATTCCATAGCGACTTTTCAGAATTTTCAACTGGACATATATTTTGATTCCCGCTATGAAATCTTGATCTTTCGGATTCGTTGGAAAGATATTCACGAATAGATCCTAATGTTTTTGGTTTCACTAAAATCCGGATTGTTTTGCACCCGGTACATTCAATTGAAGTTTGAAATCGAATTATCGAACTACCGCGCCATTTTCAATTCCTTTTATAATTATATATATATTTATTTATATTCTAACGACAACGTATATAATATATACGTTCTAATTATATTCAAAATAAATTTCTCGTCGATATTATTTAAAATAATTCATTTTAAATATTCAAAATTCGCTAAAATCGCTAAAATAAAAATTTTAAACTGGCCCAGATTTTCCGGGTTATTACAATTACCGAGACCTCAACAAGTAGACGCTCAAGAATAAATATCCATTGCCCTGTATAGATGATTTATTGGATCATTTGAATGGAGCGAAAGTGTTTCCAAAAATGGACCTAGCTACAGGTTTCCATCAACTGGGGATTGCTGAAGAATGTGTTCCTTGGACAGCTTTTAGAGCTCCATACATATTTAACGAGTGGTTAGTAATGTCGTTCGGGTTATGCAACGCTCCAGCTTCTTTTGTCAATCTAATGAACAGAGTATTTTGTGATGTCTTAAATAAATTTGTGCTTGTTTTCATTGACGACATCTTAATATTATCTAAATCAACTGTCTAGCATTAGAAGCATTTGGAACAAGTTTTGGAAATTCTGAGAAAGAATGTATTAAAGGCCAAATTTTCTAAACGCATATTCTGGCAAGAAGTAAAGTTCATCAGTCATGTAGTATCGAAGGAAGGAATTTCAGTGGATCCCAGTAAAATCACAGCCATTCAAGATTGGAAGTAGCCTAGCGCTCCTACAGAAGTCAGAAGTTTCCTAGGATTGGCTGGCTATTATCGGAAATTCATTAAGGATTTTTCGAAACTATCTTGTCCATTAACGAAGCTTACAAAGAAGCACACAAAGTTTAATTAGACACAGGAATGTGAGGCAGCTTTCCAAGAGCTGAAATTGAGATTGACTACTGCTCCAGTGTTGACTATTATTTATGGCAGTCAAGATTTGATAGTTTGGACAGATGCTTCTATTGAAGGTATTGGTGCGGTATTAATGCAGAGAGGCAAAGTAGTTGCTTATGCTAGCCGTCAGTTGAAGCCGCATGAGAAAAGATATCCTACTCACGATCTTGAGTTGATGACCATCGTGTTTGCTTTAAAGATATGGAGGCACTATCTTTTGGGTGAGAAGTTCGAATTATATATAGATCGTAAATCCTTGAAGTATATGTTCACCCAAAGGGACTTGAATGTGAGGCAGCAACGTTGGTTAGAATTTCTTGTGGCCTATGATCTGGACATCTCGTATACTCCCGGGAAAGCTAATGTTGTAGCCGATGCGCTTAGCATGAAGGATGCGGTCGTCGCCAATCTTATCATTGCCATTGACATAATCTCTGCTCTTCAAAAAGATGATAAATTTATCTAGAGAATTAGTAAAAGAGACCGGGAAGGCGAACCCTCGAGTTTCCAAATTGATAACAAAGGAGTTCTGAGGTTAAAAGGCCGAATTTGTGTCCCGAATAACCCTGAGCTTAGGAGAAAAGTAATGGATGAATGTCACAAATCCAAGCTTTGTATTCATCCAGGGGTGAGTAAGATGTATCACGGTCTCAAGCGCAATTTCTGGTGGAAATCTATGTAAAGAGACATCTCCATTTATGTTAGTAAGTGTTCTACTTGCCAGCAAGTCAAGAGTGATCAGAAAAAACCTGTCGGACTGTTACAACCACTAGAAGTTCCAAGTTGGAAGTGGGATCGAATAACTATGGATTTTATTGATGGTTTGCCCTGAACCAGGAAAGGTAATGACACTATTTGGGTTATCGTAGAATGTTTCACGAAGTATGCCCATTTTATTCCTGTTAGATCTACTAGAACAACTCAAAGTTTGGCGAAAATTTATTTCAAAGAAATTGTCCGATTACATGGAGTTCCCAGTAGAATTGTTAGTGATCGTGACCCTATATTCACCAGTAGTTTCTGGGAAGCATTCCAAGAGGAGCTGGGGCTAAAGATAAATCTAAGCACCGCTTATCATCCTCAATCAGATGGCCAGACTGAGATGGTGAACCGTATACTAGAAGACTTGTTGCGGGCATGTATTCTTGATTTTGGCGGATCATGGGAAGATCACTTGCACTTGGTTGAGTTCTCTTATAATAATAGTTACCAAGCAAGCTTGCAAATGTCGCCATTCGAAACATTATATGGCAGGCCTTGTAGATCTCCCGCATGTTGGGTTGAACAAGGCAATAAACTAGCATTGGGTTCCGACATGATTTGTAAATCTTCGAATAAAGCTGGTTTTATTAAGAAGCGATTACTAACAGCTCAGAGCTAACAGAAAAGTTATGCAGATTAAAGAAGAAAGGATTTGGAATTTGCTGTTGGCGATTATGTGTACTTAAAGGTTTCCACATTGAGAGGTGTATTTCGTTTCGGGAAAACTGGGAAGTTGGCACCTAGATTCATTGGTCCATTTCCTATTCTCGATAGAATTGGAACTCTCGCTTATAGGGTTCATTTGCTTGACTGGTTCCCTGAGGTACACGATGTATTCCATGTGTCTCAACTTTGAAAGCATGTACATGATCCAGACTTGATTGTGGAGGAAGCTGCACAACAAGATTTAGAGATTACCCCGAGCTTAGCAGTAAGAAGGGAGCCGGTAAATATCATTGGCAAAGAAACCCAAGTTCTGAGGAACAAAAGAATCTGTCTCGTCAAAGTGCAGTGGAGCGGAGATCCTAGAGACTGTACATAGGAGACCGAGGATAGCATCAAACAGGATTATCCCCAGTGCAGAGTGGATATCTCTGATTAGCTCTAGTGCAAGGTATATTTACACTATTTTACATTATCCGTTTTGTTTCTAACTTTACTGTTGTTTCCTTTTTAGGGACGAAAACTTCTTAAGTGGGGAAGATTGTATTAACCCGGAAAATCAGAACCAATTTAATTTTTTTATTTTGGCTAGTTTACTGAATTTTAAATTGTTAAAATAATTTATTTTAAATAATAACAATTAAAAATTTATTCAAATCGAAGTTAAAACGAATATATTTATTTTAATTTTAAAAGGAGTTAGAAATAGCATGGAAGTTTGAAAATTTGAATTTGAACTTTGGTTGAATGTACAGGATGCAAAATAAATCGGATTTTAGTGAAACCATAAATATTAGAATCTGTTTAAAAATATCTTTCCTATGAATTTGAACAATTGAAATTTCATAGCGGGAATAAAAATTTACAGCTATATGAACATTCAGAATAGTCGTTATGGAATTTAATATAATATATAGCCCGTATAAATAGCCATTTTGCCAGCGACCTCCGTTTCGACGAGACCACCCTGGTTGGATCCGAAGTGTCAAATTATTGCAAGATTCCAATTTTCATAATTTTTGGAATTAATATGTGAGCGTGGCAAAGAAAAATGTGTTTTGTCAATTCCAGTCAATTTGGATGGACCAGAAAATGGCCATTTTTCAAACGATATCCAAATTTAGCGAAATTAGCTTTGTTAGGACTGTATCATCAAAACATAGCTAGATTTATCTTTCAGGAATTTTTAGAGTCAGTGTGTGACCCCAATAAATTAAAATGTACGATTAAATTAAATAATTAAATGCTTTATATTTTAATTTAAAGAAAAACATATCATAACAGTCGAATTGGGTTACGAAACATATCCACCGTGTCCGGAATGGGGGTATTTAGTTAGGGGCGAAAGTTGTTGGGTTTCGTTTGGAGTTCGGATGGTTTAACAAGTTATTTCTGAATTTAAAAATTAAATAATATATAATATACTCTATAAATACAAAGTATATATAGTAGAACTCTTGTCCTAAAAGTCAGCTGCCATCTTTGATACTTCAATAGCCACGGTTCTCAGAATTTAAATCGCCAATTCCTCTGAAATCTTATTGAATTACCCTTGGTTCTTAAAAGAAAATTGTAGTGCTAAGAGAGCTCTACAAATCTATACGGGGAAGATCTGAATTCGTAAGTATTCTGGTTGAATTTGCTCCTCAAATCATCATCGTTAGGGGCGGTTTTTAGAGCCGACGGCGGCGGCGAGTCAGGCCTGGGCCCAGGCGATTTTCGGCAGTGGGTTGCTCTACGGTGTGGCGGGGGTTGATGGTCGATCAGTGGTGTTAGGAGCAAGCGGCGTTGAAGTTTAAAAATTAGTCGATGGGTTTTCTTGACGATAGAAGGAGAAGACCAATGGCCTAAATCTTTGTAATTAAGGGTAATTAACCCTTAACATAAAATTAATAAATAAATAAATTATTTAATTAATTTTTTTGTAAATAATGTATAAATTGTGGTATCTTCTTCATATGTAATCAGAATTCAGTGATTTTGGATCCCTTGGAATCGTGTCGAAGAGCACTACATTTTAGGACAGACCGGAATAGATTTGGAGCATTCTACAATTTTAGAAGAAATAAAAAGCAATGTGAAATTTTTGAATCTGAATTAAATAAGTAAAATTATATTAGGTTGCAGATAGAGTTTAGAAACTCCCGACACCCGTCGTCCACAGACCATGGATGACTTGATTGTTTTTTGATGTGGAATTAGTTCATTTTTGTTAATCGATTGTGATTGAAACGAAATTGATCGTGTTTTCAGAAAATTCAATTGTGTGGAAAAAAAATTTATTAGGAAAAATAAACCCTTGTATGGCCGCGATGCCTAATTAGAGCGAGGAGCCGTACTAGGGACGGTGTCGGTTTTAATTACCCTGCCGTTATGCTATCGAAATTTTCTAAAATATTTTTGTGTTGTGGAATATTCATGTTATGATATAAAATTGATTGAACAATAAAAATTAGATTTTTATTGTATATAACATTAAAAATAGAAATTGTTATAAAAAAATGTGTTTATATTGAATATACATTTTTAATGTATATGAAACATTAAAAAATAACATTGTTATATCAAAATGTATTGGCATTGGATTTTATAATTTTTAATGTAAGTGCAACATTAAAAATAAACACTGTTATAATAAAAATGTTTTACATTGAATTTACATTATTATATAAATGAACTTTTTTAAAATAGCCATTGCAATAACAAAAATTTGTTTTCTTTGAAATTTACATTTTTATTGTAAATGAAACATTAAAAATGTCCATTGTTATATAAAATATGTTTTCTTTGAAGTACATATTTTTAATGTAAATGAAACTTTAAAAATGATCATTAGTTAAAAAAATATGTTTTCTTTGAAATATACATTTTTAATGTAAATGAAACTTAAAAAATAATCATTAGTTAAACAAATATGTTTTCTTTGAAATATACATTTTTAATGTAAATGAAACTTTAAAAATAAACATTAGTTAAACAAATATGTTTTCCTTGAAATATACATTTTTAATGTAATTGAAACTTTAAAAATGATCACTAGTTAAACAAATATGTTTTCTTTGAAATATACATTTTAAATGTAAATGAAACTTTAAAATGATCATTAGTTAAATAAAAGATAGGATTAAAAGTTTACATTTTTCAATGTAATAAAAGATATGATTAAAAGATTTCATTTTTAATGTAATAAAAGAAATGAATAAAAAGATTTCATTTTTAACGTAATAAAAGAAATGAATAAATAGATTTCTTTTTTAATGTAATAAAAGAAATGAATAAAAAGATTTCATTTCTAATGTAATAAAAGAATGCATAAGGAGATTACATTTTTAATGTAATAAAAGGAATAAATAAAAAGATTACATTTTTAATGTAATAAAAGAAATGAATAAAAAGGTTTCATTTTTTATGTAATAAAAGAATGAATAAGGAGATTACATTTTTAATGTAATAGATGAATGATTAAAAAGATTACATTTAATTTTATGTAAGATAGAATGTTTAAAAAGGATTTAAGTTTCATAAAATTGTGTTTACATTAAAAATATTTCGTTTTTAATGTATAGATGAATCATACAAGAAGATTCAAGATTTATTGTTTGGAATTATGTTATAACATTAAAAATACATTTTTAATGTAAATAATGATTCACTTACAATATTCATTTTTTATAAAAATATTCTTACATTAAAAATCACATTTTTTAATGTAAAGTATGAATCATTAGCAATATTCATTTTTGAAAATGAAAAAATTAAACCTTAAAGATTTACATTTTTAATGTAAAGAGGATTCATATAAAAAGACTATGATTTAATGAAAATATTTTTGACATTAAAAATTACATTTTTATGTAATATATGATTTCACATAAAAGAAATCAATGTTGAAAATGAAAATGGTTTGAAATCGTTGAATGAATTAATTTATATATATAAATATGAATTAAAATAAAATGAATCGCGCAACTGCAGTTCGCGATTTGAAATCGTAACTTCAAACAGTAATAATGAGAGATCTGACCATCGGATTTTCCCAAACAAGAACTGTTGGGTTCGCTTTGGAAAGATCTTTCCAACGATATAAAATTTGCTAAGATCCAACGGTTAGATTATGAGAAATATGTAAATCAAATTTTGATGAAAACTGTGCCAGGGCCACGTAATGACCTGAAGTGTCGTTTAATTAAAAAATGACTATTTCTAAATAAATAAAAATTGCAATAAATCGTTATAAAATATTATAAATGATATGTAATGAAAAGAAATGATTTAAATTATATATATTCGAGAATTATTTGAAAAGGCTAAGTAAAATCTCATTTCAAATAATTATACGACGATTGGACGTCAAAGATTTGAAGATGGTGATTGAAGACCGACAATCTTCACATCGAATGGATGACTACAGATGCCTTTGATTGGAGTTGCTGCCTTAAAAGGGTCACAGTGGTAGTCGTCTGGACGTACTTGTCGATTTTCCGGATTTGCGAGAGCCTCTCTTCCATATTGGACATATAGAATGAGTAATAATGTGTCTCCGGTTTCGTTCAAACCCAGAACGGACTTGTAAATGGATGTATTTCTGACATTGGATTTTATTTTGTGCTGATTGATTACTACTTAATATATATCTGTTTGGTGGCGGAGAATTTATTCTCTTTCTTAACACCCTTCTCTGATATGTACTAGCTCAGAGGTTATATTGATAATTTTAACACCCCGTAATTTTCAATATTAATGTTCAAAAATTAAAGAATAATTAATCTCAAATGTGAGAATTAAGGGAAATGGTTGCGCCATTATGTTCGTCTCGGAACTCTGGTTGAGATAGAGTCTGAGTTTGCGTGAATTGGACTTCGTATGAAGAAGTTATGGCCATCGGAAGTTTCACTAAAATTCAAAATAGATTTCAAAAATTCAAATTGCAAACTCAGATGGGCTAGGCGGGAAAATTCCCGCCAGGGGCCAGGTCGACCAGGGGTAGACCTACCCACACAGGTTGAACAGGGGGTCGACCTAGGGGTCGAACTAACCCCCCGGGTAGATTTGTTTGATGATGATTTTCTGACTCTTAGCTGGGTCATTAGGGCTGACTTGTCACCCTGTCTTGACTGAATGGCTGGGGTTCAATCTTGGTTAATCGGATGGCCAAAATTAATCCTAAAGTCTATAAAAACACATGTAGACTCAAACCCTAAAATCAAATAAAGATTTAGAACCATGGCCTCCATGCTGTCACCTTGCAACCTAGAATAGCCGCCACCAATTAGAGAGGAAGAAAAGCTAATCAAATTCAATTCTAATCTAAACAGCAACAAATTGTCTTCTTCAAAGGAAAGCTAAATCAATTTCAGAACTCAGATTTCAGAACTCAAGGCCTTCTTTGAGTTGTGAGTTCGATTTCTTTAATAAGATAATTAACAATTTAATTTGGTTGGGCTATGATTTGGGATTATATGGTTATGTTGTGAATCATTGACCGTTATGTTATTATCTATGTTGTAAATCTGTTATGTTACTGTCCATGTTGTTATTATCTATGTTGTAAAGCTGTGATGTTATTTTGTAAATTTATGTTAATTATTGGCTTATGTACAATCAATTCATATGCTAGTTTGGTTATGTTCGTGGAACTAATTCATGTGTTAAGTTATATGTAAAGTTTAACTTGATAATTCTACATACAAGTTAGGATGTTAATTGAGGCATGGATCATATGCAAGTTTATGAAAATTTTATATACAACCTTACATGTTTCATAACATCTATTTTATGTGTAAATTGGATCTAAAGTTAGACTATGACATGTGTGGGGTATATGATAGTATACAAAATTCTATATGCTAGTTTACATGTTTAGATGCAAGTTTACATAATAGTCTATGTTGCATGAATCACATATGCAAATATATATATATATATATATATGTGTGTGTGTGTGTGTGTGTGTGTGTGTGTGTTTGGAGTATGAATCATGTAATGTAAGTTTGTGGTTATTGCCTATGCAAGTTTACACCTTATGATTAGATCTATGACATACATGGTTTATGCAAGTTTGTGACTATTACCTAAACAAGTTTACACCTTTAGATTTAGATCTATGACATATGTAGTTTTGTGCAAGTTTGTGACTTTGGCCTATGCAAGTTTTAGATGAAGAACCTTACTCACACATGCAAGTTCACCTCTTATGTTTAGATCTAGTTTTATTCCTATGTATGTTGTGATGCTTTCTCTTTATTCCATAAGTTAGACTATTAGAGTCTAACGTATATTTCATGTTAAAAAAACGAACGAACAACGTGGGGCAAAGGGATTTAATATTGAGAATTGGCATAAATGCCTTAAATGGCATAAAATAAATTTATGATAATAATTGGTATAATTTTGCATACCATAAAGAGATGGACATAACTGAGTCAATTATGGACATAGTTAAATTTGGAATTGATTGATAATTTGAATAGGGAAATTAATTCAAATTGGGGAATAATTAATTTTGTGTAATTAATCGTCTAAGACACGAGGTTAGGCTCTTTTGTGGTGTAAGACTGCCTGGACCTGCCCGGCAAATCCAGCTGCCACAAATGCCAGTCTAATGTGGGAGGTCTTAGGCATAAATTAAATTCGTAACTGTTGTAAAGACACGAGGTTAGGCTCGTTTGTGGTGTAAAACTGCCTGGACCCGCCCGACAAATCCATCTGCCACAAATGCCAGTCTAATGTGGGAGGTCTCTACAAAGTTATAGTGTTAATGAATTAAGAAACACTTAACCAGATAAACATGTAGTGTGACATGGGGGTTAAGTGGGTGCCTTGGGTGGCTTGTGAAATACGATTAGAAACACTTAACCAAAAATAAGACATGTAAGTGGACATGAATAAGAAGAGGGTTAAGTGGGATGTACTAGAGGGGACCAAGCTTAGGTGGATAGCTTGTGTCAAGTAATGGGGGCCCGTTTCAACCAGTAATGCATAAGTATCTTTGTGGGCTCGACCCAAGTAGAGGACGGGACACGCATACTGGGCTTGACTGTAAGAGGACAAAACGGGTTAGCGGTGGCAACGCAAGTCCAACGGGTTCATGTGCGTGTGTGGACCCGGGCTGGTAGGTAAGACGTTGTTGCATCATGTAGGTATAAGCCGTGCAACTTGTTGGTATCGGGTTGCCACTTTGGGGAGTGATACACCCCACTGTGGGACCAGCACGGGAATCTATGAGTTAGGGAGCGGATCGCATGGGGGTAGGGGGTACACATAGTGGAGATAGGGGCAGGCGGCACCTATGAAGGCAACTAGGGGTGCACGAAACTACCATTATCATTATTAAGTTCTATAAGCGGGATCAACCTTTAGGGTGACTAGTGGTAATGCAGTATAGTAATTATCTTATAGTGGTTTAGGTGGGCCTTTAACGTTATCTTTGTTCATCTTATTTCCTTGTTTGCTCTACCATACCCAATTGTTCACAGTCATTTCCTTATTTTCCAACTTATGCCTTAGCCTAGTTATTTTGATAATTATATTGTTAAAGTTATCGCACTCGCTAGTCTTTATGTCTGACCCCCTTTGTTTCCACCTCTATTCTTCCTTTCCCCCCAGGTGCTCGGGGTGGAACTAGCACCAGTGGAGCTTGATTTTGGACAGCTGTATCTCTTGCTTTTAGAAGTTGCTTGGATCGCTGAAGTAAAAGTTCAGCCTATCTTATTTATGGCTATTTTGTGTTGGGGTTATGTCTTTCAATTTATGTACTCTGATTTAGTCAAGATGGATATTATGTACTTTGACTCTGGTTTTTGATGATGTAATCAAACCTATGTGTTTACTGCTGCAATGAATAAAATTTTAAATTTTTAAGTACTATTTATATCTGTCTTGTTGATAAGTTTCTGTTCTATACACACGTAAAACGCTCCATAAAAGTTAATGCATTCCCTTTGTGAGTGACATTAATGCATGTGTGGTGTTACACGTGGTATCAGAGCTGAAGGTTACCAGAACAGATATGAAGTTTGAAAAATTGTTTTTCAAAAGCATTTTTATAAAGAAATACTTTCAAAGGTATGTTTTAAGGAAAGCCTTTTCAAGAGAAAAGCCTATTTTAAAAACATAACCCCAAGATCCGTATATCTTTCCTTCGGTTCTTTTGTATCGAATCTTTCCTTTTTCGTTTCAGCATGTCTGGAATTCCCAAGATACCCGAGGGGTTACAGATACCAGGATGGTTTAGGAGGTATTTGTAAACTAGGGCAAATGTCGCCGGCCCAGCAAATGCTCCTCCTCCTCCTCCCCCTCCTACTCCTCGTGTCGATACTTTTGCAAAGATATGTAAGGACTTTCGGGCAATGGGTGGAAAACCTTTTCACGGGACATAGACATTTGTTGAAGCTCGAAATTGGCTGAAGGAGGTGGAAGAATTGTTTGGGATCTTTGAAGTGGAAGATGGAAGAACGGTCCAGTTATCTGTCTGGCTAATGAACGATGAGGCCTCGTTTTGGTGGTAGGTCACTAATGGTGAGCGTCCAGTTGGTACATGGCCAAATTTCAGGTGTAGGTTTGAGGCAAAGTTTCTCTCACGAGCTGAAGAGAATCTATACATGGAAAGGTTTTTGGCATTGAAGCAGGGGAATCTATCAGTGAAAGAATACGTCAACAAGTTCAATCAGTTGGCGAGATTTGTCTTGGACTTGGTGAATACACCAGAAAAGAAGGCCCTGAGGTTTGTTAAGGGTTGAACGAGCCACTTCATGGGTTAGCTATGACCCACATCCCTATGGGGGCTACCTTTGAAAGACTAGTTAACATGGCGCTTATGCATGAAGAGGAGAAGGATGCCAATGCTAATAAGGCACCCGAGAAGAAAGGGGATCAAAAAACCGCAACAGCAACAAAAGAACAAGAAAGGTGGTAAAGGCAACAATAGTAAGGGAAAGAAAAGATGCTTTAACTGTGGGACACTAGGCCATCTAAGCAAAGATTGTAGGAAGAAAAAGAAGACTGGTTGTTTCCACTGTGGCGAAGCGGGACATCTGATTAAGGACTGCCCAAGGAAAGGGCAGAGGCCAGGGTCTACCTCGGGAGGACAGGTGTAGGCACTCATGGCACCAGGGTAGGCAAGTTCAGGCTCTCGTGGTCCCACCGCTGCAAGAACGAGGTAGAGCAATTTCCGTTGAAAGTTTAGTTTTCCTGCGTACTTTATTTGATTCTGGCGCATTACATTCGTTTATCTCTACATCATTAGTTGAAACACTGCACCTAAATGCTAGTTTAGTTACAGATCTCTTAGTAGTCTCAAATCCTATTGGTGGTTCGGCTCAGCTTTCTATGATTTGTCGGGATTTGAGAGTGTCTATCTTGGGCGTTGGGTTTGAATGCAACACCTTTGTTCTTGGCTTCATGGGCTACGGCTTGATTCTAGGTATGGATTGGCTAACTAGATACGGGGCCATCCTAGATTGTGAAAGAAGGGTAGTTAGATTGTTGACTCATTGTGGAAAGACCCTTGATATTTCTTGTGACCCTAGAGGTCCAGTAATGCTTAACTACCTAGAATCCCTTGATGCATCCAATGATGATTTACATCCTGTTCGTATAGTCCGTGAATATGTTGATGTCTTTGATGAGGTGAGGGGTCTACCCCCAAAACATGAGATAGACTTTCGAATATATCTAGTAGATAATGCAAAGCCAGTTGCATTGCCAATGCGCCACATGGCTCCCAGAGAGAGAAGAGAACTCAATGAGCAAGTGGAAGAATTGCTTGAGAAGGGGTTCATAAGACATAGTATATCGGAGTGAGGTGCTCCAGTAGTATTTTCCACGAAGGCGGATGGGTCCCTTAGACTTTGTGTGGACTATAGAGAACTTAATAAGCTTACTAAGAAGAATAGGCACCCACTGCCGAGGATTGACGATCTCTTCGATCATTTAGTTGGCGCCTCAGTGTTTTCGCAGTTGGACTTAGCCACTGGTTTCCATCAGTTGAGAGTGGCTGAGGATAGCATAGAAAAGACTGCCTTTAGGACTCCGGACGGCTTCTTCGAGTGGCTTGTGATGCCCTTCGGTTTGACAAACACCACCGCATACTTTATTGACTTGATGAGTAGGGGGTTTAGGGAGTACCTTAATAAATTCGTGGTAGTCTTTGTGGACGACATCTTGATCTTTTCTAAGAGCGAGGAAGAGCATGCCCTACATCTTAGGGAAGTGTTGGAGACCCTTCGAGCGCATAACCTTAAAGCTAAATTTTCTAAATGTCACTTTTGGAGAAAGGAAGTGCGATTCTTAGGGCACGTGGTTTGCAAAGAAGGGATAGCTGTGGATCCCGCAAAGGTAATGGCCATCCAAGATTGGAAGGTCCATAAAATTGCTACCGAGGTGAGGAGTTTCTTAGGGTTGGCTGGCTACTATAGGAAGTTTATCAAAGACTTCGCAAAAATATCAGCCCCATTAACACGCTTGATGAAGAAGAACCTAGTTTTTACATGGGACGTAGATTGTGATGATGCGTTCCAATGTTTAAAGAGAGCTTTGACCACAGCCCCAGTCTTAGTGTTGCTAGATGGGAGTAAGCCATTTACCATTTATACCGATGCTTATGGGATAGGACTAGGCGCAGTCTTAATGTAAGGGGGAAGAGTAATTGCCTACGGAGGAAGGCAGTTGAGAGTGCATGAGAAAAATTACCTTACACATGACCTAGAGTTGGCTGCTATTGTTTTCGCGCTTAAGTCTTGGCGCCATTATCTTCTTGGAGAGAAATTCGAATTTTTCACTGACCACAAATCGCTAAAATACTTGTTCTCTCAGAAGGACTTGAACTTAAGGCAGCAAAGGTGGATGAAATTCTTAGCGTCCTACGATTTCGAGATAGCATATACCCCTGGCAAGGGTAACGTGGTGGCAGACGCCTTAAGTAGGAAAAGGATGTCCTTGAGTCCGTTGTTTGTTGAGCGGCGAAGCTTAGAGTTCATCTCTACATTTGACTTTAAACCTTCCATTGACTATGTACCCGATTTGCTAGCATCCTGGGAGGTCAGACCTACGCTTTTGGGATGGATTGATGAGGCACATCGAGATGACCCACAGTTGGTCGAGTTAGTAGAAAAGCTCAAAAGGGGGGAGTCATCGAGCCATCTCAGTAGGTATACCCTAGATGATAAGGGTTGGTTACGTAGGGACGGTAGACTTTGTGTACCACTAGACGAGAACTTGAGGAAGACCATTCTTGATGATGCACATCGTTCGAAGATGACCAACCATCCCGGCAGGGACAAGATGTACATGGACATGAGACGAGTTTACTTTTGGGCCGGTATGAAGAGGGATGTGGCCGAGTTTGTCGCTAGATGCTTGGTATGCCAACAAGTAAAAGCAGAGCAAAAGAAGCCTGGTGGGTTGCTTTACCCATTGGAGGTCCCACAATGGAAGTGGGAGAGTGTCTCGATGGACTTTGTTGATGGGTTACCGAGATCGAGGAAGGGTAATACGGGGATTTGGGTCGTGGTAGACAGACTTACTAAGAGCGCCCATTTCATTCCCATGAAGAGTAAGAGGACTGCTCCATGGTTAGCCTCCGTATACATTCGAGAGATAGTTCGTTTGAATGGTGTTCCTTCTAGCATAGTGAGCGACCGTGATCCTATCTTTACTGGCGAGTTTTGGAAGAGCTTGCAAGAGGCTGTAGGGACTCAGTTATGTTTGAGCACCGCATATCATCCTCAGACAGACAGCCAGACCGAGAGGGTGAATCGTATTCTAGAGGACCTTTTAAGGCTATGTGTTTTAAACTTCGGAGGTACATAGGAGGAGCATCTTCCTTTGGTGGAGTTTGCATATAATAATAGTTTTCAATCTAGCATTGGCATGGAACTGTTTGAGGCTCTTTATGGACGGCCGTGTCGTTCGCCTACATGTTGGTGGGAATCTACAGATAAAATCTTGCTTGGGCCCGATATGATTAGAGAGACTTCGGAAAAGATTGATTTGAATCGAAGGAGGATGAATGCGGCGCAAGATAGGCAGAAATATTATGTGGACAAGAGGAGGACATATCTTGAGTTTGATATTGGGGACATGGTCTTTGTCAAGGTGTCTCCATTACGGAATGTTGTTCACTTTGGGTCCGTTGGGAAGTTAGCACCAAGGTTCGTAGGGTCGTTTCCTATTAAGGAGAGAATTGGACAGATGGCATATAGAGTAGAGTTGCCCGAAAGACTTACTGGTGTACACGACGTATTCCATGTATCATATTTGAGGAAGTGTTTACATGAGACCGCAGAAGTGGTAGAGCCGAGCTTTCTTAGAGAGGTGGAGATAGAGCGTGATGCGGCGATTCGACGAGCTCCTACATGCATTCTTGGGTCGGAGATTAAGAAGTTGAGGAATCGAGAGGTCAACCTAGTCAAAGTGTAACGGGGAGATTATGAGATTGACGCTACTTGGGAGATGGAAGAGAAGATGCGTTCAATTTACCCTTTTCTTTTCGAGGGTATGTCTTTTAATTTCTCCTTTATCGCTTAGCTTGTACTTGTCCTACCTTTAGTATATCCTCTCATTTAAGTCTTTGACCTTTAGATAGGGTAGTCCTATGGTTGAAACATGTGTTTGAGACATGTTATGTATGGTGGATGCATGTGAATGCAAGTGTTCGCCAGTGGTCGCTCGTGGATGCATATACACACACTTTAGGCACCAGATCGGCTCAGTCACTTCATATTGCATATTGCATATAAATGTGTGTGCATATTTAAGTTAATGGATGTATAATGGTTGTGTCATCATATGGATGCTGCATTTTGGTGAATGGTTGTGCACACATGTAGAAATAATATGTATCGATAGGATTCTTTCGCATACATAATGGACGCATGGCACTATCATGGTTTGCATTAAGGAGGTCAACTGAATTAGTAGACTGCCTAATTTTTCATTAGATAAAGAACATATACACACACTTCTTGCATATGTTCATATAGCATTAGGAATTTTATAAGGACAATGGATGCCTGTGTTTGATGGTTGAGTAGATGGTTGTTTGGATGTTAGGATATGCATTCTCCTTAACTTGGAGATTTCGGGGGCGAAATCCTTTAAGGAGGGGAGAATGTAACACCCCATAATTTTCAATATTAATATTCACAAATTAAAGAATAATTAATCTCAGATTTGAGAATTAAGGGAAATGGGTTGCGCCATTGTGTTCGTCTCGGAATTCTGGTTGAGATAGAGTCCGAGATTGCATGAATTGGACTTCGTATGAAGAAGTTATGGCCATCAGAAGTTTCATTAAAATTCAAAACAGATTTCAAAAATTCAAATTTCAAACGCAGATGGGCTAGACGGGAAAATTCCCGCCAGGGGCCAGGTCGACCTGGGGGTCGACCTACCCACACAGGTCGATCAGGGGGTCGACCTGGTGGTCAACCTACCCCCCTGGGCAGATTTGTTTGATGACGATTTTTTGGCTCTTAGCTGAGTCATTAGGGCTGACTTGTCACCCTATCTTGACTGAATGGCTGGGGTTCATTCTAGGTTAATTGGATAGCCAAAATTAATCCTAAACTCTATAAAAACACATGTAGACTCAAACCCTAAAATCAAATAAAAATTTAGAACCATGGCCTCCATGCTGTCACCTTGCAACCTAGAATAGCCGCCACCAATTAGAGAGGAAGAAAAGCTAATCAAATTCAATTCTAATCTAAACCGCAACAAATTGTCTTCTTCAAAGGAAACTAAATCAATTTCAGAACTCAGATTTTAGAACTCAAGACCTTCTTTGAGTTGTGAATTCGATTTCTTTAATAAGATAATTAACAATTTAATTTGGTTGAGCTATGATTTGGGATTGTATGGTTATGTTGTGAATCATTGACCATTATGTTATTATCTATGTTGTAAATCTGTTATGCTACTATCCATGTTGTTATTATCTATGTTGTAAAGCTATTACGTTATTTTGTAAATTTATGTTAATTATTGGATTATGTACAATCAATTCATATGCTAGTTTGGTTATGTTTGTGGGACTAATTCACGTGTTAAGTTATATGTAATGTTTAACTTGATAATTCTACATACAAGTTAGGATGTTAATTGAGGCATGGATCATATGCAAGTTTATGAAAATTTTATATACAACCATACATGTTTCATAACATCTATTTTATGTGTAAATTGGATCTAAATTAAGGCTATGACATGTGTGAGTTATATGCTAGTATACAAAATTCTATATGCTTGTTTACATGTTTAGATGCAAGTTTACATCAAAGTCTATGTTGCATAAATCACATATGCAAGTATATATATATGTTTGGAGTATGAATCATGTAATGTAAGTTTGTGGTTATTGCCTATGCAAGTTTACACCTTATGATTAGATCTATGACATACATGGTTTATACAAGTTTGTGACTATTACCTAAACAAGTTTACACCTTTAGATTTAGATCTATGACATATGTAGTTTTGTGCAAGTTTGTGACTTTGGGCCTATGCAAGTTTTAGATGAAGAATCTTATTCACACATGCAAGTTCACCCCTTATGTTTGGATCTAGTTTTATTCCTATGTATGTTGTGATGCCTTCTCTTTATTCCATAAGTTAGACTATTCGAGTCTAACGTATATTTCACGTTAAACAAACGAATGAACAACGTGGGGCGAAGGGATTTAATATTGAGAATTGGCATAAATGCCTTAAATGGCATAAAATAAATTTATGATAATAATTGGTATAATTTTGCATACCATAAATAGATGGACATAATTGAGTCAATTATGGACATAGTTAAATGTGGAATTGATTGATAATTTGAATAGGGAAATTAATTCAAATTGGGGAATAATTAATCTTGTGTAATTAATAGTCTAAGACACGAGGTTAGGCTCTTTCGTGGTGTAAGACTGCCCGGACCCGCCCGGAAAATCCAGCTGCCACAAATGCCAGTCTAGTGTAGGAGGTCTTAGGCATAAATTAAATGCGTAACAGTTGTAAAGACATGAGGTTAGGCTCGTTTGTGGTGTAAGACTGCCCGGACCTGCCCTGCAAATCCAGCTGCCACAAATGCCAGTCTAATGTCGGAGGTATGTACAAAGTTACGATGTTAATGAATTAAGATACATTTAACCTGTGACGGCCCGCCCCGCACCAACCGACATTTACTCCAAAGGTGCGCTATACACATGTCGAGTTAGCATGGAACGTGTCGTCAGAAGGAAAGGAAAGAAGAAAATGAACTAACAAGGAATCCGTAGAATGTCTCACAGCGCATAGAACAAAATATAATAATAACATACTTGACATAAAACAGGTGAGACAGTGCATAAGCTGAAACAACTAACATAGCAGCGGAAAATCCATGTACAACTTATGATCCAAAGTTAAACATTATTACAACTTTTTAAACCGTCTCAAAAGCAAAAGCAAGATAAAGGAGGTACACTACTAATGCCGAAGTAGCGACCACCAACGACACAGGGAGAATATCTATATATCATACGTGGAAGCCTCCTGCCCGCCCCCAAATCAGCTACTCGCGCATCACCAGCTAATCTGTCTCTAGTCTGCTCGTGTGAGCACCCAGAGTAATAAGAGGAGACATAAAACTCTGGGTCAGACATAAAGCCTGGTATGAGCGATAAGCATCTAAACAGAACAATAACAGGTAGACTAAAATATACCTGAACCTGGACCTGCAGCCAAAGAGTTAGCACTACATACTGTACAACACTCTAAGGCGCCATATCAAACGGTGTAAAGATACGGAGGCGGGGGTGTGCATGTCATAATGATGGCAAACAATCAAACATAGCAACCATCCTCACATCTCTCACTCAGTGCGTAAAGCATACGATATTCACCACTTCGATCACCCAACGTACCTTACTACAATCACTTTGCCCCATGAAGTCATAAATGGCTTCACTGCACTGATAACGTAGCCACAAATCCTTCGCTATGTCCACTTTGCCCCATGGAGTCACAAGGGCCCTACTGCACTGGCTCATAGCCTTACTAATCCTTACTATGTCCACTCTGCCCCATGGAGTCATAATGACCCCACTGCACTGGCTCATAGTCTTACTACGCATCACCTTGCCCCTCGAGTCAAAATGACTCTACTGCACTGATAACGTAGTCTTGCTACCATCACTTTGCCCCTCGAGTCATAGTGACTCTACTGCACTGATAAGTAGCCCATCATCCATTTTCAATGGTGAATCGAAGTTATGAACGTCGACAACTCCTTAGCACACGTCTCGCAGCAAAGTCCAACTCATGAAGTCAACTCGTTGGTCCCCATCTGGATCCTGAGTCATAACTTCCAACTTGGACTACCTTTGCATCTCGGGTTATTGGTCTTCTCTCTTGTTCGGGTCGGTCGGTCAAGCACCTTTCATCCTGGTCGGTTTTCATCATCCCTGGTCAGTTTTCAACATCCCTGGTCGGTCGGTATTGCCCCCCTGGTCAGTCGAACACTTTACCAATCCTGGTCGGTCGTTGCCAGGGTCGGTCAGTCCTCCTCCATCATTCCTAGCCGGTCGTTCGATGTCAGGGTCGGTCGGTCCTCCTTCACCATTTCTGGTCGGTCGTTTGATGTCAGGGTCGGTCGGTCCTCCTTCACCATTTCTGGTCGGTCATTCGATGTTAGGGTCGGTCGGTCCTCCTTCACCATTTCTGGTTGGTCGTTCGATGTTAGGGTCGGTCGGTCCTCCTTCACCATTTCTGGTCGGTCCAGGAACTCGGGTCGGTCAAAACCCCCCCGGTCGGTTATCTCGACCCCAAACCTGCACCATTTCAGCAAGCTATTTTCACCTCTCGACGGCGTTTTCGACCAATCTAACTCTTCTGATCAATCACAAAGCATACCATACAGTCATAGAAACATAGAGAATCAACCACAAACATCAAAACATCAATATGATAGGTTAATATGGATCAAACATACCGAAAACCCCATATTTCCCCTTAAGCATGTTTAGGTGAAACTAATGATGTGATTAGCAAAACTTAACCAATTTAACCCAAATTCATATCGGAGGTCTAAAACATCATTTCGGATTTTATAAATATTTTTCCGGAATTTTATCATGTTTAAATTTGCTAATTAACACTAATTACCCCTAATTAGCCATAATTAGTGAGGAACTATGCAAATCACTCACCTTAGCCATAAATAAACTAAGATCTGAAATAAATCTCTGATTTGATGTGAATCCCGATGCTAAACAACAGCTTCAATGTTGATTTGGTGTAGATCTCCCTTGATTTGATGTTGCTAAGCTTAATCCTTGATTAGAAGATGATTTGGAGGTGATTTAGAGGTTGGAGGCCATTTTTAGGGTTTCTTGGAGATAAGTGGAGGCTAGAAAACTGAAATGGAATGATTCTCTAACTCATTTCAGCCTCCCCATAACCCTAATCCCGAAATGGGTTATGGGCCTATTCACTAATCACCCTATTTGGCCCGGTTAAGCAGTTTTTCACCTTCCAAACCTTATTTCAGCCATATCTCCCAAACGGTAAGTCCGTTTGGCTTTTATGACCACTCTGCGGAAAGGTAAACCATCAAACGAGTCTAATGGAAGTGGTTTCAAATCAAAATTCCTTTCCAATCAAAAGTTATGGCCAAAACGAGTTCAACTAGGGGCAAAACGGTCATTTAAAAATCGACAAAAATCATGAACGTAGGAAATGAGTCAAATGGCTGTTTCCCAAAGTTACATGACCATACAACTTCATATGGGAAGGAAATAAATATTCTACGATCCCTCGGTGCGTAGAATGCGGGTTGTTACATTCTCCCCCTTAAGAAATTTCGCCCCCGAAATTCCCTAACCAAAACACACAAAGGGTCCCGCATGCCTATCAACCATAAAACAACAATCAAACATGCAAAACATTCAAAACAAGTCTATCCTAGCATGCGGAATAACTAAATTACGAAGTAAGTCTTACCAGGCAAAGAGTTCTGGATACGTCTTTCTAATGCTCTCCTCTGTCTCCCATGTACAATCATTCTCGTTCTCGCCCCACTGAACCTTGACTAGCTTCACCGCCTTCCTTCGAAGTTGCTTCGTATCGTGCTCGACAATACGGATCGGCTTGCGGTTCCCAACCGCCTTAGGTTCTACTTCGAAGTCCTCTAACTGATCAGGTGAAATAGTCATATCTGGGTCGTGAACGAACTTCCTTGATTGGGAAACATGAAATATATTGTGAACTCCCGCCATCTTCTCTGGTAAGTCAACTCTATATGCCAAATTCCTGACTAGTTCAAGAACAGGGAATGGGCCAACAAATCTTGGTGCCAACTTGCCTCTCCTGCCAAATCGTATCACGCTCTTCAACGGAGAAATCTTGACAAACACCAAGTCACCGACGGAGAATTTTAAGTCTCTTCTCCTTTTATCAGCATAACTTTTCTGCCTATCTTGGGCATCCTTCATTCGTTGTTGAATGATCTTAATCTTATCTGAAGTTTCCCTCACCACATCTGGTCCAAGCATAAACTTCTTGCCAGTCTCTATCCAACACGATGGTGAGTTGCACGGTCTTCCATACAAAGCTTCATATGGAGCCATACCGATACTGGATTGGTAGCTATTATTATATGCAAACTCTACTAGATGCAAATGGTCATCCCATGATCCACCAAAATCCAATATACAAGCTCTCAAGAGATCTTCCGATATACAATTCACCCTCTCCGTTTGACCATCGGTCTGAGGATGATATGCGGTACTGAGATGTAATCCTGACCCTAGAGCCTCTTGTAAGCTCTTCCAAAACCCACTAGTGAACAACGGGTCTCGGTCACTCACAATGCTTTTAGGTACTCCATGAAATCTCACTACCCACTTCATATATAATTCTGCTAACTTAGCTGCCGTTCTGGTCGATTTGACTAGTATAAATCTTGCGCTCTTAGTCAATCGATCCACAATTACCCAAATGCTATCATGTCCCGATCTAGTCCTTGGTAAACCATTGATGAAATCCATCGAGACTTGCTCCCATTTCCATTCGGGAATTTCTAATGGTTGCAACAACCCACTAGGCTTCTTTTGCTCGGTTTTAACTAGCTGGCAATTCATGCATTTGGATATAAACTTCCCAACGTCTCTTTTCATCCCTTCCCAGTAGTAAGTCTGCTTCATGTCTCGATACATCTTATTACCACCGGGGTGTATAGTCAGTTTTGAGTGATGACATTCCCTAAGTACTTCATCTCTCAACCCATTCACGTTGGGTACAACTAGTCTTCCATTCTTTCTAAGCCATCCTTCTCGATCAAGCGCATACAAATTCATCTCCTCATCGTCGATATTCATCTCTAACCTGGAGATGATTTCCAATAGATTAGGATCATCCCTCTGGCTGGAACCAATCCGCTCTATCAAAGTGGGTCTGATCGCCAAACTAGCTAGCATTTCTGGATCCAATTCGCACTTTGGTCTGAAATCAAACCCTGCGATATACTCCAGTTGCTTACATTCAAGAAACATAGCCCCTAAACTGGCATGTCCCCTACTCAAGGCATCGGCTACCGCATTACCCTTCCCAGGTGTGTATGTGATATAAAAATCATACGAAGCCAAGAACTCTAACCATCTTTGTTGACGGAGATTCAGATCCTTCTGGGAGAAGAGATACTTTAATGATTTATGATCAGTAAACAACTCAAATCTTTCTCCTAAGAGATAGTGTCTCCACATCTTCAGCGCAAACACGATCGCTGCTAATTCCAAATCATGGGTAGGATACTTCTTCTCACGCGGCTTCAGCTGCCGACTAGCATAAGCTACAACCCTACCTCCTTGCATCAATACCGCACCTAGTCCGGTACCACAAGCATCAGTGTATACCGTCATTTCTTCATTCCCTTTAGGAATGACTAACACTGGCGCACGCGTCAACTTTTCCTTTAGACTCTTGAATGCATTCTCACACACTCCGTCCCAGACGAAGGATTGATTCTTCTTAGTCAACTGAGTCAACGGTGCTGCTATCTTGGAGAAGTCCTGGATAAACTTACGATAATATCCAGCTAACCCCAAGAAACTTCTTACATCTGTTGCATTCTTAGGCGTAGGCCAATCCTGTACTGTAGCCACCTTCGCAGGGTCCACGGCAATACCACTCTCTGAAACAACATGACCCAAGAATCTCACTTCCCTTCTCCAAAAGTGACACTTAGAGAATTTCGCTTTCAACTGGTGTTTCCTCAACACCTCCATCACTATCCTCAAGTGTCCCTTGTGTTCCTCCCCTGTCCTTGAGTAAACAAGGATATCATCTACGAACACAAGAACAAACTTATTCAATTGATCTCTGAATACTCGATTCATAAGATCCACAACGTAGGCTGGTGCATTGGTCAACCCAAATGGCATGACCAACCACTCATAAAATCCAGACGGCGTCCTAAATGCCGTTTTCGGAACACTCTCATCCGCTACTCGAAGCTGATGAAATCCTGTCGCGAGGTCCAACTGGGAGAACACTCTTGCTCCTTCCAGTTGATCAAACAAATCATCTATCCGCGGTAGAGGATACTTATTCTTCCTCGTTACCTTATTCAACTTGCGATAGTCCACACAAAAATGAAGTGAACCATCTGCCTTAGTGGCAAACACAACTGGTGCTCCCCACTCAGAGACACTTCTTCTAATAAATCCCTTCTTCAAAAGATTGCTGACTTGCACCCCGAGCTCTCGCTGCTCCCTTGGTGCCATACGACGAAGTGGCATCACTATAGGTCTGGCATCTTTCACTAAATCAATACGGAACTCAATCTCTCGGTGTGGTGGAAGTCTGGTCACCTCCTCGAAGACGTCCGAATACTGGCCAACCACGGGCACATCTGATAGCTCATCCTACGGGATGTCGAGGGAATTTACAAAACTAGCCATAACCCCATCACTAGGTAGACTACCAAACACAACCCTCCGCCTATCATCCGCCCTAACTATCACCAAAAAGCCCTCACAGTCTACCACCACCCCGTAGCTCCAATCGACTCCCAATATAATGCCATACCCAGTAAAGCCCAAAACAAAGCAATCACAAACAAACATACATCCATGACTCGATAAGACCAAATTTCTGCAAATCATACTAAGGCTAGTCGAACCACCAGTCGGGTTCATCACAACCAATGGTCTATCGACTATCTCGGGTTCCAGTCCCAACCTATCTACCAGGTCACTAGATATGAAGGAACGGGAAGCCCCAGTATCAAACAAAACTCGAACTGGTACATCATAAATAGAAAGCATACCTTGAATAACAACATTCTTTCCATTCTCCGCCGCAGTTGGGGCATTCGACGAAGAAGGAACAGCATCAATAGCATATGCTTTCACAATCTGCTTCTCCTTAAAAGGTTGCGGACACTTATCCTTATGATGTCCCACTTGACCACAGTTGTTGTAACACCCCGTAATTCTGTAACACTAAGATTCACAAATCAAGGCAGAATTATAATTAAAATCAAAATCAAGGGAAATGAGCTATGCCATTATGTTCATCTCGGAATTCTGCATGAAAACGAGTCCGAGTTTGCGTAAATCGGAGTCCGTATGAGGAAGATATGGCCTCCGGAAGTTTAAGAGAAGTTCAAATTTCAAAAAAATCGGGTCGGGTTGGCCAGGGCTGGAATTTTCCCGCACAAGACACCCAGGTCGACTGGGTAGTCGACCTGGGCTACCCAGGTCGACTGGGTAGTCGACCTGGGGCAACCAGGTCGACTACATAGTCGACCTGGGGGTCGACCCCCCTAGTTTTTCCAGCTTTCTGCACCAGATTCGTTTCTCTGTATTTGGACGCCCTTCTGACCAGATTCGTTTACTTCTACACTATATAAACAGCCCTGGTCTTCTCCTCTATTCAAAATTCTCCTCTACCCTTATGCTGCAAAGATTCTTGGTGAAGCATGGCCTCTTCCTCTCCTCTTAACTAAATAAATAATATATATAAAATAAATCAATACGAGGAGATGCTGCTAAAAGACTTTCAAGAAAAGGTTCAAGTCAAGCTAGGATTCAAGAGGAGGTTCAAACGACTTCAATGACTGTTTTTCTACGAATCTTAGCAACGCCATCTTTCTGTTCTGATCTAATCTCTGTAAGTCGGTTATTTCTAGATTTGAACGTTTTTCTTTGTTCGTGACATGAAATTAAAGGAATAAAAGAATATGCCAATTCTCTCTCTCTCTCTCTATTCGAATCAGTGCCTATACTCTTGAACCTAATTAATAACTGTTATGATTCAAGGACAAAATTAGACCATGACTATGAAACTATGGACCTTATAACCATATGCCTATGACCATGAACATTTGCCTATGACTATGAACATTGGCTATGACTATGGACATTGCCTATGACTATGGACATTGCCTATGACTATGAGCATTGCCTATGACTGTGACTGTGACTATGAGGATTATTTCCTTGACTAAGCCTATGCCTTTGATTAGGAAACATAAACTATTGCCTATGACATAACAAGGACATCTGCGATTAAACACCTATGATTCTTGACTAGGAAAGTGTTGCTTAAGTTCTGTGATTATGAGATTGGGTCTAAACCCGATTATTTATTCTTCTTATCCTTGGTTTTCTTTGGTTTTAGACCTTGGGAATTTACCTATTAAGTTAGGTCTACCCATGTTCTTGAACCTGCGTCTCTATTCTGTCTATCTTTGGTTTTAGACCTTGGGAATTTACCTATTAAGTTAGGTCTACCCTTGTTCTTGAACCGACGTCGTTATTCAACCCTTTTTATGCCAGTTATTATGTCCATCCTTTTTCATAGCATCTTTGGTTCATTCCCTATTTTCTACGAGTCTAGGTTTATCCATAATCTAGATTGAATCACAATTATACGAACGGTGGGAATACGATTTGGGCATAATGTGAAATGTACTAGAACATAGTTGTAAAACTTGGAATTTGGCATAAATGGGGAACATGTATTATGGTATGTCCATAGAAATGCAAATTGGATGAATTCGACATAAATTATAAGATGTGTAATTTGAATCTAGTATTGGCGTGTAAATCTAGCATTTACATGAATATTGAACTAGAGTAATAAGTCTAGTTTGACGTGAACTAGAATGTTGAATCAGAATTGGATTAGCTAATTTGGCACGGTAAGTATATTGGCATAAATGTGAAATTGGCCATAATTGGGAATAATTGTCAGGTTTAGCAAAATCATGGTTAGTGACACTTAATTCGGTATAGTTTACATACCAAAAAGCATAAATATGATTTAGAAAGGGGAAATGGGCCATAAAAATGAATGTAGTCAATTAACATTAAAAGGGTAATTGGGAAATAAGTAAATTAGGATTAATTTACTTATAGAATTTGTCCTGAATGAGGAAATATAAATTTAGGCAAATTAAAGGTTTATTAACGACATCTCTTTTAATGACACACCAGAAAGTTCTAGGGTGACAGAGAGGATAGTGTCTAGGCCTAGGTTTGGAAAATACAAGTTTCCTGCTCTCCCTGGCTATCCCTAACTGATCCGACGGACGGGGGGTTACTTTTAAAACCTGATTTGAAAACTAATCAAAACCTTTTGAACTTAGAAAACACGAATATGCCTAGCCCGAGGTTAGACTGAGTTGCGATGTAAACCTGCCCGGAACCAACCGGCACATCCAGTAGTCGCAACAATACCTGTCTAATGTGAGTGGTAGCGGCTTTAATTTATTTAGTTAAAGCTAGAACAAGAATGGTAGGGTTAAGTTAACTAAGACACTTAACCAGTTCAACATGACAACCAGACTGATGGATGGGGTTAGGTTCAAACTGACACTTAACACAGTTAAGTTAGAATGGGGAGGGTTAAGTCTATAGGAACACTTAACCAACTTAACATAGTCGAGCTAGGATGGGAGGGCTAAGTCCATAGGGACACTTAACCAAACTTAGATTTGTAGGGGTTAAGTAACTAAGAAAACACTTAGCCAAACTAACATGTTAACTAGATTAGATGGTGGGGTTAAGTAAGGTTAATACACCTAGCCAAATTAATATGTTAACTAGACTAGAAGTTGGAGTTAAGTAAAATCTAATACTCTTAACCAATTTTGATATGTTAGCCGGGCTAGACCGTAGGGTTAAGTAAACTTGAACACTTAACCATTAGGTTGTGATAAAGGAATAAGGCTAAGTCTAAAACATGAAAGGATAATACTTAACCATTAATAATAACATGTTAGCTAAAACAGACGGGCAAGGTTAAGTTAAAAAGGAACACTTAACCAACACAAGGTGAATGGGTAGGGTTAAGTAATAAGTACTTAACCAATATAACTTGGTTTGTGGTAGGGTTAAGTCAACATGAGTTACTGACAACACTTAACCAGTATAACAGGATGAATGAAGAGGGTTAAGTTAGCTTGAATTGACTATGACACTTAACCAATCTAAACTGACAGGAAAGAGAACTAAGTAAACCTTAGTTAAGAAAACAACAATTCTGGAAACTAAGTGGTAAATCATAGTTAGTAAAACTAAGTAGCAATTCTTAGTACAACGCGGGAAGGAGCGAATGTCCGTCGGAGTAGAAATAAGGCTCCAACGAATTGGGTTACGAAGCCCGAGGCTTCGAGGGGACGTGAGGGTACTCCTGGTATCCCTCTGTGAGGCTGCAGATGATCCGCCTGGGCCCACAGAGGTTAAGGTCTGCGTAGAAGAACCAAGGGTATGCCTTGGTTGCAATACATGGCAACCTAAAGACTAGGATGGACCGGCGTGATTCGGCGAGCAAACAGTAGCCCTGTGATAGCGACTCGTCGTCTACCATCCATCTTGATTCAATCGAGATACGTGAAGCGGAAAGGCGGAGAACTCCAAAAGACCATATACTTGCTATCTAGTTATGGGTGAGGATGGCCATAGGATAGTGGGGCACCGGGGGCCGGCGTATAGTTCTCATTTTTCAAGGTGTGCCATTCATTAGTTGAGGGAGGGGGTCAAGTGGGACCATAAACACTGAAATAAAAACAGACCTTAGCATCTGCATCGGCAGATATCTGGAAGCACCCGACCGAGTTCTGTATTCCTTGATTTGCCCTGACACAGGACTCGGACCGCACATTATGGGACATGTGCATCTAGACAAGCGATAACGATTCGCAATACATGCGTGGGGAAGTATAGGAACATATACCACTCTAGGTAGTGTGTCCTAGACTTGGGGGCATCGTTCGACAGGTAGCATAATTCCTAGTTGAACTAGGTGGCATAAATCCTGAATCCGAGAAGCATTCAGCAGATAGCGTAAACTTTAGAGGAATCTAGAAAGTACTTGGTAAGAAACCCTAGATTAAATCTAGGTAACAAATAAATAAATGGATGCCTGAAGGCGATGAAAAATACAGGGATTGGGATCACGTTATCGTTACTAGTTGGAACACTAGTTAGGTGGTGCAGAGATATAGAAACCAGTATAACAAGGAAATAGCGAAGCGGCGAAAGTATTAGAGAATATCCAGTTTATCTTAGTTTAGCATATCTTGTGTTAATCTTGTCTAATCTTGCCAACCCTAACATCATGGTGTTATCTTGTATTCAGTTAATTCATGTCGTTTTGTTTTTCCATGTTCACATGCTAGAAGTTACTGAACTTACTCAGGCTTTATGTCTGACTCTGTTTTCCTTTCGTCTTCTTTTCTTCTGTTCCCCCCCAGGTAGTAAATGAGGGAATAGTATAGCTCAGGTTAAGTTGGACTGTCACTCTTTCCCAGCTTGAAGATTTGCCGAAGTTTTGCTTGGATTCTCTTTTCAGATGTTATGGCTGGCTCTTGCTTAAATTGAGGATTATAAATGTATTTTTATGCTTCTTTATTTTGTAAGACAGATGATACTCTGATATTGTAAAGAAATCTTTGTACAAAATATTTTATCAATAAAGCAAAGTTTTATTTTTCGCTGTTTAATTTCTTTCAGTCTTGTAATTTATCTGCATCTTTTACCCTAAATGCTCCACAGAACTTAGTGCATTCCCTTTGTGAGTGACACTAACGAACGTGGGGTGTTACACGTGGTATCAGAGCTGAAGGTTACTAGATCAGATAAAGGATTTGAAAATTTATTTTCAAAATGGTTTTAAAAGAAGCATTTTCAAGAGAAAAGATTTGTTTTAAAGACATATTCCCCCAAAGCCATACGCACTGTCTTCTCTTCCTCTGTTTAAATTCTTGTCTCATTCTTTCTTGAGTCTCTCGGGCTCCTGGATTTATGGGTGGTAACCTCATCGAAGGGCAAAGTAGTGCCCGGCTTCCATCCATAGTTGTAGTTGTTTCATCTACGAGCAGTTTTCTTTCGAAGCTTATAGGGTTTTCCGGACGATGGAGGCAGTTTTCGAGAGATTTGTCAACATAACTACACACGGAAGGGGATGAGGAGTTTGGCTAAGGAGCACAACCCTAGGATGAGGAATTCATGGATGTAGGTCACGAAGGAGGAAGAAATTGTAAAACCTAAGACAAGAGGAAGTATTTTTACTGGGGTAGGATAGGGCATATAATTAAAAGGACAAGTACATGCTTTCGCCACCAAGCGTACCTAGGAGAAAGGTAGTCCGGTTGGAAGAGTCTAGTTTTCTGTTCGCACTATTTCCTTAGGTTCTAGCGCTTCGCATTTGTTTATATCTACTTTCATAGTTAAGTCTCTGCACCATAGTACTTGTATAGTAGAAAGATCCCACTAGAGTCTCAAATCCAATTGGTGGTCCGACCAGTTTATTTTTGGTTAGTAGGGATTTGAGAATAGCTATCGAGTTTTCTTATATCATCTCACGTAGATCGTCTAAATTCGGAGGAGATATTCCTTGGGTGCTTGTCTGATATTGGTTTAGGACTTTTGGGCTTGTACTTGAGGAATGTCGAGTTCGACTAGGATGGTTTGCGTGAAAGATGAATAGTTGTGGCAGGCACTCTAAAAAGTGCGTAGTAACCTTTCGACCCTTATAGTTATGGCACGGCGGATAAGAGGAAGACCTCTAATCATCTTAGTACAAACACTTGGTACCGTGATTGACATCTGTTTACTTTGGAAAAGGAGGTCAAAAACTTCACAATCGTGAAGTTAAATTAGTTAAGATACAGTGGAGTAAAGCTCAAGAAGGCTAGATACTAGCGTCATACCCTTTTTCCTTAAGGGTGCATCCTTGATTTCTTTGTTTTAGGAGCTTTACGCATAATTGTTTCTCTCTTTCCAAAGTATATCACCTAGGTCGTATCTTCGATCCTTAGGTAAAAGCCAATGGATGTAAACATGTATTTGAAACATGTTATGGTCGATGGTTGCAAGTGGTTGCTAATGGTTGCTTGTGGATGCATATGCATACGTATTAGGCACTAGATCAGTTTAGAAGCTTTCATATTGCATTTACGGATATGTATTTGTTTGAAAGTTGAGCCTCATATGTTATCATATGGATGTTGCATATGGATGAATGGCTATACACGCATGTAGTACTTACATAACTAGGGATGCTTGCATACATGTTTGGACGCATGGCACAGACATGATTCGCATTTAGGAGGTCGACTGAATCAGTAGACCGCCTGATTTTGCATTAGATAAAGACATATACACACACTATGCATATGAACATGAAAGCATTAGAAATCTTTTAAGGACAATGAATGCCTGTGATTGAATGGTTGAGTAGATGGGTGATTGGATGGTAGGACACATTCTTCCTAACTTGAAGATTTCGGGGACGAAATCCTTTTAAGTGGGGGAGAATGTAACACCCCGTAATTCTGTAACACTAAGATTCACAAATCAAGGCAGAATTATAATTTAAAATCAAAATCAAGGGAAACGGGCTGCGCCATTGTGTTCGTCTCGAAATTCTGCATGAAAATGAGTCCGAGTTTGCGTAAATCGGAGTCCGTATGAGGAAGATATGGCCTCCGGAAGTTTAAGAGAAGTTCAAATTTCAAAAAAATCGGGCCGGGTTGGCCAGGGCGGGAATTTTCCAGCCCAAGACACCCAGGTCGACTGGGTAGTCGACCTGGGCTACCCAGGTCGACTGGGTAGTCGACCTGGGGCAACCAGGTCGACTACATAGTCGACCTGGGGGTCGACCCCCCCAGTTTTTCTAGCTTTCTACACCAGATTCGTTTCTCTGTATTTGGACGCTCTTCTGACCAGATTCGTTGACTGCTACACTATATATACAGCCCTGGTCTTCTTCTCTATTCATAATTCTCCTCTACCCTTATGCTGCAAAGATTCTTGGTGAAGCATGGCCTCTTCCTCTCCTCTTAACTAAATAAATAATATATATAAAATAAATCAAGACGAGGAGATGCTGCTAAAAGACTTTCAAGAAAAGGTTCAAGTCAAGCTAGGATTCAAGAGGAGGTTCAAACGACTTCAACGACTGTTTTTCTATGAATCTTAGCAACACCATCTTTCTGTTCTGATCTAATCTCTGTAAGTCGGTTATTTCTAGATTTGAACGTTTTTCTTTGTTCGTGACATGAAATTAATGGAATAAAAGAATATGCCAATTCTCTCTCTCTCTCTCTCTATTCGAATCAGTGCCTATACTCTTGAACCTAACTAAGAACTGTTATGATTCAAGGACAAAATTAGACCATGACTATGAAACTATGGACCTTAAAACCATATGCCTATGACCATGAACATTTTCGTATGACTATGAACATTGCCTATGACTATGGACATTGCCTATGACTATGGACATTGCCTATGACTATGAGCATTGCCTATGACTGTGACTATGAGGATTATTTCCTTGACTAAGCCTATGCCTTTGATTAGGAAACATAAACTATTGCCTATGACATAACAAGGACATCTGTGATTAAACACCTATGATTCATGACTAGGAAAGTGTTGCTTAAGTTCTGTGATTATGAGATTGGGTCTAAACCCGATTATTTATTCTGCTTGTCCTTGGTTTTCTTTGGTTTTAGACCTTGGGAATTTACCTATTAAGTTAGGTCTACCCATGTTCTTGAACCTGCGTCTCTATTCTGTCTATCTTTGGTTTTAGACCTTGGGAATTTACCTATTAAGTTAGGTCTACCCATGTTCTTGAATCGACGTCGTTATTCAACCCTTTTTATGCCAGTTATTATGTCCATCCTTTTTCATAGCATCTTTGGTTCATTCCCTATTTTCTACGAGTCTAGGTTTATCCATAATCTAGATTGAATCGTAATTATACGAACGGTGGGAATACGATTTGGGCATAATGTGAAATGTACTAGAACATAGTTGTAAAACTTGGAATTTGGCATAAATGGGGAACATGTATTATGGTATGTCCATAGAAATGCAAATTGGATGAATTCGACATAAATTATAAGATGTGTAATTGGAATCTAGTATTGACATGTAAATCTAGCATAGTGAACTAGAGTAATAAGTCTAGTTTGACGTGAATTAGAATGTTGAATCGGAATTGGATTAGCTAATTTGGCACGGTAAGTATATTGGCATAAATGTGAAATTGGCCATAATTGGGAATAACTGTCAGGTTTAGCAAAATCATGGTTAGTGACACTTAATTCGGTATAGTTTGCATACCAAAAAGCATAAATATGATTTAGAAAGGGGAAATGGGCCATAAAAATGAATGTAGTCAATTAACATTAAAAGGGTAATTGGGAAATAAGTAAATTAGGATTAATTTACTTATAGAATTTGTCCTAAATGAGGAAATATAAATTTAGGCAAATTAAAGGTTTATTAATGACATCTCTTTTAATGACACACCAGAAAGTTCTAGGGTGACAGAGAGGATAGTGTCTAGGCCTGGGTTTGGAAAATACAAGTTTCCTTCTCTCCCTAGCTATCCCTAACTGATCCGACGGACGGGATGGTTACTTTTAAAACCTGATTTGAAAACTAATCAAAACCCGTTGAACTTAGAAAACAAGAATATGCCTAGCCCGAGGTTAGACTGAGTTGCGATGTAAACCTGCCCGGAACCAACCGGCACATCCAGTAGTCGCAACAATACCTTTATAATGTGAGTGGTAGTGGCTTTAATATATTTAGTTAAAGCTAGAACAAGAATGGTAGGGTTAAGTTAACTAAGACACTTAACCAGTTCAACATGACAACCAAACTGATGGGTGGGGTTAGGTTCAAACTGACACTTAACATAGTTAAGTTAGAATGGGGAGGGTTAAGTCTATAGGAACACTTGTCCAACTTAACATAGTCGAGCTAGGATGGGAGGGCTAAGTCCATAGGGACACTTAACCAAACTTAGATTTGTAGGGGTTAAGTAACTAAGAAAACACTTAGCCAAACTAACGTGTTAACTAGATTCGAAGGTGGGGTTAAGTAAGATTAATACACTTAGCCAAATTAATATGTTAACTAGACTAGAAGTTGGGGTTAAGTAAAATCTAATACTCTTATCCAATTTTGATATGTTAGCCGGGCTAGACCGTAGGGTTAAGTAAACTTGAACACTTAACCATTAGGTTGTGATAAAGGAATAAGGCTAAGTCTAAAACATGAAAGGATAATACTTAACCATTAATAATAACATGTTAGCTAAAATAAACGGGCAAGGTTAAGTTAAAAAGGAACACTTAACCAACACAAGGTGAATGGGTAGGGTTAAGTAATAAGTACTTAACCAATATAACTTGGTTTGTGGTAGGGTTAAGTCAACATGAGTTACTGACAACACTTAACCAGTATAACAGGATGAATGAAGAGGGTTAAGTTAGCTTGAATTGACTATGACACTTAACCAATCTAAACTGACAGGAAAGCGAACTAAGTAAACCTTAGTTAAGAAAACCATGATTCTGGAAACTAAGTGGTAAATCATAGTTAGTAAAACTAAGTAGCAATTCTTAGTATAATGCGAGAAGGAGCGAATGCCCGTCTGAGTAGAAATAAGGCTCCAACGAATTGGGTTACGAAGCCCAAGGCTTCG
This sequence comes from Allium sativum, assembly GCA_030737875.1. Classification (NCBI taxonomy): domain Eukaryota; kingdom Viridiplantae; phylum Streptophyta; class Magnoliopsida; order Asparagales; family Amaryllidaceae; genus Allium; species Allium sativum. The sequence goes on along the minus strand of CM060912.1, from coordinate 730,429,623 downwards.
AGGGGACATGAGGGTACTCCTGGTATCCCTCTGTGAGGCTGCAGATGATCCGCCTGGGCCCACAGAGGTTAAGGTCTGTGTAGAAGAACCAGGGGTATGGCCTTGGTTGCTATACATGGCAACCTAAAGACTAGGATGGACCGGCGTGATTCGGCGAGCAAACGGTAGCCCTGTGATAGCGACTCGTCGTCTACCATCCATCTTGAGTAAATCGAGATACGTGAAGCGGAAAGGAGGAGAACTGCAAAAGACCATATACTTGCTATCTAGTTATGGGTGAGGATGGCCATAGGATAGTGGGGCACCGAGGGCCGGCGTATAGTTCTCATTTTTCAAGGTGTGCCTTTCATTAGTTGGGGGAGGGGTCAAGTTGGACCATAGCCACTGAAATAAAAACAGACCTTAGCATCTGCATTGGCAGATATCTCAAAGCTCCCGACCGAGTTCTGTATTCCTTGATTTGCCCTAACACAGGACTCGGAGCGCACATTATGGGACATGTGCATCTAGACAAGCGATAACGATTCGCAATACATGCGTGGGGAAGTATAGGAACATATACCACTCTAGGTAGTGTGTCCTAGACTTGGGGGCATCGTTCGACAGGTAGCATAATTCCTAGTTGAACTAGGTGGCATAAATCCTGAATCCGAGAAGCATTCAGCAGATAGCGTAAACTTTAGAGGAATCTAGAAAGTACTTGGTAAGAAACCCTAGATTAAATCTAGGTAACAAATAAATAAATGGATGCCTGAAGGCGATGAAAAATACAGGGATTGGGATCACGTTATCGTTACTAGTTGGAACACTAGTTAGGTGGTGCAGAGATATAGAAACCAGTATAACAAGGAAATAGCGAAGCGGCGAAAGTATTAGAGAATATCCAGTTTATCTTAGTTTAGCATATCTTGTGTTAATCTTGTCTAATCTTGCCAACCCTAACATCATGGTGTTATCTTGTATTCAGTTAATTCATGTCGTTTTGTTTTTCCATGTTCACATGCTAGAAGTTACTGAACTTACTCAGGCTTTATGTCTGACTCTGTTTTCCTTTCGTCTTCTTTTCTTCCATCCCCCCCCCCCAGGTAGTAAAGGAGGGAATATTATAGCTCAGGTTAAGTTGGACCGTCACTCTTTCCCAGCTTGAAGATTTGCCGAAGTTTTGCTTGGATTCTCTTTTCAGATGCTATGGCTGGCTCTTGCTTAAATTGAGGAATATAAATGTATTTTTATGCTTCTTTATTTTGTAAGACAGATGATACTCTGATATTGTAAAGAAATCTTTGTACAAACTATTTTATCAATAAAGCAAAGTTTTATTTTCTGCTGTTTAATTTCTGTCAGTCTTGTAATTTATCTGCATCTTTTACCCTAAATGCTCCACAGAACTTAGTGCATTCCCTTTGTGAGTGACACTAACAGACGTGGGGTGTTACAGTTGTAGCACTTCCTTTCCGCTGGCTTGGCCCGACATTTTTTTAGCATAATGGCCCTTCTTACCACAGCTGAAGCACTCAACATCCTTCTTGTTCTTTTTCTGGCCACCCTTAGATTGGTCTTGCTTCCTCTTATTCTGAGAGTTATTCTTGCCTCCACCGCCCGCTTGCGGCTTTGGCACTTCTGCAGATGCAGCCTCAGTCTTTGACTTAGGGTAAAGACTCTCTGATCTCAAAGCTTTCCCCACAATCGATTCAAAAGTCCCATCGATGTGGTTGATAAGCCTTTCCCCCAAGTATCCATCCAAATCAGTAATGAACTTCTCATTCTTCTTCTCAGGAGTATCGATAAGAGATAGTCCATACTTTGACAAGGTGTCGAACTCAGCAATATAGTCAGAGACTGCCCTAACACTCTGCTTGAGTTCCAAGAATCTCTTAAACAACACTGACTTCTGGGCAGCTGGAATAAACTTCTCGCTAAAGCGAGCCTTGAACTGATCCCAAGTAACCTGATCTTCTGGAGTAGCTGTTCTAATGGCATTCCACCAATTCATCGCTCGCCCTTGCAGCTGACGAGACGCTAGCCTTCTCTTTACCGCGTCCTCAAGACCCAAGTCATCGAAGATATGATTGCAGCTATCCATCCAGTCCTGAACATCTATGGCCGACTCCGTCCCGTGGAACGGCTTCCCACCAAGGTTAGTGTAATCCTTGCACAACTTGGCAAAATCGACCCTAGGCGCCTGCACTACTGGGCCAACACCAACTCCGGGATTGGGAACTGCCCCTTGCACTTCTCTAAGCATGTCTCTCATGAGGTTAGTAAACATCGCCCTCATGTCAGCAGCATTCCCATTATTGGCTTCTCTACCAGCACCTCTAGCATATCGGCTCATCGTCAGTCTGTAAAAGGGAAACGATTAACGACCCCATAGTGGTGCTAGTGCAGTGCGACTTCATTCTTATACTACCAATAGTATATAAATATAGCTTTTGAAAACCAAAGTAATCACAAATACGCGCTCTCATATACGTACTATCTCTCCCTAGTGTCTTTCCCTAGGTTAACTACGCAACCTAGAGCTCTGATACCAAATGTGACGGCCCGCCCCGCACCAACCGACGTTTACTCCAAAGGTGCGTTGTACACATGTCCAGTTAGCACTGAACGGGTCGTCAGAAGGAAAGGAAAGAAGAAAATGAACTAACAAGGAACCTGTAGAATGTCTCACAGCGCATAGAACAAAATATAATAATAACATACTTGACATAAAACAGGTGAGACAGTGCATAAGCTGAAACAACTAACATAGCAGCGGAAAATCCAAGTACAGCTTATGATCCAAAGTTAAACATTATTACAACTTATTAAACTGTCTCAAAAGCAAAAGCAAGATAAAGCAGGTACACTACTAATGCTCAAGTAGCGACCACCAACGACACAGGGAGAATATCTATATACCATACGTGGAAGCCTCCTGCCCGCCCCCAAATCAGCTACTCGCGCATCACCAGCTAACCTGTCTCTAGTCTGCTCGTGTGAGCACCCAGAGTAATAAGAGGAGACATAAAACTCTAGGTCAGACATAAAGCCTGGTATGAGCGATAAGCATCTAAACAGAACAATAATAGGCAGACTAAAACATACCTGAACCTGGACCTGCAGCCAAAGAGTTAGCACTACATACTGTACAACACTCTAAGGTGCCATATCAAACGGTGTAAAGATACGGAGGTGGGGGTGTGCATGTCATACTGATGGCAAACAATCAAACATAGCAACCATCCTCACATCTCTTACTCAGTGCGTAAAGCATACGATATTCACCACTTCGATCACCCAACGTACCTTGCTACGATCACTTTGCCCCATGAAGTCATAAATGGCTTCACTGCACTGATAACGTAGCCACAAATCCTTCGCTATGTCCACTTTGCCCCACGGAGTCACAAGGACCCCAATGCACTGGCTCATAGCCTTACTAATCCTTACTATGTCCACTCTTCCCCATGGAGTCACAATGGCCCCACTGCACTGGCTCATAGTCTTACTACGCATTACCTTGTCCCTCGAGTCATAATGACTCTACTGCACTGATAACGTAGTCTTGCTATCGTCACTATGCCCCTCGAGTCATAGTGACTCTACTGCACTGATAAGTAGCCCATCATCCATTTTTAGTGGTGAATCGAAGTTATGAATGTCGACAACTCCTTAGCACACGTCCCGCAGCAAAGTCCAACTCATGAAGTCAACTCGTTGGTCCCCATCTGGATCCTGAGTCATAACTTCCAACTTGGACTACCTTTGCATCTCGGGTTATTGGTCTTCTCTCCTGTTCGGGTCGGTCGGTCAAGCACCTTTCATCCTGGTCGGTTTTCATCATCCCTGGTCGGTTTTCATCGTCCCTGGTCGGTCGGTAATGCCCCCCTGGTCGGTCGAACACTTTACCAATCCTGTTCGGTCGTTGCCAGGGTCGGTCGGTCCTCCTCCATCATTCCTAGTCGGTCGTTCGATGTCAGGGTCAATCGGTCCTCCTTCACCATTTCTGGTCGGTCGTTCGATGTCAGGGTCGGTCGGTCCTCCTTCACCATTTCTGGTCGGTCGTTCGATGTCAGGGTCGGTCGGTCCTCCTTCACCATTTCTGGTCGGTGGTTCGATGTCTGGGTCGGTCGGTCCTCCTTCACCATTTCTGGTCGGTCCAGGAACTCGGGTCGGTCAAAACCCCCCCGGTCGGTTATCTCGACCCTAAACCTGCACCATTTCAGCAAGCTATTTTCGCCTCTCGACGACATTTTCGACCTTTCTAACACTTCTAATCAATCACAAAGCATACCGTACAGTTATAGAAACATAGAGAATCAACCATAAACATCAAAACATCAATATGATAGGTTAATATGGATCAAACATACCCAAAACCCCATATTTCCCCTTAAGCATGTTTAGGTGAAACTAATGATGTGATTAGCAAAACTTAACCAATTTAACCCAAATTCATATCAGAGGTTTAAAACGTCATTTTGGATTTTATAAATATTTTTCCGGAATTTTATCATGTTTAAATTTGCTAATTTACACTAATTACTCCTAATTAGTCATAATTAGTGAGGAACTATGCAAATCACTCACCTTTGCCACAAATAAACTAAGATCTGAAATAAATCTCTGATTTGATGTGAATCCTGATGCTAAACAACAGCTCCAATGTTGATTTGGTGTAGATCTCCCTTGATTTGATGTTGCTAAGCTTAATCCTTGATTAGAAGATGATTTGGAGGTGATTTAGAGGTTGGAGGCCATTTTTAGGGTTTCTTGGAGATAAGTGGAGGCTAGAAAACTGAAATGGAATGATTCTCTAACTCATTTCAGCCTCCCCATAACCCTAATCCCGAAATGGGTTATGGGCCTATTCACTAATCACCATATTTGGCCCAGTTAAGCAGTTTTTCATCTTCCAAACCTTATTTCAGCCATATCTCCCAAACGGTAAGCCCGTTTGGCTATTATGACCACTCTACGGAAAGGTAAACCATTAAACGAGTCTAATGGAAGTGGTTTCAAATCAAAATTCCGTTCCAATCAAAAGTTATGGCCAAAACGAGATCAGCTAGGGGCAAAACGGTCATTTAAAAATCGACAAAAATCATGAACATGGGAAATGAGTCAAATGGTTGTTTCCCAAAGTTACATGACCATACAACTTCATATGGGAAGGAAATAAATATTCTACGATTCTTCGGTGCGTAGAATGCGGGTTGTTACATAACCAAATAAATATGTAGTGGGACATGGGGGTTAAGTGGGTGCCTTGAGTGGCATGCGAAATACGATTAGAAACACTTAACCAAAAATAAGACATGTAATTGGACATGAATAAGAAGAGGGTTAAGTGGGATGTACTAGAGGGGACCAAGCTTAGGTGGATAGCTTGTATTAAGTAATGGGTGCCTGTTTCAACCAGTAACCCATAAGTATCTTTGTGGACTCGACCCAAGTCGAGGACGGGACACGCATACTGGGCTTGACTATAAGAGGCCAAAACGGGTTAGCGGTGGCAACGCAAGTCCAACGGGTTTATGTGCGTGTGTGGACCCGGGCTGGTAGGTAAGACGTTGTTGCATCGTGTAGGTATAAGCCGTGCAACTTGGTGGTATCGGGTTGCCACTTTGGGGAGTGATACACCCCACTGTGGGACCAGCACGGGTATCTACAAGTTAGGGAGCCGATCGCATGGGGGTAGTGAGTACACCTAGTGGAGATAGGGGCAGGCGACACCTATGAAGGCAACTAGGGGTACACGAAACTACCATTATTAAGTTTTGTAGGTGGGATCAACCTTTAGGGTGACTAGTGGTGGTGCAGTATAGTAATTATCTTATAGTGGTTTGGGTGCGCCTTTAACGTTATCTGAAACACCCCACCCTCCATTAAGGTCACTCACAAGGGTCTGCCTTAACTTTGGTGAAGGTTTGTATGTAAAAGTCACAGATAAAACACATGACAGATACAAACACATACATATAAGCAGCGGAAACAAACAGACTTTTATTTCATAAAATACTTGTTCATACGAAATCTTTCCATAATTGTCTCATAACAACTTCCAAAACATTACAACATCATTTCTGTCTTGGTTATTAAATAAATAAGCATAAAACATGATTAAAACTGCATAAATCCCCATGATTATGTCCAACCCCATAGCCAAGGAGAGAGAGTCCAAACCATACATCAACTATCTTGAAGCTTGCAAAGAGTCTGACTAAGCTGAGTTGTTTCCTCTCTATGGACCTTGGGGGGGGGGGGGGACGGAAGAAAAGAAGACAAAAGAAAATAGGGTCAGACATAAAGCCTGGTAAGTCTAGTGACTCTTCAGTATGAGAATAAGAATAAGGTCATGATAAGTATAAACTGAAAATAGGAGAGTGTCATAAACTAAGACAAAGCAGTTTGAATCGAATATACTATCGCACCCCATACTATGTCTCTGCACCTATTTGTATTGTCTTAACTGGCACCCCATGCTGGAGGTAAAGTGATCCCCTTTTTCTAAAGATCGGCTCCTACTCGCATAATCATCTGTGTCTTACGGCCCCCAAAGATTGTAGATACCTATGCTGGCCCCACCATGGGGTGTATCAAGTCCCATGGTGGCGACCCGACACAAAGCTAGAAATGCATAGGTTATACTACTGGTGCCCCCAGTGCCCTGTTTGTCTGCTCCGAAGTGTGTGCACGCCCGCACTCCGTTAGAACCCACACTGTTGCACCCATCGCCGTCGCTTTTGACCGCTTACAATCAGCCCAGTAATCATGCCCCACCCTGCCTAGTTTTAGGGTACCATGATACCTAATTTGGTTACTGCTGAAAAGGGTCCCCGTTACTAGGGTTTTCTAGTCAAACATATTAAATGGTTAAGTGTCTGTATTTACCTAACCCCACCCATCAGTTTAATTAACATGTTGAATTGGTTAAGTGTTTTAGTTAACTTAACCCTACGATCCTGACAGTCTGTCCTTAGCTTTTTAAAGCAACGACCACTCACATTAGACATGTATTGTTACGGTTACTTGATGTGCCGGTCGGTTCCGAGCAGATTTACACCGTAACTCAGTCTAACCTCGGGTCCTTATTGGGCTTCATGCTTAACCACCCACATTGGATAGGTATTGTTGTAACTACTGGACAGCCGGGCGGGTCCGGGAAGGTTTACATCACACCTCAATCCAACCTCGTGTTAAGCATACTCATATTTTCTAAATTTACATATTTATCTTTATTACTTAATATATGTAAATTTAATGTTATGGCCCACTTTCCAAGTTCATCCTTTTTGGTATAAGAATTTATACTGTTTAAATGCCACCAATTTTGGCATGTGACAAACATGCCAATTTCATATACTTTTATGTCAAGATTTACTAGTATTCCCAACGTTACCCCGTTTAAACATTAGTCTAACAATCTTAGCCTAATTTTCGTTCGCATGGTTTTTAGCATATATTATTAGGCTAAAAACTTAGCCTAATTTAGCGCACACAAATAGGCATAAGGGAATTCATAAACATAAACATGACATAGGTGTAAACTTGGCATTTTTGGCATAGTCAATTTGAACATCATAGGTGTGAACTTGCAAAATAGTCAACATGAGTGTGAACTTTCAACATAGCCTAAATCATATATGTGGACTTGCATTGAATAGGTATCTAACCAAATAGGTGTCACATAAATTAGCATATGATTTAGATAACATAAGCCTAAAATTGTTTTTGGATCTAGGCATAACATCGAGCACAACTAGCATATGACAAGAATATGATAATTTCATAAAGTATGCATAATTTTATGACAAGGGTGTGAACTTGATCCAATCATATGTCTAATTACAACATGAAACACATATTAAAGTGGATCTTGACATGGATCCAATTAACTTGCAACTTTTTTACAAACATACTAGCATGTATGTGAACATAATCGTTTAGGCATTAAGGTTCTAGCATATATATACATGAAATCTTAATCACATACAACCTATATAATCACATAAACATATAGGTGTCGATTACAATATGAACTATACAACTTGCGTGTGATTCTATATGTACAATAGGATCAATATCAACTCAACTATACCACAAACATCACAATACCACAATCATTTCAATACATAGATGTAAATTAACATCGTTGTTACATAATAACACCATTCCACTTCCAATTTACATTGAATCAAATCCAAACTTTTATTCACATCGGAAAAATCACTATACTTACAACAAACGACGATCTTGTTTTCTGAATTCTGAATTCTGAATTTGAATTGCTTTCCTTCGGGTAGATTAACGTTGATTTGATTATTGTTTTAACTTTGATTTTGGCTTGCCTCTAAGCTTTCTACAAGTGGAGGCTCCTCCTAGTTTTCTCTCGACAGCATGGCGGCTACGTCTCTAATTTCTTATGTGAATTTAGGTTGGATTCTTGAGTTAAATTTATAGAATTTCAGATTGATTTGAGCCGTCAGATGATCACAGACGAATCTAGACCATTCACTTCGAGAGGAGCCAACCAAAATGCGACATGTCAGCCTTAGTGACATAGCCAAGCCTCTGAAATCGACCAGAACCCGACCAGGCCAGCCAGAACCAAACCAGGTCGATTGGGTAGGTCGACCCCCAGGTCGACCTCTAGGTCGACCCTATGATCGACCTGGTCACCCAGGTCGACCCCCAGGTCGACCTCTAGGTCGACCTGGTGCCTAGGCGGGAATTTCCCTACCCAGTCCAATTTGGGTCTGAATTCAAATTTTGAACTTCGTTTTGAACCGTTTGAATTTTAAATTGAATTCTGAAACTTTCGGAGGTCATAACTCCTTCATATGGAGTTCGATTCATGCAAACTCGGACTCTATCTTGAGATGAATTCCGAGACGAATGCAGTGGCGTAACCCGTTTCCCTTAATTCATTAATCTAGAACTAATTATACTTTAATTTATTAATTTATAGTTAATAGAAAATTCGGGGTGTTACATTCTCCCCTCCTTAAAGGATTTCGTCCCCGAAATCTTCAATTCTAGGAGAACGTAAGTCCTAACATCCAATCGTCCATCTACTCAACCATCAAACACAGGCATCCATTGTCCTTAAAAGACTTCTAATGCTTTATGATCATATGCATAGTGTGTGTACATGTTCTTATCTAATGCAAAAAATAGGTGGTCTACTAATTCAGTTGACCTCCTTAATGCAAATCATGTAAGTGTCATGAATCCATATGTATGCAAATTTTTCCCTATTCATAATTCTACATGAGTGCGCAACCATTCATACAAATGCGACATCCATATTACAACATATCAAATTTTCAACCACATACAAATATGAATACATACATGCATATGCAATATGAAGTGACTGAGCCGATCTAAAACCTAGGTTGTGTGTGTATATGCATCCACGAGCAACCACTAGCAACCACTTGCAACCACTTTCAGCCATCAATCATAACATGTTTCAAGTACATGTTTACATCCAAAGGGTTTCTTCCTAAGGATAAAGGATAATATCGAGGAAATATACCTAAAGATAAATATAAGCATGACTTAAGGAAAAAGAGAGATCAAAGATGTACCCTCAAAAAGAAAAAGGTAAGCCGCGCGTATTCTATCCTCAGTTTCCCATGTCGCATCTTCCTCGGCATCGCTCCATTGGACTTTGACGAGCTTGACTTTGTGGTTGCGTAGCTTTTTCACTTCAGTTCCTATGATTCGAGTTGGAACACTTCTTACAGTTGCTTCGCGTTCCAGTTCAGCTTCTTCTAGATTGCTTGGCTCCACCACTTCCGAAGATTCATGTAGACATTTCCGAAGATGAGAAACGTGAAAGACGTTGTGAATTCCAGCCAACCTTTTAGGCATCTCTACTCTATAATCCATTTTCCCAATCTTCTCGATGATAGGGAATGACCCTACAAATCTTGGTGCTAGCTTTCCTGCGGATCCAAAGCGAACGACATTCCTTAAAGGGGATACCTTAAGGAAAACCCTGTCCCCAGCCTCAAACTCAAGGTCGGTCCTTCTTTTGTCGGCGTAGGATTTTTGTCTGTCTTGGGCTATCTTCATTCTCCTTCGTATCAAATCCACTTTCTCTGAAGTCTCTCAAATCATGTCTGGCCCAAGTATAAGTTTGTCAGTAGACTCCCACCAACAAGTCGATGGTCGACAAGGTCTTCCATACAAAGCTTCGAAGGGCGCCATACCGATGGTGGCCTGGTAACTGTTGTTGTAGGCGAATTCCAATAGAGGAAGATGATCCTCCATGTCGCTCCGAAGTCAAGAACGCATAGTCTCAAAAGATCTTCTAACACTTTATTCACCGTTCTGTCTGACCATCCGTTTGGGGGTGATAGGCCGTGCTCAAGCATAATTGTGTGCCTAGAGCTTCTTGCAGACTCCGCCAAAATTCGGTCGTAAAGATGGGATCCCTGTCACTCACTATACTGGAGGGTATTCCATGGAGTCGAACTATTTCCTTGAGATAAAGAGAAGCTAAAGACGAAGCAGTCCTTCTACTCTTGATAGGTAAAAAGTGGGCGCTTTTAGTAAGCCTGTCCACTATTACCCAAATGCTAGTATTGCCTCTTCTTGACCTAGGCAACCCGTCAATGAAGTCCATTGAAATTCTATCCGAGTTCCATTGCGGGACTTCTAAAGGACGAAGCAATCCCCCAGGCTTCTTCTGTTATGCCTTGACCTGTTGGCATATCATGCACTTAGAAACAAAATCTGCTACGTCCTTCTTCATGCCATTCCAATAGAAAACTCTCTTTACGTCGTTGTACATCTTGTCTCCACCTGGGTGTATTGTCATCTTGGAGTGATGTGCCTCCTCGAGAACCTTCTTCACTAAATCCCTAGCTTGTGGGACGCATAGCCTTCCATCCCGTCTCAGCCAACCCTTATCCTCGATGGAGTACCTATTGAGGTGGCTGGAAGTTTCATCCCCAATTAGTTTATCAATCACATCCAAAGGCTGATGGTCTTCGCGTTGTGCGGCCCTTATTGAGTCTAAAAGAGCGGGCCGTACTTCTAGGGATGCCAATAAACCAGGTATAAAATCTGAGGAGGGCCTATAGTCGAAACTGGCTATATACTCCAAGCTTTGCCTTTCCACAAAGAGAGGGATTAGGGTCAGCCTCTTTCTGCTCAACGCGTCTGCTACTACGTTGCCTTTGCCGGGAGTATAGGAAATCTCAAAATCATACGAGGCAAGGAACTCCATCCATCTTTGCTGCCTCAAGTTAATATCTTTTTACGAGAAAAGATACTTCAACGATTTATGGTCAGTATATAATTCGAATTTCTCACCTAGGAGATAATGGCACCAAGACTTAAGCGCAAAGACGATGGCGGCTAACTCAAGATCGTGGGTTGGGTAGTTATTTTTATGAACTCTCAGTTCTCTTCCACCATAAGCTACTACCCTCCCTTCTTGCATCAGAACGGCGCCTAGTCCCGTACTACAAGCATCCGTGTATACTGTGAACATCTTGCTTCCATCTGGAAAAGTTATAACTGGGGCTGTTGTGAGAGCCCTTTTTAGGCGTTGGAAAGCAATATCACCGTCTAAATCCCAAGCGAATGGCAGATTCTTCTTTGTTAGCCTTGTGAGTGGAGCTGAGATTTTCACAAAATCCCTAATGAACTTTCGGTAAAAATCGGCTAGCCCAAGAAAGCTTCGGACTTCAGTTGCATTTCTTGGTGTCTTCCAATCTTGCGCTACCACCACTTTCGCGGGGTCCACGGTTAACCCTTCTTTGGACACTATATGTCTAAGAAATCTGACCTCTTCTCTCTAAAAGTTGCATTTGGAGAATTTGGCTTTTAGCTGATGTGCCCAGAGAGTATCCATGATTTCCTTCAGATGCTGAGCATGTTCTTCCTCATTCTTTGAGAGGATCAAAATATCGTCTACGAAGACAACCACAAACTTATTGTGGAATTCTCTGAACACCCTGCTCATTAGGCCCACGAAATAATTAAGCGGGTGCGTTTGTCAAACCAAAAGGCATGACAAGCTACTCGTAGAAACCGTCTGGGGTTCTGAACGCCTTTTTATCAATACTATCTTCAGCTACCCTTAGCTGATGGAACCCAGTAGCCAGATCAAGTCGGGAGAAGGCCAACGCACCTACAAGCTGATCAAACAAATCGTCTATTCTGGGAAGCGGGTATCTATTCTTTTTAGTCAGCTTGTTTAGCTCCCTATAGTCCACACAAAGACGTAGTGAGCAATCTTCTTTGGTGGCAAACACCACTGGAGCACCCCATTCCGAGATACTTCTCCTTATAAACCCCTTCTCGAGAAGCTCCTTAACTTGCTTTCGAGCCATATGTCTAACAGGCAAAGCTACAAGCTTTGCATTATCAACAAGATATATGCGGAAGTCTATTTCCCGCTTCGGAGGTAAGCCTTTCACCTCTTCAAAGACATCTGGATATTCCCGGATCACTTTAACCGACTGCAAATTCTCAACAGAAGCATCAAGCGACTCTAGATAACTAAGCATAACAGCATTCAAGGGATTACAAAAAATTTCTAGAGTGCTACCGAGCCGAGTCAAGAGTCTAACCACTCTTTTCTCACAATCAAGAATGGCACCATTACTGGATAACCAGTCCGTGCCTAAGATCAATCCATATCCCGAGAAGCCCAAAACAAAGGCATTACATCTAAATTCAACACTTAGAACAGAGATTTTCAAATCCAAGCAAACCATCGACAAACAAGCCGAGCCCCCAATTGGATTCGAAACAACCAAGGGATCTTCTACCATACTAGTGTCTAGGTGCAGAGATTCAACTAAAGCAGATGAAATAAAGGAGTATGATGCACCAGAATCAAAGAGAGTGCGAACTGGATGATCATAAAGATAAACTAAGCTTTCTACGAAAATATTTCTACCTCGTTCCTGTAGAGGTGCCACCTGCGCGTGAACCTGTCCCCCTGAGGTGGATCCAGTCCTCTGTCCCTGCCCCCGCTTCTTTGGGCAGTCCTTGGCCAAGTGTCCAGTCTCTCTACAACGGAAACAACCACCATTCATCTTTGCCTTCTTCTTTCACCCACAATGCCACAGAAATTGCACTTTCTCTTTTCATGGGATTTGTTGTTCTTCCCGCCTTTCTTGAAGTATGTCTTCTTAGCCTGTAAACCTTCTTTCTTTTCTTGAGGCACTTCCACCTTTGCCTCCTTCTTGCCTTTATCTTCCTCGTGTAGCAGCGCCATGTCCACCAAGCTTTCATAAGTCGCTCCCATGGGTATATGGGTCATTGCAAGGCTATATAGAGGCTCATTCAGACCTTTGACGAAGCGAAGGGCCTTCCTGTGTTGGGTGTTTACTAAATCCAGCCCAAATCCGGCCAGCTGATTAAACTGATTTACATACTCCTTGATTGTCATACTTCCATGTTTAAGAGTTAGGAACTTCTCCATTTGCAGGCTTCTTTCAGCTTGGGAGAGGAATTTCATCTCAAATCACATCCTGAAATCTTCCCAAGTCTCCACTGGCCTCTCAGCATGAGTAACTTCCCACCAATAGGAAGCTTCATCCTTAAGCAACCATACTGCTAGCTGTATCTTTTGCCTGTCGTCAACTTCGAAGATGATGAACAAGTCCTCGGTCTCCTTCAACCAGTTCCTTGCTACTACAAAGGATTCAATTCCATAAAAGTCCTTTCCACCCATAGCTTTGAAATCTCTACATATCTTAGCGAAAGTATTTCCACGAGGAGGAGGAGGAGGAGGAACCGCTGCCACTGTTGGAGGAGGAATGTCTGTTGGGCCCACACCACTGGCCCTAGCCTCTAGGTACCTTCGGAACCAGCCAGGTATCGACACTCCATCCGGAAGTTAAAGATCTCCAGACATGCTGGAACAAAAAGGAAAGTATTCAAAACAAAGGATAGAGATAGTGCGTATGGCTTTAGGGAATTTATGCCTTTTGAAAACAAGACTTTTTCTTGAAAAAGAATACTTCTTTAAACTTCTTTTTGAAAATAGTTTCAATTTTTTTTTATCTAGTCTGGTAAATCTATGCTCTGATACCAAGTGAAACACCCCACCCTCCATTAAGGTCACTCACAAGGGACTGCCTTAACTTTGGTGGAGGTTTGTAAGTAAAAGTCACAGATAAAACACAAGAAAGATATAAACACATATATATAAGCAGCGGAAACAAAAAGACTTTTATTTCATAAAATACTTGTTCATACAAAACCTTTCCATAATTGTCTCATAACAACTTCCAAAACATTACAACATCATTTCTGTCTTGGTTAGTAAATAAAGAAGCATAAAACATGATTAAAACTGCATAAATCCCCATGATTACGTCCAACCGCCATAGCCAAGGAGAGAGAGTCCAAACCGTACATCAGCTATCTTGAAGCTTGCAAAGAGTCTGACAACGCTGAGTTGTTTCCTCCCTGTGGACCCCGGGGGGGGGGGGGGAACGGAAGAAAAGAAGATGAAAGAAAATAGGGTCAGACATAAAGCCTGGTAAGTCTAGTGACTCTTCAGTATGAGAAAAAGAATAAGGGCATGATAAGTATAAACTGGAAATAGGAGAGTGTCATAAACTAAGACAAAGCAGTTTGAATCGAATATACTATCGCACCCCATACTACATCTCTGCACCAACTTGTATTGTCTTAACTGGCACCCCATGCTGGAGGTAAAGTGAACCCCTTTTTCTAAAGATCGGCTCCTACTCGCATAATCATCTGTGTCTTACGGCACCCAAAGATTGTAGATACCTATGTTGGCCCCACCATGGGGTGTATCAAGTCCCATGGTGGCGACCCGACACAAAACTAGAAATACATAGGTTATACTACTGGTGCCCCCAATGCCCTGTTTGTCTGCTCCGAATTGTGTGCACGCCCGCACTCCGTTAGAACCCACACTGTTGCACCCACCGCCGTCGCTTTTGACCGATTACAATCAGCCCAGTAATCGTGCCCCACCCTGCCTAGTTTCAAGGTACCATGATACCTAATTGGGTTACTACTGAAAAGGGTCCCCGTTACTCGGGTTTTCTAGTCAAACATGTTAAGTGGTCAAGTGTCTGTATTTACCTAACCCCGCCCATCAGTTTAATTAACATATTGAATTAGTTAAGTGTTTTAGTTAACTTAACCCTACCATCCTGACAGTCTGTCCTTAGCTTTTTAAAGCACCGACCACTCACATTAGACAGTATTGTTATGGTTACTGGATGTGCCGGTCTGTTCCGGGCAGATTTACACCGTAAGTTAGTCTAACCACGGGTCCTTATTGGGCTTCATGCTTAACCTCCCACATTGGATAGGTATTGTTGTGACTACTGGACAGACGGGCGGGTCCGGGCAGGTTTACGTCACAACTCAATCCAACCTCGTGTTAAGCATACTCGTATTTTCTAAATTTACATATTTGTCTTTATTACTTAATATATGTAAACTTAATGTTATGGCCCACTTTCCAAGTTAATCCTTTTTGGTATAAGAATTTATATCGTTTAAATGCCACCAATTTTGGCATGTGACAAGCATGCCAATTTCATATACTTTTATGTCAAGTTTTACTAATATTCCCAACGTTACCCCGTTTAAACATTAGGCTAACAATCTTAGCCTAATTTTCGTTCGCATGGTTTTTAACATATAATATTAGGCTAAAAACTTAGCCTAATTTAGTGCACACAAATAGGCATAAGGGAATTCATAAACATAAACATGACATAGGTGTAAACTTGGCATTTTTGGCATAGTCAATATGAACATCATAGGTGTGAACTTGCAAAATAGTCAACATGAGTGTGAACTTTCAACATAGCCTAAATCATATATGTGGACTTGCATTGAAATAGGTATCTAACCAAATAGGTATCACATAAATTAGCATATGATTTAGATAACATAAGCCTAAACTTGTTTTTGGATCTGGGCATAACATCGAGCATAACTAGCATATGACAAGAATATGATAATTTCATAAAGTATGCATAATTTTATGACAAGGGTGTGAACTTGATCCAATCATATGTCTAATTACAACATGAAACACATATTAATGTGGATCTAGACATGGATCCAATTAACTAGAAACTTTCTTACAAACATACTAGCATGTATGTGAACATAATCGTTTTGGCATAAAGGTTCTAGCATATATATACATGAAATCTTAATCACATACAACCTATATAATCACATAAACGTATAGGTGTCGATTACAATATGAACTATACAACTTACATGTGATTCTATATGTACAATAGGATCAATATCAACTCAACTATACCACAAACATCACAACACCACAATCATTTCAGTACATAGATGTGAATTAACATCGTTGTTACATAATAACACAATTCCACTTCCAATTTATATTGAATCAAATCCAAACTTTTATTCACATTGGAAAAATCACTATATTTACAACAAACGACGATCTTGTTTTCTGATTTCTGAATTCTGAATTTGAATTGCTTTCCTTTCGGTAGACTAAAGTTGATTTGATTATTGTTTTAAATTTGATTTTGGCTTGTCACTAAGCTTTCTACAAGTGGAGGCTCCTCCTAGTTTTCTCTCGACAGCATGGCGGCTACGTCTCTAATTTCTTATGTGAATTTAGGTTGGAGTGTTGAGTTATATTTATAGAATTTCAGATTGATTTGAGCCGTCAGATGATCACAGATGAATCTAAACCATTCACTTCGAGAGGAGCCAACCAAAATGCGACATGTCAGCCCTAGTGACACAGCCAAGCCTCAGAAATCGACCAGAACCCGACCAAGCCAGCCAGGGCCAAACCAGGTCGCCTAGGCAGGTCGACCCCCAGGTCGACCCTATGGTCGACCTGGTCACCTAGGTCGACCCCCAGGTCGCCCCCCAGGTCGACCTGGTGCCTGGGCGGGAATTTTCCCGCCCAGTCCAGTTTGGATTTGAATTCGAATTTTGAACTTCGTTTTGAACCGTTTGAATTTTAAATTGAATTCTGAAACTTCCGGAGGTCCTAACTCCTTCATATGGAGTTCGATTACGCAAACTCAGACTCTAGCTTGAGCAGAATTCTGAGACGAACGCAATGGCGTAACCCGTTTCCCTTAATTCTTTCATCTAGAATTAATTATACTTTAATTTGTTAATTTACAGTTAACGGAAAATTCGGGATGTTACATTATCTTTGTTCATCTTATTGCCTTGTTTGCTTACCATACCCAATTGTTCACAGTCATTTCCTTATTTTCCAACTTATGCTTTAGCCTAGTTATTTTGATAATTATATTGTTAAAGTTATCGCACTCGCCAGACTTTATGTCTGACCCCCTTTGTTTCCACCTCTTTTCTTCCTTCTCCCCCAAGGTGCTCAAGGTGAAACTAACACCAGTCGAGCTTGACTTTGGACAGGTGTATCTCTTGCTTTTAGAAGTTGCTTGGATTGCTGAAGTAAAAGTTCAGCCTATCTTATTTATGGTTATTTTGTGTTGGGGTTATGTCTTTCAATTTATGTACTTTGATTTAGTCAAGATGGATATTATGTACTTTGACTCTGGTTTTTGATGATGTAATAAAACCTATGTGTTTACCGCTACAATGAATAAAATTTTAATTTTCTAAGTACTGTTTATATCTGTCTTATTGATAAGTTTCTGTTCTATACACACTTAAAACGCTCCATAGAAGTTAATGCATTCCCTTTGTGAGTGACATTAATGGATGTGCGATGTTACAATAATTATCGATCACATGGCGTGAATTGTCAGTGTGGCATGTCAAGATGCAAATGATCAAGGCTTATTGTTGAAAAGCAAAGCCTTGTGGTTGATGATCAAAGCACAACTTTATTTAGCATAGCTTTGTGTATAGCGTTACTTCGCAAGCCTCACACCCCGGTATGAACCAGAAACGGGAGAAGGATCCAGGGAGAACATGCGTTTCTTTCTAGCTAGAAGTGGCGTCATGGTATGGGGCCCAAAATTTTTACTTATGTGGATGATGGAAAGCGAGGTACCTAGGATTGGAGTCCCTAGTGGCTCTTTATTTACGCCGCATAGGGCGGGGAGACGTATTGTTCAAGAATTATATATAATCCACTAACATTATTTATGGACCGGCACTATGGCTCCTAGGTGTAGTTGCGGCTGTATCCTGAGACATGGTAGGCTAGATTGTCTCGAATTCGGTAAGGAAGATCCCTTGCCTTGGTTCATGATGGAAACCCAACTTCCAATACGGCTCATACGGTTTTGATTGTAAATCTATATATGGCGACATAGTATATGGTAGCTATGCTGTCTATGATTGATACATTATGATTGAAGTGTTTTTGAAACATATATACACTAATAATAATATCAAATCTGATTTATCGTATCAAGCATTTTTGACCATTATAAGGTAAAACTCTATCCTTCGGTTTCGTTGCATTGTGTGGTGGGACTTGAGTCTTATAATGGTTTCATTTTTCTAAAAAGCATTGCGTTGTTTAATGATTTACTTTATTTTAGCACTGGCAATCCAATGGAGTAAACTCGTTCCACGTTAGCAGCGTGGTCCCGTGATTAGCCTTATTTTTAAATATGTTAAGTAAGATTTCTCATACCAGTCCATTGACTGACTCGTAGTTTGTTTCACTTTACAAACTCGGGTGCTCTCTTTCCACACAGGCAACCTTGTATTCAGGTTTTAGCAGACTCATTCTGGATATGGATAGCTATGGAGATGAAGATGGATCCTATCATTTCTATCATGCTGTTCAGACTTCATTTAGTATAATATGTTTGATTCCGCTGCAGACATTTTGTATTAAGTTGAAAACTGTATTATCTACTAAGTATGATCCTATTATGCTATGCAACTCTGATGATATGTTATTCTCAGTATAATTTGATGTTAATTATCTGCTGTAATTCTATATTTCTGTTCTGTTGTTATTGTTTATGTGGTATATTCCAATGATTATACTTTGTTTCGCACTACGGGAGTTTGGGGTTATCACAGTTGGTATCAGAGCTTTGGTTAAACATAGCTCGGAATATAACATGTTAACAAATCTTGACAGAAATATAATCAATAGTATTCTAAGGCTAATAAATCATTATAGATAGGATCGGTAATGTCCAAGATTGAGTATAGCAGAATAAAATAAACCCTCATAGATTCATTTACATTTAAATATATGTTTCTATGCTTTACAATATCTTTTCTATTGGCCTGACTCTTTGTCTGCTATTTGCAGACATAATAGAAAATGAGGGGCAGAAACAGAAGAAGTAGTTCTATGGTTCGACAATCTAATGAGCAAATCGAACTCTCACAACCAGAACCGGATCTAGAAGCTCTAATAATGAAATATCGAAATTTGGGTGGAGTATCATTCTCGGGCAAAGAATCCATTATTGAAACACAAGCATGGATGTGTTCTTCTAAGAGAATCTTTCAAGGCTTAAAGCTGAGAGATGATCAGAAAAGAGTACTGACATCTTGGGCACTCAAACACGAAGCTCTAATCTGGCGAGAAACTGTTACTGAGGAAAATATTGAAGGTAATATTACCTGGGATAGATTTAAAGAAATTTTCAAAGAAAGATTTATTCCTCCAGAAGCAACTGAGCGATTACATGATGAGTTTTACAATCTGAAACAAGGAGATATGACCATCCAAGAGTATCAAAATAAATTCAATGAACTTTCCCGCTTTGCCCCAAAACTAATTCGAGATCCTATAAGAAAGAATCTGAGACTTATCAAAGGACTTCAAAAGAAATACGAAGGTAGAGTACTTGCTCATGTGAATCTTTGATTTTCTGAGGTGATACAAATGGTTTACTGCTGTGAGTATATTGATAAACAACATGGCTCGGAAGATGAAGAGGAAAGCAGTTCTAGCAGCAAAAGGAAGTTTGAAACTGATAGCCCAGAGACAAGCACAAAGCCTTAGGTCAGTAAGAAGCCTAAAGTCAGTCAAAAAAGGTAAAGACAATCATATGTATCAAGTGTAATAAGCAAGGGCATTCGATAAGGAATTGCAAATCTTCAAAGAGGAAAAGGAATGTTGAATCCAAATCCAATAAGAAATTTCAAGAGGATAGAAAATGCTGTGTTTGCCATCAGGATCGTCATGTAAAGCAAGATTGCCGGTTTTTGAAGGCGACCAAATAAGCTCAAATCAATAGCACGACAGATGCTCCAACATCGTCAACCAGTCAACAAAGGCCAGATGTTTTAGAAGTCACTCTCACTGTCAACAATATTTCAGTTAAAGTATTATTTGATACAAGCACGTCACAAAGCTTTATCTCAAGCTATACGATTAAGAAGTTAAAGTTAAAACTAAGGAACCTTAAGGAATCGATTAGAGTTCATAATCCGATAGGAGGTTTTCTTATTCTCGGCATGTATTGTAAAGTGCCTGTCTCTTTTCCTTATTATCAATTTTCTAGCATCTTGATTGTCATGGATTTTTCCGAATTTGACATCATTCTTGGTCTGGACTAGTTAACCAAATACGAGGCCAAAGTTAAATGTGCCGAAAGAGTTGTTAAAATTAAAACGAAGCTTGCCAATGTTGTTATACCTTTCATAGACTCAGATTCTGACAAAAGAATTTTGGTGTGCTCTTGAGGTTTCTCCCACTGCCATTGAAGATATTCCTGTTGTTATGAATTATGCGGATGTGTTCGAAGAAGTTGATAGCTTACACCATATAGAGAAATTGACTTCAGGATTGATCTACTTCCAAATGCAAGGCCAGTGGTACATCCTATTCGAAGAATGACAGGGAAAGAGAAAGAAGAATTGGGCGATCAAACTAAATAGCTTTTGTGGAAAGGCCTGATCAGGCCTAGCTTTTCAAATTAGGGTGCAGCTGTAGTGTTTGTTCCAAAGTCAGATGGTACTCTCAAATTATGTGTCGATTACCGAGACCTCAACAAGCAGATGCTTAAGAATAAATATCCATTGCCATGTATAGATTATTTATTGGATCGTTTGAATGGAGCGAAAGTGTTTTCTAAAATGGACCTAGCTACAGGTTTCCATCAACTGCGGATTGTTGAAGAGTGTGTTCCTCTGACAGCTTTTAGAGGTCCAGACATATTTTATGAGTGGCTAGTAATGCCGTTCAGCTTATGCAACGCTCCAGCTTATCTT